>CM055406.1:111584333-111662038 GCA_029228625.1 Pseudolycoriella hygida | reverse complement strand
ACAACAAATTACAATAAATAAATTTCATCTACTCTACTTTTCCCTAATGTTGCCAGGATGCATGCCGCATTGCCTCTTTGGATTGCAACTGAAATCTTCTGTAATAGGAAATCTTTCGAGCGTGATTCCCCAGAAGCTGTCCTTATCAATGACCCTAATTTCCCTATAAATTTCTCCGTTTCTGGGCCCATACAACCTAGAGTTTCGAAAGCAACAGGAGTTAATAAATAATTCTCTTTTAAACGAATATAATGATTATGCTTAAATCTTTCCGCTTTATCGGCTATTGAACGCGCTTTCTTGGAAGATTCATTGACATGAGAAGGAGCTAACGTGTCTCGAACAGTCACGTCCCAGAGAAGAGACTTTCCATGACTCCACGGAATTAGAGTCATTCCATCAGGTCGTTTACCATCATCCCTAGAAATTCCTGGTGGTTGTATTAAATTTGGAAATCCTGCGGAAGACAATGCGTGAGAAATAATTTTATTAACTTCATCGTGCCTAGAAATTATCCCTGATTTCTTCTTGCAAGACAAACCATGTAGGCCGTCCTTTTTAACCATAGCACCACAGATGCATTTATGTTCTTCACATAATTGAGAACCTAAACGAAGACCAACAGCAATTCTCGCGGAATTGTTATCTAATAGTAAACCCGTATTACTCGATGGGACCACCTGCAGCCACTTTGAAGATTCATTAGTAGATGACGCAAGTAGTCTGGCTTGAGCAACAGGTTCACTAGAATCAAACGTCCTAGAAAACTTGCTGTTGATCCTCGGAAGATCCCAATTTTTCTGCTCCTTTCTCTTCTCATAACCTGGAATAAAATCTTGAGGAATTTCCTCAACGTAGTGACTATTTGCCCCGGGGGGCAAAAAGTCTTTTTTTGGCTATTTGCCCCGCGGGGCAAATAGTGTTTTTTTAGCTATTTTCCGCCCGGGGCAAATAGTCTTTTTTCACTATTTGCCCCGGGGGTGATAGTCTTTTTTTCTATATTTGTCTGGAAAAGACTTTTTGCACATTGTGCGAATAGTCACTTTATTATACTGCGGCTATTCGCACATTGTGCTAATAGCCTCTTTATAATACTGTGGCTATTCGCACATTGTGCGGATAGCATCTTTATAATACTGTGGCTATTCCCATCATGTGCGAATAGCCGTAGTATAATAGAGTGACTATTCGCACAATGTGCGAATAGCCACAGTATAATAGAGTGACTATTCGCACAACCAACTAATTTTCAAAGATAACTTTTTTTTGCGAAAACAAAATAATTTATATATATATGATCCCTTTTACGAAATACTACGAATGAGAATTATGTTGCGCTTTAAAAAATGTCAGGTAAGCAGCTGATGATCCTTTTACGAAATGATTAAGCGACTGATGATCCCTTTTACGAAATACTACGAATGAGAATTATGTTGCGCTTTACAAAATGTTGGGTAACCGACTGATGATCCCTTTTACGAAATGATAGGTAAGCGACTGATGACCCCTTTTACGAAATGCTTCGAATGCGAATTATGTTGCGCTTTAAAAAATGTTAAGTAACCGACTGATGACCCCTTTTACGAAATGATACGTAAG
Source organism: Pseudolycoriella hygida (assembly GCA_029228625.1). Classification (NCBI taxonomy): domain Eukaryota; kingdom Metazoa; phylum Arthropoda; class Insecta; order Diptera; family Sciaridae; genus Pseudolycoriella; species Pseudolycoriella hygida. Next base: position 111,660,439 of record CM055406.1, on the reverse strand, counting down.
CGACTGATGATCACTTTTACGAAATACTACGAATGAGAATTATGTTGCGCTTTACAAAATGTTAGGTAACCAACTGATGATCCCTTTTACGAAATGATACGTAAGCGACTGATGATCCCTTTTACGAAATACTACGTATGCGAAATATGCTGCGCTTTAAAAAATGTCAGGTAAGCAGCTGATGATCCTTTTACGAAATGATACGTAAGCAACTGATGATCCCTTTTAGAAATACTACGAATGTGAATTATGTTGCACTTTATAAAATGTTGGGTAACCGACTGATGATCCCTTTTACGAAATGATAGGTAAGCGACTGATGACCCCTTTTACGAAATGCTTCGAATGCGAATTATGTTGCGCTTTAAAAAATGTTAAGTAACCGACTGATGACCCCTTTTACGAAATGATACGTAAGCGACTGATGATCCCTTTTACGAACGTTGTTGAGTAATTATTTTTATTGAAACTACATACAATCCCATAATACAATTAATTAGATGGTAACAACAATCTACTGTCAGAATATTAAACTTACTGTCAAAACATTAAAATTATTGTCGAAATATTAAATTTATTGCCAAAATATTAATTACAAAAACCTACTGCCCATAATTATTTCTAGTGCCGAAAATTATTTTTACTGCCACTCTATTAAATTTATTTCTTTTGGATTAAAATTTTACTGCCAAATTATTAAAATTACTTAACAGTTAAATACTAGCCTTTATGAAATGTCACCAAGCTTAGGTGGCTACCAATCCCAGGAAAAATCTTCCTACCTAGGTGGCTAACAAACCTAGGAACTGAATCCTTTTACGGAAAGTCAAAAAAAGACTATTTACCCCGGGAAGCAAATAGGACCTACCAAATTTATAATCAAAATGCACTCCCCTTCCCCGGGGGGAAAATAGTCAAAAAAAGACTACTTACCCCCCGGGGCAAATAGTCAAAAAAAGACTATTTGCCTTCCGGGGCAAATAGCCAAAAAAAGACTATTTGCCCCGGGGGGGCGAATAGCCAAAAAAAGACAATTTGCCCCGGGGGGCAAATAGGACCTACCTTTCCTCAACCAACTCTAAAATGTAATTATCGATTATTTGCAAATTAAATTTTTCTAACAACTTATTTCACAGATCAGATGAAGAATACACAGATGATAAATAGGCTGGCAATGCCAAATCTTCAACCTTCCGAATGCCTAAGCCCCCAAAAGCTAAAGGAAGAGTAGCCTGATCCCAAGAAAATTCTGACATCCTAACATTCGTAATCGCTTCAATAGTTGAACGAAAAATCTCGTCAACATTTTTTAAATGATCACGTAATAGAAATGCCCTAGAAGAACGCAGCAAATAATTGAACCTACAACTACCTAAAGACTTCCTAAAAATACACAATGCGGCGTGAGCATCCATTAATTGTAAACGATCACACATTAATTTGATCGTTGCAATTTTGGATGAAAACATCCTTTCTAAACCTGACTCATCAATATCTCAAGAGAAGACTCATCAACTTTCTTAATCCCTGGCAATAACGCTGATATCTCAGAATACATGTGGGCCTTATCTTCATCAGTTGCATCAACAAAAAAAACTTCGCATTTTTTTTGTTTAATGACAAGCCTGATAATTCACAAAAATCTAACACTTTCCTAATATCATCTAATACTACTGAAAGCCTATCACCAACAGTACCATCATCTAAATACCAACCATTTAACCTAGATGAAAGAGAATGTGTCATTCTCATAATACCAATACAAAAACCTGGAGGACCTAGTGGGTCACCCTGCTGAAACCCTCTCTTTGAAAGCAAAGGCTCATCAAGAAAGTAAAGATTGGAGGAAAGCCTGTAAGCTTGTTGAAGCAAAGGAAATAATTCTGGGCATGTTTCCTTCACTTCACCTAACATAAACTTTCTAAATAACATATTAAAGGCATTGCTAAAGTCAAACTTAACTAAAGCCATTGGCCCATCATGGTCAGCTGTACAGAATCTACGTACAGCATGAACCAAAGCTTCTGCCCCTCCTTGAACAGCAAATATCCTAACTGAACGGGTTTTAACTTCTCGACTAAGCTATCCCTAACATTGTAACAAGCAATTTTACCTGTTAAGCGTCTCCAAACAATACCTACTGCTATCGGCCTAACATCATCCTCACCTTTCATAAGAGCAGTCAATGAAGCTCCAAAAAATATTTTAGAGACATCTTTTTGAACATTACCAAACTTAATAATGTCCACCAATGAGACTATTGCCCTTAAAAGACGATTTGCAGATTCACCGCAAGTAAAAGAAGTCAAATCTTTTAAATGTCGAGGTCGCAAACCGCCTATACCACCAGAAGAACTCAATGGAAAGCTTCTAATAGCTTTGACAACATCCTCAATTGTAGTAGCTGACAAACTACTTATCAGTTCTATTTTCTCAAAATCCCCGTCATCATCATCTGGGTGCTTGGCCTTCAGCTTGGAAACAGTTTCCAAAGTTTGAGGCGCAACAGTTTCATTAGAGCATAAAACTCTAACAGCACCTTTGATGTCACCCTCACTAACTTTCCTCGTAGCTACTCTCATAATAACAGCATCTCCATTGACAGATTTATTCAATGTGAATGGAATACTTGCGTCAATTAAAACTTTGGACAAAGCTTCATTGATGTCTCTACAATCTCTAAAGAAATTCAAATTAGACCTAATGATATTAATACCATCTTTCCCCTTTGATTTATTATTCAAAACGATGTATGGAAAAGCAAGTAATCTCATCCAAGAATTAACATCATTTTTCTGTAATAAACCTTCAATTTCCCTACAAAGTTCGTGACAAGCAGCAATCCTCACGGATTTCTGTATAATACGAGTCAATGGAACTGAAACTCGACACTTGTTAAGCAGTAGTCCGAAATTATTTAAAATTTCAGATACAGTCTCATCATGTGTCAACTCATCAGAATTAGACATTTCATTATTAGGGAAATTATCACTAACATGAATGTCACGCCTATGTTTACTCATATGAACATTCAACCCATGAATATTCTTAGCCAGCAAACCGCAAATACTACAAATTACCCTTCCAGAAACAGAAACATCTTCCAAAGAAATTTCTGAAACACGTTCTGGGCATTTGTTTTTACATTTCCTAGTCAAACGTTCACGAGTTGGATGTTTTACCTTATCATTATCTCCAAATGTACTTATCTCGAGTATAAATCAATTCCGATTTTCAAAAAAAAAAATTTAATCGAAAGGTCTAGGAATTTCTCACATTTTATGGAAGGAAGTTTTTTGATAAGATGCCCTTGGACTCAGCCAGATTCGAAGTATTTCGACCGTAGTAACAAATTTGAGACTGACAATTTTCCTAACAGTTTGCCCTTGAAATTTAAACAGTAAAAATGATAAAGTTTTCCGCACTTGTATCGAAATGAAATGCTCATTTCGATATTAGTAACAGAAAGTAGTCTCATGACTTAGATGGCTTTAGGTCAAAATAACTCTGGACAAAATAACCCCGCACGTAATAACACCGACCCTGGTCAAAATAATCCCTCCGGTTTTTAGAGAAGCTGTTGAAGTTATTATTGCATTAAGAGGACATTGTCTCGTGTTGGGGGGCTCTGCCCTTCACCCCGCGCCTGCGGTGAGCTTTAGTACGTCTGCGGCGGGCTAGATTACGCCATGCAGGCGTTCATGGGGCTCTGCCCCTTAGACCCTGCAAGGGGGATATTCCTCTTTTGGCCGCCCCTCGACTCCGCTTTTTTTATTAAATTCAGGCCTGCGGCGCTGTTTCGCCATCTTAACACAGCTATTACGATGACTGCATCCAGGGGTTATTTTGTCTGGGGCTATTTTGCCCGGAGTTATTTTGACCGAACACCGACATACATAGTTTTGATGAATGTATGTGTCAGGTGTCAGCGTAATGAGATAGTGTATGATGGGATCGAATAATAGTAATATTTTTCGATGTAACTAGATGAATAAAACTTTTGTTTAAGAATTAATTGTTCGATTTCGATGTACAGACATTTCAACTAATTTATGCTTACCTCATTGTCATACGGACATTTCGCTCAAAGTTTAGTATACACGTCGTTGCAGAGATATGGTCGAGGAAGTGACCAAACACATGATTTTTCGAGGGTCGGTGAAGCTTTTTCGCAAATATCTCAGCAAGTATAGCACGGAAATGGCTCATGTTGGTGTCAAATGAAAGGATTGGATGTCAGAAAATTGAAAAAGAAAATTGTGGGAATCGGGTCAGGGGTCCGGCCACCGGGACCGGTGGAATTGACGAAATTGAGTTTCTTGGCCATATATTCACTGTCAAAGGCAAAGTTGTAGAGAATGAAGTTTTAGGGTACACTTGTCTCAGGGTTTTGGGTAAAAATGCCACAATCCTGGGATATGACCACTTCTAGAATTGAGAGGGATGATCCATATCTCTAGAACTATAAGAGGTAGAAAGTTGCTTCCAAATGCAAAGGATTATCGGGTTTTTGAAAACTGAATCGGGTCGGATCGGGTTTCTGTTTTCTCGGGCTACCGGGTTATCGGGTTTTTGAAAATACAATAGGGTCGGGTTCGGGTTGGGTCGGGTTTCAAAAAAAGGCCGACCCGCTCACCTCTAATTCGAAAGTAATTGAAACTTTTTTGCTGATATAAGTTCGCACTATGCTAAAAATATTAATCATACAATAGAGCACGCCAAAGAAATTTTTGTCACTTTTTTGCGTTTTCCTAAATGGTTGGAGTTTAAAAATTTTTGATGAAAGAAAGAATGACTTACTTTGAAAAAAAAAATCCATTTATTCTTCAAATGCATTCCAGCCTCCGAGTCAGCCGCCGACGATTTTCTCGGCAGCGGTGTGGCGGCTAACCGTTCGAAAATCGTTGGCGGCAGCGGCGGCGTTGATTTCAGCCGCCAGCCGCCGTTTCTGGCGGCTCTGTGCTGTGGTCGTCGCTATATTTCCGCCTATTTCTGGTTTGGCTAGGAATTCTGGTCGCCATTATGTCTTTCAAGATTCTTGCGCAAATTTAAATGACAAATTTTTCGTTTTCTATTTTGTCAACTATAGCGGACTGAAATGCCCGTGCCATCATTAGGTTTAATTGAACCTAAAGCAGAATTCCACGAGAACTAATTTACACGGAAGATTTCGAAATGTGGAACTACAGCAACAGGTTAGCTGAGCTAAAGCTCGGATAATGCGACGGAAGTTTAAATAAATGAAAAAAAAGTTGCATTTGCATTCGATAAAAGATTTTATGAAACATTTTCACACGTCACTTACATTTCGTAATTAAGCTTACAAAGTTACACAAAAATTTATCATCGAAAAATCAATTGGCTTGGTACTTCCGGTCAAATCTGTTAAAAGACAACAAACGCCCTCCATCTACTTGACGCTCTAGTGACACTCACGACGCAAAGGCTACAGTTTTCGATGCGTTTCTGAGTGAATCATAAAGTTTCCATTTTTTTGTAGTTTCTTCAAAGTTCACTGATGTAAGCACTTACCTTTGTGAAAACGCATCATATGATAATTTAAGTTGGATTTCTGCGTAAAGAATTTCTTGCATTGGGAACAGGAAAGAGGTTTTTCTCCTGAAAAAGAGATTTTAAATTTTCTCTTCATTTAAGTGCGAATGTCTCAACTGCTCACCTGTGTGGACCACCTGATGCGTTTTGAGGTCTCCTTTTCGTGTGTAAGATTTCTTGCATTGCGGACAGGAGTGGGGCTTATCTCCTGAAAAAGAGATTTTAATTTTTCTCTTCATTTAAGTGCGAATGCTTCAACTGCTTGCTCACCTGTGTGGAGCATCTGATGCCTTTTAAGGTCTCCTTTTCGTGTGAAAGATTTCTTGCATTGGGGACAGGAGTGAGGTTTTTCTCCTGAAAAAGAGAATTTTATTTTTTTCTTGAGTTAACGGCCGTAGCTACAAAGCACTACAACCATGCAAATCGACTTCAACGAAATAACTCTTTTGTGAAATCCAGTTTGCAAGGTTTTTATATTTTACACAGCAGTAAAGTGCGCATGCACCAACCACTCACCTGAGTGGACCATCTCATGGCGTTTCAAATGACTTGTTTGTTTAAACGTTTTATTACATTCCGTACAAGGATAAGGCCTCTCACCTAAAACAAAAGTTTTTCTTTATTCAGAACTTATTTGACTTGTAAGCTACTCACCAGAGTGAGATCTCATGTGTACTTTGAGGTTGGCCTTTAAAGCAAAAGATTTTCTACAAATGTCACAAATGAACTGCCTCGCGCCTAAATTTCAACGTAAATTAGTTAAGAACACGACGTGAAAAATAATTGCAACTAACTCGAGTCTTGATGTCTAGTGCTGTGATCCTTTTGTATAGACGCGTCATTAGCAGAATATCTGCTCTTGTTAACATCACACGAATTGCGGCGCACGCTTGCTACCTGAGGAAAGCAAAAGCGGAATTTAAGTTAAGAATGAGACATGAGATTTAGTCGAAACGGAAATTTAGTATTTTTCCGGAGCTAAGGATCGGAATGGGTCGGTTCAGGTCGGACCTGTGACCTGAAACCTATTGACCAAAAACCAAAACGAAATTGCATTTTATACACTGTATTTTGTGATCTATTAATTAAATGCAATTATGCTTTTTTTATTGCAAAAGTGTTACACAGAGGCATCAGTGTGTGAGTCACATGGGGGTCGTCCATATAAAGGGCGCCCGCTTTTAAGGAGAACAGTTTTTTTTTTCAAAAGTCCAGTTTTTTCTTCTTTAGGGCCTTTCATAAAGCATGCTACACATATTCAACATTGACATGTTGAAGAGTGATCAGCACATTAGGCGATTTCGCGACATAATCGACGACAATGGATTGAGACAGTTGACGGATAAGCCTACCAGACTTGAAAATGGTTCAGTATCAATGATAGACTTGTGTGTTACAAATATTATTCCGAACAAACTGAAGTGTGTGGTGTTGGAAGATGACCAAATCAGCGATCATCGAATGCTTGAAGTCGTGTTATATGGCAATAAGAACAAATGCGGCATCAAAACTCGTGCAGCCGTAGTTTGGCACAACTACGATCCCATTGCATTTCAACAAGACGTCGAATCATGGAGTGACTCATGGAACCTGATTGAAGGCCAGACGGTAAACGAGAAAGCAGACTGGCTGTTAAGTAACCTGCGCTGCAGTTCAGCTAAATTCAGGAGAGTGAAGAAAATAAAGATGAATCAAGACTTCTTTGATCACGATCTAGAGGAGATGCGGAGAGAAAAAAATCGCTTGTACAAAAATGCACAATATCTGGCAGGCGCGTCCACATCACAGACAGCATGGCAAGACTACCGATCGTTCCGCCGAAAATACAAAATGACAATTCAAACAAAAAAGTTTCAATACAACCAACGAAAACTCGACAAGGCAAGTGGAGACCAAAAACAAACATGGAAAATTCTACGCTCGATACTTAACAAGGAAGATAACGAGATCGCTTACATCACGGATGGAAATCAGACATTCGAAGATGACGTCGACATTGCTAGAGAATTCAACAAGTTCTACGTCAATAGCATTGTTGAGTTGAACGCTTCCATACCAGAAGTAGAATATGAAGACGGCCTAGCCGAAAACCTGAGAGTTTTTACATTCCGTGGCATCACAATATCAGAAATGAAAGCTGCACTGAAAGAGATGAAAGACAACACCGACGAATTTTTTCTGAAGCCAACTCTTCTACTTGATGCCAGCTTTATCCTTGGAGCACAACTAGTGACCATCATCAATGAATCATTCCAATCAGGTGTTTTTCTAAATTCATTGAAACGTTCAACAGTGATTCCGATACAGAAAAAGCCTGGAACAACGAAAATCAACGAACATCGCCCAATTCACACGCTACCTTGTCTGGAGAAATTGATTGAAAAATTAGCCCAAAAACAACTTGTTGAATTCATCGCGACCAACAATTTATTAAAGGATTTCCAATCAGGATTTCGCAGTCAACACTCATGCGAAACAGCACTCAATGAAATTCTTCATGAATGGAAAGAAGCGCTCAATCAATCGAAAGTTATACTGGCGATATTTTTGGATCTACAAAGAGCGTTCGAAACGATTACGCCGGCGTTGCTTTTGCGGAAATTACACAAGTTGGGCATTCGAGGAACAGCATTGAAATGGTTTGAAAGCTACTTGACAGGAAGAACGCAAGTTGTAAAAATATGTGAAGTCATATCGGAAGAAATCAACAATCAGTTCGGAGTACCACAAGGATCGGTTCTCGGTCCAATCCTTTTCATTCTGTACATCAATGACCTAGGAAATGAATTGAGTCACAGTGACATCAAATTGTTTGCCGACGATACTTTGATGTACGTTGTGACTGACAACATTGAAGATGCAGTAATGCAAGCGAACAGTGACCTTCACATTCTGTTCAACAAAATCTGCCAAAATAAACTTAAGTTGAATGTCGACAAAACAAAGGTGATGGTGATAACGAACAAAACGATTCAAAAGGACGAAATACACATTTTAGTGAATGGTGTTGAACTGTCAGTGGTCGAAAAATTGAAATATTTGGGTGTGATAATTGATGAGCGTCTAGTTTTCGATGAACATGTGAATTACGTTTGCAAAAAGATAGGAATGAAAGTTTCAGTGCTTGCGAGGCTTAGAAACGAGTTGAACTCTCACCAGAAGTTGAACCTTTATAAGTCTCTCATCCTGCCGCATTTCACGTATTGTAGCAGTGTTTTGTTTCTGTGTAATCGAGGTGACATTAATAGAATGCAAAAAATGCAAAATAAATGTATGAGAAATATTTTAAGGGCGAAGCGCAAGACAGAATCGAGTGAAATGTTAAAGAAACTGGGACTGATGAGTGTAGATGAGTTGATCACTTACAATACGGTATTGTTCATTCATAAGATTGTGATAGGCAAAGCACCTAATTATTTGACTAGTAAAATTAAATATAATTATGAATATCAGACTAGAAGTTTAAGAAATGCTTGCGATATTAAATTAACAACGGCTATGAAGTCGACTAGTCAGAACTCATTGTTCTATAAGGGAGTAAAATTGTATAACTCATTGCCAAAGGTCATCACTGGAGAAGTTTCGTTAAGTAAATTTGAAAAGTTGTTGAAGATTTATGTGGTGAACCAGGTGCTGAGTTCTTAGTATTAATTAACTGTGATGTATTAGTTGTTAAATGGAAAGTTATTCTAAATAAAGAAATCATTCATTCATTCAAATGAAGATTTTTCAGATCCCCCCCCTGTCACCCTACCTCTAACACCTCCCCTCTTCGACGTGTGACAAAAAAATTTCATTCCTCTTGAACTCCATAAGTTTTTTATTAGTGGTTTTTGTAAAAAACGTTCCCCTTAACCACCTCCACAGCATATTTTAAGTTTTTGTAAGTTTAATTCACTATAGGCTAGCACGGATCCACCTGTGTTGGTCGTCGCGACCCCCCGATTCGCAATTTTTACATGAGAATTTTCGAAAACATCAGTCAGGGCGAAAGCTGTATCCGCCCTGGCACTTTGCAAAGATTTTTACTATCCACATTGTTCAATGATATTTTCTGAATATAACCTGTGGGTTTCAGGTCAGGTCACAGTCAACTTGATTAAATTTTTCAGGTTTCAGGTCAGCCTCAGGTCGGACCTGAAATTCAAAATCAGGTTCAGGTCAGAAATCAGGTCATGACCTGACCTGAACCTGATCAGGTCGACGTGACCTGTTCTGACCCTTATCCGGAGCAGATCAAATAACTTGAAAGAAAAATTACGCACCTCTGAATGGGGGTATTGTTCCCTTAATGGGTCATTGTGTTGCTCGTCCAAATTGACCTCAGTGACTTCATCTGGTTTCACTGGAGCTTCATGCTCAGAGTCGTTTACAAATTCCTCATCTTCTTCCAATAATCTGAGTTCAAGAAAACAAATAAATTTCGCAAAATGCAATAAGAGAAGAGAGGATCTTTAGGTTTATTACTTTTCGATCAAGGAAATGTCAATTGGTTCTAATGTTGAATTGTCGATTTGACGCAGTAGATTCTGAAAAGTAAATTTGATCTTTTCGTATGATTTGCAATTTCTGTATGAAATTCTGTCGAAGTTCATAACCTCCAACCCAAAGTAGTTATGAATAACAGAACTCTCAACATTTCTCTAGACGCGTTGTCACTGATTTCTAATCTACTCATACCTGTAGCTCATCATCGTCAATATCAAACTCCATGTCCATGTCCATGTCCATGTTGAAATCCAAAAAAATTAGAAATTTTAATCAGCTGAAACGAAGCAGTCGAACGAAAGTTGAATTATTGTAAACAAAGTCACAAGTGGAGGAAAATGAAGTAGCAAATCGAATTTAGAAGAATCATCAGCCGTCAGATGTCGTGGTGAACTGTTCTCAGCGACTAGTACCTTTTTAAACATTTTGTACACGCTGTGTGGAGTGTGGAATCAATTCTACGAAACTCCCGAGGGCCCTTGGGCCGACAGTGCCCACATTCAATCCAATAAAAGATTTTTCGATTACGTTTCAGGGAAAGAAAAGATAGTAACGATCGAATAAAAGAAAAACAAATTTTTTAAAGATTTCGATTTTCGATGAGCAACATAAGTTCGTAGTTACATGACCTGACATGCGTGGCATGTGAAATATATTGTGTTGTGTGAAGTAAATTGTCAAAATCAAAAACTGTGGTGTCTTTTACGATCTCATCAGATGATCAAAATAAAGTAATAATGATCAATCATTGATAACGAAAGAATCCCGGGTCGGGTCGGGTCGAAATTCGACTGGTTTAATCTTCGTGGTAAACGCATAAGACCCCTTTTCGAAGAACTTCGTTCTTCGTACGGGTCTAAAAAAATGGATTGTAATAAACGACCGATAAAACAATTCAACTTTACCGATAAAAAGTAATAAATGATCGATAATTATTTACCGATAAATTTTTAGACACATATTTAAAGTTGGATTAAAGCGCGAATATTTGGGGCAGTGCCCAAGGAACCTCATGACATTTTGTAAAAGGGAAAATTCTCTGGAGATGTGACTGAAATTAAGGTATCGGTAATAAGTTATCGATCATTTATTATTTTTTATCGGTAAAGTTGAATTGTTTTATCGGTCGTATCCCTAAAAAAATGTCCGGGCGTCCGTCCATCCCTCCGTCCTTCAGTCCGTCAGCACGATAACTCGATTAAAACTCAACCGATTTTCTTAGACTTTTTTTTCCCTGAAACGTAATCGAAAAATCTTTCATAAGACTGAATCTGGGCACTGTCGGCCCAAGGGCCGCCGAGCTAGGGCCGTTTAAGTGGTTTTTGGTCTTTTGTACATAACTCGAGTAAATCTTTTCCGATTTTCAAAATTTTTGTTTGTTTGGAAGATTTGGGCATGATTGACAATTTGTGGAAGAAACATTTTTCGATCTGAGTCTTTGGACTTAGCTAGGGCACTACAAACGAGTCTTTTTTAGGGCCCTACGTGTTTTTTGTACATAACTCGAATAAATCTCTTCCGATTTTCAAAAACTTTTTCTTGTTTGAAGGATCTCAACGCGCGCGAGGCCGACAATTTATGGAAGAACGTTTGTCTGTGCTTAGGGCTCAAGTGGGCCTCATGTTGGTCCTAAGCTCGGCCCTAGCCAAAAAAAATGTTTTTTGCTATGTTTCAGAGCAAATTGAGGGAATTGTCTATGGAAGTATGTGTCCGAGGCCTATACTTAGGGCCCTAGGTCAGTACTAAGGTCGGCCCTAGCCCAAAAAATGATTTTTAGACCCGTACGAAGAACGAAGTTCTTCGAAAAGGGGTCTTATGCGTTTACACCGACGTTTGTAACCAGTCGAATTTTGACCCGGGAGTAAGGGGGGCGAGGGGTGGCGCACTTCATTTATTCCATTTATTCCCAAAATTGTTTTTTTGTTTTTGCGAAATATCTGAACCAAACACATCACAAGTTAGACAAATAAGTTCAAAAAAAGGTTTGCACAAATTATAAAGCATTTAAATCATCTTGAGATTAAATTTTAGTTTTTTTTGAATAAATGGAATAAATTTTAAGTTTTCAAAAGAGGGTTTTTTCACTTTTTGACACATTAGTATGGTTTGTTGTGTGCGTTGCCATCAAAATCAAGTCTATTTGAGGTTTTGACGAATTTGAAAAAATTATCGTTTATTCCATTTATTCCAATATTTATTCCATTTATTCCCATTTATTCCATTTATTCCCTCAGCCGCAGAAGTGCGTCACCCCTCGAAGGGGGGGGGGGGCATCGATCGTGGTCCTTAGATGACGAATCAGCAATAAAAAAATGTCCGTCCGTGCGTCCGTCCTCCGTCCGATCGTCAGCGCGATAACTCAACCGATTTACAAAAACTTTTTTTCCATGGAAGGTAATCGAAAAATCTTTTATGGGCCCAAGGGCCACCAAGCTAGGGCCGTTTAAGTGATTTTTGGTCTTTTGCGCATAACTTGCGTAAATCTTTTCCGATTTTCATATATTTTTTTTTGTTTGAAAGATCTTGGCATGGCCGACAATCTATGGAAGAAACTTTTTTGGATTTGAGTCCTTGGACTTAGCTAGGGCATTACAAATGAGTCTCCGTTAAAGCTCTAAAAATTGTTTTTTTGTTTACAAGATCTAGGCATGGTCGACAATCTATAAAAGAAACTTTTGCCTTTGTATAGGGCTCAAGTTGGCCTCGTGTTGGTCCTAAGGTCGGCCCTAACATAAAAAAATGTTTTTTGCTATGTTGGCAGAGCAAATTGAAGGAAACATTTTTGTCTATGGAAGTATGTGTCCGAGGCCTCTACCTAGGGCCATACGTCAGCCCAAAAAATGTTTTTTTGCTATGTTGTAGAGAAAGTTGAGGAGAGCATTTTTCTCTACTTGGAGGTCAATTTTGTGCTTTCGGAAAATTTTTTTACTCCATTTCTTCGGACGGGTTTTTCAATATTGCCCTCTCGGCAACTTCCAATACAATTTATTCTGATACTACCGGATCGCTTGCATATGTTTTTGTTTACTTTTGTGACAAATTCATTTTTTTTCGGCGAATCCCGTTGAAAATCTTTACTGATTTTCTTCAACTTTTTTTTCTTATGACGACAGAGCTCTACAAGCGATAATTTTGTGCATGTTCATACTTTCTATGCAAAAAAACTACTTCAACTTCGTTCCATCCGAATCGTAGAAATTGCATTGCTACAACACAACTACTGCCACACCATGTTAAGCCAAAACAACTTATCACATTTGCTAAAGAAAAACTTTCGGAGGTTAGAGCTCTTTTTAGCGAAATTACTTTTCCAATGGAATTCAAAAGAACTTTAAAGCAAGTATTTGATGCGATACATTGTATTGTCTCAACGCGGCAGAACACGACTAGGAAGATTTAGGAATGACTTTACAAACAACCGAAAATTATCTCAGAACTCCTGCGAAACAAGGCGAATTCGTAGAAATTGTGGGTAAAAGATCTTGTTGAATGATTGATGATTTTGGGATAAGGTCGAAACAAACGGACTAAAGCCGATATACCGGTATTCTAACACGACAAAAGATTCACATTTATTCCTAAATAAATCCACAGTATCTCATATGAAACCTTTCGCGTTAATTTACATCTAATGTACCGATTGGTTGCAATTGTAAAATATTCCATGTTAGCTTCATGGATTCTTCAGGTCATCCAAATTTATTGGATAAAATGGAGCATCAAAGTTTTCTTCCATATTTCGATTCAACACGCAATTGATAACCACCCAGGCCCGATTACATCTGGAATATAAAAAAGATTTTTCTGACATTCGCTCAACTCAATGCGTTACAAAACATTCATTACACTTTCAACAGATTCGAATGATTAGATTCTGAGCACCTTGACGCAGCCAGTGCATATGATTCCATCAAATTCGAACAAGTCATACGTCGATATTTGTCGGGAAAGTTGTTAATGAGACTGCAAGTGGAAGCGTCGGTTGGTCTACTTCTGGTACCTGTTGCGTAACAGTTAAGTGGAGATTGTTGCAATGCTAATCTATTCACTGCATTCGATAGGCGTTGCTTGGCATTCTCGTCCAATGCAGTACTTACATCAAATGATGTAAAGTTGCGCCTTAGTTTCCTGATTTGCTCTACATATAATTTCTCATCAAGAACCTCCCCTTCCTTCAGCTGAAAAACATTCAAATGACGATGTCGTTTAAAAGCAACTGAACAATGAAGTTATTGTTTACCGCTCCTGTGTCACGAATTACGCAGCCTGCAAAACATTTAATGTCTTCGTACACATTTTGCAGATCGTAAATGTATGAAGGCGTTTGGAAAAGAAAGGTTCTGTTTTCATATGTTAATGTTTCAAATTGCCTACTGCATGTGTCCCATGATTTTTTAATTTGTTTCGACACATTTTTGTAATGATTATTCAGCATTTCCTCGAATTGGCTTTCATCGAAAGAGCTTTGATTTTGGTCTTTATTAGTCTGTAAAGATTTGTGGATTAATTGGAAACTGGATTACTGTGGAAGTTTCGGTTCTAACCCACAGTGTTGGGAGGCTTAAAAGAATGTACAAAATTAACAGACAAATGTAGCGCAAAAACGGCGCAAACAATTACAACAATGGACATTGTCTTCATTTTGAAATTTAAAAATGCTGAACTGTACAGTAGGAACGTTTCACAAAAACTGAGAAGCGTTACCCTTCTACTTGATGTGGCTTTCGCTTTTTACACCTGTACGACCTATGACGCACAAAGAGAGTCTCATAGGTTCACTATGAAGACGCCATATTCAGTATGTGATTGGAGATGAACAAAAATTGAAAAAAGCAATTGGCGTGCACCCAGTGCCAATTTTTGAATTCCGTTGTTCATCCGATCATCCTAAAAATGTTTTTCGCTGAAAGATAAATATTATGGCAGTCCAAGAAAGTTCGCTGCCGTCGCACAGTGTATTTTTTGTAAGGTTTTGCGGCTTGGGCTTTAATTTGTACAATTTTCAATATTTTGACGTTTCTTTTTTTTCGTTTTTAATCGGAAAGATTAAAGGACAAACGTATTTCCTTTTCGGTTTTACTGTTTACGTTTAATTCCTTACGCTTGTCATAATTGCAAAAGTAAATATATTACGGTATTCGAAAGAGTTCGGGCAATTTCCAATACAGTCTAATGTTAACGCAACATTTACTTAAATACGTTCCAGTCTTTTCGTAACATCAACTCTGTTTGCCGCATCTATTCTGATACGTACGGGTCCCTTCTATGTTTTTATTCCCTCTTGCTTGATATTTTATAAATCTCTGAGATATCGGAACTAGAAACAGCTCTCCCTTGTTTAATCACCACTCCAATCTCCAATCCTTAAAAAAGCCCAAAATTTAAAAAAATGGAAAAAAAAGTAAATGCACTAGGACCGATCTTAGAACAAACCTAGAGCACTTAGGAGAGGCATTTGAATAGTGTCGGCGCATTATTTCCTCGACCTGTTGACAAACGCGTATTTGAAAATATTCAGTGATTTAATGGAAATATTTCTGTGCCTATCTATCAAAACAATGTGTTGAGAGTATCAAGACGTCTTATTGAGTTGATTGATAAGGAATTGGTTGAATAATGTTAAATTGATATGAAAATCGTAACTCATGTATTTTTATTTATAAGACCTTCTTTCGTATGAAAAGACACAAATTCTTACAGGTTGCTGACTTTTCTGACTTTGCTGTCATTCTGATCTTACTACAAATTTGAAATAATCCCAAAATAATCCTTAGAAAAAAAAGTAATTTACCCCTCGAAAAATTCCAATGATTCCAGAAATTCCATTTTAATTCCAAAAATTCCATTTTAATTCCAAACATTCCATCAGCCTGTACCAAAAAAAATGAAGTGGATAACCCCTCGGATTGGCTGAAACTTCCAATCATTGTTGTAGAAACTTTTTTAAGGAAAAAAGACAAGAAAAGGTGGTCACGGTCAGGCCGTCGTTCCAGCCTGTAAAAACTTGAATCTTTTCTCTTATCATAGCCCCAAGGTAGTAAGGAACTGTGACGCAAGTCTTACACGCCAAAAAATTCACAACGACTGAGGAAGATATTTACAAGAACTTTTTGACTTCCCCCACTTGCAATGTATCTCCGGAAAATATTTTTCTCGGATTCTACGCAAAATATAATGCCGAAGCGCCTTTTTACTGATTAAAATCGGTTCAGTCGATCCGAAGATAGGAATTTTTGAAATTTCCATTTTCTCATGAGGGAAAATCGAATATTTTTAATTGACCGAATTTACAACCCTTCTTACTTTGTTACATTGTTACTTCGTTACGTTGTCAGCTTGAAATCATAATATTAGTCAACACGTATTTTTTTCTGAAAAAGCTGTCCATTCCTGGAATTTAGTCGCTTCCAGATTCAGTAAGGATAACTTTTTTGGACTACGCGTTAGCTTCATTTTGATTTTAAATGAAAATCTCTTGCACAGGAGGTATCGCCTCAATTGTGCCGCATCAATTAGAAAATATTTGAAATACTCTTATTGAGTCTTAAAACGCTTATGTTTCTTTGAAATTGTACCAAATTAATTTTATTCGCCAACCAGGTTTCGTCTACTAAGTAGACATTATCAAGGCTCATTCAAGACTAAAATGATTTTTTATATAACACAGGATGCGAATAACTAAAAGTTGAGCTAGAAAAAGATACACCCAACAACCAATAACATAGGCCTTTGTTGATGAGTCCACAGATGTCGTTCGCTAATCATTCACAGTCAAAAAACTCTTCGTCAATGCTTAAATCAGGTGTGTCAGCTATCAAATCGATAACTCTCTCATCTACTATAACTTCTATCAGGAAAAGGTTGAGTAGGGGAGATTTTATATTGCCGTCGTCTAGATTAAGGAGGTTTTCATGTTTATGTCTGTGAATGCATCGCTTCGTAATACTCGATTTTCCACATTTGTCTTACTGGCTGGATAAGTTTTAATTCACTAATGTGTACGTCATGTTTGGAACTAAATATGTGCCTACCAACAGCAGTTTTGTTCTTCCATCTAGAGGAGTTGACATGCTCGTTGAAACGTATAAAGAGCTTCCGAATTGTCATTCCGTAGTAAAAACGTCCGCAACAGGAGCATTGTATTCTGTAGATCCCTGATTTGCGTAGATCGAGGGACTTGTCTATTATTGTTCCTAGCAAACTCTTCAACGAACCTTCGTTTCTATGAACTATCTCTATATTATTTCTTTTGTATATCGGCTTCAGGAGCTTCGTTACTTCTGGGTAAAATCTAAAGCTAACTCTTTTAGGGAGACCGTCATGTTGATAGTCCCCGGGACCTCAATTCTCTTCGGAGTTTTGTGCTAAACTTAAGAGTGCTACCTGATGACTTGCCCACCGGTCAGAGGGGAATCGAATTAGTGGGTTGTGCGTGTGGCTAGCCACCATACCACACTCAAAAAAAGCAATAAGGTTATGAATTCAACAACAGAGCCTCGGATTGGACAGGATAAACGGCAACGACTTAGGCAACGGAAAAAGGACAACGATTTACAATTAGGAACATGGAATGTTAGATCTCTGTTACGGCCAGGAGGGTTGAGATCACCCACTAGTGCGCTAAGGGCGACTAAACTTGACATTACAGCAGTACAGGAAACTAGATGACCTGGGAAGGATTCTATGATCAGTAGAGACTTTACGTTTTATTACAGCGGCAAGAGCAACGACAGCCCAAGAGGATACGGAACAGGCTTCATGGTCTTCGGTACAGCCAGAAACGCGGTGATTGGTTTCACTCCTGTCAACGAACCAATATGCACTCTACGGATAAGAGGAAAATTTTTCAATTATACTCTTATTAACGTCTACGCTCCAACGGAGGAAAAAGATAATGAAGCGAAGGAGCTATTTTACGAGAAACTGGTGAAAGTGTATGATGGAGCACTGAATCGAGACATCAAAATCATACTTGGGGATTTGAATGCCAAGATAGGTCGCGAAGTCTACTACCGTCCCACTATTGGTAAATATAGCCTCCACGAAAATTCAAGCGAAAATGGAACGTTGGCAATTGATTTCGCAGCGTTAAGGAACATGGTTGTCTGCAGTACCTATTTCGAACACAAAGGCATCCACAAAGCGACATGGGTATCACCTGATGGACGAACCAAAAACCAGATTGACCACGTGTTCATAGATGGGCGTCACTGTTCAAATGTTTTGGATGTCAAAAGTTGTAGGGGACCGAACATCGATTCAGATCACTACTTGGTAAAGGTGGTTGTTAGGGCTCGAGTTTCGATTTCACACAATCGACAGCCGGCATTGGAAAAGTGGAACGTCGAGAAACTGCAGGACGAAAATATTAAACGACAATATGTGGATAGTTTGGAGAAGAAAATTATTGACGGAATGGAAAGCGAACAACGAAACGTAGACGATGCATGGAATCAAATTAGACGAAACGCAGAGACGATAGGAACGAGAACGGGAAAGAAAAGAAATGACTGGTTCGATGACGAATGCAGAAAAGCACTGGATGACAAAAATGCGGCTCGAGCGAGATATCTAAATAGATGCACTCGAGCTGGCATGGCAGAGTACCGTTCGAAGAGAAATTTCGAGAAGAAACTATTCCGAAGAAAAAAGCGACAACATGACAAGGAAGTTTTAATCGAAATTGAAAGGTTTGGTAATCGAAAAGAGACGCGGAATTTTTACCGGAAAGTAAACGAATCAAGGAAAGGTTACAGTCAACAACCTTTATTGTGCAAGGACAAGGATGGGTTGGTCTTAGCAGATGAGGAAAGGTGCATCAGACGATGGGCGGTGTACTTTAAAGAACTGCTGAACCCGAACAGACCACCGAACCGAAACGACACCAACAACAACTTACCATTTCAGACCGCGCAGCCACATATTGCAGAACCAACGCTACAGGAAGTGGAGCATGAAATTTTAAAGCTCAAAAATTTCAAAACCCCAGGAACCGACAACATACCTGGAGAACTTTTCAAGCACGGTGGTAACGCATTATGTATGGAGATGCACGAGCTCATCAAGCGCATCTGGAATGTCGAGGAGTTGCCGGGAGAGTGGAAGACTAGCATCATCTGCCCTTTGTACAAGAAAGGCGACAAATTGGAGTGTGGCAACTATCGCGGAATTTCGCTTTTGAATATCGCCTACAAGAGATTTGCGAATATTCTATACAAACGCCTTCTTCCATACATGGAATCTACTGTTGGTGAATATCAAGGTGGTTTTCGTGTAGGTCGTTCAACAACGGACCAGCTGTTTAGCATTAGACAGATCTTGGAGAAGTGTAAGGAGTACAACGTGGAAATACACCATTTGTTCGTACACTTCAAAGCAGCATACGACAGTGTCAACAGGAGGAAGTTATGGAGAGTGATGGAGGAATTAGGGGTTCCCAAAAAACTAATCTCGCTAACAAAGTTGACAATGGATGGTGCTAACAGCCGAGTAAGAATCCGAAGCAAATTGTCAGACGCTTTCGACATTGAGGAAGGACTACTTCAAGGTGATCCGCTCGCGACGCTGCTTTTTAATTTGACCCTTGAAGCAGCAGTGAGAACCATGGACATCGACCCCAGCACCAAATCCAGTCAATTGCTGGGCGTCGCTGATGACTTGGATATCTTGGGCCGAAACATGGAAGCTGTTAAGGAAAAGTTCACGGCTTTGGACAGAAAAGGTACCGACCTCGGGTTGAAGGTTAGTGACACAAAGACCGAATACATGATTTTCTCCCCATCGAATCGACAACACGACCAAAGCGTAACAATTGACACACACACATTTAAGGTGGTAGACAAGTTCGTATATCTTGGATCTCTGCTTAATCATGGACGAAATCAAAAGACGGATAACTCTTGGCAACCGGAGTTATTACAGCCTGATAAAAATTTTAAAGTCCAAATCAGTAAGCAGAAACTCTAAATGCGCACTGTACAAATCTGTGATAAGACCAATAGTTACGTATGGGTCGGAGTCGTGGTGCATGACTCAGAAAGACGAACAATCGCTGGTCACGTTCGAAAGAAAGGTACTGCGGACAATTTTCGGAGCAGTATATGACGAAAATATGAACAGATGGCGCAGACGATTTAATCATGAGCTTATGCAGCTTTATGGAGAGCCGGACATAGTTAGAACAACAAAAATTAACAGAATACGAGGGCTTGGTCATGTGCAGCGTATGGACGACAATCGTATCTCGAAGAAACTTTATATCACCAAACCGGAAGGCAAAAGAAGTGCAGGCAGACCAAAATCCAGATGGTGCGATGCAGCTTCTGCCAACCTGAGAACTGCGGGAGTAACCAGCTGGAATACGTTAGCTGAGGATAGGTCCGGTTGGAGAAGCATGTTGGAGAAGGCCAAGACCCTTAATGGGTTGTAGGGCCGGTTAAGTAAGTAAGTAAGTCATGTTGATTATAAAAGGTTGATATTTCTGACAGTTCTTTTTTCCTCTTGTGCTTCTCGATTATGTCCATAATGGTTGAAGTTACGAAACCTTTGACTTCTCCAATCTCCACAATCTTCAAAGTTTCCTTTCGAATCTTATCTTTATCCAACGGGAGGCTGAACATGAAATGAGCCATAGCGTGATAAGCCGCCATTTTGTGTCTAATGTCATGAAAAGAGTCACTGGTAATCAGCCTCATCGTGTGTGTTGGTTTTCTATAAACGTCAATTGTAATTTTGCCCTCGACGATTTCTCACATTGTATTGAGAAACGCAATTTTTCCATCTTTTTGTCTTTCGATTGTGAATCTAATTCCTCCGTCCTTGAACGTATCCATCTTTTCTTCGAACACATTTGTACATCTGTAAAACCTATGCTCATTTCGAAATGACTAAGGAGTAAGTTTGACTCAACAACTTCAAACTATAAGAGTTAGAAGGTTGCTTGAAAAGGGAAGGTTGTAGAGAATTAAATTTTAGGGAACACCTGTTTTTGGATGTTTTCGAGAGATAACCGCATCCGGGGATGTAGCCACTTCTAAAATTAGTGGTTTAACAACGACAAAAGTTGCTTCCAGGAGCAATATCGTAGAGAATTAAATTTTAGCGAATAAGTGTTTGAGGGTTTCTTTGGAAATATGGCCCAATCCTGGGATTATTGTGGATTTCTCTAGCACTCTTCAGCTTCCATGAGGAAAAAGGGTCTATTGAGTTTACCATGGAGTTTGTAACCAGTCGAATTTCGACTCGGGGCGGGGGTTGGTAACTTTTTCGTTTCATGGTACTTAGATATTGAATCTGCAAAAAAGATTTTGTCTGTCTGTCCGTCTGTCAACACGATAACTTGAGTAAAGCTTGACCGATTTTCAAATACATTTTTTTCCTGAAAGGTCTTTTGTACATAACTCGAGTAAATCTTTTCCGATTTTCAATTTTTTAGATTTTTAGACCCGTACGAAGAACGAGATTCTTCGAAAAGGAGTCTATTGTGCTTACCACGACGTTTGTAACCAGTCGATTTTCGACCCGGGAGTAAGGGGAAGAATCGACCATGATCCTTAGATCATGAATCAGCAATAAAAAAAATGTCCGTCCGTCCGAAACCCTTGGACTCAATCAGGACCCTTAAACTGAATTTTTATTAGGGCTCAACGTGTTTGCTTACATAAATTGGATAAATCCTAACTGATTGTGTAGATTCTTTTTCTATTTGAGAGGTAACCGAGTACCGAATTATATTGAAAAGCAAATTTGGATCCGGTGCCTGTGCTTAGGGCTGAAGTGGGCATCAGGTCTGTCCTAAGGCCGGCCCTAACCATAAATTTTTTTTTGCTATGTTGCAGATTGAGGGAAACATTTTTGTCTATGGAAGTATGTGTCCGTGGCATATCCTTATGGCCCTAGGTTGGTCCCAATGTCTGTCCTAGACAGAAAAATGAGTTTTCACTATGTTGTAGAGAAAATGGAGGGAAATATTTTTGTCTATGTAAGTATTTATCTGAGGCCTCTCCTGAGGACCCTAGGTCGGTCCTAGACAAAAAATGGTTTTTTGCTATGTTGTAGAAAAAATTGAGATGAGCATTTGGGGGTCAATTTTGTGCTTTCGGAATATCCTTTTTTACGCCGTTTCTTCGGACGAGTTTTTCAATATTGCCCTCTCGGCAATTTCCAATACAATTCAATGTGGACGTAATTTCGTACACTTAAGAGTTAAGGCATATATTGGGTGTCAAATGGTGTGTTAAGCGTAATATAGTACTCCTTTATGTACCTTAGCCTCTGTCCACCTACTCCTACATCCTATCCTACCCGTGGTGACACCTGTTATAGTGAGCAATCCGCATGAACGATCAGGTAACCAACCCTGGTGTAGTAGTGTGGGTCACTTTGCATAAGGATGAGGGGGCTGCCTTCGGGTAGTACCTAAACGGCACGTATAGGGAGGGCCGAAGGCAGCTAGGCGCTATCAAGATGGGATGGCGACTTAGTATGGTGGCGGATGATCTCAACAGCAAGAGACAACGGCAGCATACACAGCCCTAGTCAGATGGGCTACCATCACCACCTGGTGACTTCCCTAAGGGTCATCGGGGGAATGAAAGTAGGTTGGGCGCTTGGCTAACTCCCAGACACTGTAAAAACAGTCTTGTTATGAATTCCCCAACACAGCCTCGGATCGGACAGGATAAACGGCAACGACTCAAGCAACGGAAAAAGGACAACGATTTACCATTAGGAACATGGAATGTAAGATCTTTGTTGCGGCCAGGAGGATTGAGATCTCTCACAAGTGCGCTAAGAGCGGCAAAAATTGACATAACAGCTGTGCAAGAAACGAGATGGCCTGGAAAGGACACCATGACCAGTAGCGACTATAAGTTCTACTATAGTGGGAAGAGTAACGACAGTCCAAGAGAGCATGGAACAGGATTCATGGTTCTCGGCAGAGCTAGAAACGCGGTGATTGGTTTCAGTCCTGTTGACGAGCGATTGTGCTCTCTACGGATAAGAGGAAAATTTTTCAATTACACTCTTATAAACGTTTATGCGCCTACGGAGGAAAGCGACAACGAGGCGAAGGAGCTATTCTACGGGAAACTGGTGGATGTATATGATGGAGCGCCGAAACGAGACATTAAAATTGTGTTTGGAGATTTTAATGCTAAGATAGGCCGCGAAGTATTTTATCGTCCCACAATCGGTAAACATAGCCTTCACGAAAACTCGAACGAAAATGGAACGCGGGTGGTTGATTTTGCAGCATCAAGAAACATGGTTGTCAGCAGTACCTATTTCCAACATAAAGACATCCACAAAGCGACATGGGTATCACCGGATAAACGAACCAAAAACCAGATTGACCATATTTTGATAGATGCACGTCACTGTTCAAATATGTTGAATGTCAGAAGCTGTAGAGGACCGAATGTAGATTCCGATCACTACCTGGTGAGAGCGGTAGTTAGGTCTCGAATATTGGTTCAACACAATCGACAACCGGCATTGGAAAGGTGGGACGTGGAAAAACTACAGAACGAAGACATTAAACGTCAATATGTCGACAGGCTGGAGACGAATATTATTGGCGGAATGGTCAGCGAACAACGAAGCGTAGACGATGCGTGGAATCAAATTAGACGGAATGTAGAGAGCGCCGCAGCAGAGGCAGTGGGAACGAGAAAGGGAAATAAAAGAAATATCTGGTTTGACGATGAATGCCAGAAGGCCATGGACGACAAAAACGCAGCTCGTCTGAAAAATCTAAGTAGATTCACACGAGGTGGCCAGGAAGAGTACCGTTCTAAAAGAAATTTCGAGAGAAAACTCTTCCGACGGAAAAAGCAACAGCGTGACAAGGAAGTTTTGATCGAAATTGAGAAGTTTGGCAATCGGAAGGAGACTCGGAACTTTTACCGGAAAGTGAACGAATCCAGAAACGGTTACAGTCAACAACCTTTGCTGTGTAAGGACAAGCATGGATTGGTCTTAGCAGATGAGGAAAGGTGTATCGCGAGATGGGCTGAGTACTTTAAGGAACTGCGTAACCCGAACAGACCGCTCAACCGAGACGACGAAAACGACGAATTGCCATTTCAGACTGCGCAACCATACATAGAAGAACCAACGATGCAAGAAGTTGAAGCTGAAATTTTAAAGCTAACAAATTTCAAAGCCCCGGGGACTGACAACCTACCCGGTGAACTTTTCAAGAACGGCGGCAACGCGCTATGTATGGAGATGCACGAGCTCATCATACGCATCTGGAATGACGAGGAGTTACCGGAAGAGTGGAAGACCAGCATACTTTGTCCCATATACAAAAAGGTGACAAATTGGAGTGTGGCAATTTTCGAGGAATCGCTCTGCTGAATATTGCTTACAAGATATTTGCAAATATTCTATATCAGCGCCTTCATCCATACACGGAATCTACGATAGGTGAATACCAAAGTGGTTTTCGTGTAGGTCGTTCAACATCGGACCAGCTGTTTAATATCAGACAGATCTTGGAGAATTGCAAGGAGTACAACATTGAAACACACCATTTGTTCGTTGACTTCAAGGCAGCCTATGACAGTGTTAGAAGAAGTAAGCTATGGAGAGTCATGGAGGAGTTCGGAATTCCCAACAAACTGATCTCGCTAACGAAGCTAACACTAAACGGAGCTAACAGCCGAGTAAGGATCCGCAATCAAATGTCAGAGACTTTCGACATTGAGGAAGGCCTACGTCAAGGAGATCCTCTTGCGACGCTGCTTTTCAATTTAACACTCGAAGCAGCTGTTCAAACCATGGACATAGACTCCAGCGGCACCATTTTCTCTAAGTCCAGTCAGTTGCTTGGTTTTGCAGATGACCTGGACATTATTGGCCGAAATATGGATGTTGTTAAAGATAAGTTTATGGCCTTGGAGAGGAAAGGTACCGACCTTGGGTTGAAGGTCAATGACGGAAAAACGGAATACATGATCATCCCACCTACGAATCGATATCGGGAAGATAACGTAACGATCGACACACACACATTCAAAATGGTCAATAAGTTCGTATACCTTGGATCAGAGCTGAACATAAACAACGACATTGCGGACGAAATAAAAAGGCGAGTAACTTTGGGCAACCGGAGTTATTACAGCCTGCTGAAAATTCTAAAGTCCAAGTCAGTAAGCCGAAATTCAAAATGCGCACTTTATAAAATTGTGATCAGACCGGTAGTTACGTACGGTTCGGAGTCGTGGTGCTTGACACAGAAAAATGAACAATCTCTGCATACGTTCGAGCGAAAGGTACTGCGTACAATATTTGGACCAGTATTTGACCGAAAACTGAACCGATGGCGCAGACGATATAATCACGAGCTCATAGAGCTTTTTGGAGAGCCCGACATAGTCAGAACAACAAAAATAAATAGACTACGTTGGCTCGGTCACGTACAACGAATGAATGAACATCGTATTCCAAAAAAAATCTGAAGTCCAAACCTGAAGGCAAAAGGAGTGCAGGGCGACCCAAGTCCAGGTGGAGCGACGCTGCTTTTGCCAACTTAAGAACTGTGGGAGTAACCAGCTGAGAGACGTTAGCTGCAGATAGGCCCGGTTGGAGAAGCATGTTGGAGAAGGCCAAGACCCTAATGGGTTGTAGTGCCGGTAAAGTAAGTAAGTAAGACCAAGCAATACAAAATATTCTTATTTTGTAGAAGGAAAATCATTCGATGAGACGAAATTGCGTTTTCGTAGATTTTCGCAGAATGAAAAATGAACGAAATTACATTGACGCAGCATTTCGTAGAAGGAAAAATCATTCAAGGCGACGAAATTGCGTTTTCGTAGCACTTTGTAGAAAAAAAATTAGCTGAGTCGATGATTTGCAGTGTTATCTATATGTTGACTTTCATTGACAGGTTCCATCGCTGGAGATGTCAGTGTCGAACACATGAATCCACAAAATTTTCGGTTTTGTATGTTTTCTTCATGTACCATTGGTACTTTTCCTTTTGCTATGTAGGTGGCATCTGGTGAAAGAACAGGGAATGCACATCCTTTCATACGTGAGTGACGACACAAATTTTTACGTGTACTGTATTGTGCGTTTTGGGAATCGAACCACGAAACTAACCAATTTATGATGCTCTGCCCCCACCCAGTCCTTCACCGCTTTCGAACTAAGCGAATTCGGGATGGAGATGTGAGGTTCGGGTTCGTATGTGATTGCCGTTGAGCCAGTCTTTGCCAGCTCATCAGCCTTCTCATTACCGTCTCCTCCGGAGTGCCCAGGCACCCAAATTAGTTTCACTCGATTTCTCGCGCTTTTATTGCTGATTCACTATCAGTGCACACGACCACGTCTTCGCCATTCAGCCATTCTGGCAGAATTTCTCAAGCTCGCAAAAGAGCTGAAGTTTTCGCCTGGAAGATGCTGGATAACCTTCGCAGGTGAATCCAGGTGCCGGTATCCGTCTTCGGGTCGTATACTCCGATCCCTTCGCCTGTCGGGTAGCGTAAGTGGGCACCCATTCGCCTACTCCTCCCTGTTTGGGAACAGTACTTCAAAGTTTCTTTCGAAACTTAGTTTCGGGGTCATAAAGTCCCGCGGAATGTCAAAAATCTGATCAGCGATCATATTTTTGATCTTCCCATGCCCAGTCTTGAAACCTGGAGACCACCAGCCATTTTGTGTGAGCCTGTCTGCTGTTGCAAAAGCTATCGCCTTCACTACTATATCGATAGGTGGCACTGCTAGTAGCACTTCCAGGGCCGCCGTTGCCGTCGTCTTCATGGCATCCGTGACACACACACATCAACCTCTGACCTTCTTTCATCCTTTCATTGCTTTTGAGGATAGGCAGCTCTTCCCGATAGCACTTCTGCAAATTCGAAAGGCCGTCAGAGCTTTTTGAGCCTTGTCCTCAACATGGGCGATCCTGTTTAGCTTACGGCCGAGTGTAACTTCCGGATATTTCACCTGGGGGCTAATTTCAACGTCTTTCCCGAAGGTTCTCACTTTCCCCACAGGATCCATCTTATCTGTGTTTACTTGCAGACCCCTTTCTCGGCACCACCGCTCCACTACTCTCAGAGCCATTCTCAAGCAGTCACCCAGGTTGCTCTCGAACTTACCTTTAATCAAAATGGTCAGGTCGTCTGAGTAGCCCTGGGTAAGGAAACCGCTATCGTTTAGCTCCCTTAATAGGGAATCAACCACCATGCACCGTAGCAGGGGTGAAAGAATGCCGCCTTGGGACATCCTTTGGCAACCCAGAGATCAGACTTGGCGCCGCACACGTCCTATCTCTACGGTCCTCTCTCTGAGCATCCCATCTATCCATCTGACTACAACTGGCGCTACTCCCCTCTCTACTAGCGTCCTGAACTTAGCTGTACTTAGTGACTATCCTCTCCTAACTCCTAACTGACTGTTTGTCGCAGAAAAATCCTAGAGGTTCCGAGGATCGACTCACCGTCCGTCTGACACGAAAAACACTTTAGTATTCACCTTCTGTATATTCGAAGTATGGGTGAAGCAACCAGTACAAATATCTCTTATCTACAATCAGCTAAGCTATTCCAACTGATTAACTTCATCAACGCAAAGTTCGTCATTAGTCCAAATATCTCCTCTTATGTGAGAAATTCTTCAGTTACCTAGACAATTAAATTTCATTAAGTTTTGCACAGTAAGATTGATTCCACAATTCCGTACTGTTGAAACGAGAAATTCCTCTATTATGTTGATATGACGTCATAAGCAGCCAAATGTAGTTTAATTTAATCATTTTCTGATTGGTTTGTTCAATCAATTGTGGTAATGGAATTTTGATATGTAGCCATCAGCACCGTGGTTAACTGCACTTCGATGATCCATGCAGATAAATAACCAAAGTAATGACAAACAATGGTAAAATAGTTTATATCCCTTGAGACCATCACAATGGCATGTTTCAACTACACTTAATTTACTTTGAATATCCAAAGTGAATAATGAATATGATTCATTGAATAACCAATGCACGCAACGCATTTGTGAACAATAGTATAATAGCGTAAAATAGCAGACGAGGGTCTCAACTAACCAACTAATTGATTGTAATTAAAGGTAGAGGAGGGTTAAATGTTCTTCCATTTATTTAGTCATAATGATGCATTCAAATGCTCGTTGTAAATGGAAAATAAAACAAAACAAAGTTAAACATAACTGAATCACCCTAATTTGAACAAATGATTGGGCCGCGACAGATTGAAGTGAACATGATATTACGAGAGTCAGTGGGCAGATGTTTCGCTTTTTTGTTTTTATTAACGATGGCTTGTGTGCATAGGTGTAAACATTTTTTGTTGATTTAATAAAACGGAAATTTGTCGAAAATTAAAGAATGAAAGAACATTTTTTTGAAAGCTGTACGTTAAACGAGTGCACTAGCCGCAAACAAAGTGCTAGCGATGTTTACATAGGGCCTATTGTGTTGGCAAACAGAGAAATTTAGAGAAATTGGTGAAATTCGATGAAATTTACAGAAACTTTTGCGATATTTGAGCGGACGAACAATTAAGTTAAAAGTTGGTTCAGAGATTTTGTTGAGTAAACCAACTATGATAAGCCATTCGTTACTCCTCGAAACTCTACGGATTAAAGCCCGCAAAACTGGAATCAATTCTAAATTATGAGCGTTTTTCAGATGAGCTCTTATTTTTGAATTATTTTTGTCAGACACATCTGTTATGGAGGACCGGGTGTCTATGAAGATTTCCTCACACTTATAAAAAAACCTCTCTCTCTCTCACCAGAGGAACTTAGCCAAAGATCACTAAGCGATATCCTATCCTAAACTACAAATAGCGGATTGTTAGAGTCATGACTACCCTCAATGTGTAGCAAACGAGTATGGCCTAGGTGCTTCATTCAATCTACAGTTACCTACAGTCGCTGAGAAAGTCCACACTTAGCTACGGATTCCTTTCGGATAGCTGAAAATAGAAAAATATGAATTGTTGCTGGACTGGCCTCAATATAGAAACCAAAACCAACGAACCAACTAGCTCATCCCTTCCAGCTTAGAATAGATTTTCGAATCCACACTTGCAAGCTAGACATGGAAAAATTAGAAGTTTAATAGCGACCCCGATTCTCACCATGACTTGAAAGGTAAAAATTGAGAAAATTCTCGTTTTGGTACAATTGCACCCATAGAAGTAATATTTTACTATGGCTGCTGTACCAATTGTACCAAAACGAGAATTTTCTCAATTTTTACCTTGATTGCAAGTTTGTGTACTTCTTTACACAGATGGTATGGTTAGCCCCTTGGAGCCGAAATATTCAACGTAAATACTATCTTCGATAGTCGTTGAATTGTGGTAATCTGCTTAGCAGAATAATCCAAATTAAAAAATAACCGAAACAAACTCACAATTCTTTTACTTCCAAATTGTTCATCGAAATGACATGCATCCAATCGTAGGATCTGGATTGTATAAAAGGCGAGTTGGCATAGTCTGGGTATCATTCTATGGCCATCGTTGCTGATATACACATGGTCTTAAGACAAGGTGTACTGATGAGTCGTAAACGACGAAATTAGCACTTTTAGTTTTTCGATTTTTGTTAAACAATTGGAAGTAGGATGGAGAATTGTGAGTGGCTTTTAAATGATGACCATGACTTGAGATTGGATAACTTCGAAGTCGAATTTCATAGAATGCATTGAGGCGATTCTCGCAAGTAATCTAGAATAGTTAGATGGCTAGCCAGTAAGATCGACCCTGTAAGATTTACAGATGGCTCGAAAACCATAGATGAGAGAAGGGATAGAGTTTAAGCTCCAGAAACGGACACTTTTACCTGGTTTAATCTGGGAAGCTAACAGTCATATTCCATGAAGAAATATTCGCAGTACTGGTGATGCCACCACAGACAATAGGGACCACATTTATGGGCATCACCTCATCCACTAGACAACAACAAACAACTTTGTTCTTCACACCGACACAATCTCCTTGATCCTTTACGAAAAAAATCAAATTTTCATTGAAAAAGCGATGGTGGCGCCACCATAGCCAAATTCAGCCAATTTTTGATCACCCTGACATCAATCAGACAACGAGAAACCATTTTGCTGAATTAATAATTAATTTAAAACGAATTTGTTTAATAAAAACATCGAATATTTTGCATATAAATTTTGGTCTCGTTGACATTTTTCACCGTGCAAGGAAATTTTCGACATTCGAGGAAAATTTTTCTATGAGGTGGAAAGTTATAACATACTTCTTAGGAAGTGTTCAGCATAGTCCAAAGATGTTTTTAAGTCACTAACATCAAAAATTTAGAGATACCTATTTTGGGAATGGCGGTTTGAAGTCAAAACAAGTTTTCGCAGAGGTCAAATTTTACATGAAATTTTGACTTTGAAAATTCATATTTCGGGTAAAAAACAACCAAAATTTTATTTTGATACATCGTTGAAAACGTTGGGATGTGTGAAATAAGGGAAAAATACATTTTTGTGAACAACGAAAAAAACGTTACACTTGACCTCACTTTTTTCGGATTTTTCCGATTTTCTCGAGTCACTCGCAAAATATCCAGGGGGACTTTTTGGACGTCATTCAGCTACCTAAGGCCTACCGAATCCCGCTTAGTTTGCTTTTGTCCTAATTTTTGCAAGGTCAAAAGTTAATTTCCCTACGCTAATTGTTTTGAGACCGTCATCATCATCAAAAATGATGAGAATGCTCATTTTTTCCTCAATTAATAAACATTTTTCTGGTGTTTGAGACTGTTGAGATTGATGAGTATGCTAAATTTGAGACTGTTGAGCATGCTAAATTTGAAACTGTTGAGCACGCTCAATTTGAGACTGATGATTATGCTCATATTGATTCTATTTGAGACTCTTTAGTGTGCTCATTTTGAATTGCAGTTTGAGACATTTTTTTGTCGCCACTGATATCTGAAACTTTTTTATTTTGTTCGTAGATGCCGCCACATACTCCACAATTCGCGATTAATCTGAAATTATATTAGAAAATTTTTATTTTTTTATTTACTTACTTTTTCTGGTCACCCATCTGAGTACTAACCGCGCCGAATGATGCTTAACTTTGCTTCTGGACCGCCAACGACGTAACTCATGTTGCTTAATTGCACAGACGTTTTTGTAGTCTTTTTTTGGACCGTTGTTACGAA
The DNA here is from genome assembly GCA_029228625.1 of Pseudolycoriella hygida. Classification (NCBI taxonomy): domain Eukaryota; kingdom Metazoa; phylum Arthropoda; class Insecta; order Diptera; family Sciaridae; genus Pseudolycoriella; species Pseudolycoriella hygida. Next base: position 111,629,221 of record CM055406.1, on the reverse strand, counting down.
AGGATATGAGACTGTTGAGTGTACTCATTTCCTACAGAAATATTTTCACAATCTTATTGAGGTTTTTGAGACTGTTGTGAAAAATATTTTTTTTAGCCGGTGAGACTGTTGAATGTACTCATTAATGATGATTTTGTAAAAAAAAAGCGAAATTGAGTACTTCTGAGTTTTTTTTTCAAAAATTCAGACTGATTTGAGGCTGTGAGCACACTTAATTTTAGTACTCACTGAGACTGCCATTTTCATTCGGGTATGCAACTTGATATGCTGATGGACGTGATGCTCAAGCTTTTTTGAGGCCATCCATAAAGTACGTACTCAAAAAATGATTATTTTTAGACCCCCTCCCTCCTCGTACGTAGCAATGTATGAAACGTTCGCAGTATGAAACGAACGCATTCGTCGAAACCCCCTTCCCTCCATAAGGAAGTACGTACTTTATGGATGGCCCCTTACGTATCTATTCATCTTATCATTACTTGCATGATGGGTCCAGCAAATTGTAACGGATCCGATCTGATGAATGGAACCATCGACGCACCGAAAATCATGCGAAATTCCAGACCCACTTGTGCTGATGATTTTCTCGAAGTTGACAAACACAGGACTAAATATGGTCTTTATGAGCCTATCAATAACATGTGCATGGCATTTAATCGCTTTTCATTACTGTGGTTTCAAAACATACCACGTGAAACGTTTAAGGCGACTATTAGGAAATTGGGAATCACATATAAACTGAACGGTAAGATCAGAATCACAACAAAAACCCTTTTAAAAGGGAAATGTGACGCAAGTCGTTGTCCCTTCTTCCAAAACAACTGATATCAATTTGGGGTGACGCTTAAAGCTTTGAAACGCAAAAATTCTTTTGGAATGTTTTCATTTTTGATTAAAAAAATGCGTCACAAATGCCGGACCCCCAATGTTATAGTTTTTCTGTTCTTTCAGCTTTCACAACGCAAAAATTTGTCATTATGTATGGCGTATTTTTGAACAGGAAATCAAATTTTTGCGTATGACAGCTGAAAGCGTAGAAAAATTATTACATTGGTGGGTCCGGCATTTGTGACGCATTTTTTTTAATCAAAAATGAAAACATTCCAAAAGAATTTTTGCGTTTCAAAGCTTTAAGCGTCACCCCAAATTGATATCAGTTGTTTTGGAAGGAGGAAGAAGGACTTGCGTCACATTTCCCTTTTAAAAGGGTTTTTGTTGTGATATTAGTACTTTTGGAAGTAATTCAAAGCGATTAACCCAAAAATATCAAAAAAACCTGATGGAAGTTGAAAAGTACTAGAGAAATCCACAAAAATCCTTAAGAATCCCTTGAAACTAGGAAGCTCCATTGCATGACCTCACTCATGTCGAGAATAACCGAAAAATATCAAAAAACCTGATGGAAGTTGAAAAGTGCTAGAGAAATCCAAAAAGAATCCCTTAAACCTAGGAAGCTCCTTTGCATGACCTGACTCATGTCGAGAGTAACCGAAAAATATCAAAAAACCTGATTGAAGTTGAAAAATGCGATGGAAGTTGAAAAGTGCTAGAGAAATCCACGAAAATCCTTAATAATCCCTTAAACCTAGGAAGCTCCATTGCATGACCTCACTCATGTCGAGAATAACCGAAAAATATCAAAAACTCTAATGGAAGTTGAATACCTCACTCACCCAACTGTGACACTCATACACATTATTTTATATGGGATTTGTATGGGAGCTTCCAGGAGCCCTAGCGCCCAAACGAAGCCGGTGACCCCACTTTTTTAAAATCTTAGATGGCGTGGAATGCCCATGCGAAGGTCCCTGCAAAATTTCAAGAAAAGATATCGAGCCGTTTTCGAGAAAACTCCAAAAAAGTGGGTTTTCATACAAATGGCTCTGGAACTAAGTAACTAAGTAACTAACTAACTAAGTAACTAACTAACGTAGGATATTTCCATTAACTTCGGTTTCTATGAAAGTGCACATTTTGTATGGAAAATGACGATTTTCTAAAGGTCATATCTCCGGATCCACTGGACCGATTTTAATGAGTGAAAAGACATTTCGCCTTAGAATTTTCGTAGAATCCAGGCAAAATATTTTCCGGGGGGTACGTCGCAAGGGGGGGGGGAAGTCAAAACTTAGCTGTATACTACATATATGGTTCCGAAGTCTACGAAAAAAATTTTTCTGAATTTTTTGCTCGTGGGGACTTGCGTCACGGGCGCATTGCTACCGCGCGCCCATGATTTCATAAACTGAACCTCTGGTTCTCAATCTAATCAACAGCTGATTAGTCAATTGGGTCTCACGACTCTCAAATGAAACTCAAATGTAACTCTAAGTCACGTCGACTTGTGCCAAAATAACTAGTCAAGGCGACTAGTTTCCGCTGATCTCTTTTGTTTCAGGTGGACCATTGCTACGCGAGACGTTGGTGCCTCTTCCGTTTTCAGTTTCAATTTTCTGCTACTCTCTAATTAATTGGACAAGATGCAAAAGATGGCTGCCGACTTCGACGGGTCGACCGGGTCGTCAGTCCATCTTCAGTTTTGATAAAATTTGTCTTTTTACTATTTTTAAATGTGTTTATTGTTAATGTAATAGCCAGTAAGCGATAGCCGTTGGCCGAAATAAATAAATAAATAAATGATTACTGATGCATACCATCTTTTGAAATTAGTAATAAACATTTCTCACTCTAACCCTAAGATTATTGTCTCCAATGTTCGCTTAAGAAATTATAGGGGACATCCACAAATGCCTCTGCATTTTTTACGTTTTATTCGACCCCCTCTCAAGCCATGTCCCATATTTCGATATCCCCTCCCCCCTTGCGACGTCCCTTTTTCAAAAATTTTTGCAAAAAGAAAATCTTACAAGAAATAGAAAAACATATGCAAATGACCTGTACGTATAAGAACAGATGTGGCCAGAATAGATGTTGCAAAAAGAATCGATCGTACCTATCGAACGTATCTATGCAATTGGACTGGAAATTGCCGAAAGGGTAATCAAAAAACCCGTACGAAGCAACGACGCTAAAAACCTCTCCAATCCCTTAAAATAAGCCCATAATTTAGAAAAGACCTAGAGCGCTTAGGAGAGGCATCTGACCTATAATTCCATGGACAAAAAAGTTTCCCCTTTTTTCTCTACAACACTGCACGAAAACCTAATCATTAAAGGAATATTCACGAAAAACCACCAAATATCTTGTGGGGTCGCGCAGAGATATAAGTGAAAAGGTTCCACCAACCTTCAGAAAACCACGTTTTTGATAAATTTTTCGACCATAACTTCGAAAGTATTTGACCGATTTTGCCCAAATTCAATTCCGTAATCAATTTTTTCAAGAAGAAAAATTTTAAAATCCGATAAGATTTACCCGATTTACGTGGAAAAAAACACGTTTGGCCCTAGTAGAGAGTCAGTTTTAAGTATCTGACTGAGTCCAAAAGCACGAAATTGTCAGACATTCCCAGACCTTTCAAACAAAAAAAAATTATCAAAATCGGAAATGATTTACTCAAGTTATCGCAGTGACAGACGGACGGACGGACATTTTTTTTATTGTTGATTCGTCATCTAAAGACCCCCTACTACCGGATCCAAATTAGGGTGGTTACAAACGTCGCGGTAAACGCAATAGACCCGTTTTCGAAGAACTTCGTTCTTCGTACGGGTCTAAAGATGTAATCTTTATCGTAAAAAATTCATTGAATGAACAATTCTTATAAAGAACATTCAATTTTTAATCATCCTTGCATTCTGACCGCATATCGTCCGTAGTTGCATAACTACTTCCCAAATACCTCGGCGAACCTCCACCCTTACGTCGAGTGCTGATTGGATTTATGGATGTCCCCTATATCACGTTCATCAAAGCCAATGCGGTCTTTTCGTGGCAGATGTCGACTCATCGTATTATAGAATGCGAGGTTTTACTTCGATTTTAACTGTTGCACATATTCCACGCAGGAATCTTATTAGACCTCAAGAAGTAATTCAGGTTAACAGATAGAGGCTTTTCGGTGATTCTCCAAATAGGCAAGAACGGATAGAAGGAAAGATTTCACTCAAAGGGGACCTGATGACAAGAAGACACGGATCAATCGATAACTGAAGAGAGCACAGATGAGAAATTGAACCGTGATATGTATCAATTCACTGTGTTTCGGTCAGAAACTCTAGCCATGAATGAAAGTTGTCGCAATCTGTGCTTCTCTGCCAGTGCGATAGAAAAGGATATTTATATGCGCTCGGACAGCGAGTCGGTAATCAAAGCTTGGAAACTATATTCCCAGGTCACTCAGACGACCGGCATTTGTGGGAGGAGAGCGGAAGGTTTTTTTTTTTAATTTTGTGTGATAAAATAAAAATACATTTTTTGTATTGCTTGCTCAAAAGAGAGGTCGAAGAAATGCACCTGGTCTGCAGAAGAGCAGGCAGGCAAAAGAATTCCCGTTCAACCGTCACTTGGGGACCACCAGGTTCCTTCTGCGACTACCAAACGGTTTACGGGACACAATTCGTAAGGATACCACCTCAATGCGACTTAATGAAGGCTCGAACTGCAGGATGTGCGGCGACTTACCTGAAACATCAAAGTATTTCCTATGCCATTAACTGGCTTCGGCAAGTCTGAGGATCCAAGGGCTGTGGGAGACTTTTATTCCACCATTCAGAATAGTTTCGCTAACAAATATTTGACATTTATCGCAGATAGTGGCTGGCTGGACACCAACGCCTGCTTTTTAGAAAATTTTCGCAGAATTTTCGTTTTATTCTAGAAATATTCGCGAAATTTTTTTGCAAGGATTTTGTGACGTTTAAAAAAGTTTTCAGCATTTTCTCGAAAATTTCAGCATTGAATCAAGTTCGCGGTAAAAAAAATTCGCTGAAATTCAGTGAAAATCAAGAAAATTTTGTAAATGGCGGCAGTGCGACCCACACCCTACAATAGAACCGAATAATTCGCTCATCATTCACCACAACAACTTCATGCGCCAAATACAGAAGACGCAGTATAATGGGTCGACAAATAATAAAAAATAAAAATTTGAGTTCTAGGCTCGTTTCAATATTTTTATGAACTTTTTACTTCTGCAAAGGTTGTTGCGGTGCTAATAACCTGCGCAGAAATAAAAATTTCATAAAAATGTTGAAACGAGTTTAAGTATTCTTGTTGTTAGAGCTGAAATGGTTTTTTACGAAATTTCATCGGCGCCTTCCAAAAGCCCTAGCTGCCAAACGAGGAAGGATTAGGTACTTTTTAGAATGACAACCCTGCAAAAGATCTTTCCGAGATATTTTCATTTTTAGATCCGTGCGTGTCTTATGTGGCTTTGGGTTTTTAAACCCATAGAAAGAATGAACCACCCTAATTCGACTCGGGAGTAGGGGGGAGCATCGATCATGGTCCTTAGATTACGAATCACCAACAAGAAATGTCCGCCCGTCCGCCGCCGCGCCGGGATAACTCGAGTAAAACTCAACCGATTTTCAAAAACTTTTTTTTTCCCTGAAAGGTAATTGAAAAATCTTTTATTGGATTGAATCTGGGCTTTGTCGGCCCAAGTACCGCCGAGCTAGGGCCGTTTAAGTGGTTTTTGGTCTTTTGTACATAACTCGAGTAAATCTTTTCCGATTTTCATAACTGTTTTTCTGTTTGAAAGATCTGGGCATGGCCGACAATTTATAGGAGAAACTTTTTTAAATTTGAGTACCTTCACTTAGCTAGGGCACTAAAAACGAGTGTCTGCTAAGGCCATACGTGCTTTTTGTAAATAACTCGAGTAAATCTTTTCCGATTTTTATAATTTTTTTTAATCGACAGGCCTATGAAAGCTCAACTATTTGTAGAAGAAACTTTTCTGAGATTGGGTCCTAGGTTATGGCTAGGGCACTAAAACCGAGTCTCTGCTAGCGCTCTACATGTTTTTTGTACAAACCTCGAGAAAATATCTTCCGATTTTTAATTTTTTTTGAAAGGTCTAGGACTGTCTCTCGTTTTATGGCAGAAAATGTTTTGATTAAAAACCCTTGGACTCAGTAAGGACCCTAAAACTGAGTGTCTACTAGGGCCCAACGTGTTTGCTTGCATAAATTGGATACATCCTAACTAATTCTGTTCATTCTATTTCTATTTGAGAGGTAATCGAGTACCGAATTATATTCGAAAACAAATTTGGACCCTGTGCCTGTGCTTAGGGCCTTATGGCCCTAGGTCGGTCCTAAAGTCTGCCCTAGACAAAAAAATGGTTTTTCACTATGTTGTAGAGAAAATGGAGGGAAATATTTTTGTTTATGTAAGTATTTTTCCGAGGCCTCTCCTGAGGACCCTAGGTCGGCCCTAGACAAAAAAATGGTTTTTTCCTTTGCTGTAGAAAAATTGAGACGTACATTTGGGGGTCAATTTTGTACTTTCGGAAGGTTTTTCTTCGGACGGGTTTTTCAATATTGCCCTCTCGGCAATACAATTTAATATGGACGTCATTCCATACACTTAAGAGTTAAGACAATATTTACTTAAATACGTTCGAGTCTTTTCGTAACATCAACTCTGTTTGCCACATCTATTCTGATACGTACGGGTCCCCTGCATATGTTTTTGTAACATCTTTTCCGTTTGCCACATCTATTCTGAAGCGTACGTGTCCCTGGCATAGGTTTTGAAAATGGAAGCCTACCATTTTCTAAAAATGAGTATCGACTGGAGCTCTACGCGTTTTTTCTATGTCAATCGTGCAGCAAATTCTATTTGATTTTCTCAATTCTTTCTCTAATGAGAAGTTATTGATTGCTCAACATTATTCAAGTCCTCAGCCCAAAAGTATGGTTTAAAGTCGGCCGTAGCACAAAAAAATGCTTTACAAAGGTGAATATATTTTCACCAACGGGTATGGATGGGGTCGTGCAACGAAACGAACGGAATTCCCCCTCAGTCGAAAGTCAACTGGCCTTGTATGCCAGATGTCTTATCTTAAGCGTATGGAATGCGACCAATTAAGAAAATTATTTCATAATAATATGTTTATATGGGGGAACGGGTTAGCTCAGCGGTGGCTTTCCAAAAAGAATATCCGGGTTCAATCCTGGTAGAGAAAAATTCTGTATAGGATTTTTCTTCAATGTATAGAGCGAAAATAACGTTCCTAGGCACACCCAGGCTGACGTCACCCATAATCGATAAATTCTGTGTACAAATACCTGAGTCTGACTTTGGACGGAGGTGTGATAAGCACCAGAAGAAATTTTAATGGTAAAATGCTAGCTACCTTTAGGCGTGGTTCGGAGTTCACGTTAAGCATCCAAAAAATGCCTGCCGGTAAAACACATTGATGGGGCGAAGCGGTGTTCTAAGCCCTACTAGTTTTCGCACCTAGTACATCATAGTGACACAGTAAAAACTTCGGTAACGAAAGGATCTGCAAGGGAATCCATGTGAGCAAAAAGCTTACACAAAATTGCGTAACTAGTAAATAAAATGATCTATCCTCTGACCGGAACGGGTAGACGGGTTGTAACGGCGGATTATTTTGTATGATATCTTTATATAAGCGGGATGGCCAATGTCATCGTTAATAAGCCATTGTTATGGCTATAGGAAAGTAGCGATAGAGTATAGTCAAAGAAGCTAGTTTTGGATCAAAATCATCGGTGATTCATTGATGAATCACCGATGATGCACCGCTGAATCACCAATACTTGGGGATTCACCGATAATTCACCGGGTAATCACCAATGATCCATCAATGAATCACCGATAATTCACCAATGAATCATCGATGATTGACAAATCAATCACCGATGATTCACCAATGATTCACAGTAGGATTATCGGTGATTCCTCGATGAATCATAAGTGAATCGTCGGTGGTTCCCCGGTGAAGGGTGCATAGACGAACGGACAGACGGACAGGAAGGGTGAAAACATAAAGTTAACAAAAAAAATTATTGAGTGTTTTGATCGTAAGAGGAATTGCGTCACGGGTGCTGAAATGACTTGACAGTCTTTAATGAGCTATGCAACGATTCTGACCAGAGGGGGACAATAAAAATGTTCTACATACATCGTTACCCAGTCTGCGACAAAAATGACTAGCGTTGCTTGCTAAATAAAGTAACAGTTTTAAAATCTTTTTTTCTTTTTAAGAGAACTTTTTGCTTTAATAAAATGTTGTTGTTGTCTGCGTTATTTTCTACAAAGAGGATGCATAATGCATAAAGACTCATTTGCTAATGGTGTCAAAGTTTATACTCGAAATATACTTTCATTCCATAGTTCCAGGCATCTTGGCAGGAAGTAAGGATGGAACTATAATCAGAAAAAGTTCTTTAATCTTATAATACAGTCGATGTAGCCTTTTAATTATTTTAAGACATTAATATTGACGACTAGACGCCGTTGTACAAAAAATTGTAATTTCACACCATAAAAATCCCCATGTGGGTCTGCCACATGGAATTAATTTAATGAATTTTTATTCAAGTCTTTATAGGATTGGTGGTAGAGATAACAGTTTTTAAGTATATGTGACAAAGGAACACTTTTTCCAAAAGTTTCTTTGGTACGATGTGATCGTAAAACGAATTAAATCTCTTCAAATTCTCTAAAAAGTAATTTAAACTCTAACATTTTTATGGAATGTAAAACTAATTCAACTAGGCCATTATCAACACCATGCAGTCGAAAAAGCATTTCCTTTTTTCCCGGCTGACTGTAACCAGCACCAAGAACAGTGGGATACATATTATAATATTGCAAAATCCATTTGAATATAAATGAGAATTATAGTTGCAAATTACATTCTGTATGATGTAGGGAGTTCTTATTTAATTTTATTATTTTTCTGTAATAACATTAGGTGTTTTGCTGATAATTAGCAAATTAATTACAAGAGTATAAAAAAGAAACAACGTTCGAAGTCATTACAAAGTAATTTATTTTATCCAGCGAATCTTAATTTATTCCAACAATTTTTCTGTTTTCCAAAAAAAAAACTTGAGAATGGACGAAAAGAATATTGCGTTTATTAGAGAGAATAGGTACGTATCCACTATCCTAAAGGTAGCTGTTAAAGAATTAAAAATGTTGGTTCCCTCGTTTTGTCAATGTTGTGAAAATAAATAAGCTTTGAAAACGACGGCGTAATCGTTAAGGGGGTGTTCACTAATGGCACCACACTTCAGAGGTAGGTAAAGAAAACGGATGGGAAGAATGGAGTGTGACGTAAAGTCGAAATATAGAGAAGTACTTCTTGTCTGATATCTTTTTTTTAGACTGTAACGAAACGATATAATAAGAACATAACCAAAGACCCGTACGTATCAGAATAGATGTGGCAAAGAGTCGAGTCTCTCAATATACAAATAAGCAAACAATCCAACGTTTTCTGTTCTTTTCATCCATAGAAATTACCCATGGTAATGTCAAAGGCCCTACCGAAGTACGTCTCAGACCATTCAAATCTAAAAAAGCTTATATCTAAGGACTGGGCCATTTTCCCCTAAGACCCTGAAACACGTGTTCTCTAAAATTTTGTTCTATACAACTTTGCCTGTAGAAGCAACTTTCTACCTCTCATAGTTCTGGAGATTCGGGTCATCCTGCCCAATTATGAAAGAGCCATATGGCAGAATTGGGCCATATTTCCCCAAAATCCTGAGAAACGTGTTCGCTTAAATTTTATTGTCTACAACTTTGATTTTGACAGTATATGGAGATTTACATAGTGAAGGAAATATAGACGAAAAACTGTTTTCTTACATGGCCAAGAAACTCAATTTCGTCCATTCCTTTGGTATCGAAAGGCTGTCCACAAGGAGGAATACTCTCTCCGCTGCTCTGGTGCATCGTTGTCGATTCTCTCATAAGAAAACTAAATGAAGAAGGATTTCATGCGCAGGGCTACTCTGATGACTTGACCGTTTTAATAAGGGGAAAGTTTGAGAGTACCCTAGGAGATCGCCTGAGAAGCTCACTGAAGATAGTGGAAAAGTGGTGCCAAGAGAAAGGTCTGAAGGTTTATCCCAAAAAGACTAAACTAGAAATTACAGCGAAATTCTATACAAAACTAACTGAAAAACCTACCTAAATGCCAATCGAAATTAAAGAAAATGAAAACAAGCAAAAAAATGAGAATAAAAATTCTCAGAAACTTAGAAACTTAGAAAGCACAAATCTCCTCCCTAAATCAAAAATTATCTCACACCCCCATCATAGCAATTGTAAAGTACATCGAGAAGGAAGGATTCATATCACAGCTAGAAGATAGGCAGCTATGAAGCCAGTAATGATCCCGACATCCAGCATGACAGGCCAGGAAATCCAAAAACTGTCATGTTAGAATGACATTTATTCTGTAATTAGGGAATCTCAAATAATCCACGGGCCACAACAAAATTCACTGCACACTTAAGCAAGAAATTCCGATAAGTAAGGCTAACAACCCCCCCCCCCTCCCACCCAAAACCGCAACAAAGACAGATCAGGAGTATTATCCAGGGTATTGTTTCTCCGATATCCACTCCTTCAAAAGAGTTTTGAAACGTCCTGACACAGTTTCACGTATAAAAACTGGTATATCATTATAAAATTTGGCCCCTGCAACCGTTATTGCCCGACTACCATTGACCGACCTACACCTTCTCATCCTAAGCGCGGGCCGGTAACGCGTAGCATACCTATGTTTGGTCGTCTCAATGACAACTGCATTGTGCGCGTTCCTGTGCAGTGCATTTTGTATGAAACTCCCCACATTTAACTGGTACAACCCAGACACATTAAGCACTCCAGGACAGTGAGTTCTGAACAGATCCGCGGTAGAATGAGTCTGTTTTAGTTTACAGACATGCTTCAAACAACGCTTTTGCAAGATCTGCAATTGCTTTATATCGGAAGCGTTAGCACCACCCCAGGCTCCTATGACATAGTTTAAATTTGAATGACCAAGAGCATAATAGATCCTCATTAAGATACTCTTCGGTAAGTTATGCTTTACTTTACACAAAACCCCACTTAGGGAGGCCATCTTTTTGCAGATACTCGAAATATGCAATCTCCACGTCAGTCTATCATCAATAATAACACCCAGGTACTTAAATGAGCTGACAGCCTCAATCTCTTGGTCTTTAAGCATTACTTTATCTATACTTCCAACATTACTAGATCCCAGCCTAAAATGCAGGACTTTCGTTTTTTTGGCATTAAGACACAACCCATTTATTTCAAGATAATCATTAATACACTTTAGGTCTGAATTCAGATCCAACACATTCAAGTCATGAGACACATTTCCACAAAAGACGCCCGTGTCATCAGCAAAGAGTGAAATCAAGCCTCTTGTAGGCAGCCTATGCAAATCATTCACATAAATCAGGAACAGCAGAGGCCCCAAAACACTCCCTTGGGGTACCCCAATATCAATTCCCAACTTCTCACTATGCGTCTGGCCCACACGAACACACTGCTTTCGTTTACTCAAATAACTCTTCAACAACATTAAGGGAATGCCCCTTATGCCAATAATTTCTAGCTTCTGCAGAAGCTTTGCATGATTAACGCAGTCGAAGGCTTTAGTAATGTCGAGGAAGAGAGCACTAACTCGCTTCCCTTGATCAATGTCTCTAATTATTTTATCCAGAATCTCATACAAGGCCGTGTGGACCCCCGATTTCTTTCTAAACCCATACTGTCTGGCATACAAAAATTTGTTACTTTCCAGGAAGTTCACCAATCTATCTCGAATCACCACTTCAAAGACTTTATTCAACAGGGGTAAGATCGATATTGGCCTATAGTTCGAAGGATCATCCTTTCTTTCCACTTTATACACTGATGTCACGTTAGCTACCTTCAAACAGTCAGGATAGATACCTGTGACAATAGATAAATTCACAGCACGCGTCAGGATTCGTGTTACAATATCAGCACACTCCTTAAGATAGATGGCAGAAATTCCGTCGAATCCTGTACTCTTGTCCGGATTCATCTCCCCAAGAACTCGCATTATTTCATTCTCTTTCGCCATTTCTAGAAATATACTGTTGACACTATATTGCAATGTTTTGTACTTATTTATATCCTCATCATTTACTATTTTGCCCGCAGTCGCATTTCCGATTTTTACGAAAAAATCATTCAAGACATCTGCCTTATCCTGATCGTTGCTCAAGATCTTACCGTTGTACAGTAATTTATCAATTTTCCCTGAAGTAGGACCACCTCTACCTAGCACCCTATTTATCTTCCTCCACACTTTCTTGGGATTACTTCCTGCTCTCTCAAATACCTGATCATACCAGCGTGATTTATAGTACCACTGCCATTTGGATACGTCAGAATTCAGAAACTTGAGTTCACTCCGAACATTTGGGTCGTTCCTGTTCCCACACTTCTTAGCCTTATCGAAACCTTTCTGACTATCTTCAATGACCGACAGAAGATGATCATTCATCCAAGGACACAAATCAAACTTAGTTTTCACGACTCTCCTCACCTCTCTAGTATTGCTCTCATAAGCACGGGACACGTCCTTGTGGGGAACTTTAGGCTCTTTGGTAAAACCATTGATCTCAGCCCGAATGTAAAGTATTTGGGAGTTATTCTCGACCAAAAGCTCAAATGGATCGATCATGTCAGATACAAAGCGGAAAAAGCGATGTCTGCTTTCTGGATCTGTCGGAGGGCTTTTGGAAGGGACTGGGGTATGCCGTCTAGAGCCATTTTGTGGATTTATGAGACGGTCATCAAACCGATGTTGAGCCATGGATGTGTTGTGTGGTGGCCCAGGCTAGACATCGAGTGTGCGAAGAAGGAGTTGAATGAAATTCAGAGGCTTGTATGCATCTGCATTACAGGAGCTATGAAGACCACGGCCACAGCGGCCATGGAAGCGCTTATTGCGTTACCCCCCATTGAGACGACCATAAAAGCGAAGGCCTTTGCCGCGGCAGATAGGCTGACGCAAAATGATCTCTGGATGAGAGACTTCGACTCGGACCACGGAAGAATCAGACAAATGATAAATAGTCAGGTCTTCCGAATGCCTACAATCAGCTTCGAGAGGACCGACTGGCTGGGTAACTGGCCGGTTGGCCTTCACGAAGGGACACAGGTAGGCTTCACTGATAGATCAAAGACTGAGCAGGGCACGGGAGCCGGAGTCTATACGCAAGTCCCGGAGAACGGTTATAGCTTCCACATGGGAAAATTAGCTAGCGTCTTCCAAGCAGAGACGTTTGCTGCGCTTAGGGGGGCGATCGAGTTGGTTCCGGAAGGAACAACGGCTAATAGAGCACTAATATGCTCGGACAGCGAGTCGATGATTAAAGCACTCGCATCACCTGTCACAACGTCTAGATTGGTTGGTGAGCTAAAGGCGACTCTAAATCAACTGGCAGATGAGCTGGCCAGACAAGGCTCAGCAACCGTTACCGTCGGCCCAGAGCCCTTCATCCCAATACCACACTCCCTATGTGTTAGAGAGATAAGAGACTGGGTACGAACGGAATCCGCAAAACGTTGGAGCGCTTACGATGGAGGAGCAATTTCAGCTGCCAGCCGCCGTTTTTGACGCCTCTGTGCTCTGGTTGTCGCTATATTATCGCCTATTTCTGGTTTGGCTAGGAATTCTGGTTGCCATTATGTCTTTCAAAATTCTTGCGCAAATTAAAATGGCAAATTTTTCGTTTTCTACTTTGTCAACTATAGCTGACTGAAATGCCCGTGCCATCATTAGGTTTAATTGAACCTAAAGCAGAATTCCACGAGGACTAATTTATACGGAAGAAACGCAAGCAAAATTTCGCCCTACGCCGAACGATCGAATAAACTTAAATATGAAATATGGAACTACAGCAACAGGTTGGCAGAGCTAAAGCTCGGATTATGCGACGGAAGTTTAAAATAAATGAAAATAAAATTGCATTTGCATTCGATAAAAGATTTTATAAACCATTTTCACACGTCACATACATTTCGTAATCAAGCTTACAAACTTACACAAAAATTTATCATCGAAAAATCAATTGGCTTGGTACTTCCGGTCAAATCTGTTATAAGACAACAAACGCCCTCCACCTTCTTGACGTTCTAGTGACACAATGACGCAAGAGCTACAGTTTGCGATGCGTTTCTGAGTGAATCATAAAGTTTCCATTTTTTGTAGTTTCTTCAAAGTTCACTGATGTAAGCACTTACCTTTGTGAAAACGCATCATATGACAATTTAAGTTGGATTTTTGCGTAAAGCATTTCTTGCATTGGGGACAGGAGTGAGGTTTTTCTCCTGAAAAAGAGATTTCAATTTTTCTCTTCACTTAAGTGCGAATGTCTCAATTGCTTACCTGTGTGTACCACCTGATGCTTTTGAAGGCCTCCCCTTTGTGAGAAAGATTTCTTGCAGTGGGGACAGGAGTGAGGTTTTTCTTCTGAAAAAGAGATTTTAGTTTTTCTCTTCACTTAACTGCGAATGTCTCAATTCCTCACCTGTGTGGACCACCTGATGCCTTTTAAGGTCTCCTTTTTGTGAGAAAGATTTCTTGCATTGGGGACAGGAGTGAGGTTTTTCTCCTGAAAAAGAGAATTTTATTTTTTTCTTGAGTTAACTGCCGTAGCTACAAAGCACTACAACCATGCAAATCGACTTCAACGAAATAACTCTTTTGTGAAATCCAGTTTGCAAGGTTTTTATATTTTACACAGCAGTAAAGTGCGCATGCACCAACCACTCACCTGAGTGGACCACCTCATGGTGTTTCAAATGACTGCTTCGTATAAACGTTTTATTACATTCCGTACAAGGATAAGGCCTCTCACCTAAAACAAAAGTTTTTCTTTATTCAGACCTTATTTGACTGTAAGCTACTCACCAGAGTGAGATCTCATGTGTACTTTGAGGTTGGCCTTTAAAGCAAAAGATTTTCTACAAATGTCACAAATGAACTGCCTCGCGCCTAAATTTCAACGTAAATTAGTTAAGAACACGACGTGAAAAATAATTGCAACTAACTCGAGTCTTGATGTCTAGTGCTGTGATCCTTTTGTATAGACGCGTCATTAGCAGAATATCTGCTCTTGTTAACATCACACGAATTGCGGCGCACGCTTGCTACCTGAGGAAAGCAAAAGCGGAATTTAAGTTAAGAATGAGACATGAGATTTAGTCGAAACGGAAATTTAGTATTTTTCCGGAGCTAAGGATCGGAATGGGTCGGTTTAGGTCGGAGCTGTGACCTGAAACCTATTGACCAAAAACCAAAACGAAATTGCATTTTATACACGGTATTTTGTGATCTATTAATTAAATGCAATTATGCTTTTTTTATTGCAAAAGTGTTACAAAAAGGCATCAGTGTGTGAGTCACATGGGGGTCGTCCATATAAAGGGCGCCCGCTTTTAAGGAGAACAGTTTTTTTTTCCAAAAGTCCAGTTTTTTCTTCTTTAGGGCCTTTCATAAAGCATGCTACACATAAATGAAGATTTTTCAGATCCCCCCCTGTCATCCTACCTCTAACACCTCCCCTCTTCGACGTGTGACAAAAAAATTTCATTCCTCTTGAACTCCATAAGTTTTTTATTAGTGGTTTTTGTAAAAAACGTTCCCCTTAACCACCTCCACAGCATATTTTAAGTTTTTGTAAGTTTAATTCACTATAGGCTAGCACGGATCCACCTGTGTTGGTCGTCGCGACCCCCCGATTCGCAATTTTTACATGAGAATTTTCGAAAACATCAGTCAGGGCGAAAGCTGTATCCGCCCTGGCACTTTGCAAAGATTTTTACTATCCACATTGTTCAATGATATTTTCTGAATATAACCTGTGGGTTTCAGGTCAGGTTACAGTCAACTTGATTAAATTTTTCAGGTTTCAGGTCAGCCTCAGGTCGGACCTGAAATTCAAAATCAGGTTCAGGTCAGAAATCAGGTCATGACCTGACCTGAACCTGATCAGGTCGACGTGACCTGTTCTGACCCTTATCCGGAGCAGATCAAATAACTTGAAAGAAAAATTACGCACCTCTGAATGGGGGTATTGTTCCCTTAATGGGTCATTGTGTTGCTCGTCCAAATTGACCTCAGTGACTTCATCTGGTTTCACTGGAGCTTCATGCTCAGAAACGTTTACAAATTCCTCATCTTCTTCCAATAATCTGAGTTCAAGAAAACAAATAAATTTCGCAAAATGCAATAAGAGAAGAGAGGATCTTTAGGTTTATTACTTTTCGATCAAGGAAATGTCAATTGGTTCTAATGTTGAATTGTCGATTTGACGCAGTAGATTCTGAAAAGTAAATTTGATCTTTTCGTATGATTTGCAATTTCTGTATGAAATTCTGTCGAAGTTCATAACCTCCAACCCAAAGTAGTTATGAATAACAGAACTCTCGACATTTCTCTAGACGCGTTGTCACTGATTTCTAATCTACTCATACCTGTAGCTCATCATCGTCAATATCAAACTCCATGTTCATGTCCATGTCCATGTTGAAATCCAAAAAAATTAGAAATTTTAATCAGCTGAAACGAAGCAGTCGAACGAAAGTTGAATTATTGTAAACAAAGTCACAAGTGGAGGAAAATGAAGTAGCAAATCGAATTTAGAAGAATCATCAGCCGTCAGATGTCGTGGTGAACTGTTCTCAGCGACTAGTACCTTTTTAAACATTTTGTACACGCTGTGTAGAGTGTGGAATCAATTCTACGAAACTCCAGAGGGCCCTTGGGCCGACAGTGCCCACATTCAATCCAATAAAAGATTTTTCGATTACCTTTGAGGGAAAGAAAAGGTAGTAACGATCGAATAAAAAAACAAATTTTTTAAAGACTTCGATTTTCGATGAGCAACATAAGTTCGTAGTTACATGACCTGACATGCGTGGCATGTGAAATATATTGTGTTGTGTGAAGTAAATTGTCAAAATCAAAAACTGTGGTGTCTTTTACGATCTCATCAGATGATCAAATGAATTAATAGTTCAATGCAATTAATAATCAATCATTAATAAAGAAAGAAAAGGTTTTTAGACCCATACGAAGAACGCAGTGCTTCGAAAAGGGGTCTATTGCGTTTACCACGACGTTTGTAACCAGTCGAATTTCGACCCGGGAGTTGGTCAGAGCACCGATCATGGTCTTTGATGACGAGTCAGCAATAAAGAATATCCGTCCGTCTGTCTGGCTGTCTGTCAACATGATAACTCGAGTAAAACTCAACCGATTTTCAAAAAGTTTTTTTTTCCTTTTGTACAAAACTTGACTAAATCTCTTCCGATTTTCAAATTTTTTCTTGATCGAAAGGTCTAGGATTGTTTCCCGTTTTATAGAAGAAAATTTTTTGATTAGAAACCCTTGGACTCAGTCAGGACCCTAATACTAGAGAGCGGGTCGACCATTTTTCGAAACCCGACTCTGACCGAACCCGACCCGATAAAATTTTTCGAAAACCGAAGCCCGAACTGTTTCTAAACCCGGCCCGGACCAAACCCGATCCGATCAAAATTTTCGAAACCCGAAACCCATGAACCCGAAAAAACAATTCGGGTTCGGGTTCGGGTCGGGTTTTTCGAAGTTTCGGGCAACCCGCTCATCTCTACATAAAACTGTGTTTCTACTAGGGCCCAACGTGTTCGCTTACATAGGTGGGATAAATCCTAACTGACTTCGTTGATTTAAGAGGTAATCGAGTGGGAAATATTTTGTCTATGTAAATATTTGTTCGACGCCTCTCCTGAGGACCCTAGGTCGGCCCTAGATAAAAAATTGTTTTTTGCTAAGTTGTAGAAAAAATTGAGATGAACATTTTTGTCTGTTTGGGGGTCAATTTCGTACTTTCGGAAGGCCTTTTTTACGCCGTTTTCTCGGACGGGTTTTTCAACATTGCCCTCTCGGCAATTTCCAGTACAATTTAATGTGGACGTAATTTCATGCACTCAAGAGTTAAGGCAATATTTACATATACGTTCGAGTCTTTTTGAAACATCTATTCTGCTTGCCACATCTTCGTACGGGTTCCTGAATAGTAATGATAATCCGCCATTCCAACCCGTCTGTGTCAGAGGTTTGATCATTTTGTATTTACTAGTTCCTCAATTTTTTATGAACTTTTGCTCAGATGGATTCCTTGTAGAGATCCTTTCGTTACTTACTTTACGTTTTCGGCGCTATAGCCACTTTTGAGCCTTGGCCTGCACGAGGATTCTGATCCAATTGCGTCTGTTCCTTGGCGCGCATTGCCAATTTTTTATTCCGAGCTTCCGTAGATCTTAATTTTTGGGCCCTTCTGGATCGTTACGGAATAACTTTGAGGGGGCTCCGTTTTTATCCATGCGTGTAAAATGCACCGCCCACGTCAACCTTTGGACTTCCACCACCGCCACTATATCCGGCTCGCCAAAATCACGTTCCAATTCAAAGTAAAGTCGCCGTCGCCAGTCGCCAGCTTTCACCCTTGCGCATCGCTCCAAATATGGTGCGGAGTACCTTGGGCTCAAACGTTAGGAGCAACTGTTCATCACTTTTCTTCATTGTTCAAGATTCGCATCCGTAGATAAGCGTTTTGAAAATATGGCACTTCGTTTTCTCTGATATTAACTTTGATCGTAGCTGTTTGATTAGACCGAAACAGCATCTGCTTTCCGCCATGATACGTCTGTGAATTTCAGGTGTATTATCACCATCTGACCGTATCAGCGCTCCAAGATAAATGAACTCATCCACTACGTCGTTGTTGAATTCTCCAATGCATATTGTGTCCCCTTGTTGATTGGCTACCGGATTCGGCTCGGTCTTCATTTTTAGACTCGTTTATCATCAAGCCCATCCTCTCAGCTTGGATTTTCAGATTTGTAAAAGTGTATATTGCTGCTGCATGTGTACGACTGGCGAGGTCCAATGTAATTCTCACCAAATTTGCCTTGAGAAGCAACTTTCTAGCTGCCGTAGTTCTAGAGATATGGGTCTCATCATATCCCAGGATTAAGTCATTTTTCCCTAAACCCTAAAATTTGAAACATGTTTTCTCTAAAATTTTATTGTCTACAACTTTGCCTTTGACAGTAAATCTCCACATTGCATAGTTGAGGAAATTTAGACGAAAAACCATCTGCTGATGGGGCGTACATTTTTTTTCGCTGATTCGTCATCTCTAAGGGCCCTGGCTGAGTCAAAAAACTCATAATCAAAAAAGTTTCTTCCATAGGACTTTATAGAAGATCGTACGGGTATGTGTAGCTTATGTTTTCATGAGAAATTGATAAGAGAGAAGTGCATCTGTGAAAGTTACCGAATGTAGTGCGCTTCAATAAACTCGACGGTAAACTCTTTGAAGCTTAAATTTTGTATTTCTTTTTGTTGAAATACATGGAATTGATTTTGGGAGTGTATTCACTTACGACGTCTGCCTTTAGGGGGTGGGACGGGCTTTTATCAAATACAGACGTCATATTTGGTAATGTCGATCAATTTAAAATTACCGCTGTAATGTTTTTCGTATAAATGTTTTTGAATCGAAGGCAAACAAATGCAAGAGACAAAAAGTAACACTCTGCCCTAATTTGCATAAGAAACTTAGTGTGAAAGTGACAAAAAATGTTGTATGGAATTTTGCATGGATTTTTTTTTCTCTCTTTCGCACTAAGTTTCTTATGCAAATTACGGCAGCACTGTGATGTGTAAATTTTTAACTCTTCGCTCTGGCTAAAATGACATAAGTGTGTCTCGTTTCTTCACACCACATTAAACGAACTCATTTGAAAGCCATCAAAAAGTCATCATTGTCATTAACGGGAACGAAGTTTTTTAATACATAGTACGCATACGACTGAATTTTGTCAGTCGATTTTTATTTGTTTTTGTGAAAAGTTGTGAATTTTCATAACAAAATTATTCATTCGTGTTTGTGGAATTTTTTGAATTTTTAAATGATCGATGATGATGGTAAT
Organism: Pseudolycoriella hygida; assembly: GCA_029228625.1. Lineage (NCBI taxonomy): Eukaryota > Metazoa > Arthropoda > Insecta > Diptera > Sciaridae > Pseudolycoriella > Pseudolycoriella hygida. The sequence goes on along the minus strand of CM055406.1, from coordinate 111,609,286 downwards.
GATGACAATTTGTTTGTAAACTTCAAGTTCGTTAAATTTCCATTCACTTATTTTTAATTAAATTCGTTGTCACCTCAACTATGATATTTTGATTTGGTAAAATTTTACTTTAGGGGGTTGGTAGCGAAAGGGGTGGGGGGAAGTGTGTGTGTTAGGGGTCAACCCTTCCAACAATAATATGTTGTCAATAGGTGGCGCTCACATCAGGTTTAGTAGTGGGAGCCGTTTGAAGTTATGAATTAGAGGTATTAGTACGTGACAAAAAATGAATTATTGAGGGGTTGAAGAGCACAAATACATAACTGCAATTGGTTTAAATTGGATTTTAGCGCTTTAACTGTGGAAATGTTAAGTAACCATGGAACTCGAAATTAAATTTTTGCGCTGTGATTGTGAAGTTATGATAAGATATTGTAATTAGACATTTTATTTTAGCGCTCTAATTATGCAAATATGAAGTATGAATGAAATAATTTCGAATTTGAGTGCTTTAATTTTGTAAGAATCCGCTAAGTATGCAATTACCCAGGATACGCCACGAGGAGGCCATTGGCTCTGAAAAATGCCGTTTATCAAACCGAGAGGGGACCCCTTTCACTTTGCGAAGCAATTACACACGTACACGGCGAGCGCACGTACAATATCGCTACACTTACTTCAATGATCCTATAAATGGTGCAAAAAGACGAAGTTGCGCATACTCCTTCGATACCACACTCAAAAAAGCTACCTATCTTGATGGACGCATTAAAACACAGTAATAGCCATTGAATGTACGATGCACCATTCTGAGACGGTTTGGAGTCAATAAATACTTCGGGAGTGACGAACCGAGGGGTCCTTGCTCGGTATGGTAAACGGCCCTTTTCCGGGCCAATGGGATGCACGTAAGCAGCCTCCTCGTGGCGTATCTTGGGTAAGTCCATACTTAGCGGATAGTTACAAAATTAAAGCGCTCAAATTCGAAATTATTTCATTCATGCTTCATATTTGCATAATTAGAGCGCTAAAATAAAATGTCTAATTACAAGTTTCCATCATAACTTCACAATCACAGCGCTAAAATTTAATTTCGAATTCCATGGTTACTTAACATTTCCACAATTAAGGCGCTAAAATCCACTTTTAACCAACTACAGGGATGTATTTGTGCTCTTCAACCCCCAATAATGCATTTTTTGTCATGTACTAATACCACTAATTCATAACTTCAAACGGCTCCCACTACTAAACCTGACGTGAGCGCCACCTATTGACAACATATTATTATTGGGGGGGGGGGAGCGTTGACCCCTAAAACCAACACGTCCCCCCACCTCTTCGCCACCAACCCCCTAAAGTAAAATTTTACCAAAAATTGCAACCAAATGTGAGCTGAAACGGCTTACTTTTGGATCAAGATTCTGTGAAAAAATCTGACATTTTTTGTCCCTCTGCCGCTTTTTGGGCTGGGGGCGAGCTTAGACTTTTCTTTTGGCTCTCCCCAGAGCCTTAATGACAAGCTCGGCGGGCGGGGGTCGGGGAATCTCTTATAGGGTGGAATTTCGCACATTGCGAGATTCCCTCCGTGGGGAGAAGCTCGCACAAGAAATATTTCTTGTGCGAGTTCTTAGAAATAGTGTGCGAGTTATTGGAAGCGGTGTGCGAGTATAAAGAAGTGGTGTGCGAGTTTATAGAAGTGGCGTGCGAGTTTATAGAAGTGGTGTGCGAGTTTATAGAAGTGGTGTGCGAGATTACATTAATTTAAGTTTACATAACATTACATTTACATTATTAAATGTCAATATAACTAGATGGCCTACGAAACTAAGGCATTTGCGCTTTAATGAAACGTCATGAAAAGCTAGTTGGCTAAGGAAGCTTGGGAACTTTTACTTTTACAAAATATCACAAAAACTAGGTGGCTAACAACGTTGGGAAACTTTTCCTTTTACGAAATGTCACGAAAACTAGGTGGCCTACTAAACTAGGGAATTTGCGCTTTAATGAAATGTCACGAAAAGCTAGTTGGCTAAGGGAGCTAGGGAACTTTTACTTTTACAAATTATCACAAAAACTAGGTGGCTAACAGAGATGGGAAACTTTTCCTTTTACGAAATGTCACGAAAACTAGGTGGTCTACGAAACTGGGGAATTTGCGCTTTAATAAAACGTCACGAAAAGCTAGTTGGCTAACGAAGCTAGGGAACTTTTACTTTTACAAAACATCACAAATGGGAAAATTTTCCTTTTACGAAATGTCACGAAAACTAGGTGACTAACGAAGCAAAGGAACTTTTCTTTTCACAAAATGTCACAAAAAGTTTTTGGGTAAGGAAACTAGAATTAGTACTACGTCTAAGTGAGCAAATAGTCTCTTTCTTCTTTTTTTTGGCAAAAATTTGTGCACCTTTCGGTTCGAAATCGATTGCGAGGGTACGATATTGTAGGTCGATTGTTGCCATAGCTTGAATAAAATTATCAACGGTAACATGTTTTGGAACTTCTGTAATCTCGCACTTTTACTTACTTAATTATACTACAATCTCGCACACCACACTACTCCTATAATCTCGCACACCACTTCTATATACTCGCACACCACTTCTGCATACTCGCACACCACTTCTATAAACTCGCACGCCACTTCTATAAACTCGCACGCCACTTCTATAAACTCCCACACCACTTCTATAAACTCGCACACCACTTCTATAAACTCGCACATCACTTCTATAAACTCGCACACCGCTTCTATAAACTCGCACAGAACTTCTATAATCTCGCACACCGCTTCTATAAACTCCTACACCACTTCTATAAACTCGCACACCGCTTCTATAAACTCGCACACCACTTCTATATACTCGCACACCACTTCTATAATCTCGCACACCCTTTCTATATTCTCGCACACCACTTCTATAATCTCGCACACGACTTCTATAATCTCGCACTCCACTTCTATATACTCGCACACCGCTTCCAATAACTCGCACACCACTTCTAAGAACTCGCACAAGAAATATTACTTGTGCGAGCTTCTCCCCACGGAGGGAATCTCGCACAGTGCGAAATTCCACCCTATAAGGGGAATCTCGCACAGTGCGAGATTCCCTACATGAGGGGAATCTCGCACACAGTCAAAATGTACCGTGTGCGAGATTCCCCGTACTCGCCCTGCGGGCCCGACCCAAAATGTGTCTTGAATACTGTTAGGCCCTCTATTATCTCGCTAATAGAAGAAGAATCAAGAAACATATGCAGGGGACCCGTACGTATCAGAATAGATGTTGCAAAAAGATTCGAACGTATCAAAGTAAATGTTGCCTTAACCCTGAAGTGTATGAAATTACGTCGACATTAAATTGGATTGGAAATTGTCGAAGGGGCAATATTGAAAAACCCGTCCGAAGAAAATGTGTAAAAGAACCCTCCCAAAAGCACAAAATTGATCTCCAAATAGACAAACAATTTTTTGTTAAGGGCCCGACTTTAGGACGTACCTAGGGCCATAAGGAAATGCCTCTGACACATACTTCAATAGACAAAAATGTTTTCCTCAATCTGCCCCTCAATATGTCAAAAAAATGTTTTTTTGGTTAGAGCCGACCTTAAGACCGACTTAAGAGGCCCACTTGAACCCCAAGAACAGGCCCAAATTTGTTTATGAATATAATTCGGTACACGGCTACCTCTCAAATAGAAAAAGAATCAACAAAATCGGTTAGGATTTGCCCGATGTAGATAGATAGATTGATAAAGCTGGTGAGACCGTCACGATCTCTACACCTAGGCCTCCAGTGGGCCTTTCGTGTTTGCCCGTCGTTAGATTAGAATCTTTTAGTTGTTATGAGGTATTCCAATACGCGTTTAGGCGAGACATTTTTAATGTAATCATCAGGACCGAACTGGCTACCCAACGGCCGGTCGGGCGATCTCTCAATCGGCATGTAAAATTAATTTCTGGCGGCCCGAGCATATAATTTGCATGAAGAAAGCAAACGGCCGATCGGGCTCGGCCCGATCGCCCACTATGGCCAGTCCGGCCCTGGTAATCATAATTTAACACATATGCTCCCAGACACTTGAATCTGGCCATTATGTATGCTGGGCATTTGCAGAGAAAATGCTCAGCGGCCTCAAGGTCTCCGCACTGGACGCAATAGGGGCTATCCGCAATACTCATCGTATGAAGATGCTTGTTGAGGCTACAGTGCCCAGTCAAAATATCCGTCAATCTTTTTAGATCTCGCCTACAGAACGAAAGCAATGTTTTGGAGCGAGATTTATTAATCGAAATACAGTTTTTGGCTTGCCGAGCATAGGCTAGTGATTTCCAGTACTTAGAGAACTGGCCACTCTTCCATTTGCGCACCTTACTCTGAAGGACGGAAAGAGACACGCTAGTTTCAGGTTCCGGGCCCGATGTATGTAAACAAAAACACGTTGGGCCTAGTTTAAGGTTCATGGCTGAGTCCAAGGGCATCTTATCAAAAAACTTTCTTCCATAAAATGTTAGACATTCCTAGACCTTCCGATTAAAAATGTGTTTTCGAAAATTGGAAGAGATTTATACTCGAGTTATGTACAAAAAAAATGTAGGGCCCTACCAGAGACTAGTTTTTATTGGCATATCTAAGTCCAAGGGCTCAAAATCGAAACGTTTTTGATTTTGAGCCCTTCTACAAATTGTCGACCATGCCCAGATCTTTCAAACAAAAAAAAGTTTATGAAAATCGGAAAAGATTTACTCGAGTTACGTACAAAAAACACATAGAGCCCTAGCAAAGACTCGTTTTTAGTACCCTAGCTAAGTCCAAGGACTCAAATTTAAAAAAGTTTTTTTCATAAATTGTCGGCCAAAAAAAATTGATGCAAATATGAGAAGATTTAATCGAGTTATGTACAAAAGATCAAAAACCACTTAAACGGCCCTAGCTCGGCGGCCCTTGAGCTGACAGTGCCCAAATTCAATCCCATTAAAGATATTTCGATTACCTTTCAAGGAAAAAAAAAGATTTTGAAAATCCGTTGAGTTTTACTCGAGTTATCGTGTTGACGGACAGACGGACGGACACACATTTTCTTTATTGTTGATTCGTCATCTAAGGACCATGATCGATGCTCCCCCCCTACTCCCGGGTCGAATTCGACTGTTTACAAACGTCGTGGTAAACGCAAAAGACTCCTTTTCGAAGCACTACGTTCTTCGTACGGGTCTAAAAAGACTTTCGAAATTGGTCAAGTTTAGTCATCAACTTGAGTTATCGTGTTTAAGGACAAATTTTATTTTTAGACCAGTTGAATTGTGTAATTCATATTTCGATGTTGATCATAGCATACAAAAGTCTAGCCAGGTGATTATACTTAGTCATTAGATCGTCTGTCAATAAACGTCCTTATTGTTTCTGACTGTCGTCCAGAGAACATGTCTTTTATTTCGCTGCCTTAGAAATTATGTATTTCAACAACATGTATTCCAAAATGAAAAAGTAACCAACTCCCGGGTCGAAACTCGAATGATGACAAACGTCAAAGTCATTTGTCTGAATCTAGAAACTTCATCATTAAAGGATATTATGAAAATCACTAATTTCGTGTAGAATCGCGTAGTTAGGCACACACTTTGTAGCATGAACCCCTCAACGTATTTAAACCAATTTTTTGTGTGGTTTCCTTAGGTCCAGACATGACATTTTTTAAGTCGGCTAAAGTCTCGGCTTGGGGCGAATGGCTTTAGCGTCTTAGGCAAACCATTAGATATTGATTAGATGAATTATTTTACGAAGGTGTTACAATATGTTTCCTCTAATAATTGTAATCTAATAGTTTGGCAAAGATCTACGAAGTCATCTACACCTTAAACCGAGGACTTAGCCGAGCTGGAAAAGTTTCTCGGCTGTCATGTCTGTCTGCTTAGGCCCATACCTTTCATTTGAAACCTGGAAAGAGCATTTCCGTGAGTAACATTTCCATCCAATTCTTTCAAGGGAGTGCCGCCGATTACTGGAGTGCGTACCCTCTCGCAAAAAAGTTTCACCGAGCCTCAAAGCCAAATTCAATCCTATAATCATTTTTAACTTTCAGGGAGTATGTTTTTCAAAATTGGTCAAGATTTACTCGAGTTGACAGACGGACGGATTGCTGTCCAATTTTTTGTAGATTAAAATATTTGAATAAACCATTAAAATGGTATAAGAAAGTAGCGATAGAGTAATTTTCTTAAAAAAACAAATGTCAGAGTGTCACTTTGACAGCTTTTACTTTGTTAGCTGTTTATTTGTTAGCTGTCACTTCGTTAGCTGTCACTTTGTTAGCTGTCACTTTGTTACTTGTCACTTTGTTACTTGTCACTTTGACAGCTGTCACTTTGCTACTTGTCACTTTGTTTACTGTCACTTTGACAGCTGTCGTCACTTTGTTTACTGTCACTTTGACAGCTGTCAAAAAACGTGCACAGACAAACAGCCAGAACTATCCCCTAAATTAGCTACCGCTACTTAATAAACAACTTCCAGGTCAAAATTCGACTGGTTATGAACATAGTGGTATACTCAACACTACCCAAGCATAACGTTCTTCGTACGGGGTTAGAAATATGACGTCTGTTTTCGGAGGGAGGGTTTGAAGAAAACAAACGATAACAGACAGGGTGGTTGGTGTCTAAAGAAGCAAAAAAAACGAACGAACACGTCATGACGCGTCATTTGTGAATGTTCCCTGAGGCAGACTGGGAAGCCTATAAGGCAGCTCAGAAGGCCTTCAGGAAAGAAGTCAAAGGAAAGACAAGAGAGGCGTGGAGAAGGTTCTGTGAGGAAATGGAACATATTCCAGATTATGCAAGGATCCATAAAATCCTGTCGAAAGACCCAAAGCTACTGCCAAGCTCCCTCTTAAAACCCAATGGTGAATTTACAAGTTGTGGCCAAGAGACGGCTAGGCACTTGCTTGAGGTACATTTTCCAGGTTGTAGGGAAGACAAAGATGACGGGCCGGAACCAGATCTTACTCCCCCATCGGAAGAAGACTGGGTGCTCGCCAAAAAAATTATCACAATAGACAAGCTAAAATGGGCCATAGGAAAGTTCAAGCCTTTCAAGTCAGCTGGAAACGACGACATCTTTTCTGCGCTATTAAAAGAAAGCGGAGAGATTCTGTTGGAACCACTGCGAGAGGTCATGATCAGTTCTTTGGCTCTAGTCCATATTCCAAAGAAATGGGAAAAGGTGAAAGTCTCTTTCATACCGAAGCCAGGTAAACCGTCACATAATAAGGCGAAGGACTACAGACCAATAAGCCTGACTTCATTCATACTGAAGACACTAGAAAGGCTCATTGATCTGCACATAAGGGAAGAAATTCTTGCCGAATCTCCACTGCACGTAAAACAACATGCCTATCAGGCAGGCAAGTCTACAGACTCCGCTCTACATGGTCTTGTAGCTGAGATAGAAGACTCCTTTCGCGTCGAAGAAATATCCCTTGGATGTTTTATGGACATACAAGGGGCCTTCGACAACACGGGATTCGAAGTGATCGGCAGGACGCTAGTAGAGAGGGAAGTAGCGCCAGTTGTAGTCAGATGGATAGATAGGATGCTCAGAGATAGGACCGTTGAGGCCGACGTCTGCGGCGCCAAGGCTGATCTCTGGGTTGCCAAGGGATGTCCCCAAGGCGGCATTCTTTCACCCCTGCTATGGTGCATGGTGGTTGATTCCCTTTTAAGGGAGCTAAGCGAAAGCGGGTTCCTTACCCAGGGATACTCGGACGATCTGACCATCCTGATCAAAGGCAAGTTCGAGAGCACTCTGGGAGACTGCTTGAGAACGGCTCTGAGAATAGTGGAGCGATGGTGCCGGGAAAGGGGTCTGCAAGTAAACCCAGATAAGACGGACATAGTGCTGTTCAGCCGAAGACTCACAGGCTCAGATCTTGTTGGGAAAGTGAGGATCTTCGGGAAGGACGTTGAAATTAGCCCTCAGGTGAAATATCTGGGAGTTACGCTTGACCGCAAGCTAAACTGGATCGCCCATGTAGAGGACAAAGCTCAAAAAGCTCTGACGGCCTTTTGGATTTGCAGAAGTGCTATTGGGAAGAGCTGGGGCTTATCCTCAAAAGCAATGCTGTGGATGTACGAAGCGGTAGTAAGGCCCGCGATAAGTCATGGCTGCGTAGTATGGTGGCCAAGGCTCAACGTGCAGACGGCGAGGGAAAGGTTGAAAGAAGTTCAGAGGTTAGCGTGTGTGTGTGCCACGGGTGCCATGAAGACGACGGCAACGGCGGCCCTGGAAGTGCTACTGGCAGTGCCACCTATCGATATAGTGGTGAAGGCGAAAGCTTTCGCCACAGCAGACAGGTTGACACAAAATGGCTGGTGGTCTCCAGGTTTCAAGAGCGGGCATGGGAAGATCAAAAATATGATCTCTGATCATATCTTTGACATGCCGCGGGACTCTATGACACAGAAACTGAGTTTCGAAAGAAACTTTGAAGTGCTATTCCCAAACAGGGATGAGTGGGCGAACGGGTGGCCACTTACGCTACCCGAAAGTGAATGGGTCAGATTTACAGACGGGTCGAAGACAGGTGAAGGGACCGGAGCCGGGGTATATAACCCGAGGACGGATACCGGCACCTGGATTCACCTGGGAAGTCTATCCAGCATCTTCCAGGCGGAAACTTCAGCAGCTCTTTTGGGAGCTCGAGAAATTCTGCCAGAAGGACTGAATGGTGAAGACGTGATCGTGTGCACTGATAGTGAATCAGCAATAAAGGCGCTGATATCACCCATTGTGACTTCTAAATTGGTGGAAGAATGTAAGGGCTACTTGAACCAGATAGGGCTGAGCAATCGAGTCAAACTGGTTTGGGTGCCTGGGCACTCCGGAGTGAACGGTAATGAGAAGGCTGATAGGCTGGCAAAAACCGGCTCAACGGCAATCTCATACGGACCTGAACCTCACATCCCCATCCCGAATTCGCTTTGTGCGAAAGCGGTGAAGGACTGGGTGAGGGCGGAGCATAGAAAAAGCTGGACAGCGTACGAAGGAGGAGTGCATACCAAGCATTTCTTCCCCACTCCGAACGAGAAATGGACTAAGGAGCTCCTGACGATGGGCCGGGATCGCATAAGAAGGGTAGTTAGTGCGACGACCGGACATTGCGGACTCAACAAGCACCTCACGAAGATGAGAATTTCAGGTGACCCAGACTGTTCCTGTGGCTTGGAAGAGGAAACGGGCTTTCACGTTATATGTGAATGCCCTAAAATCCATCAACTAAGACTCAGGACACTAGGCGACTACGTCGTGCACCCTTCGAAAGTGGCCGAGCTAGGGCCTATCATATTAGACAGGTTCCTGGTCGGCACGCAAAGGTTTTCATGATTTTTTAAATGATGAGCGGGAAAAAGGAACAAAGGGTCACAAGATCTGTGTTCCAGACCACGAAAGTGATCGTCCCAAACTGATAAAAATCTATGGAAACAGGAAACAAAATGCTTGCGTTTAATTCCCATACAAAATAGCATTATCAAATATTTTTCATGCTTTGCAGAAAATTGCAATTTAATTTGACTTTCGCGGTTTCATTTTTCTTTTTGAATCTAATAGCTCATGAAAACTCCATAACAGGATATTATACGAATGGATGAAAGAAAATGTTATTTTATAGCTTTTTCTATCGAGAAAATAAAATTAAACTTGCAGAGTCAGCAAAATGCTTTCTTTTCATTCCTTGTCGATGCCTTTTCCTAGTTGGGTTTTTTTTCTCTACGATATATTCCTCATCTGGAATTGATAAATTAACTATTAGGGCGTATTAATCCGCAACGTTACTTTGTTACTTTTTTTTTCCTTTCTCGTATTATGCTTTCGTTTCTACTTTTTTTTTGTTTGGTCTCGTTAACCGCAATCTTTCTTTGAAACTTGAATGAAAATTGTTTTCGGGGCAGGGAAACATTTTCGGCAAAAAAAACTGTTCTGTGTTTCATCGAAACGGTTTCTCTGTTTTCATTGGATTTGCTGTTTTGTTATTGTTGTGTACTTCAATATGTGATTAATTCGGAATGATATGTAAGTTTACTTAGTTGGTTCTTTAGTGATTCAGCTTTTTTGGTTGTTTGATAACCAACGATAAGTGCATCACTTCAGGCGAAATCAGCCACAAAGTATTGACAACAAAAATCATGAGGTCGAATTCGGAGATGAGCAAAATCGGTTAGACTGTTGACTTCAACAGTTCTAGCCACATCAGCGTCACCAATGTCATTCTATGTCTGAAAATACCGTTTGGTCTCCTTGGTCAGTTTATTTGACCGCCAAAAAAACCCTTACAGAGGAGGTGTGACGCAAGTATTTTTGTCTACTTACAAAAGTTCTGAAATCAGAGAAGAGTGACGCATAATGCGTCACCTGATTTCAGAACTTTTGTAACTGGAAGCAAATCGTTTGCGTCTGAAGCTTAATGCGTCCGCGTCCTTTTCTGATTTCAGAACTTTTGTAAGTAAACAAAAAGACTTGCGTCACACCTCCACTGTAAAGACTTTTTTTGCGGATTTCAATAGTTTTGTAAGTTTATCTCTCGCCAAAAGCCCCTCAAAGTTTTGGTCAATTTGGGTACCTCACTCATGTCGAGAATGACCGAAAAATATCAAGAAAATTGATGGAAGTTGAAAACTGCTACAGAAACCCTTAAAATCCTATAAGTGATTGCATTCTGGCATTCCGTCAGTTTTCCAAAGAACCATGAAACGCGTGTTCGCTAACATTTAATTCTCTACAACATTGCCCTTAAAAGCAGCCTTGTAACTCTCGTAGTTCTAGAGAAATGAGTCATCCCTCCTAATTCTAGAGGTGACCATATCCCAAGGATTGGGCTATATTTCCCCAAAACCCTAAGACAAGTGTTCGCTAAAACTTGATTCACTACAAATTCGCCTTTGAAAGCAACTTTTTAACCCTCACAGTTTCAGAGATATGGGTCATACCTGTCAGTTCTAGAAGTGAAAATATCGCAGGATTGGGCCATTTTTCCAAAAAACCCTGAAACACCTGTTTTACAACAACTTTACCCTTAGAAGCAACTTTCTAACTCAGATGGTTTGAGATTTAAGACTCATTTATCATTTTTGAATTTGAGTCCTTGGACTTGGCTAGGGCACTAGCCAACGAATCTCTCGAGTAAATCTTTTCCGATTTTCGAAAAAAACATTTTTGTTTGAAAGATCTGGGCATGGCCGACAATTTATAAAAGAAACTTTTGCCTGTGCTTAGGGCTCAAATGGGCCTTATACGGGCTCTAAAGTCGGCCCTAAGCAAAAGAAATTTTTTTTTGCTATGTTGCAGAGCAAAATGAGGGAAACATTTTTGTCTAAGGAAGTATGTGTCTGAGGCCTCTACTTAGGGCCCTAGGTCGGCCCTAGCCCTAGACAAAAAAAATGTTTTTTGCTATGTTGTGGAGAAAATTGAGAGAAATATTTTTGTGTATGGAAGTATTTGTACGAGGCCTCTCCTGAAGGCCCTAGGTTGGACTAAGGTTGGCCCTAACCTAAAAAATTCGTCTATGTGGTGATGAATTTTGTGCTTTCAGAAGGTTTTTTTACACCGTTGCTTCGGACGGGTTTTTCAATATTGCCCTATCGGCAATTTCCAATGCAATTTAATGTCGACGTAAGGCAATATTTACTTAAATACGTTCCAGTCTTTTCGTAACATCAACTCTGTTTGCCGCATCTATTCTGATACGTACGGATCCCTTCAATGTTTTTTCGTTGCAGACCCACTAATTCTAGAATTGGCTATATTCCCGGACTGGGTCATTTCTCGAATAAATCCAAAAACAGGTACTCGCTAAAATTTACTTCTCTACAACTTTGACTTTTCAAGCAAATTTCGACCAGTCGATCTGGCATTAAACGCGAGAGTTTCTGCCACAGCAAAAAGGCTGGTTCTAAATGGACTATGGGTCTCGGTACCAGGGCACTCCGAGGTGGAAGGTAACGAGGAGGCGAATGAAATATCGAGGTTTGGTTGGTCAACGGCCTGAGGCACATGAACCGATACCGCAATCGCCTTGCGTAAGGGCAGTAAAGGACTGGACCAAGGTTGAACATTCGAACCGTTGTAGAGTTTATACCTTAGGAAAGCACACAAAATGAAAAATCTGTGAAAAAGTTTATATCGGCCAGTCAAAGAGACAAGTGTTAAAGCGATATAAGGAACACTGTGCCCATATGCGTTACAATAGACCTGAAAAATCTGCAGTCGCGAAGCATGTCTTAGAAGGCATGCATTCGGGGCTTACGAAGTTGAAAGTAAAGCTGAAAAAATGTTTTCATCAAGAGTTATGAGCTGTTGAAGATGACCTTTCTAAAAAGTGCAATTTTCTGGTCTCATTAAGACAACTCTTCAAGTATGTGAGATAGAAATATTTGATCTTCAGCAAAGTTGTTCAGCATAAAATAAGGAAGACATATTTTTAGTAGAAATTTTATTTTGAAAGTTATGCACTGTTGAAATCTGAAAATTAGATTTTACATTGCATTTAAAAATTTTCCCAGTTTAAGTGATCAAAACTTCCAAAATAAAATTTTTATTAAAAATATTTTTTCAGCAAAGTTGTTCTTTATTTTATGCTGAACAACTTTGCTGAAGATCAAATATTTCCATCTCAAACACTTGGAAAGGTCATCTTCAACAGCTCATAACTCTTGAGATTGAATGTTTCGGCAAACTGTTTCTTCAGCAAAGTTGTTCGTCATGATGTGCTGAACAACTTTGCTGAAGACCAAAAATTTCTATCTCACCGTCGTACACAATTATTTGAGCTTGCCCACGTTGCCGACATATTCCTCCACTCTGCCGTAATTTGCATAAGAAACTTAGTGACGTCATTTTGAGAGAGAAAATGTATGAAATTCTCTCTCAAAATGTCATCACAAAGTTTCTTATGCAAATTACGGCAGCACTGTGCGTCGGTGAAAGTTTTTCCCAAATATCTCGGCAAATAGAGCACGGAAATCGTTAATTTAGGTGTCAAATTGAAGCATTTGATCTCAGAAAAGTGAGAAATTTTTTTTTGCGAAAATCGGGTCAGTGGTCTGTGCACTGGGTCCAATGGAACGGACGAAATTGAGTTTCTTGGCCTTATGCAAAAGCAGATAGTTTTTCGTCTATATTTGCTTACTGTTCCAGATGTCGTTTCAAAAATCGTTTTCACCACGTATACATGCCTGTGGTGAAAACGGTTTTTGGAACGAAAGCAACAAGTGTGTGTGTGGTGAAAACAATTTTTGGCACGAAATCTGGAACAGTCCGAGCTCTAAAGCAATATGGAGATTTACTCTCAAAGGCAAAGTTGTACAGAATAAAACTTTGGGGTTTTAAGTAAAGATGACCCAATCCTGCCATATGACCACTTCAAGAATTTGGCAGAATCACCCATATCTCTAGAACTATGGCAAGTAGAAAGTTGCTTCCAAAAGCGAAGTTGTAGAGAACACGTGTTTCAGGGTTTCAGGGTATATAACAACTTCTAGAACCGGGCAGGATGATCCACATGTCCAGAACTACGAAAGCTAGGAAGTTGCTTCCCAAGACAAAGTTGTAGAGAATAAAATTTTAGAGAACACGTGTTTCAGGATTTTAAGGAAAAGCGGCCTAATCCCGGGATTTAGTCATCTCTAGAATTAGGAGGGATGACGCATATCTCAAGATCTATGTCAGTTAGAAATTTGCTTCTAAATGCAAACATAGGGAAAATTATATTTTAGAGAAAATACTTTCAGGATTTCTTGGAGAAACTACGCTGGTCCTCTTTGTGATATAGTGCAGGGTAGAAAATTTCGCTCATCAAAATCAATGGTCTCAGGCGTACTTCGGTAGGGCCTTTGACATTGCCTTGGGTAATTTCTATCGATCTTTTAAATTCTAATTGTTATATAATATAAAACATTGGATTGTTTCCTCATTCCTATATTTAGACTAGCATTGTTACCCGGGCTTCGCCCGGGATATGGTTTTAAAAACTTATAAAAATTGTTCGGCTACTTATACCATTATTGTTTTAAACTTCAAACAGTTATCTACATAATCAGTTTTTGAGTACCGCCAATTTTGAAGAAAAAAAATCGACTGGGTGATCTTCAAAAGTACTTGTTCGACAGTCTCTGTCTCGTATTCGAAGAATTCAGGTGTTTTTAGGCGCATAACTTGTCAACCAACATTAGAGTGAAGAATATTTTTGAAAATATAAAAATTCAATTTTCCTACAAGATGTTTTTGATATTAGCCCATGAGGCCATTTCTTTAAATTCCCACAAATGAAGTTTCACAACTTAAACTACAAAATATCAAGTCGTGAATAAAAAGCTTCGCTTATAATGTACACTTCTTTCAAGAATTGATCAGAAACTTTAAACTTGCTGGAAATTTGTCAAAACTATGTCTTATACGGTCGTGTGCTTATAAATTTACTTGTTATCAAGTTTCAGCTGTTTTCAAGGTTTTCCGTACAAAAAATACACTGAAAAAAGAGATAATGTCAATGTAGAAAACAGCATAACAAGTAAATTTAAAAGCACATGTTTGTAGCTTAAAAGAGTCACACAGAGTCACCTATTTTCAGTTCTGTACCATAATTATTTACTAATATTTTTTGTGCTAGAGCCGACCAACAGACCAACCCAGAGCTCTAGATTGGACCCATCTATACTTGTAGTGGGCAACAATGCTCTAGTTTTCTTAACATCAATGCAAAACATATTTTTTAGGGTCGACCTTAGGGCCAGCTTATTTGCTAGTGACAGGCTTTGGATCGCTACATCCAGGACAACAAAATTTTCCCCTATTTTCTCTTCAATAAAGAAATATCCATGAAAACCACCAAGTCACGTAGCGCGAGTTAGGCCCATACAATGGTCCCTACCAGTCAGAACTACTAAGCCGATTTTAACCATTTTTTTTTGTTTTCCGTAAGTGCGCAGTGCCTAAAGTAACATATAAGCTTGGGGGGAAAATCCCCCCCGGGCCCCCCCATAATCCCCCCGGTTTTTTTAAATCCCACGAATCCTCCAACTTTTAAAAAATATTGATTTACACCGATTCGATATCGAAAAGCCTACCCTGTTCACCCTAAGGTACATAAAACGCATTCATTTGCTGTGCATCAAAAAGCTTGGCTGTAAAAAAGTATTATGATTGCTCGTAAATAAAAATGTCGACATCTTTGAAAAAAAGTGGTGCTCAAAAAAAAGAGTAAATGGCGATCGTATGGTGATAAAAATTGCGTTACAACCGGGTCAGTTGAAAGTTTCTAATTTGTTTATGAAATCGATTGAATCGAATTATAAAAAGAATTCGTCGATCCAAAGTGATGACACGGGAGTGACAATAGATTGCGTGAATTCGATAAAAGGTTGATTCTTGCGTTACGAGATAGGATACGATCGATCAATAATTTTAGTTTCTATTTATCAATCAGGTGTCATAGAAAATGACGACGACAATAGTCCTACCGAACTCTTTTCGACTGTGGTTGGTAGTTTCCTGCAAGATGATTCTAGCATTAAAAATGACGATATCTGTATGAACGACGAACGAAGTGAACAATGACCAGTTATAAGTGACATTCCACAAATCGACACTTCTGATTTCGGTTGCAAATACGCTATCAGATTACGAGAAATGTTTCGCAGAAGCAAAGGTATTTTCCAATGGTTACTGGGAGTATTTTTGGTGACCTCCCCACACAATATGGGAACGGAACGTGTAATCAGTCATTTCAACAAAACCAAATCAATTCATCGACAGTCAATATCCGAGGAAACAATTAGGAAAAGATTGACTATTTCGCTAAATGGTGTTGGTTGCAACAGCACATTTCGATCCGCGACCAGCGGTTATAAAGTTCCTTGAAAGCAAAGACCGGCGATTTCGGGCTTCCGATGTCGAACTTTATCAAAATCATGATTTTGTCAAAAAGTTTTTCCGAGAAAATTCCACTGTTTAGCTTTAGTTATTCATTTTTTTGTTGTTGTACATAAAAAGCCTTTATTTTGCAAGAAAAATAAATTCTGATAAAATAGTCCATTTAGTTAATTTTAATTAGTTAGCGTTAATCGACACGGAAGTGAATTTTTTCGAGTTTTTTTGTTAAATTTAAGTCATTGATCCTCTTTTCCGAAAAGAACCCTCTCTGAAAAAAGGCCCCATCTTACAGAAAAAAGGGCCGCTCTCACATAAAAAAGGGCCCTCTAAGCGATCGCCCCCCCCCCCCCCGAAAAATCCTTACTTTAGGCACTGTAAGTCCGTATATTTCATTCAAAACCTTGAGCAGATATTTCTGCGCTAATTTCGTGCAGATGTAGGCGAAAAAGTTTCATCAACCTTCCGAAAACATCGTTTTCTGAAGTCGTGGTGATTATTTTTGTAGCAAATGTTGTGTACTAGCATTCCTTTTTAGACTTCTTGGAGTGTCGTAAGTTTCGATTGTTTAATTTTTGGACCCGTACGAAGTACAAGAGGTCCTATACGTTTACTACAAACAATTTTATTGTAACATGGGGTAGGTCGAGGTGGGAGTAGGGGGGATGCATCTATTATCGTCTAAATATGACGAATCAGCAATGAAAAAAATGTCCGTCTGTCCGTATGTCGGTCCGTCTGTCCGTCTCCACTTTTTTTTCCAAACGGCTGAACCGATCAGCCTAACTTTTTTTTCCCTGTCTCCCATGATTCAAGTTCGAAGATGAGCAAAATCGATCAAGTGGTTCCGGAGTTATGGTCGAAAAAGTGACCAAAAACATGGTTTTTCGAAGGTCGGTGAAGCTTTTTCGCAAATATCTCAGCAAGTATAGCACGGAAATTCCTCATTTTGGTGTCAAATGAAAGCATTTGATGTTACAAAATTGGGAAAATTTTTCTGTGGGAATCGGTACAGGGGTCTCGGCACTGGGACCAATGGAATGGACGAAATTGAGATTCTTGGCCATATACGAAAACAGTTTTTCGTCTATATTTCCTTAACTATGCGATATGAAGATTTACTGTCAAAGCCAAAGTTGTAGAGAATTAAATTTAAGCGAACACGTGTTTCAGGGTTTTGGGGAAATATGGCCCAATCCTGGTATATGACCACTTCCATAATTCGGCAGGATGACCCGGATCTCCAACACTGTGAAAGTTAGAAAGTTGGTTCCGAAGGTGAAGTTGTAGAGAAATAAATATAAGCGAACACGTGTTTCAGGGTTTTGGTGAAATCTGGCCGAATCCTGGTATATGGCCACTTCCATAATTGGGCAGGATGACCTGGATCTCCAGAACTGTGAGAGTTAGAAAGTTAGTTCCAAAGGCGAAGTTGTAGAGAATTAAATTTAAGCGAACGCGTGTTTCAGGGTTTTGGGGAAATATGGCCCAATCGTGGTATATAGCCACTTCCATAACTGGGCAGGATGACCCGAATCTCCAGAACTATGAGAGTTAGAAAGTATGTTCCAAAGACGAAGTTGTAGAGAATGAAATTTAAGCGAACACGTGTTTCAGTTCTTTGGGGAAATATGGCTAAATCCTCGTATATGGTCACCTCTAGAATTGGGAGGGATGATCCATATCTCTAGAACTATGAGAGGTAGAAAGTTGCTTCCAAAGGCAAAGTTGTAGATAATAAAATTTTAGAGGACACGTTCTCAGAGTTTTGGATAAAAATGGCCCAATCCTGGGACATGACCGCTTCTAGAATTGGAAGGGATGACTCATACTATGATAGTTAGAAGCAATCTTCCAAAGGCAAAATTGTATGGAATTACATTTTAGGGGAAACAGTTTCAGGATTTTTTGGATAAACTACTACGGCCGCCAAAATCAATGGTCTCAGAAGTACTTCGGTAGGGCCTTTGACATTACCTTGGGTAATTTATATGGATCTTTGGAATTCTGATAGTTATGAAAAAATATAATACATTGGATTGTTTGCTCATTTGCTCATATTTAGATGTGTTCGAGTCTTTTTGCAACATCTGCTCTGTTTGCCACATCTATTCTGATACGTACGGGTCTTTGGTTATGTTATTTTATAATCTTTCTTTGAAGATATTTCTGTTCAAATATCTGTTGAAACATACTGAGGTGCAATGAGGTACAGTGAAATGCAGTGAGGTGCAGTAAGGTGTAGTGAGGTGCAGTAAGGTGTAGTGCAGTGAGGTGTAGTGTGGTGCACTGAGATATAGTGTAGTGAGGTGCACCAAGGTGCAGTGAGGTGCAGTGAGGTGTAGCGAGGTGGAGGGAGGTGTAGTGTAGTGAGGTGCAGCAAAGTGCAGTGAGGTGTAGCGAGGTGCAGCGACATTTTGGATTTGAGTCTATTTGCCACATCTATTCTGATACGTACGGGTCTTTGGTTGTGTTTATATGTGTTAAACTAAAACAAAATACAATGTTCTGAGAGGAGAGGAGAAACAGTCTTAATTTGTTTACTACGCGATCGAAGATGATCCAGAAGGATCGAAATATATTTCGCGTGAGTTTATTTATTTATTTTTGAAAAAATTTTTATTAAATTATTAAATAAATATACAAGTAAAACACAAGGTTTCAAGTGAAAAATGGTCCAAGGAGTAGTGCCTGCGATAACCGCACATTGTGGCTTAAATAAGAAAAACAGGACTTGCCAATACGTTCTTATGCACTATGCACCTGTGGACTGGAATACGAAAAAAGCATGCGAAAAATTGTACCAGTTGAGTTTCAAGATCAATAATAATTCGTGTCTGCTTATGTCAATGCTCCCAGGTTTCAAAGTCCTCAACAACTTCACATGTGTCCAATATATTGATTCTGTTTTCAAATTTTTTGTCGTCAAAATCATTGTCGGTCCATTACGGAAAGTGCACGACTCTCTCAAGTTAATCGATATATTTTGCTATTTCGACTTTGAAGTATAAAACGAATGTGGTGACAAATTGTCTCGAATTTTTGTTACGTTATGCAACGTAAGTTAGAAGTTGAGTGACGTGAGAATATTTACCTGCATTCATCCTAAGGCTACAATTTTGCTGTTTTGTCTTATGCATACCTTCGTTTGTCATAATTTTAAAATGTCACATACATTTATTTCTCTTCTTTTTGATATAACAAAAACTGTTTGTCAACACGGTATAGTCTCACCGGTTTAAAATTTAACTTTACATTTTGTGCAAAGCGTGTAATATTTAATTATGCTTGCACACGCCATTCAGAAAATATTTCTTACAAAATGGAAATTCTAGCGCTTTGCTACTAATACAAGCAACAAGTATAGTTGGAAACTACCGAGCGCGCTTAGAATTTGTTTATTTATTTCGCATATTACCAAGCTGATTACATTGGTTTCAGTTTTATAATTCGAACGTAAGGTCTTTGTTCTGATAAGAACAAGTTAAATATTTATCTTGGGTTTTAGCGTTGATGCTGATGTGAAAAATCCATTTTTAGAAAAACCTTTACGACGTGGTGAGGGCTTACATGTTTTCTGTTACACCTCGTCTTGTGACAATTCGTAAAAGGAAAAATGTCTTTAGCCACCTAGTAAGACCCGTAAGAAAAACGAAGTTCTTCGAAAAGGGGTCTTATGCGTTTACCACGACGTTTGTAACTACCCCAATTACGACCCGGGAGTAGGGGGGAGCATCGATCATGGTCCTCGGAGAGGTCGTTTAATGCCTGTATCCGTTTATTTACGCTATAGATCGTTATGAGTCGGTGTCTGAACGTGCTGATAAACTGCTCGGTGGCAATCTTTTTACTTATTTCGATTACCTGAATAATGTCTTCCTTCACAAGGTCATCATCAAGATGGAACCTGAGTGCGTTTTCGAACAACCTCAGATTCGGTACGTCGAATAGAACTGGCAACTTGGTGCTGCCATTGAACAATAAGAATATCGTCAACGACTCGTTTTTCGTTCGGGGCGTCTCGAAGTATAGCACTTTGCCCGGTGCTCTGAAGCGTACTTCGTTAACTGACTTTAAATGTGTCTGCAAAGCTCACTTAGGGCTGCTAAGTCATTAGTGTCTTGAATCATTCATCTTCCTATCCACTCACTATTTCATCACCCTTCCATGCACTCACTCATTTGTCCATTCACTCATATCACTCCTATGATAATTTAATCATTTATTTCATTTTCGCTCTTTTCATTCATGCATTTATTCACTCATTCAAAAATCATTCATTTAATCATTAAATTAGTCGTTCATTAATTCACTGACTAACTCATACATTCGCTCAATCAACCAACGACACTGCACATTAATTGGGACGGCCGATGGTGATACTGAGGCTCATGCCGCTCGGTCGCCAGCTACTGTAAAGTGATGTGGTCCAATTCTAGCTGTTCGTCGGATCGCTTTCGCTTAGTTTTTTTTTTTTTTTCATTTGCTCCGTTGTGTTCATTTCTATGTCAACGCAACCAGATGAGCCGTAATAATTTAAACGAAGTGACTAATCGCACGCGCGTGCGAATAGCCAGTCCTTGTAGGAGTAGACTAATCGCACGCACGTGCGAATAGTCAGTCCTTGTAGGAGTAGACTAATCGCACGCGCGTGCGAATAGCCAGTCCTTGTAGGAGTAAATTAATCGCACGCGCGTGCGAATAGCCAGTCCTTGTAAGAGTAGATTATTCGCACGCGAACTGTATAAAAAAAGTGATATTTTAAACGCGCACAATAAATATTCGAAAGTACAGTTTGTTTATTTTACACTTAAACAAATTTGAGATATTTGTGGTTGGTTAAAGCTGTCATTAATGTTACATTACATAAGATGCGTGCGCTAAAAAGATATCTCAACGTGGGTGGGCCTGATGTATGAATCTTCATATGGAAAGCTATGTAATCTGACATTAGTGATATTTAAATTTGTTTAAGCGTAAAAGGAACGAACTGTACCTAAAAGAAATTGGGAATTAGGAATTACCAAAAGCTTATTACACTTTACCAAAAGTTTAATCAACATTTACCAGAAAAAATCATTCTTATCAAAAACTAAATCAGCAACTGCAATTGAAAAATTAGTCAGTTAGCAATATTTGCTTTTTTCAATAGATAAACGAATATTTTGCGGAATGTAGCGAGCGACTAGGTTCATAAAAAACTAGGGAATTTTCCCTTTGACGAAATTTCGCGAGAAACTAGGCTGCTAACAAAACTCGGTAGTTTTTACTTTTACGAAATGTCACGAAAACCTGCAGCATTTTCTTTTGTGTGCTACTTTGATTTTGCTTGTCAGTTCGAAATATTTCAACTTAATTTGAGATGGGATCTAGACTGGATTTAGGCGGTGGTTTCGTACGGTATTTGGGACTGTAACTTAGGGAATTTTTCATATAGAAATACGAAGATCATTAACAAATCTATTACAAATCACGAAAACTATGAAATTTTCAATTTTACGAAATGTTGCTATAGGTAGATAGCAAGACTAATAAATTTTCCGTTTTACCAAATGTCACGAAAACCTAGCTGGACAACAAAACCTGGGAATTTCCCATTTTACAAAATGTCACGAAAACGAAACGAAAAAAAATAGTTATATGAATCACATGACAGCTTTATTCAAGTCCCTGCTTATTACTTACGAATGCCCTCGCACCCACTCGATTATGACCATAAAAAAGTGAGCCCTAAGGGGCTTTCGATAGAAATGCATCCTACAGTGACCGAATCCTTAAATTGTGCAACTTTTCATAAAAATTTCTTTCAGCTGGTACATAGTTTGCAGAGAAGAGTAAGAGGAAATCTACCTGTGTTGTATTCATGAATTTGGCATGAATTCCTCTTACTCCTATATTCGAACTATAAGGCTCTCTACGTGCGTGCTGCGTTAGAAGAGTGGAGTAAGAGGAATTCATGCCAAATTCATGAATAAAACACAGGTAGATTTCCTCTTACTTTTCTCTGCAAACTATGTAACAGCTGAAACAATTTTTATGAAAAGCTGAACAATTTAAGGATAAGGTCCCTGTACGTTAAACCTAAATTACAACAAAATGAACTATAACCATTAAAAACACTCGCGACACTAACGACAAAGAATTGTTTAAAGAATAATTCACAATAATCATTTTAAAAAATATTGAATGTAATGAGTTCTGTACCAACGGTACCATATTTGATAAACAAAATTATTTGACAGTTTTGTGATAATTCTTGTTAAGACTCGTTCAAATAAGTTATGTAAGCGTAATTTCTTCTTGCAAGGACTGACTGTTCGCACGCGGAAAATAATACATCAGTAAATTGGAATATGATTTTCGCGCGTGCGATTAGTCTACTCCTAAAAGGACCGGCTATTCGCACGCGCGTGCGAATAGTCTACTCCTACAAGGACTGGCTATTCGCACACGCGTGCGAATAGCATCAGCCTAATTTAAATGTTATCTTGTTTTATAACTTACGAATAATATGTGAATCTTAAAAGGTCTATGACCTTATGCATATTGTAGTCAATAAAGTACATCAATCAATTGAGTGAAACTCAACCGATTTTCAAAAATCTTTTTTTTTCTTAAAGGTAATCGAAATATCTTTTATGGTATTGAATCTGAGCACTATCAGCCCAAGGGCCGCCGAGGTAGGGCCGTTTAAGGGGTTTTTGGTCTTTGGTCTTAAGGGTTTTTTTTTAATCGACAGGTCTATGAAAGCTCAGCTATTTGTAGAAGAAACTTTTTGAGATTGGGCCCTAGGAGATAGCTAGGGCACTAAAAACGAGCTTCTGCTAGCGCACTACATGTTTTTTCTACATAACTCGAGTAAATCTCTTCCGATTTTCAAATTTTTTCTTGATCGAAAGGTCTACTATTGTCTCCCGTTTTATGGAAGAAATTTTTTTGAACTCAGTCAGGACCCTTAAACTGAGTTTCTACTAGATCCCAACAAGTTTGCTTACATAAATTGGTAAAATCCTAACTGATTTTGTTGATTCTTTTTCTATTTGAGAGGTAGTCGAGTACCGAATTATATTCGAAAACAAATTTGGACCCGGTGCCTGTGCCTAGGGCTGAAATAGGCCTCAGATCTGTCCCAAAGTCGGTCCTAACAAAAAAATTTTTTTTACTACGTTGCAGAGTAAATTGAGGAAAACATTTTGTCTATGGAAGTATGGTCTGCCTAGACAAATAAACGATAATTCACTATGCTGTAGAGAAAATGGAGGGAAATATTTTTGTCAATGTAAGTATTTGTCCGAGGTCTCTCCTGATTACCCTGGGTCGGCCCTAGATAAAAAATTGTTTTTTGCTAAGTTGTAGAAAAAATTGAGATGAACATTTTTGTCTGTTTGGGGGTCAATTTTGTACTTTCGGAAGGCCTTTTTTGCGCCGTTTCTTCGGACGGGTTTTTCAATATTGCTCTATCGGTAATTTCCAATACAATTTAATGCGAACGTAATTTCATACACTTAAGAGTTAAGACAATATTTACTTAAATACGTTCGAGTCTTTTCGTAACATCAACTCTGTTTGCCACATCTATTCTGATACGTACGGGTCCCTTGCATATGTTTTTATTGCTGATTCGTCTTAGATTCGGGACTTAGTTTGTGTATCGTTTCGTTAGAGCGCCAATTCTCTAGTTTCGTTAGCCGTCTCGTTTTGTGAGATGTTGTGGTAAAAGGAAAATTTCCTCAGCTCCGTTAGCCACCTCGTTTTATCGTGTTTTATTTAAGCGCAAATTACCTACTTTCGTTAGAAACCTCGTTTTGTGACATTTTGAATGACTGAAATTACTTTTTTCCATTTTTGTTAGAACCACACACTCAAAGTGCCTAGTGCTAGTAGAGCCGAAGGAATATTGTGCAAATAGCTCTTTCCACACACTATGGCTATTTGCACAATGTGCAAAATATTTTTTTTTAGCGACGCTAAGACTAAAACCGAAATACACAGCGACATTGGTCACTATTAGCGAGCTGTTATTGAATTACGGCGTCACTAGCGGCCGTTAGTAACGAATGCTCGCCAATTGTTGCTTTATTTGATTAGCTAGTTGCTATTAGCATAAATAAGAATTTAGTTACGCTAACGGCGCCAATATTAGCGTCGGCAACGATTAGCGACGCTTGACCAACTTTGCTAGTGGTTGAGTGAAGAATTGTCATAATGACCTAGCACCACAATAGAACTATGCAGTTGGTAGGTGGATGGCGCCAGTATTATGGAAGGGGCATTAGGGGCCGTTCATAAAGTATGTCACGCAAAAATCGCCTTTTTTCGAACCCCCCCCCCCCCCTCCTGTCACACTTGTGTCACACCGACCTCGAACCCCTCATCTCAGAATACAACAATTCAGATATTTAGCGAAATAGAGAAATACAAAATTTCGCTGTTAAGAGCACTCTCTGTAAAAACAATGTTTTTCTAGCTATAGACAAAAATGTGTCATTTTCGGAAAAGTAACTAAGTTCACCGATGTCAATAAAGTCAGAAAAATCGTCAAAGTCGAAAAAAGGAGCGGTTCAAACGACCGACGTCTGGTTTAAAGAATATAATAATTGAACTTAGCTGGATGCCAGGGAGTAAAGGTGAAGCCGTACGAATGTCGCAATGTCCTGAAAGAAGAACATTTTACTTTCGACAACGTACGGGTCTTTGTTTGCGTTTATTGTTGCTTTTACTTTAGTCGCTGAAATCACAACATGGCACCCGAAAGCATTATCGTTCTTGTTCTTAGATAATTTGGGAAAACTTTCCGAATTAATTGTACTTTCAATTCTTGGATTATTTTCGATATTCAGCGCAAATGAAACCAACATTTATATTACAATTTAGAACATGCAACGGAACTAAATTAGAAGCATTAAAGTTGGTTGTAATTCAAAGCTTCGTTCGTTGAATAAATAATCACAACAAAAACCCTTTTAAAAGGGAAATGTGACGCAAGTCCTTCTTCCTCCTTCCAAAACAACTGATATCAATTTGGGGTGACGCTTAAAGCTTTGAAAC
>CM055406.1:111563681-111577093 GCA_029228625.1 Pseudolycoriella hygida | reverse complement strand
TTGTCAAACAGTATAGGAAAAACATAATTTACAAAATTTGTTTAATACGAAACTACGCTGACAATGTGTTGTATAAATCGATGTAAGTCGAGTGATTTATTACCGATCAGCACGGATGTGGCACAAGCCCAGTCGAACCGTCGGAGTCGTAACCATCCTCTGCTATGTAAATAACTGCAATTGATTTGTGTGATTGACCCTCGACCCTGAATCGAAAGCCCAGCTCATCAAGTTTTTTCAAAAGACAGTCAGCTAAGACCTGGATTCGATTACGTTCAGTGTCCGGTTAACAAATTTCATCGAGTTCGGCGACGTACATCGTCTTTTCAGAAAACCGTGCTGCCTTCGATAAAGTTTGCCACAGAATTTTTCGATCAGCCGGTAGCAAACAAATGACTCAAAAACTTTACCAAGTGTCGGCGTTACCATCGCTCACATCAATGCTCTTGAGAGTTTTCAGAACGTCAGTGTCAGATAGTGTTAAACTACGAATATCTGCCATCTTACTCAATCCAAAATCTGAGCCCGGTACATAGTCTTCCACGTAGGCTGACTGGAAGAATTTACTGAACAAATTTCAGACTTCTAGTCATAGTAACTTTCTTCTCGTTCAGACACATTGAATCAGGGTATCCTGATCCTGATCAGCCATTAGCTGCTTGGATTCGAATTCCTTATTCAAAGCAGAATACTAGATTTTATCATCAATACTGTGCGACTTGGATAGCTTCTTTAAAGTGCGACTCTTACGGTTTTTCATGTTGATAATTTTGCGCGTGTGATGAATAACAACACCACCTGTTCAAAACAGGTATAAATCACTCGAAGCCATTGGCAAGCTTTTAGTACGAGGAATCGACTGCATCATTCAAAGAATAGAAATCTGATAAATCTGAAAAACAATTGTCCGTCTGACAATCAGTACGATAAATCCGGCAAAACATGAACTTTCAAAATCTTTTCTTTCCCTGAAATACAACAGAAAAATTGATTATGGGATTGAATTTAGGTGTTTCTGGGAAAAGAGCAGCCGGACTATGACAGCTTAAGTGGTTTAGGGTGATGTTCGTATTGATTTCGATGCTTTTGCTGTTCTCGATGTGGGAGAAGGAAAACATAAACAAATGCGTTGCGGACCCGTTGCAGGGGTTCCTGCTGCAAGTATTCCCGTTGTATTAAATTAGTGGTTTGGAAATTGACGAAGTTTCAATATTGAAAAAACCGTCCGAAGAAACGCTGAAGAAATATTCGCTTTGGGCCGACAAACAAAAAATGTTCTCAACAATTCTCTCTACAACACTTCCTGTTAATTTCCGTTCACTTCCTGTTCATTTTTAGTTACTTCCGAATCACGTTCGTTCACTTCAGGTTCATTTTCGGTAACTACCTGTTCGGCACCACAAAACCATGTAGCATTTACTTTGAATCAAGTATCTACAAATCTTAGAACGGGAGATATCCTTAAAACCCTAAAAACTAAACACTTTTCCAACAGCCCGACGTATTTCACGAATACCGGCCTTTTCTACTCACAAAACTCCAATAATTTACCAAAGAAACTGACGCTCTATCTCCCATAACTTTTGATAATTTCAGGTCAGACGCACTCTTACTTTGATTCAACTCTCTACAACACTGCATAAAAAACCTAATCATTAAAGGAATATTCATTGATGGTGGATCCAGGCTAGCTACCAGCTAGACTCTGGCTAAATTCCTTTTAATTGTGGATTTTTGGGCGGAGAAGAAACACTTATTTCGGGCGTGTTGCCCTTTCAACGATCGTATTTATTCTAATGAAAATTACTTTTTTCACATAAATCATTGCTCATTCGATTCATATTCGAATTCAAACGGTCACTCAATTTGCTTTGTTTCGACCAGTGGAAACACTCCTGTTCGAGATCCAACATTCTCCCACTATTTTCATGTGAGTGAAAATACTCCAATCTCGAACGGCTCTCTATTTGTCCATATGTTCCACCACTGACCATGTTTCGCCACTGACCATTTTGATATTTTCGACGATCAATCCTCCAACAACTTTACGAGAGTAAAATTAATTTCTTTCGTCGAAAACCACTTCCAGCGATGATCAATTACGGATGGCATCAATTCGTGCTCCTACCAACTCCATTTTCGGCATTACGGATAGCAACCGTTCGTTGCTCCAACCAACTCTAATCTACGGCATTACGGATGGCAATCGTTTTGTTGCTCCAACCAACTCCAATATTCGGCATTACGGATGGCAATCGTTTGTTGCTCCAACCAACTCCAATATTCGGCATTACGGATGGCAATCGTTTGTTGCCCCAACCAACTCCAATCTTCGGCATTACGGATGGCAATCGTTTGTTGCTCCAACCAACTCCAATCTTCGGCATTACGGATGGCAATCGTTTGTTGCTCCAACTAACTCCAATCTTCGGCATTACGGATAGCAATCGTTTGTTGCTCCAACCAACTCCAATCTACGGCATTACGGATGGCAATCGTTTGTTGCTCCAACCAACTCCAATATTCGGCATTACGGATGGCAATCGTTTGTTGCCCCAACCAACTCCAATCTTCGGCATTACGCATCATACGATGACCAATTCGGTAAACTCGCTGACGCCTTTTGGTACAATTTCAATTTTGCCAATGACCAACTTTTCGATTTGCACCCAAAAAGTCCACGCGGGGGCGCCATATGTTGGATTCAGGCTAGCTACCAGCTAGACTCTGGCTAAATTCCTTTTAATTGTGGATTTTTGGGCGGAGAAGAAACACTTATTTCGGGCGTGTTGCCCTTTCAACGTTCGTATTTATTCTGATGAAAATTACTTTTTTCACATAAATCATTGCTCATTCAATTCATATTCGAATTCAAACGGTCACTCAATTTGCTTTGTTTCGACCAGTGAAAACACTCCTGTTCGAGATCCAACAATTGAAAACGACTAATTATCATATAGGGTCGTGTAGCGTGATTTATTAAAACACTAAGGACCCTACAGCCTTAACCGATACTCACCATTTTTTTTCGTGGTTTCCTGAGGTCCATATCTTTCATTCAAATCCTTGAAGAGCGATTTCTCTGATAATTTCCTGGAGATAATAGCGAAAAAGTTTCACCGACATTCAAAAAACCAATTTTCAACCACTTTCTCAAACGTATCTTCGAATCTTCTTCACCGATTATGCCTAAATTCAATGCAGTAGTCAATTTTGCCATTACGTTTCGGAAAAAAGATTTTGAAAATCGCTCAAGTACAATAAAACACATTTTAGTAGAGAATCCTTCTTAGAGCCTTAGCTAAGTCAAATTAAAAAAATGATTGTTGGGCTTTCACAGACCTATCTGCACTAGCTCGGCGCCCCATATCAGAAATTGACCTCACATTTTCGATTACCTTTCAGAAATAAAGATTTTGAAAGCCGGTCAAACTTTACCCAAGTTATCGTAATGACGAAAATTCGTGAAATTCGCAAAAATCCGTGAAATTCGCGAAAATTCGTGAAATTCGCGAAAATTCGTGAAATTCGCAAAAATTCGTGAAATTCGTGAAATTCGCGAAAATAGGCCCTGTCCGACAGTGCCCAGATTCAATCTCGTAAAAGATTCTTCGATTACCATTAAGGGAAAAAATGTTTTTGAAAATCTGTTGACGGACGGACGGACAAAATTTTTTTTGCACTTATCTTTTATTTGGGACACGGCTACTGAGTCCTCCTTCCCACACGCGTCTTACTAAATTTACTTCCTTCTGAAGTTAATTTAGTACAACTCAACTCTAGTAGTAAGTTAACAAATTGTTAAGATTGTACTATTCATACCAATAAAATGGTGTTTTTGAAAAAAAAAAATCTTTTATTTAGAGATAATTTTTATGTGAAGTCAACTTCCTACTGTGAAATCTGAAAGGGTTATTGTTGTGGTATCAGTAGCTTCGGGAGTAGACACCAGTAGGCACAGCAGATATTCCAAGATCATGGAACAAACATCGGAGTACGTCACTCATGTCGCAAATAACGCAAATCAGTTGAAAAAATCGACGAAATCTAAGAAAAGATGTTGCTGGAAATTGCAAAATCGAGGAACTTAGATTCGCTAGAAATCTAAAATCTTTTGAAAAGACTGACAAGACATACTTCCTGAGAAATCAAGGGATCGACATTGGAACACCTACACTGAGGAAAATATCTACAAGCGACGACGTAGGAATTGTGTTTACGATATGCGCAACCGACGTATTATATACGCAGTAAATGTATTATCAACCTTATTTAAGTATTGTGTGGTATGCCATACGTAACGAACGTGTTATGAGCTCACATAATGCGTACACGCGTTCGTACTCGTACTACATACTAACACATACATACACACATCAGCTTCCAAGAGGAAACCACCTGGTTTTTGGGGCGTTTCATTAAAGCGCAAATTCCCTAGTTTCGTTAGCCACCTAGTTTTGTGGCATTTCGTAAAAGGAAAATCTTCCTAGTTTTGTTAGCCACCTAGTTTTTGTGGCATTCGTAAAAGGAAAAGTTTCCTTGCCTCGTCAGCCACCTAGTTTTTTGTGGCTTTTCATTAAAGCGCAAATTCCCTAGTTTCGTTAGCCACTTAGTGTTAATGACATTTCGTAAAAGGAAAAGTTTCTTAGTGTCGTCAGCCACGTATTATAACATAAATTTTTGTATTTATTCAAAAAGAATTTAAACTGGTATTCTGGCGCACCAGCTGGTAAACAAATTAGGTAGTAAAATTAGAAAACAACGACTGTATGTAACTGAGTAAATATTTTTCATGTAATTTGTTCTTATGCAATAATATAATAACTGACAGCACAAAAAAATATTTTCGCCAAACCGTTTGCATACATTTTGTTCTTATGCAATAATATAAAAGCTGACAACACCAAAAATATTTTCGCCAAATTGGGTGATAATATTTTTGACACCATGTGCTTGTTTATATTATCCCCAAAGAACAAATGTATGGAGAAAAATTGGCGAAAATATAATAAGGCGCAGCACCAAAATATATAATCCCCTAGTGCAAAATGTTAATTTTTTTAATATTTATTGGCGAAAATAATTTTGGGCGATAATATAGTTCCCCGATTGGGCCATATTTCTCCAAAACCCTGAAACACGTGTTCGCTTAAATTTAATTCTCTACAACTTCGCTTTTGGAACCAACTTTCTAACTCTCATAGTTCTGGAGATCTGGGTCATCCTGCCTAATTATGGAAGTGGCCATATAGCAGGATTGGGCCATATTTCCCCAAAACCCTGAAACACGTGTTCGCTTAAATTTAATTCTCAACAACTTCGCCTGTGGAACCAACTTTCTAACTCTCATAGTTCTAGAGATTTGGTTCATCCTGCCTAATTATGGATTGGGCCATATTTCCCCAAAACCCTGAAACACGTGTTCGCTTACATTTAATTCTCTACAACTACCGCGCGCCGATGATAACACGAGCACTGTACCCCCATTTGACAGCTGCTCAAAACTTGACTGAGGTCGGAGGTCGTTTGTCGCCTCGATATGAAAAAAATTGTTTGATTGCCCGGTAGCTACAACTATTTTTCTGTCTACATAATTGATCAGTAGAATATCTTAAGTTTGCGTAAAATCGAACAACTGAGAGTGCCAATTCGTAGATTTTTTATTGGCGGCTGTCCGTTTCGGTGTTTAGACTAACTTATAAAAAAAATCGGAGCGTTTTAGAGGCATACAGTAGAGCAATTTTTTGCTCAGAGTAATGTTTTACGTCGATTAAAAATAACTTCTCTTGATCGCCAAACTCAACTGACCACAGCTATTGAAATGCTTTCTTTTAGAAAATGATAATTTGAATAGAATATTGTTTGATACTATGGCATAATCACAAAGCTTTATTTTATCATTTTTTTCTATAACGAATGGCATTTCACTCTACCACCATTCTTTTTTCGTATAATTTATGTTGATTATCTCACGAAAAGTGACCATTTTTGCCTCTCGCGACATGACAGGTACTTGATCATAAAAATTGAAAATTTTAAAAATAAAGACACTTTTATTTTACATCGCGTCGTGAAGGAATAAAATTGCTCTACAGTCATAGTCCATTGGTCATTGTTGGAATTGAGAAATGGGTTAGCTACTAATTTTTTCGAAGAGTCCGAAAAGTCTACCTTCAAATTGTGTTAGGTGAGCTTGGCTCATTGTTGAACCCTCTCGCTTATCACACTCATTATGACAGAAAAGTAACTTTTTTTGCAAAAACCGAAAAAACCGAGAAAACCGGTTTTAAGAGAAAAAAAAACCGTCGGTTTTTTAGTTTTCAAAATTTTGCGGTTAACCGAAAAACCGGTTCGGTTTAAAACCGGGTTGCAGTCCCTAATGAATTCTTTAAACCTTTGGGTTTCCCATTGATGGCTGACTTATTCTTGTCAAAATTGGAAAAAAATTTGAAAGATAGGAATCTTTTACCGAGATGGTGGCATCGTTATGTTGACGACGTTGCTGCAAGTGTAAAAAAGTCTGAATTGGAACAAACACTTCAAATGCTAAATTCACAGTTCCCTTCAATTAAATGTACTGTAGTACCTGAGGAGAATGGCCAGCTGGCCTTTTTAGATCTACAAAACTTTTCCTTTTTCGAAATGTCACGAAAACTAGGTGGTCTACGAAACTAGGGAATTTGCGCTTTAATGAAACGTCACGAAAAGCTAGTTGGCTAACGAAGCTAGGGAACTTTTCCTTTTACGAAATGTCACGAAAAAGGGCTATAAAAGCTAGGTAGGTAACGAAGGTGAGGAAGTTTTCCTTTCACAAAATGTCACAAAAAGTTTTGGGCGATGGGATTTTTTCAAAATTTTCCGGCGGCGATCGGCGCGGCTGGCGCCGGCGAACGGGTCTAATCTTGATTGTTTTCACGAACAAATACTACTTTTAATTTTTTTTTGAAATTATGTTTTTTTTCTCGCCGGAAACACAAAGTAATATTCAGCGTGAAGTTAGCTAAGCTTCGACCGAAGCTACCTTTATTGCAAACAAACTCAGCTGATTTCATTCATTAATTTACATGTATCAGCTGATTTTCTTGAAAATAAAATTAGCTTTGGTCGCAACTGCAGCGCTAACTACACGTTGAGTATTTTAAAATTGTTCGTACATTTCAACACATCGTGTGTGTATTGGGCTATTTTGAAAGACATTATTCTGTATATGGACAATTCCACGGACATCATCAAAATTGTCAGTAGTTACAAAATAATATTAATAGGAAAGTGACTAACCTCAAGTTGAAGGATCAATCTTCATGATACACGCTTTTACATAAATATCATTTTGTAACAACTGAGCATTTCGAGCGTTGGAACGAAGTTTTCGTGGAAAGGCCCATATATGCGAGAATGTGTTGGTGCACACGCAGCGAAAGTAATCTTTCGCTACCTAGTAATTGGAATCACATACAGCGATACAATTTTGCTTATACAGAAAAAGTCTATTACGTCCATTTTTGGACCCGTACGTAGTACAAAGGTCCTATACGTTTACTACAAACAATTTTATTGTAACATGGGGTAGACCGAGGTGGGAGTGGGGGGATGCATCTATTATCGTCTAGAGATGACGAATCAGCAATAAAAAAAATGTCCGTCTGTCCGTCCGTCCGTCCGTCTGTCCGTCCGTCCGTCCGTCTGTCCGTCTGTCCGTCTCCACTTTTTTTTCCAAACGGCTCAACCGATCAGCCTAAACTTTTTTTTCCCTGAAAGGTACATGCCTCCCATGATTCAAATTCAAATCGATGAAGTGGTTCCCGAGATGTCGAGGAAGTGACCAAAAACATGGTTTTTTGAAGGTCGGTGAAGCTTTTTCGCAAATATCTCAGCAAGTATAGCACGGAAATTCCTCATTTTGGTGTCAAATGAAAGCATTTGATGTCACAAAACTGGGAAAAAAAATTGTGGGAATCGGTACAGGGGTCTGGGCACTGGGACCAATGGAATGGACGAAATTGAGATTCTTGGCCATATACGAAAACAGTTTTTCGTATTGACCCAGATCTCCAGAACTATGAGAGTTAGAAAGTTGCTTCCAAAGGCAAAGTTGTAGAGAATTAAATTTAGGCGAACACGTGTTTCAGGGTTTTGGGGAAATATGGCCCAATCCTGGTATATGGCCACTTCCATAATTGGGCAGGATGACCTGGATCTCCAGAACTCTGAGAGTTAGAAAGTTGCTTCCAAGAACAAAGTTGTAGACAATAAAATTTTAGATAACACGTGTTTCTGGGTTTGAGGGAAAAACGACTTAGTCCTTGTATATAAGCTTTTCTAGATTTTAATGGTCTGAGACGTACTTCGGTAGGGCCTTTGACATTACCTTGGGTAATTTCTATGGATCTTTGAAATTCTTACAGTTATAAAAGAACAGAAAACGTTGGATTGTTTGCTTATTTGTATATTTAGGTACGTTGGAGTCACTTTGCCACATCTATTCTGTTTGTCACATCTATTCTGATACGTACGGGTCTTTGGTTATGTTTTGACAATTCAGACAATTTCATATGTGTGATGTCCAATTTGACAATATCACCTTTTCCAAAACCAATGCACCAATTTGCAAATCTTTTAACGCCTGAAAATTTTACTTTTTCTTACACAACCAAAACTGCTTTCTGTCATCCTTGTTTGAAATGTGTGGCGTTTCTTTATGCTACTGTCTTACCCACTCCCTCCCAGTAGGAATATGTAACGTTACACCGAACCCCTTCAGCGTTATTTAATTAATGAATGGCTCTCAACCGGTCATGCCACATTTTTAACCTGATACAGTAGGTACAGGCACTGAAAAAAAGGGTCAATTTAGTGTCTCTAATTCCAAAACGTTATGTACACCTTTCTAATAACTGGATGGAACAGTCATTTATAGTTTTGAAAAAAATTAACTTTTTTATTCCTTTTTGTAGCATATTGATCTAACGCGTTGTATATTATACCTCTATACACAATGTGCGGAATTAAGTGAATATTTAAATAAATTTACAATATCACCAATCGTAAAAAAAGTAATTCAAATTTTTTATTTTGTTATTCGATTGATATAGAAATCAATAAAATGTGTGCACATACCGACGCATATATCAATTTCAATGTCCGATTTGATATGTGAAATTGTGCATTAATTTATGCAACAAAACACAGACCATAATAAAAGCTGATGGGTCGAATGGATGCATATATAAAAAAGGGATGAAAGTTTTAACGAGGCTATTATAACCCTATCAATATGGCACAGCACAGCGGCTCGTACGTCGATGGACGCTAATCTATGTGGTTTAGAAAATTGTTAATTTGAACACTTTAAATTCTAGTTTTTTGTCATCCCGAAAGTTAATTATCGTTTAGAATAGCAGGCTGCAGCAAGGAAACACTGGCCTTGTGTAGATGACCGCTCTCACCTCGTACAAACGTACGAAACTGTAAATCATCGCGTTATAAAAATAGGAACTTCAAACACTTTGTGTATTTAGTTGAAAAAAAAATTGGAACTAGAAAAAGTTATTGTTTGTCGAAAAAAAAAATTGAGCGGAAATAGAACAAAACATGGACATTTAATTGGACGACTGTGTTAGAACTACTGGAAATATGTTTTTGCTTCAACAGAGAGTTTAATTTAAAAAATTCTATTATTTTCGATTGGTATATCGATTTCTGGTATAAATTTCCACATAAACGGACAACTACAATTCGTTGAAATCGACCTTCTGTGTTTTCCGTAAAATAGCAAACAATGCTTCAACATGATGCTACAATCAATGCAGAATAGCGAGTAAATGTTTTATTAGAAAAACAAATCTCTAATTGTCCCTTAAGGCCACAGCCGTCAATATTTTGATGTTAAATATTAAATAAAATTATATTTTATTAGCAGTCGAGTGAGCAACTTTATTTGAACCCGTGCGAAGTACGAGGGCCTATATGTTTTCCACTACGTTTGTAACCAGTCGGCTTGAGGGAGGAGGGAGTAGGGGAAGAATCGATCTACACAATAACTCGAGTAAGACTTCACCGATTTTTTTAATCGAAAGGTATAGGAATGCCCTACATTTTTTGGTGGACCATGATCGATGCTCCCCCCCCCCACTCCTCAAATCGACTAGCTACAAAGGTCGTGGTAAACGCAATAGCTCCCTTTTGGAACAACGTTGTTCTTCGGACGGGTCTAAGAATCGTTTTCTTCATAGTCCACTACTAGTAAATACCCCCGCCCCTAGGGGCTACGCGGACATTAAGCATTCTTGTCCGCTAGGTCGTAGATTTGCGACATTAATACTTAAATGTATGCAAAGGTGTGCGAAGTTAGATTTAGATGAATAAGAAATGGATTTAGTAGTGTTTTAGTAGTTACCATAAGCTTACGCAAATCTGGTTTTCCCCCGTACTACCATTTTCCCGCAAAACCGTTTTGCCGAACTACCGTTTGCTGTATACTATCATTACGTCTGTACAACCGTTTTTCCCGTGCTACCGTTTCACCCTTACTACCGTTTCCACCATACAACACTTTTCCCGGTACTACAATTTTCTCCGCACTACCGTTTCCCCATACAAACGTTATCATCGTGCTACTATTTCCTCGTACAACCGTTAATCCCGCCCTACAATTTCCTCGTCACTACTGTTCTCCCCGTACTACCATTTCACTGTTCTACCATTTCCCCGTACTAACATTTTCCCCGTGCTACCATTTCCCCGTACAAACGTTATCACCGTTCTACTATTTCCCCGTACAACCGTTTCTCCCGTCCTACACTTTTCTCCTCACTTCTGTTTTCCCCGTACTCCATTTCACCGTACTAACATATTCCCCTACTACCATTTCCCCGTACAAACGTTATCACCGCGCTACTTTTTCTCCGTACAACCGTTTCTCCCTTCCTACAATTTCCTCCTCATTACTGTTTTTCCCGTACTACTATTTCACCGTTCTACCATTTCCCCGTACTAACGTTATCACCGTTCTACTATTTCCCCGTACAACCGTTTCTCCCATCCTACAATTTTCTCCTCACTTCTGTTTTCCCCGTACTCCATTTCACCGTACTAACATATTACCCTACTACCATTTTCCCGCACAAACGTTATCACCGTGCTACTATTTCCCCGCACAACCGTTTCCCCCGCAGTACCGTTTTCCCCGTAAAACCGTTTCCACCGTACTACTGTTTCCCGTACAACCGTTTCTCCCGTACTACCATTTTCTCCTCATTACTGTTTTCCCCGTACTACCATTTCCCCATACAACCGGTTACCCTCTTACTGCTTCTTCCTCCGAGCTGCCCAGCATTTTCAGTAATACTGGTGACTTCTACTCACAAAACTCTGAGACTTTGCGAAAGAAACCTATCGTCTAACTCCCATACATAGAAAATAATTTTGAAAGCATAAAAATTGACCCAATGTCCAACTGCCCGACATTTTCACCAATACTGGTGACTTCTACACACAAAACTCTGAGACTTTGCCAAAGAAACCAATGGTCTGTCTCTCATACCTTTCCAGATACTTTCAAAAGCATAAAAATTGACCCAATGCCCAACTGCCCGGCATTTTCACCAATACTGGTGACTTCTACTAACAAAATTCTGAGACTTTGCCAAAGAAACCTATCGTCTAGCTCCCATACATTCGAAAATAATTTTAAAACCATAAAAATTGACCCCGTGTCCAACTGCCCGACATTTCCACCAATACTGGTGGCTTTTACTAACAAAACTCTGAGACTATGCCTAAGAAACCAATGATCTGCTTCCCATACCTTCCCAAATACTTTTAAAAGCAAAAAATCCAAGATGGCGTCACTTTGACAGGTGGCAGCCATTTTCTTAGGATTCATAAAGATTCTACTCATCAATATCAACAACTTTCCCGAAGAAACCAACTGACCAAAAAAACAAAAAAAATTTAAAAATTACATCAAGAAAAAATTTCAATTGAAATCTAGGTAGCATAATGGTTTTTTTGCTATAAAAGGCAATGCAAAACCGCATTTTAATTCAGTCCCTTTGGACTCGTCAAGCAGGTCGGACGTATGTTGGTTCACATGGGAATCTTCTTTTGCATTGCCTTTTTTTGAATCATAGAAGGCAATGCAAAAGAATCTACT
Organism: Pseudolycoriella hygida; assembly: GCA_029228625.1. Lineage (NCBI taxonomy): Eukaryota > Metazoa > Arthropoda > Insecta > Diptera > Sciaridae > Pseudolycoriella > Pseudolycoriella hygida. Next base: position 111,564,939 of record CM055406.1, on the reverse strand, counting down.
ATTACATTGCCTTTTCTTTGGCTTTTTCGGCTTATAAAAGGCAATGTAAAACGACACTTTGCTTCAGTTCCTCGGAACTTTTCAAGCAGGTCGGACGTATGTTGGTTCACGCTGGAAATTTGTGACCGACAGTTTACAAACAGACAGACTTTGACTTTTATAATTAGTATTCAACGTTCACCGCATTCGAAGTTCGCCGTATTCAACTTTCCCCGAATTTTATTTCTTCGTATTCCACTCCACCGTATTCTACTTCCCCCGTATTCCACTTCCCCCGTATTCCACTTCCCCCGTATTCCACTTCCCCCGTATTCCACTTCCCCCGTATTCCACTTCCCCCGTATTCCACTTCCCCCGTATGCCACTTCCCCCGTATGACACTTCCCCGTATTCCACTTCCCCCATATTCAACGTTCACCTTATTCCACTTACCCCGCATTCAACGTTCCCCGTATTCAACTCTCCTCGTATTCCAAGTTCCCCGTATTCCACGTTCACCGTATGCAACGTTCACCGTATGCAACGTTCACCGTATGCAACGTTCACCGTATGCAACGTTCACCGTATGCAACGTTCACCGTATGCAACGTTCACCGTATGCAACGTTCACCGTATGCAACGTTCACTGTATGCAACGTTCACTGTATGCAACGTTCAACGTATGCAACATTCACCGTATGCAACGTTCACCGTACTCCAAGTTCCCGTATTCCACTTCCCCCATATTCAACGTTCACCGTATTCCACTTACCCCGTATTCAGCGTTCACTTGCTATGTATTCTACTCTGACACTTCCCCGACCAAATCTCTAAGACGACATCTTGACTGACTTTTAGCCGATTTTCAATTATGACCCGTTTTTTACCCATAACTCCCTTATTTCAGAACAATATCCCATCCCGGAACATGTTTTCTCGACGTTTTGCACCATACCCGACAACATATCAAAAAAAAAATTTCAATAATTTTCGGGCAGCGGAGCAAATTTTTGTCCATTTTCGCCTCCTTTGATCGACCCTGGGCACCGAACCGCTCAACCGATTTTCTTTAAATCGGTTTCTCTACCTTCACACTTCCGAAACCTTTCATCTGACACCTCACTGGCCTCATTCCGGCAACTACCGGCCGAGATATTGGTTAATAAGTGCTCCAGCTCTGGATAAAATCGCCAAAGAACGACGTATAACTCGGTAGTGTGAAACTTTTTCACCCAACATTGTTCAGCAAATTTGTTGCCCCAAGCCTCCACTATCGATT
>CM055406.1:111515620-111563181 GCA_029228625.1 Pseudolycoriella hygida | reverse complement strand
AAACATTAAAATTGTCCCAATGTCCAACTGCCCGACATTTACACCAACCAAAAAAATGTATAAACAAAATCAATGCATCATTTCGTTCCATACAAATAATTCCTTACAAAGAAAATATTTGAATACGCCACTTAATAAACGAACGTAAATACATTGAGAATATTAGTGAATGAAGCCACGTGCATAAAATAGTTTTTTCGTTTATTGCTTCTTATTACATATACGCACACACACACGTAAATATTCTCCCTGAAATTACTTGAACAAATCTCATACAAAATTTCTAAACGCTAAACGTCGTTGCAAAACGATGCTAGGTGCGGATGGCGATACTGTTCTTATATGGGAGACCGCTCCCATAATAAGAGCGCATTATTTTTGTTAGACTGCTTCATTGCGGTCAAAAGGGACTAATTTCGTTCTCTGTCTCTAGGTTTCCCTTGTGGTTTTCTCTTTCCCCTCGAAATTAGGTTTGCATTGCTTTTTTGGGTTAAGAAAAGCAATGCAAAAGGGAGGGTTTAGTTCCTCGGAACTCTTCAAGCAGGTCGGACGGAGATAGATTCGCATGCGAATCTACTTTTGCATTGCCTTTTTTTGAATCATATAAGGCAATGCAAAAGAATCTACTATTGCATTGCCTTTTCTTTGGCTTTCGGCTTATAAAAGGCAATGCAAAACGACTTTTTGCTTCAGTTCCTCGGAACTCTTCAAGCAGGTCGGACCTATGTTGGTTCACGCTGGAAATTTGTGACCGACAAACCGACAGACAGACAGACAAACGGACAAACAAACAGACAGACAAACAGACAAACTTTTGAATTTTATAATTATAAATATGGTGAAGAGTCTAGACTGAGTAAGGTGGTTTTGACTTCCTTTTAAGTCCCATAACGCGGATCAAAAGTTATTTTGTGAGTACCCTTTCATTAGAGTTAAGCTTTAAGCGGTAGCGGAGGGCGTGACACCCCAAAAAAGAAGTCAACAAACTCGAAAAACGCCATACAAAAACCTTTGGGACAAGGAGCCATTATACGCGAACTTTTGCGTTTTTTCCCCTCGCCGTCCTTCCCTCTAAATTTTAAACAAAACTACGTCGCAACAGCTTTCCAACGCGCCCAGACTCATCAAAATCAGTTTGAAATTGGCTGAGATGTCAAGGTTTGAAAATGACCTTTTTCTATGGGCCATGGATTTTTCCACGCCGAAAATCGGCGCAAGGGGGTCTCGGCGGCGGCGCAAATCAGCGTACGTCAAAACTAAGTTCGGTGGCGCGCTTTTTACCCACTTTTTCGGCTGGCGTCGTCGCGCGGCGCAAAATTTTCAACTTCCTGAAATAAATCAAAATTTATAATAAAAAGTTTCACGGGTGATCTTTGAAATTTTGGTATAAAAAACCGTCGCGTCGCTTAACAGAAAAATAATACTTTCAGGCTATGGCTCATTTTAAAGACCTTACATAACTTGACTTAGGAAAAAATTGCTTGAAAAAGAGAAAGTGCAAGAAAGTTTAATAAAACAATGGAAGACCAGGGACCCTAACGACTTGTTGCCAATTAGTTCATTCATAACAAAAATTCTAATTTTCACGCCGGTTTTTACAAAAGTATGTCACGTTCCTATGTTTATGTCCTTGACCTTCCAGCTTTTTTGTGAACTTCCAACCTCAATAGTATTAGGAATTTTCACTCGTTTTTCAAGCAATCATCGCTAGTGGATGGGACAATTCATCTGCATATTCACGGAGAAACAGGGGAGCCATCTTATCTGGGCTAACACCTTTACTTAAGTCCATACTCAAAAGGATTTTCTTCACGATATCGTGGGTGATCGTGATGTTTGTGAACCCAATATCGTCTCTACTGTTAATGAACGAGATCATTTCAACCATCTCTTTGTCATCATCGGGGTATCGCTTGTATACGGAAGCAAAATATTTGGCGAACAAATTTGCTTTTTCAGTGCCATTCGTTGCAACTTCATCACCAAGTGACATCTTACCAGCTTGGCTGGAATCTCATTATTTTGAATTAATGTGGTTCCAGAACTTTTTTGGTTGTTTCTTATAGGTAGATGCGAGATCACGCAGAAAAGTGTTATACAGATCGTCACGGTATCTTTCAAATTCATTCTTAACAGCAATGAATGAAGACTTATCTGCATTTTTCGGGTCAATGGCAGATCGGTTGAGGAACTTTTTATACTCACGGTTACACCTGTTCTTCAGATTAATCAGTTTGCCATCAAACCATATCGGATGATTCGTCAAACGAAGCTATGGCTTTGGTACAAGGAGATCAAGGATCCGGTAGCACTCGTCATAGAAAGCATTCAACATCTCGTCTGAATTCTTTCTATCAAACAGGGCGTTGAAATCAATTTTGGCAAGTTCTTCACGGATTAAGCCGTATGGAGCCTTCTTGAAGCAATAGATCTGGTTCACATTCGATCAGACATTGAGTTTGCACGTGCGCAACGTCCTGTGACGAACCTGAGATCAGTGGAAGATAAGCTGGACTGAAATATTGCCTTAACTCTTAAGTATCTGAAATTTTTTTTAGATTTATCAGGTTGGGGTGGTCCATTTCTGGTCCATGAAACACAGATCTAGCGATCATTTGTTTCGTCACCCGTTCGTCATCTAAATCTTCTAAAACCTCCCAGTCCCACCTAAGAACCTATTTAGAGTGGCAGGCCCTATGCTGGGTACTGTTGCGGGTTGGACCACATAACTACCTAGAGTCCTAAGCCTCAGTGAGGAAAACTTCGGACATTCACATATTACGTGAACGCCCGTCTCCTCGCCGAAACCGCAGGTGCAATTGGGATCATTGGTGAATCCAATTTTAGCCAGATGCTTGCTTAGTCTACAGTGCCCAGTGATCGCACCAACCACTCGCTTGATGCGACACCTGTCCATGTTTAGCAATTCTCTTGTGCACTTCCCATCGGGCACCGGGAAGAAGCGCTTTGTGTGCATTCCTCCCTCATAGGTGCTCCAATGGTTAACGAATTCCGACTTAACCCGACACCCTGTTGCTTTTACACATTCCGAGTGTGGTATGGGTATGAAAGGTTCTTGCCCACAAATTAAAGTTGCTGAACCTTTCCCCGCCAGCTCATCCGCTCTCTCGTTTTCCTCCACGTCAGAGTGTCTGGGAACCCAGACCAGCTTTACCTGATTTCTCAGTCCAACCCGGTTCAGGGTCTCCTTTAACTCTTTCACCAGCTTGGATGTCACGACAGGCGACATGAGCGCCCCAATCAAAGCCTCACTGTCGGAACAGACTGCGACATTTCTTCCACATGCCTCTGTTGGGATTGCCTCCTGCACTCCCATCAGTGCCGCGAACGTCTCAGCCTGAGTCACGTTGGCTCAGGTGATACCTACTTTCCTAGGTGATACCAACTTTCGACTATATGAAATTACGTCCACATCATGCTCGGAGCGGTAGCGGAGAGCGTGACGCAGTCCCCACACCCCAAAAAAACGTCCACAAACCCAAAAACCTCCATACAAAAACCTTTGGGAGAAGAAGCCATATATAGGCGAAGTTTTGAGTTTTTTCCCCTCGCCCCCCTTCCCCTCCAAATTATTTTTAAAAAAAAACGACGTCGCAGCAGCTTTCCAACAAGCCCTCACTCATCAAAATCGGTTGAAAATTGGCTGAGATGTGGAGGTTTGAAGATGGTACTTTTCCATACATCTTACCAAAATCCATTGTTCTCATTATTATGAAAACTTTTTTCCTGATCTGTCGGTTTCTATCTATCTATCTATCTATGTTCTATTAATAATTTTCGATCTCGAGAACTAGACAGCCGATTTTCCCGAAATTTTCAGGGAACGTCAGTCTCGGCCTAAAATGAAAAATTTCATCGGCCGCTTTTCCGGGAAAACTCTGGAAAAGTCGGAAAGTGTGGAAAAGTGGTCAATTTTCATGGTTTTTCACGTAGTGCTCGGAGTTTTCGAATTTTAGCTCCGGAGTGACAATACCTGGAGAGTTGGTTTGTTCCGAGCGATTATAGAGTTTGATCAGGAGAATTTTTTGGGATCATAAGAAAATGGCTGCCGAGTGTCAAAAAGTGTCAAAGTTATAGAGATTGATGAGGAGAATTTTTTCGTTATCCTAAGAAAATGGCTGCCAACCGTCAAAGTGACGCCATCTTGGAATTTTTGCTATCTTCTGAATTAGAATAGCTAGAGATTTGGTTCCTTCGGGAAAGTTCGATAGATGACTTGGGCATCATTTTGATGAATAGAAAGCGGGGTCGCCGAGGCGCGGAAGTTGGCCAAAATTGAGGCGAAAGTTTTCGCCAAAAAATTTTTTTCGTCGGAATCGATAGACCCAACAAAAACCTCTTAAAGGTAAATGGGACGCAGTCCCTAATGTCCACTTCCAAAATTAATGATATCACAACAAAAACTTTTTAAAAGGTAAAGTGTGACGCAGCCCCTGATGTCTACTTCCAAAATTAATGATATCAGTGGAGGTGACGCTTGCGCTGAAAATACGCATACATTTCCTTGACGACAACGTTACCCTGTGTTCAAAAAATCGCGTCACAAATGCCAGACCCAACGACGAAATAATTTTTCTGTACTTTCAGTTTTTACGCTGCAAAAATTTAATATTCGTGTCTTTTTGCGAAGATTGTTTTGAGTTTTAAATTTTTGCGTGTGAAAACTGAAAGTGTTGAAAAATTATTACGCTGGTGGGTCTGGCATTTGTGACGCGATTTTTTGAACGCAGGGTAACGTTGTCGTCAAGGAAATGTATGCGTATTTTCAGCGCAAGCGTCACCTCCACTGATATCATTAATTTTGGAAGTGGACATTAGGGACTGCGTCACACTTTACCTTTTAAAAGGTTTTTGTTGTGATTAAATTGGATTGGAAATTGCCGAGAGGGCAATATTGAAAAACCCGTCCGAAGAAACGGTCTAAGAAAGGCCTTCCGAAAGTACAAAATTGACCCCCAAATAGACAAAAATGTTCATCACAATTTTTACTAGTAAAAAACCATTTTTTTGTCTAGTGCCGACCTGGGGTCCTCAGGAGAGGCCTCGAACAAATACTTACATAGGCAAAAGTATTCCCCTCAATTTGCTCTGCAACATAGCAAAAAAAATTTTTTTTTTGGTTAGGGCCGATCTTAGGACAGACCTGAGGCTCACTTCAGCCCTAAGCACAGGCACCGGGTTCAAATTTGTTTCTTAATATAGTTCGGTACTCGATTGTCTCTTAAATAGAAAAAGAATCAACAAAATCGGTTAGGATTTATCCAATTTATGTAAGCGAACACGTTGGGCCCTAGTAGAAACTTAGTTTTAAGGTCCTCACTGAGTCCAAGGACTTCTAATCAAAAAATTTTATTCCATAAAACGGGAGACAGTGCTAGACCTTTCGATCAAAACAAAATTTAAAAATCGAAAAAGATTTACTCGAGGTATGTACAAAAAACACGTATGGCCCTAGCATAGACTCGGTTTTAGTGCCATAGCTAAGGACTCAAATCCAAAAAAGTTTCTTGCATAAACTGTCGACCAAACAAAAAAAAATGTCCTTGGGCCGACAGTGCCCAGATTAAATCCCATAAAAGATATTTCGATTATCTTTCAGTGAAAAATTGTTTTTGAAAATCGGTTGAGTTTTACTCAAGTTACCGCTGTGACGGGCGGACGGACGGACCGACGGACATTTTTTTTTATTGCTGATTCGTCATCTAAGGCCCATGATCGGTGCTCCCCCTTACTGCCGGGTCGAAATTCGACTGGTTACAAACGTCGTGGTAAACGCATAAGACCCGTTCTTCGTACGGGTCTAAAAAGAAAGAATTAACTATTAGTGGGATTAAAAATCGGCCGAAAACAACTGTAGAAAGGAACCGAGCTTTTTTTTCAATTATCTAATCATTTAATTTTAATTCACATTCCAAATATAAATCTTATCGTAAATGATATGAAAATGAATCAATTAATTAGCCACTGAATAATTTATCTAATCAACGCTTCATATGTAACGTATAAAACGTTGTCTAATTCGCGAGTTAATTCCAGTATTACTTTATAGTCAAAGTAATTAAAAACTTAGAAAATGGCAAAAGTTTCCATTTTGTTCATTTTCCTGGCTTGCTTCTTGTTGTCTGACTTGGTTGTCTCTCAACGATTGGGTAAGAAGTGACTGCAGAAATTGCAAATAGAAATGTTACAAAAGCATTTTCTGTACGTGTGCAGCCCGTTACAATGTTGATCCGTCATCTCTAACTGTCTCCGGACTCTCTGCCGGTGCAGCTATGGCCACTCAATTCCATTTCGCCCATTCATCTGAAGTTTTCGGCGCTGGAATAGTAGCTGGCTGTCAGTAATACCCAATTCTTTTTTCATTTAATAAATTAAAGTTCTCCAGTGCCATACAATTGCGCTGCTGGTGGACTTGTTGCGGCTACAATGTGTATGACCATGCCTGCTGCTACTAATGTGAATACTCTCATCACACAAACCAATCAACGGCACTCAAATGGACAGATTGATTCACCAGCGAACATTCGAGGCGATAGAGTCTTTATATTCCACGGTACCAGAGACACAACAGTAATGCCAGGTAGTTCTTTTGTTTGTTTGTTGGTTTGATTTTTCGATTCCCTGCTAATTGTTTTATCTACTTTTGTACTAATCATGATAACAATGGACACCCATGTCGGATGTTTATCTATTCTATTTTCGGCTTTGTTCGAAATTTTGAAAAGTTTGCTTTTATCTAGAGGTACAATGATTGTGCTTCGTCATGCGCAAATATGTAAGACCCGTACGAACCCGTACGATTTATCAATTTAACACTTTTAACACTAACTAACTGTTAAATTGATGAATATCCACCACATAATACAAGCCGACCATAGGGCGTCCAGTCAAAATATCTGTGGACAAAATAACTGCCGACATTGACATAGACAACAGAATCTCCGGACAGAATAACCTCGGTCAAAATAACCCCATTGCCTTTTTAAAAAGTAACTGTAAGAATGCGCCGCAGATCGTGATAAATCTGGGAAAAAAGCGGGGTTGAGACGCGGCATCCCCACAATGGGGGTGAAGAAATGTATAACCCTCCTCCGGAATCTAAGAGGCAGGGTTCCTAACGGGATGTAGGGCATAGCCCCAAAATCGAATTGTGTTTTTAGACCCGTACGAAGAACGAAAAGGGGTCTTATGCGTTTACCCGGCGTTTGTAACCCCGGGAGTAGGGGGAGTACCAATCATGGTCCTTCGATGACGAATCAGCAATCAGCAAAAAAAAAATAATGTCCGTCCGTCCGTGCGTGATTACGGGATATAATTTGGGCAAAATCGGTTGAAAACTGTCGAAGTTACGGTCGAAAAAGTGGTGAAAAACGTAGTTTTTTGAAGGTTGGTGGAACTTATTCACTTATATCACTGCGAAATTAGAACGGAGATCGCCCTTCAAGGCTTTGAATGAAAGATATGAACATCAGAAAATCACAAAAATTAAATAAGTGAAAATCTGTCGAGTGGTTCGGGCTATAGAGTCCCTATTGTGGGCCCAACTCACGCTACGCGACGAAACACGATATTTGGTTTTTTTCGTGCATATTGCAGAGAAAAAAGAGGCGAAATTTTTTGTACATGGAGGTATTGGTCAGAGGCCTCTGCTAAGTGCTCTAGGTTGGTTCTAAATTCTGGGCTTATTTTAAGGACTTGGAGAGATTTTTTCCGCCTTTGCTTCGGACGGGTTTTTCAATATTGCCCTTTCGGCAATTTCTAATCCAATTTAATGAGGACGTAATTGCACATACTTCAGAGTTAAGGCAATATTTACTGAGATACGTTCGTGCCCTTTGGAGCATTTATTCTGTTCGCCACATCTTTTCTTTTTGCCACATCTATTCTGATACGTACGGGTCCCTTGCATATGTTTACGGTTATTTTGTCTAGGGTTTCCTGTCCGGAGTTTTTTCACTGCCGTCATAAGGAAAAAAATTTAGAGAAAATCAGCGAATATTTTCGACGAAATTCGCCGAAAAAAATCAAATTAGCGACCAAATTAAACAAAAAATTCTCGGCGATTGTTATATGATTTTCTCTAAGTTTTTTTTTCTTATAGAGCCAGGAATAGCATCTACCATTTCGAACTACCATCGCCAAATTTAAATTCCGACATAAAAATCCGAGCCAGATTTGCCGTCATAAGTAAAGAAAAACTGGTTGAAAAACAGCAAAGATTTAAATCTTTTGTTTAATTTTGTCGCTAATTTGATTTTTTTCGGCGAATTTCGTTGAAAATATTTGCTGATTTTCTCTAAGTTTTTTTCCTTATGACGGCAGAACCGAACTGATGGGACTGTGAATTTTGTGTAATCTATTTTAGTTGGGAGATGAGTCTGCCGTCAGAAAGAAAAAGACTTAGAGAAAATCAGCGAAGATTTTCAACGAAATTCACCGAAAAAAATTAAATTAGCGACAAAATTAAACAAAAGATTTTCGGTGATTGTTTGGTTTAATTGTCGCTAAATTGATTTTTTTAGCGACATTTGTTGAAAATCTCGCTGATTTTATCTGTTTTTTTCCTGATGACGGCAGAACCGAACTGATGATACTGTGAATTTTGTCCGATCTATTTTAGTTGGGAGACTAGTCTGCCGTCATTAGGAAAAAGATCAGCGAAGATTTTCAACGAAATTCACCGAAAAAAATCAAATTAGCGACAAAATTAAACAAAATGTCTTCGCTGATTTTCTCTATGTTTTTTCCCTTTGACGCGACGGCAGAACCGAGCTGATGATACTGCGAATTTTGTCCCATCTATTTTAGTTGGGAGATAACTTTGGCGTCATAAGGGAGAAAAAAACTTGGAGAAAATGAGCAAAGATTTCAAGGAAATTCGCCGAAAAAAATCAAATTAGCGACAAAATTAAACAAAAGATTTAAATCTTTGTTGGTTTTCTACCAGTTTTTCTTTACTTATGACGGCAGATCTGGCTCGGATTTTGTGTCGGTAAATTGATTTTTTCGGTAAAATTCGTTGAAAACCTTGACTAAGTTTTTTTTCCTTATGACGGCAGAACCGAACTGATGGGACTGTGAATTTTGTGCGATCTAATTTAGTCTGCCGTCAGAAAGAAACAGACTTAGAGAAAATCAGCGAAGATTTTCAACGAAATTCACCGAAAAAAGTTAAATTAGCGACAAAATTAAACAAAAGATTTTCGGGGATTGTTTGGTTTAATTGTCGGCTAAATTTATTTTTTTTTAGCGAAATTTGTTGAAAATCTCGCTGATTTTCTCTATGTTTTTTCCTTATGACGGCAGAACCGAACTGATGATACTGTGAATTTTTTTTTTATTTTGAAATATACTTTATTCAAAATAAGTTAAGGAAAGGTGCTCAAGCTATGTAAAGCCGTTATTGCTACCTGTAAAACCTGTGGGTTTTGTGCCATCTATTTTAGTTGGGAGAGAAGTCTGGCGTCATAAGGGAGAAAAAAACTTGGAAAAAATGAGCAAAGATTTCAACGGGGTTCGCCGAAAAAGTCAAATCAGCGACTAAATTAAACAAAAGATTCTGGGCGACTGTTTTGTTTATTTATGTCGCTAAATTGATTTTTTCGGTGAAATTCGTTGAAAATCTTGGCTGATTTTCTCTAAGTTTTTTTCCTTATAACGGCAGAACCGAACTAATGAGTCTGTGAATTTTGTGAGATCTATTTTAGTTGGGAGACTAGTCTGCCGTCAGAAAGAAAAAAGCTTAGCAAAAATCAGCGAAGATTTTCAACGAAATTCAACGAAAAAAATTGAATTAGCGACAAAATTAAACAAAAGATTTTTGGCGATTGTTTGGTTTAATTGTCGCTAAACTTTTTTAGCGAAATTTGTTGAAAATCTCGCTGACTTTATCTATGTTTTCTTACTGGTGACGACAGAACCGAACTAATGACACTGTGAATTTTATACGATCTATTTTAGTTGGGAGACTAGTCTAACGTCATAAGGAAAAAGACCAGCGAAGATTTTCAACGAAATTCACCGAAAAAAATCAAAAGTTTTTTATTTTTTTCGCCGAATTTCTTTGAAAATCTTCGCTGATTTTCGCTAGGTTTTGTTTTCCTTATGACGGCAAACTAGTCGAGGTATTTGGCAAGGTTGCGAATAAACCGCGTAAGAATTTTTGAAAGCTCAACTTGACAGAATTAAAAATAATTAAATCAAAAGTAGCTTTCAAAGAGCGGTTTTTTCTCGTCCAATATGATTATTCTGATTGAAGTTAAGTTATTTCGACAATTTTCAGAAGTTTTATTTTAATTTCTTCGTTTCGAACGTAGACTTTTCTGTTTACGCACTTCTCAGAGCCATTTACAGCTACAAATAACAACATTGTAAAGCCAATGTATAGAAATGGAATGATACTTACATTGTGTAATATTTAGTATAGGCCGACGGCGGGCGGCGGCGTAGCGTCTAGTTTTAATGTGATTTTTAACGCTTAAATAATGCAACCGTTTTTTTAAGGAAATGGTGTTCATGTGCAGACAATGTACACCCATTTTGGTGCACAAATCGCTACAGAATTTACTCTTCCCGCTTCACATGGTTTCGTAAGTGCAACCTACAGCTCACTTCAGCTACTTTTCTAATAATATGAAAACACAGCCATCCCATAATTTTGGTGCGGCATGTTCTGCATCATCCGCTAATACAGCCTGGATAAACAATTGTGATTACCGCGGCGCGTTTTTAATGCTAAACCATTTGTATGGTGGTAATCTCATTGCACCGAATGACAATTCAGCCATTCCTGGCAATCTTATGAACTTTGATCAAGCTGAATTCTTTGCATTCGGTCCAGCGCTATCCAGCATGGCTAACACTGGTTTCGTTTATGTGCCGACAGACTGTCAATTTGGTGCCCAATGCAGGCTACACGTTGCGTTCCACGGATGTTTACAGAGCAGGTTTGAGAAGATTTCACCTTTCATATTCAACTCAGTGAATCATTTTCCTCCAGTTCGAATGTTGGCAATACCTTTGCCTTAAGAGCTGGCTACCTTGAAACGGCTGAAGTGAATAATATTATTGTTCTGTTCCCACAAACGATTTCTTTGATGTTGACAAATCCGAATGCTTGCTTTGATTGGTGGGGATATCTTAACAATCTCTTCGGTAAGCTGTGCATTTGTAGTGTTGTCTTGATGCTAAGTTCAATTTATTTTTTAACTTTTTCAGCTACTAGACAGGGTAATCAGATTATTGCTACCCATCGCATGATTAGCCGAATTATTAGAGGATGAAAAGAGAAAATTTGAAATGATGTGGAAATAAATAAACGATTTGAAAAATGTAGTTTTCACTTCTCTAGCATGTCACCGTTAATACTCAGGTTCATTTTAGTTTCAGGGAGCTGCGGGAAACGAATGAAATTCTATACAATTTTGATAATTGCAACTTTATTCTTCCAAGTTATAGAATTGGATTATTTGAGTCAATTCGATAATAACAGCTCTTTTATATATTTGCCTTTTTCTTTAAACTTACAAAAAATTGCTACTTCTCTCCACGCCCACAAATAACGTTAATATCGTGGACCAATTTCGCTTTACAAAATACTTTAGAAAGTTGACTACACATACTTTCTTGTCATAACACATTGAATTATTACTAAGATAAGATTTGTACAGATACAGATTCCCGTAAAACATCCTGAAACAGATAAACATTTTTTTTTTTCAGTGCTAGGGTGGAAACATTCTTCCGAATTTTTTTTTAACTTTATTCATTGTCACTTACGCCGCTTCTTGCTCAAATATTTACAAGTAGCTTTCAATTTTTGAAAAATCTTTTTCCGGCGAGTCACACATATATACTTTGGCTGAACAATTTCAGGATTCTGTTCAAATTTTGTACAAATACATGAAAAAATGTCAATTCGTTGAGTTAAAACCATTTTTATATGAGGCTAAATGGGAGAAGACAGAAAAGTCGGCATTTATCCTTTAGAAAAGCGAAAATGCCCAACCATATACTGATTCAGACACTTACAGATGCAGTTTCGAGGAAAAACCATCAAAAAACACCAAAAAGGCTGTTTGCAGCTCTATTTTGCCTAAATTTTCACCTAAATTTGCAGCTTCCTCAGGTTTACAATGGGATTTGATATGCGTATACGAGATTTCTAACCCACTTTCGTACCATTTGAACACTTGTTCGATACTATTTGAAGATATTTTCGATATTTCGATATTTGTAGCGTTATTTGTAGCGCTGTAGCGCTATAAAATCATTTTACAGAGCATCCCAGATCTTAGAGCTCTTCTTCCTGTTTCCAACGAACTATATATTTAGGCATATAAAAGCATAGTTTAATGACAAATTTACTTTTTAGCGCTCTTTTGACCAAATTTTCACCCAAGACCTTTCAGTTTCCTCGAATTTCGTAGGATTCCATAGGCTTAAATGAAACCTTTCTAATGAATCCAATTTCGTACAACATGTGTCCTACCCCCCCAATTAGAGGGGGTATTTAGGGTGAAAAACTGGACGTCATTGATGGGTGGCCCCTTAAGGGAACAGCGGCGTTTTTGGCAGGCGAGGGGGCGAGGGGACAGACCCTTGGCAAATAAGTTCTCCTTATTAACTTATTATTCTGGTCCTAAGTGGAGGCCTCGAACCCATACTTTTATCGACAAATATGTTCTACTCAATTTTCTCTACAAAATACAAAAAAACCGTCCTGTGGCTCAAAGTAGAGGCTTTGGATCCAAATTTTTTCTTGAGTACGATTAGTCATTCGCTTACCTCTCAAAAAAAGAAACCATGAAAATCGAATGTTATTTTGCCGCATTATACATGAAAAACATATAGGACCGTACTCGACGTCTTTTTTTGCGGTTAGTTAAGTCCAAACTCAAAAAAATATTACTTCCATCAAATGTATGACATTCATAAACCTTTACAACAACAAATAGTTATTTGGATCACAAGGATGAAAGTATAAAAATTCAACCCTGGGCGAGAATTGCTGCCCGCGCCGAATGCAAGGGCTGCAAACGTACAGGTTGAATTTTTATACGTCATCCCTTGTGATTCACGTAACTTTTCATCACGACAACAACGGAAATCGTAATTTTTCACTTCCCAAACACAAATTTTTAACAACAACGAAATGGCTGATGCAACAATCATGTTGCTTGCATCAGTTACTTTCGGCTCTCTTTTAGGAACTGAAAATACTTTCGGCCCTCTTTTAGAGAACCGAAAATATTTTCGGTTCTCTTATATATTTTCGGTTCTCTTAGTTAAGTGAGGTCTGCATTATTTCATTTTCGGCTCCCATTTGGGAAGTGAAAATTACGATTTTCGTTGTTGGAGTGATGAAAAAATTATTAAAATCGGTTAAGATTTCCGCGAGTTATGTACAGAAGACCGAAAACCACTTGAACGGCCCTAGCTCAGCGGCCCTTCGTCCAAATTAGCCTATTTATCCCAATCCCAGTTTTGGTACTTCACTTCAGGGGAAAAAAATTTTGAGAATCGGTTAATTTACTGTTAACGTTTAATGTTTATGGACGGACGGACTGATGAAATTTTTTTTCCTTCTTCCCTACTCTAATCAAAAGGTTTCAAACTTCGCATAGGATTCATAATTCGTATGGGTACAAAAAATTTAATTCATCGGCATATTCGAGTTCAAAAACAAAAATATGTTATGAAAAGTATGGACAACTTCAAAGTTCTGGAACTGGGAAGATGATGGCGTATTCTGGAGGATAAATCTTTTGCCAACATTCCTCAGTAATGACCAGTACTCAATTTCTACAAAGAGATTCCTGAACAAATCTCTATCCCTCCATCGTATTTTATGTTATAGATGTAGTGTTTTGTTGTCAAGTGTAGCGTAGTGAAGGGAAGTGTAGTGTGGCGATGTGTAGTGTAGTGTAGCGATATCTAATAAGGTGGAGTGAGATACAGTGAGATGTAGTGAGATGTAGTAAGAAGTAGTGAGATATAGTGAGGAGTGGTGACATGTAGTGTAGTGAGGTGCAGTGACGTTGTGTTTTATATTATACATGTAGTGAATTGTAGTGAGGTATAGTGTAGTGTAGTGAGATGTACTAAGGTGTGAGATGTAGTGTAATATAGTGAGATGTAGTGTAGTATAGTGAGATGTAGTGAGATGTAGTGAGATGTAGTGTAGTGTAGTAAGATGTAGTGTAGTGTAGTGTAGTAAGATGTAGTGTAGTGCAGTGTAGTGAGATGTAGTGTAGTGTAGTGAGATGTAGTGCAGTGTAGTGAAATGTAGTGTAGTGAGATGTAGTGTAGTGTAGTGAGATGTA
This sequence comes from Pseudolycoriella hygida, assembly GCA_029228625.1. Taxonomy (NCBI): domain Eukaryota; kingdom Metazoa; phylum Arthropoda; class Insecta; order Diptera; family Sciaridae; genus Pseudolycoriella; species Pseudolycoriella hygida. Next base: position 111,548,836 of record CM055406.1, on the reverse strand, counting down.
GTGTAGTGTAGTGAGATGTAGTGTAGTGTAGTCTAGTGAGATGTCGTGAGGTTTAGTGTAATGAAATGTACTGAGATGTAATAAGGTGGGTGTAGTAAGGTGTAGTGAGATGTACTGAGGTGTAATGAGCTGTAGTGTAGTGCAATGAGATGTACTAAGGTGTAGTGAGATGTAGGGTAATGTAGGGTAATGTAGTGAGATGTATTGTAGTGTAGTGAGATGTAGTGAGGTGTAGTGTAAAGAAATGTACTGAGATGTAGGAAGGTGTAGTAAGATGTACTAAGGTGTAGTGAGATGTAGTGTTGTGTAGTGGGTTGCAGTGTAGTGTAATAAGATGTAGTGTAGTGTAGTAAGATGTAGTGAGGTGTAGTGTGGTGAAATGTAATGTAGTGAGATGTAATAAGGTGTAGTGAGATGTAGTGAGGCGTGGTGACATGTAGTGTAGTGAGGTGCAGTGATGTTGTGTTTTATATTATAGACTAGCTTGGTTACCCGGCCTTCGCCCGGGATATGGTGTCAGTAATTTATGAAAATTGGTTACCATGTTTTTGATTTCAAACCTTTACGTCTACAATCAGTTCTTTGCTGAAAGTTTCTAGGAAACCTCAAATTACGTAAAATACTTAAGTATCCTACTTTGAGCTCTGACCCGGCAAAAAGTTGAAAATTTGCTTCGTATCGTGCGTACATGCGTATCGTTAGGCCCACGTCAATTACATAGACCCTCCTACCGAAACCACTCAACAGATTTCCGAAAACTGAGATCTTCCTCACAATTTGCGTGGTGTACTTTTTACCCTCAAAGAAACACCTTTCTCATATAACTCCGCCCGTCCGATCGCCAGATTTTGCTCGTCTTTGAAAGCCAAATCGCATAAAACAAACGTGACTTTGCGATTGAAGTGAATAAGAAGACAGATGAAAAAAGTAATTTTTCCAGGTACAGCCATTTTCTTTCTTTCCTTAAGTGAAGTTATTTTTGTGCAAGGATAAGTTATTCAGACATTTGTAAGGCAAAATTCTCCTACAGTTATAAATAAAATGAAATGGCGATACTCAATGTGTCATGAAATTTACAAAACCAAAAGCTGCGTAAAAGAGCCCTCTACCATCTATCAAAAATCATTTTTAGGTCCTCGGACGACCGTAGTATCTTAGTTGGTTTCTGGGACCAACAGTTTCATGAGAAATTGAGTTCCCCCTGACGTCTACTGCAGCAAATCAAAAATTAAATTTTGATGCCCGTGAGCCCGTGTTCGCCGGATTGTCTAAACTTTGTTTACCTGTATTTAAAGGAATTAGCTTTTTATATGAAGATTTACTGTGATGAGTCCTGGAACCAAGACTCGTATGGGTAAAAATGTTTGACATTTGACATCCTCTTAAACACTTCAATAATTGATTTTTCAGCCATCGGGTGACCCTGGGTTAGACCTGGACGATTGACAAAAATATTTCACTCGTAGTCCTCTACAAAACTTAAAAAATAATTTGTTGGTCCTTAGATGACGATGACGTCTGGGACATTTGAATAGACAAATATGTTTCCTCGACATCCTCTACAATGATTTCAAAATTATTTTTCTTATACTTGAATGACTCTAGGATCAATCTGGATGCCCGAGTGAACCGAAACACATTGTTACATTGGTAAAATGCTCCCCTCGACTTCCTGTATAACATTTCGAAAATTAATTTTTTGGTCCTCGGCTGACGATAGCGTCGACCTGGAGGCCTGGGAATCACACTTCAATGGGCAAAAGTGTTTCGTCTACGTCCTCTACAACACTTCAAAAATTAATTATTTGGCCATCGGCCTCGCCATCAACCAACCGTTCCACCGACCTTGGGCCTCGGTTGAGCTGAGTGACTTATTGTACAGATAGGCCTTCCAAGGTGCACCAAGGTGTAATGAGGTACACCAAGGTGCAGTGAGGTGCACCAAGGTGCAGTGAGGTGCACCAAGGTGCAGTGAGGTGCACCAAGGTGCAGTGAGGTGCACCAAGGTGCAGTGAGGTGCACCAAGGTGTAGTGAGGTGCACCAAGGTGCAGTAAGGTCCCGTCATTTTTTTCTAAAGGGCTGCTCCGATCACCTAAGCTTTTTTTCCATGGAAGGCACATATGTCCTACGATTCAAGTTCAAAGATGAGCGAAATCCGTCAAGTGGTTCCGGAGATATGGTCGAAAAAAGACCAAAAACGTGGTCGATGAAACTTTTTCGCAAATATCTCAGCAAGTACAGCATGGAACTTGTTCATTTTGGTGGCAAATGAAAGCATTTGATCTCACAAAACTGGGAAAACTCTTTTCGTGGAAATTGGGTCAGTGGTCTGGGCAATGGGACCAATGGAATGGACGAAATTGACTTTTCTGGTCATATACGACAGATGGTTTTTCGTCTATATTTGCTCAACTACATAATATGGAGATTTACTGTCGAAGGCAAAGTTGTACGAGTAGAGAATAAAATTTTAGAGAACACCTGTTTCAGAGTTTTAGGGAAAAATAGCAAATCCCGGGGTAAAGCAACTTTTAGAATTAGAGGTATAACACATATCTATAAAATTATAGCAGTTTGAAGTTGAGGCAAAGTTGGTGGGAATTACATTTTAGAGAAAATTCCAATTGAAAACTTAGAAAATGTACGTTTCCGTTCGGTTCGGTTTGTCGGAACCAACAACTTTCCCTTTGACACCGATTTTCTGCCTCTTATCGTTCTCAAGATGTTTGAACTTTTCGAAAATATATTGTCTAGATCGATCCACCCTGACATTAGTGGCCATCTTAGGCTTGATGCTCTTAAGGCTGTGATTACCCATCGAATAGAAAAAGAATCACGAAAGTCGGATGGAATTTACTCGATTTATGTATAAAAAACAAGTAGGGCCCTAGTCGGCCCGCCTCTTTAGGGCTCTAGCGAGGTCCAGCCACCCAAAGTAAAAAAAAATCTTCCATAAATTGTTAGGCATTCCTAGACCTTTCAATGAAAATTTTTTTTTTTGAAAATCGTAAAAGATTTACTCGAGTACACGTTTGGTCCTTTCAGAGACTCGTTTTTAGTGCCCTAGCTAAGTCCAAGGGCTTAAGATCATAAAAGTTTCTCCTATAAATTGCCCAGTCCTTTCAAACAAAAAACATATGCAAGGGACCCGTACGTATCAGAATAGATGTGGCAAACACATTATTCACATTATACACATTATTTATGTCCACACTAAATTGCATTGGAAATTGCCAAAAGGGCAATACTGAAAAACCCATCCGAAGAAACGACGCAAAAAAGGCCTTCCGAAAGCACAAAATTGACCCCTAAATAGCCAAAATCCCAATTTTTTCTAGAACATAGCAAAAATCCATTTTTTTGTCTAGGGAGGACATAGGGTCCTCAGGAGAGGCCTCGGACAAATGCTTGCATCGACAAAAATGTTTCCTTCAATTTTCTCTACAACATAGTGAAAAAATATTTTTCTGTCTAAGGCAGAAATTAGGACCGACCTAGGGCCATAAGGAAATGCCTCGGACACATACTTCCATAGACAAAATGTTTACCTCAATTTGCTCTGCAACATAGCAAAAAAAAATTTATGGTTGGGGCCGGCCTTAGGACAGACCTGATGCCCACTTCAGCCCTAAGCATAGGCACCGGGTCTAAATTTGCTTAGACCCGTACGAAGAATGAAGTTCTTCATTCATTCATTCATTGGCATTTATTTATAGTCCACTTAATCCAAGCAAACATTCAACAAAAATACATAGACATAAACAATAAAATAAGTATAAATATATTAAAACATCATAGATATTGTCACAGATAAGTAATAAAGAACTTAAGCGAGTCAAATTAGGTTAGAATATCACAGAAATTGCGTCGTCATAAGGTGGTGGTTTCACTTAAAGTTGTAAGAAGGACCCAAATGCACTGTCTGGAAGTTTCAGGAGCGCCTGGCGAAAAATTGTATGAGGAAGGGTAGGGTCTATAAGTCCTGCGGCAACATTGAACATCCGACAGAATTCATTGAACAGTGAGTATCGAGAGTGATCAATACGAGTCGGTCCTAGAAATATAAGACCATTATTCTTTAGGCATCTAGAACGAAGTGTAATGCGGGATCTAAGCAGCGGTGAATTGATCTTCCCAGTCAAGATTGAGTGAATAAACAAAACCGATGAGCTCATCCGACGTCGAATGAGCGTCTGAAGATCGAATTTAGCGCACCTCTCGACATATGGACTTAACACGTAACCATTCTCTGACCGGTCGCGATAGTCATCATTGAGAAACATGACGATGCGGCGACCATACATTTGCAGCGAACTCTAGGTTGGAACGCACCAACGTCTTGTAGAGGATTTTTATGACGTCATATTGATGTTGTCGTTTGACAAAGTTCAAGACTCCTTTCGATTTATTGCTGATGTATTCGAAGTGTAGGTTGAAGTTCATTCTAGAGTTCATAAGGACACCCAGATCTAAAGTAGAGTCAACTCGTTCCAGCGTTCGAAAATGAATCTTATGCGCTTACCACGACGTTTGTAACCACCCCAATTTCGACCTGGGAGTAAGGGGGGAGCATCGACCATGGTCCTTAGATGACGAATCAACAATAAAAAAAATGTCTGTCCGTCCGTCACCCCGATAATTTGAGTAAATCTTGACCGATTTTCAAAAACTTTTTCTTTCCTGAAAGGTAGTCTGACTGAGGTCAAGTTCGAAGATGAGCAAAATCGGTCGAATAGTTCCGGAGATATGGTCGAAAAGGGGTCCAAAAACGTGGTTTTTCGAGGGTCGGTGAAACTTTTTCACGCATATCTCAGCAAGTACAGCACGTAAGTTGTTCAAATGAAAGAATTAGATGTCACAAAACCGGAAAAAAAATTTGTGGAAATCGGCTGAGTGATTTGGGCACTAGAACCCACGAAATACGAGAAGGGTTTTCATCAACTTATGGTTTATTATGATTATGAAACTTACTCCCGAAGACAAAGTTGTAGAGAATTAAATTTTAGCGAACACTTTTTTCAGGGTTTCCCTTGGAAACGTCCCAATCCCGAGATTCAGCCACTTCTAGAATTTGGAAGGAGGAGGCATCTCAAGAACTATGACAGTTAGAAAGTTGCTTCCAAAGACAAAGTTGTAGAGAATTAAATTTTAAACGTACTTCGGGAGGGCTTTCAACATTACCTTGGGTAATTTTTATGAGTCATTCAAACTTTCAAGCTACTCAAGCGCAATATTTACTTAAATACGTTCCAGTCTTTTCGTAACATCAACTCTGTTTACCGCATCTATTCTGATACGCACGGGTCCCTTCATATGTTTTTGAATATAATTCGCTACTTGATTACCTCTCAAATAGAAAAAGAATCAACAAAATCAGTTAGAATTTATCCAACTTATGTAAACGAGCACGTTGGGCCCTATATAGAAACTCAGTCTTAGATCCTGACTGAGTCCAAGGGTTTCTAATCAAAAAATTTTCTTCCATAAAACGCGAGACCTTTCGATGAAAAAAACTTTGAAAAACGGAAGTGATTAACTCGAGTTGTGTACAAAAAACATGTAGAGCGCTAGCAGAAACTCATTTTTAATGCCCTAGCTAAGTCCAAGGACTCAAATCTAAAAAAGTTTCTTACATAAATTGTCGCCATGCCCAGGTCTTCCAAATAAAAGAAAATTTATGAAAATCAGAAAAGATTTACTCGAGTTATGTGCAAAAGACCAAAAACCACTTAAACGGCCCTAGCTCGGCGGCCTTATCGTGTTGACGGACGGACAGACAGACAGACCGACAGACGGACATTGTTTTTTTCGCTGATTTGTCATCTGGAAGCAACAAAAAAAGTTTCCCCCTTACTCCCTGGTTCGAAGTCGCAACGTAACAAACGTGGTAGTAAACGCATCAGACCTACGTACTTCGTACGGGTCTAAGCACATGGGCCCATAATGACGACCCAGCACTTCCCACCCCAATACCACATGTGAATTAAAACTCTGAGATTTGAAATGGATAGTACCGTTCGGTAGGCTCACACTCTACAGCCCCTTTAATTGAATCTCATACTATGAATATTGTTTGACGGAGCTAGAAAGGACACATAGCATCTAAGCTATCTAAGCATCTAAGCAGCAGGGTACTGCTGTTCCGATAGCCACTGTTTTAGCTTTTTCTGAAACGAACGTGGGCTTAGGGCTGTGAGGCATAAAGCGCCGCAGGCACATAAAGCACCGCAGACTAATAATTAGCGGGGGTCCAGGGAGCTGCAGCCCCCTAGTATAAAATCATAATTCTGTTAATCGCATCACAGCTTTATGCACGTTCTCGCTTATTGCTTTCGAGTGCCCTCACACTCACCCGCTCCAACGCCTGCGAATGCGTATCCACTAGTGGCTGCCGGGATCTAACTCTGGGGGTTTGCTCGGAGAAAAAAGCCTTATGATTTTTATGAGCAACATTTTCACAGAAGAAAATGTTTTCATCCTATTTTATCCAGAGGAGTTAGGCAGCGAAAACTATTGAAAGTGGTGCTGTTGTGTGGAGTGGAATGCGCTTTTAAATATCAATCGATAGTGCAGGTTCAGTCCAAAAAAATTGCCGAATAATGTTGCTTCAAAAATTTCGATACGATTTGTCGCCAACGAACGGGAGCAGTTCTTCGGCTATATCTCGGTCAGCAGTGGTCGGCAGGTGTCAAATGAAAGATGTCGATCCCATAAAGCCTAGGCAGGTTAGGTACGCCTAGTGTACAAAATCATTGAATCAAAGACTGCGCAGTTTCAATCTCAGAATTCGTTCTTCTTCTGACCATTTATAGTAAGGCAGCCTGGTGCCAAAATTCTGTTTACGCTCGCATCTCGGCTTTACCGAGAAATATTGATTACAAAAAGTTTCAACTTGGCACCAGCCTGCTTCCCTGAGTTCTAGAACAAAGAATACCGAATCCGTATGACAGCTATAGGAAGGCAGTCTGGTGCCAAAATTCTTTTTACGCCAGACTCTCGACACCAACATGGATATTGTTCCCAAAAAGTTTCAACTTGGCACCAGCCTGCTTCCTTGAGTTCTTGACCAAAGAGTGAAATCTTGAAAATATTTTTGATTTTTTTGAAATTTTGTTTCTAAACACTCAACACGTCTCCAGTCACACTGATATATTGTTTTTAATTTTCAGAAGTTTGGTTCTCCTCAACTCATTTGTTCCCACGGGAGTCAGAAGATTTTTCGAACCGAAAAGGAAATACGTTTGTCCTTTAATCTTTCCGATTAAAAACGAAAAAAAAAGAAACGTCAAAATATTGAAAATTGTACAAATTAAAGCCCAAGCCGCAAAACCTTACAAAAAATACACTGTGCGGCGGCAGCGAACTTTCTTGGACTGCCATAATATTTATCTTTCAGCGAAAAACATTTTTAGGATGATCGGATGAACAACGGAATTCAAAAATTGGCACTGGGTGCACGCCAATTGCTTTTTTCAATTTTTGTTCATCTCCAATCACATACTGAATATGGCGTCTTCATAGTGAACCTATGAGACTCTCTTTGTGCGTCATAGGTCGTACAGGTGTAAAAAGCGAAAGCCACATCAAGTAGAAGGGTAACGCTTCTCAGTTTTTGTGAAACGTTCCTACTGTACAGTTCAGCATTTTTAAATTTCAAAATGAAGACAATGTCCATTGTTGTAATTGTTTGCGCCGTTTTTGCGCTACATTTGTCTGTTAATTTTGTACATTCTTTTAAGCCTCCCAACACTGTGGGTTAGAACCGAAACTTCCACAGTAATCCAGTTTCCAATTAATCCACAAATCTTTACAGACTAATAAAGACCAAAATCAAAGCTCTTTCGATGAAAGCCAATTCGAGGAAATGCTGAATAATCATTACAAAAATGTGTCGAAACAAATTAAAAAATCATGGGACACATGCAGTAGGCAATTTGAAACATTAACATATGAAAACAGAACCTTTCTTTTCCAAACGCCTTCATACATTTACGATCTGCAAAATGTGTACGAAGACATTAAATGTTTTGCAGGCTGCGTAATTCGTGACACAGGAGCGGTAAACAATAACTTCATTGTTCAGTTGCTTTTAAACGACATCGTCATTTGAATGTTTTTCAGCTGAAGGAAGGGGAGGTTCTTGATGAGAAATTATATGTAGAGCAAATCAGGAAACTAAGGCGCAACTTTACATCATTTGATGTAAGTACTGCATTGGACGAGAATGCCAAGCAACGCCTATCGAATGCAGTGAATAGATTAGCATTGCAACAATCTCCACTTAACTGTTACGCAACAGGTACCAGAAGTAGACCAACCGACGCTTCCACTTGCAGTCTCATTAACAACTTTCCCGACAAATATCGACGTATGACTTGTTCGAATTTGATGGAATCATATGCACTGGCTGCGTCAAGGTGCTCAGAATCTAATCATTCGAATCTGTTGAAAGTGTAATGAATGTTTTGTAACGTATTGAGTTGAGCGAATGTCAGAAAAATCTTTTTTATATTCCAGATGTAATCGGGCCTGGGTGGTTATCAATTGCGTGTTGAATCGAAATATGGAAGAAAACTTTGATGCTCCATTTTATCCAATAAATTTGGATGACCTGAAGGATCCATGAAGCTAACATGGAATATTTTACAATTGCAACCAATCGGTACATTAGATGTAAATTAACGCGAAAGGTTTCATATGAGATACTGTGGATTTATTTAGGAATAAATGTGAATCTTTTGTCGTGTTAGAATACCGGTATATCGGCTTTAGTCCGTTTGTTTCGACCTTATCCCAAAATCATCAATCATTCAACAAGATCTTTTACCCACAATTTCTACGAATTCGCCTTGTTTCGCAGGAGTTCTGAGATAATTTTCGGTTGTTTGTAAAGTCATTCCTAAATCTTCCTAGTCGTGTTCTGCCGCGTTGAGACAATACAATGTATCGCATCAAATATTTGCTTTAAAGTTCTTTTGAATTCCATTGGAAAAGTAATTTCGCTAAAAAGAGCTCAAACCTCCGAAAGTTTTTCTTTAGCGAATGTGATAAGTTGTTTTGGCTTAACATGGTGTGGCAGTAGTTGTGTTGTAGCAATGCAATTTCTACGATTCGGATGGAACGAAGTTGAAGTAGTTTTTTTGCATAGAAAGTATGAACATGCACAAAATTATCGCTTGTAGAGCTCTGTCGTCATAAGAAAAAAAAGTTGAAGAAAATCAGTAAAGATTTTCAACGGGATTCGCCGAAAAAAAATGAATTTGTCACAAAAGTAAACAAAAACATATGCAAGCGATCCGGTAGTATCAGAATAAATTGTATTGGAAGTTGCCGAGAGGGCAATATTGAAAAACCCGTCCGAAGAAATGGAGTAAAAAAATTTTCCGAAAGCACAAAATTGACCTCCAAGTAGAGAAAAATGCTCTCCTCAACTTTCTCTACAACATAGCAAAAAAACATTTTTTGGGCTGACGTAGGGCCCTCGCACACATACTTCCATAGACAAAAATGTTTCTTTCAATTTGCTCTGCAACATAGCAAAAAACATTTTTTTATGTTAGGGCCGACCTTAGGACCAACACGAGGCCAACCTGAGCCCTATACAAAGGCAAAAGTTTCTTTTATAGATTGTCGACCATGCCTAGATCTTGTAAACAAAAAAACAATTTTTAGAGCTTTAACGGAGACTCATTTGTAATGCCCTAGCTAAGTCCAAGGACTCAAATCCAAAAAAGTTTCTTCCATAAATTGTCGGCCATGCCCAGATCTTTCAAACAAAAAAAAATATATGAAAATCGGAAAAGATTTACGCAAGTTATGCGCAAAAGACCAAAAATCACTTAAACGGCCCTAGCTTGGTGGCCCTTGGGCCCATAAAAGATTTTTCGATTACCTTCCATGGAAAAAAAGTTTTTGTAAATCGGTTGAGTTATCGCGCTGACGATCGGACGGAGGACGTACGCACGGACGGACATTTTTTTATTGCTGATTCGTCATCTAAGGACCACGATCGATGCCCCCCCCCCCTTCGAGGGGTGACGCACTTCTGCGGCTGAGGGAATAAATGGAATAAATGGAATAAATGAAGTGCGCCACCCCTCGCCCCCCTTACTCCCGGGTCAAAATTCGACTGGTTACAAACGTCGGTGTAAACGCATAAGACCCCTTTTCGAAGAACTTCGTTCTTCGTACGGGTCTAAAAATCATTTCTTGGGCTAGGGCCGACCTTAGTACTGACCTAGGGCCCTAAGTATAGGCCTCGGACACATACTTCCATAGACAATTCCCTCAATTTGCTCTGAAACATAGCAAAAAACATTTTTTTTGGCTAGGGCCGAGCTTAGGACCAACATGAGGCCCTCTTGAGCCCTAAGCACAGACAAACGTTCTTTCATAAATTGTCGGCCTCGCGCGCGCCGAGATCCTTCAAACAAAAAAAAGTTTTTGAAAATCGGAATCTTATAAAAGATTTTTCGATTACCTTTCAAAATCGGTTGAGTTTTACTCGAGTTATCGTGTTGACGGACTGAAGGACGAACGGACATTTTTTAGACCCGTACGAAGAACGAAGTTCTTCGAAAAGGGGTCTTATGCGTTTACCACGAAGTTTTAACCAGTCTAATTTAGGCCCGACCCGACCCGGGATTCTTTCGTTATCAATGATTGATCATTATTACTTTATTTTGATCATCTGATGAGATCGTAAAAGACACCACAGTTTTTGATTTTGACAATTTACTTCACACAACACAATATATTTCACATGCCACGCATGTCAGGTCATGTAACTACGAACTTATGTTGCTCATCGAAAATCGAAGTCTTTAAAAAATTTGTTTTTTTTATTCGATCGTTACTACCTCTTCTTTCCCTGAAAGGTAATCGAAAAATCTTTTATTGGATTGAATGTGGGCACTGTCGGCCCAAGGGCCCTCTGGAGTTTCGTAGAATTGATTCCACACTCTACACAGCGTGTACAAAATGTTTAAAAAGGTACTAGTCGCTGAGAACAGTTCACCACGACATCTGACGGCTGATGATTCTTTTAAATTCGATTTGCTACTTCATTTTCCTCCACTTGTGACTTTGTTTACAATAATTCAACTTTCGTTCGACTGCTTCGTTTCAGCTGATTAAAATTTCTAATTTTTTTGGATTTCAACATGGACATGGACATGGACATGGAGTTTGATATTGACGATGATGAGCTACAGGTATGAGTAGATTAGAAATCAGTGACAACGCGTCTAGAGAAATGTTGAGAGTTCTGTTATTCATAACTACTTTGGGTTGGAGGTTATGAACTTCGACAGAATTTCATACAGAAATTGCAAATCATACGAAAAGATCAAATTTACTTTTCAGAATCTACTGCGTCAAATCGACAATTCAACATTAGAACCAATTGACATTTCCTTGATCGAAAAGTAATAAACCTAAAGATCCTCTCTTCTCTTATTGCATTTTGCGAAATTTATTTGTTTTCTTGAACTCAGATTATTGGAAGAAGATGAGGAATTTGTAAACGTTTCTGAGCATGAAGCTCCAGTGAAACCAGATGAAGTCACTGAGGTCAATTTGGACGAGCAACACAATGACCCATTAAGGGAACAATACCCCCATTCAGAGGTGCGTAATTTTTCTTTCAAGTTATTTGATCTGCTCCGGATAAGGGTCAGAACAGGTCACGTCGACCTGATCAGATTCAGGTCAGGTCATGACCTGATTTCTGACCTGAACCTGATTTTGAATTTCAGGTCCGACCTGAGGCTGACCTGAAACCTGAAAAATTTAATCAAGTTGACTGTAACCTGACCTGAAACCCACAGGTTATATTCAGAAAATATCATTGAACAATGTGGATAGTAAAAATCTTTGCAAAGTGCCAGGGCGGATACAGCTTTCGCCCTGACTGATGTTTTCGAAAATTCTCATGTAAAAATTGCGAATCGGGGGGTCGCGACGACCAACACAGGTGGATCCGTGCTAGCCTATAGTGAATTAAACTTACAAAAACTTAAAATATGCTGTGGAGGTGGTTAAGGGGAACGTTTTTTACAAAAACCACTAATAAAAAACTTATGGAGTTCAAGAGGAATGAAATTTTTTTGTCACACGTCGAAGAGGGGAGGTGTTAGAGGTAGGATGACAGGGGGGGATCTGAAAAATCTTCATTTATGTGTAGCATGCTTTATGAAAGGCCCTAAAGAAGAAAAAACTGGACTTTTGGAAAAAAAAACTGTTCTCCTTAAAAGCGGGCGCCCTTTATATGGACGACCCCCATGTGACTCACACACTGATGCCTTTTTGTAACACCTTTGCAATAAAAAAAGCATAATTGCATTTAATTAATAGATCACAAAATACCGTGTATAAAATGCAATTTCGTTTTGGTTCTTTTGTAGAATATTCAAAGCATTCAAATGATTTCAGGTCAATCAGGTCAGGCTCAGGTCAGTTCAGGTTCGACCTGATATCATCAGGTCAGGTTCAGGTTGAGAAAATATCGACCTGAACCTGACCTGAAAATTTCAGGTCAATAGGTTTCAGGTCACAGGTCCGACCTGAACCGACCCATTCCGATCCTTAGCTCCGGAAAAATACTAAATTTCCGTTTCGACTAAATCTCATGTCTCATTCTTAACTTAAATTCCGCTTTTGCTTTCCTCAGGTAGCAAGCGTGCGCCGCAATTCGTGTGATGTTAACAAGAGCAGATATTCTGCTAATGACGCGTCTACACAAAAGGATCACAGCACTAGACATCAAGACTCGAGTTAGTTGCAATTATTTTTCACGTCGTGTTCTTAACTAATTTACGTTGAAATTTAGGCGCGAGGCAGTTCATTTGTGACATTTGTAGAAAATCTTTTGCTTTTAAGGGCAACCTCAAAATACACATGAGATCTCACTCTGGTGAGTAGCTTACCGTCAAATAAGGTCTGAATAAAGAAAAACTTTTGTTTTAGGTGAGAGGCCTTATCCTTGTACGGAATGTAATAAAACGTATACACAAAGCAGTCATTTGAAACGCCATGAGTTGGTCCACTCAGGTGAGTGGTTGAAGCATGCGCACTTTACTGCTGTGTAAAATATAAAAACCTTGCAAACTGGATTTCACAAAAGAATTATTTCGTTGAAGTCGATTTGCATGGTTGTAGTGCTTTGTAGCTACGGCAGTTAACTCAAGAAAAAATAAAATTCTCTTTTTCAGGAGAAAAACCTCACTCCTGTCCCCAATGCAAGAAATCTTTCACACGAAAAGGAGACCTTAAAAGGCATCAGGTGATCCACACAGGTGAGCAATTGAGACATTCGCAGTTTAGTGAAGAGAAAAACTAAAATCTCTTTTTCAGGAGAAAAACCTCACTCCTGTCCCCACTGCAAGAAATCTTTCTCACAAAAGGGAGGCCTTCAAAAGCATCAGGTGGTCCACACAGGTGAGCAATTGAGACATTCGCACTTAAGTGTCTTCACTTGAAAAAATTGAAAATCTCTTTTCAGGAGAAAAACCTCACTCCTGTCCCCAATGCAAGAAATCTTTCACACGAAAAGGAGACCTTAAAAGGCATCAGATGCTCCACACAGGTGAGCAAGCAGTTGAAGCATTCGGACTTAAATGAAGAGAAAAATTAAAATCTCTTTTTCAGGAGAAAAGCCCCACTCCTGTCCGCAATGCAAGAAATCTTACACACGAAAAGGAGACCTCAAAACGCATCAGGTGGTCCACACAGGTGAGCAGTTGAGACATTCGCACTTAAATGAAGAGAAAATTTAAAATCTCTTTTTCAGGAGAAAAACCTCTTTCCTGTTCCCAATGCAAGAAATGCTTTACGCAAAAATCCAACTTAAATTATCATATGATGCGTTTTCACAAAGGTATGTGCTTACAACAGTGAACTTTGAAGAAACTACAAAAAAAATGGAAACTTTATGATTCACTCAGAAACGCATCGAAAACTGTAGCCTTTGCGTCGTGAGTGTCACTAGAGCGTCAAGAAGAGGGAGGGCGTTTGTTGTCTTTTAACAGATTTGACCGGAAGTACCAAGCCAATTGATTTTTCGATGATACATTTTTGTGTAACTTTGTAAGCTTAATTACGAAATGTAAGTGACGTGTGAAAATGTTTCATAAAATCTTTTATCGAATGCAAATGCAACTTTTTTTTCATTTATTTAAACTTCCGTCGCATTATCCGAGCTTTAGCTCAGCTAACCTGTTGCTGTAGTTCCACATTTCGAAATCTTCCGTGTAAATTAGTTCTCGTGGAATTCTGCTTTAGGTTCAATTAAATCTAATGATGGCACGGGCATTTCAGTCCGCTATAGTTGACAAAATAGAAAACGAAAAATTTGTCATTTAAATTTGCGCAAGAATCTTGAAAGACATAATGGCGACCAGAATTCCTAGCCAAACCAGAAATAGGCGGAAATATAGCGACGACCACAGCACAGAGCCGCCAGAAACGGCGGCTGGCGGCTGAAATCAACGCCGCCGCTGCCGCCAACGATTTTCGAACGGTTAGCCGCCACACCGCTGCCGAGAAAATCGTCGGCGGCTGACTCGGAGGCTGGAATGCATTTGAAGAATAAATGGATTTTTTTTTTCAAAGTAAGTCATTCTTTCTTTCATCAAAAATTTTTAAACTCCAACCATTTAGGGAAACGCAAAAAAGTGACAAAAATTTCTTTGGCGTGCTCTATTGTATGATTAATATTTTTAGCATAGTGCGAACTTATATCAGCAAAAAAGTTTCAATTACTTTCGAATTAGAGGTGAGCGGGTCGGCCTTTTTTTGAAACCCGACCCGAACCCGACCCTATTCTATTTTCAAAAGCCCGATAACCCGGTAGCCCGAAAAAACTGAAACCCGACCCGACCCGATCCGACCCGAACCCGACCCGATTCAGTTTTCAAAAACCCGATAACCCTTTGCATTTGGAAGCAACTTTCTACCTCTTATAGTTCTAGAGATATGGACCATCCCTCCCAATTCTAGAAGTGGTCATATCCCACCCGATTCCCACAATTTTTTTTCAATTTTCTGACATCCAATCCAAACATGAGCCGTTTCCGTGCTATACTTGCTGAGATATTTGCGAAGAAGCTTCACCGACCCTCGAAAAACCATGTTTTTGGTCCCTTCCTCGACCATATCTCCGGAACTTAATCGATTTTGCTCATCTCCGAACTTGAATCATGGAAAGCATGTACCTTTCAGGGAAAAAACTTTAGGATGATCGGTTGAGCCGTTTGGAAAAAAGTGGAGACGGACGGACGGACATATTTTGTATTGCTGATTCGTCATATTTAGACGATAATAGATGCATCCCCCCAACTTCCACCTTGATATACCCCATTTTACATTAGATCTGTTTGTAGTAAACGTATAGGACCTTCGTACTTCGTACGAGTCCAACAAAATGAGTATTACATTTCCGAAATATAGTCTGACACCGTGTTGCACAGAGTCGATTTTTGAATCACCAGATCTAAGTTTTAATTAGGACGTGTGCTACAAAAATCACTTCTGCAACGAGGTGTACACTAAACTTTGTGCGAAATGTCCGTATTACAATGAGGTAAGCATAAATTAACTGAAATGGCTGTACATCGAACAATTAATTCTTAAACAAAAGTTTTAGCCATCAAGTTACATCGAAAAATATTACTATTATTCGATCCCATCATACACTAGCTCATTACGCTGACATATACATTCATCAAAACTATCTATGTCGGTGTTCGTTCAAAATAACTCCGGGGCAAAATAGCCCCAGACTACTGGCCAAAATAACCCCGGACAAAATAAATCCGACAAAATAACACCGATCAAAATAACCCCTGGATGCAGTCACTGTAATAACTGTGTTATAATGGCGAAACAGCGCTGCAGGCCTGAATTTAACCCCCAATGGGGTGGTCAAAGGGAGAATATCCCCCTTGCAGGGTCTAAGGGGCAGAGCCCCATGAACGTAAGGCCGTAATCTAGCCCGCCGCAGGCGCGGGGTGAGGGGCAGAGACCCCCAACACGATACTATGTCCTCTTCAACTTCAACAGCTTCTCTAAAAACCGGAGGGATTATTTTGACCAGGGTCGGCGTTATTACGTGCGGGGTTATTTTGTCCAGAGTTATTTTGACCTAAAGCCATCTAAGTCATGAGACTACTTTCTGTTACTTGTATCGAAATGAGCATTTCATTTCGATACAAGTGCGGAAAAGTTTATCATTTTCACAGTTTAAATTTCAATGGTAAACTGTTCGGAAAATTGTCAGTCTCAAATTTACTACTACGGTCGAAATACTTCGAATTGTGATACGGCATGGCACAAATGTTATTTCAATTTTTATTCAATATACCAATACTAGTACGCGTAACCTTCTCACTATTTACTATAATTTCATCAAAAAACATATGAAGGGACCCGTACGTATCAGAATAGATGTGGCAAACAGAATTGATGTTACGAAAAGACTCGAACGTATCTAAGTAAGTGTTGCCTTAACTCTTAAGTGTTTGAAATTACGTCCACATCAAGTTATATTGGAAATTGCCGATAGGGCAATATTGAAAAACCCGTCCGAAGAGACGGTGTAAAAGAACCCTACCGAAAGCACAAAATTGATCTATAAATAGACAAAATGTTCGCCTCAATTTTTTCTACAACATAGCAAAAACTCTCGACCTCGACTCTCGGACCGACCTAGGGCCATAAGGAAATGCCTCTGACACATACTTCCATAGACAAAAATGTTTCCCTGAATCTGCTCTGCAATATGACAAAAAATGTTTTTTTGGTTAGGGCCGACCTTAGGACCGACCAGAGGCCCACTTGAGCCTCATGCACAGACACAAATTTGTTAAAGAATATAATCCGGCACACGGTTACCTCTCAAATGGAAAAAGAATCAACAAAATCGGTTAGGATTTGACCGATTTATGTAAAGAAAAACACGTTAGGCTTAGTTTCAGGGTCCTGGCTGAGTCCAAGGGTATCTTATCAAAAGATTTTCTTCCATAAAATGTGAGAACTTCCTAGACCTTTCGATTAAAATTTTTTTTTTTTGAAAATCGGAAGAGATTTATACTCGAGGTAAGTACAAAAAAATGTAGGGCCCTAGCAGAGACTCGTGTTTAGTGTCCTAGCTAAGTCCAAAGGCTGAAAATCCAAAAATTTTCTTCTACTAATTGTCAGCCATGCCCAAATCTTTCAAACAAAGAAAAGTTTATGACAATCGGAAAAGATTGAGTTATGTACAAAAAACACATAGAGCCCTAGTAGAGACTCGATTTTAGTGCCCTAGCTAAGTCCAAGGACTCAAATTGAGAAAAGTTTCTTTCATAAATTGTCGGCTATGCTCAGGTCTTTCAAACAAAAAAAAATTTATGAAAATCGAAAAAGATTTGCGCGAGTTATGGACAAAAACACATAGAGCCCTAGCAGAGACTCGATTTTAGTGCCCTAGCTAAGTCCAAGGACTCAAATTGAGAAAAGTTTCTTTCATAAATTGTCGGCTATGCTCAGGTCTTTCAAACAAAAAAAAAATTTATGAAAATCGAAAAAGATTTGCGCGAGTTATGGACAAAAACACATAGAGCCCTAGCAGAGACTCGATTTTAGTGCCCTAGCTAAGTCCAAGGATAGAGGTGTGCGCCGCCGAAGAAAGGGTCACGCCGATGCCTCGCCGCCGCCGACAAAAATCTGTTCACGCCGCCGCCGCCGCCGACCATTTTTCATCGGCGCGTATAAAGTGAAAAATAGCTTTTTTCAAGTGATGTTTATATCAATTTTTGATATTCTACTGACATCAAACTTTAACTGTTTTTTTTTAAATATTCAGGATATTTTTCATTTAGTATTTAAAAACTTGGGTTAACTTAATACACTTTTGAAATTTTGTTTATGTTGAGGACATTTCTATCAAAACTTACTTGTACAAAAATGGTATTTTCAGTTATAGAAATTTAAATTATTTCGGAATTCGTAGTTCCCGATTAAAAAATTTTTGAAAAGAAAAAAGGACTTTCGGTGAGATTTTTTTTTACAAAATTTTACTTACCGAGATCAGTTAGATATCGTAGTTCGACAGATTTAGACATTAGTGGGTAGAAATGAAAATTAGAACTTTCAAAAGGATTGAATTAAACCGTCTGAACAAAAATACAAAATTTCAGATGAAAAAATAATAAATTTCCCTTAAAAACGTTAATCTGTCAGATATTATTTGATAAATGACAGATTCAATTTTTTTAAGTGAAATTTATTATTTTTTATCTGAAATTTTCCTTTTACGAAATGAAATTTTCTTTTTACGAACTGGAAATTTTATTTTTTTTTGAGCTGTCGCTTAATTCTATCCCTTTCAAAAGCGAGGGGCAGATAGTGTGGCTTTTCGATCCACTCTGTTTTTTTCATATGTTTTTTTTAAATTTTTAGACCCGTACGAAGAACGAATTTCTTCGTTAAGGGTTTTCATGGGTTTAAAACGACATGTGTAACCAGTCGAATTTGGATTCGGGAGTTGGCGGGTTTTTCGTTTTGGGGTTTAATTAATACAAATCTGCAAAAAAAATTGTCCATCTGTCTGTCCGTCTCAGTATGTCAACACGGTAACTCGATTTTCAAGCTTTTTTCCTTGAAAGGTAACCGAAATGGCGAGGTCGAGTTCTAAAATGGGCATTTTTGGGCCAAGGGTCGCCTAGCTATGTCCGCTTAAGTGTTCTTAGTTCTTTTGTGCATAACTCAATAAATCCATTACCATTTTCATATGTCTTTTTTCAATCGATAGGTCTATGAATGCCCAACAATTTATGGAATAACGGCCAACAGCCTTTCGTGTTTTTTCTATAAAAACCATGTAAATTCTTTTCAATTTTCTTGATTCTCTTTCTTTTCTCTTTCAAAGGTAATCGAAGGCTTAACAGCATTTCAAAAATTGAGGCCGATGCATTTACTTAGGGACAAAGGAAGGTTCAAAAATTTGCCCTAAGGCCCTAGCCCAAAAATTTTTTAAATAACAACATCAATATTACAGCATACAACAAAGACGTAATATTCCAGCGTCATTCACCTCTCAAACACTTCTCTGGGGTGATTGAGACGTTTCTTACTCGGGTAGTTCACAAGTACTAATGAGCGGGTGCAAATTCGGCACAAACTCAAATTTCCCTGGCATTTTTAAATGTCTGCTGCGTGAAAGTAATACAACGTATGCTGTTTTATGCATTATTTAAGAAACACAAGATTCGTGTGCAAGTTCTCTCGATTTTACCATAAAAGTGTTGTAGCCAAAATTTTTGAAACCGGATTTGGGCTGAAAAATTAAATTAAATATGGGACAATGGAAGTATGGAAAAACGTCGGCCCGGTACCTAAAATTCCCGGAAAAGTTTAAATATAATTTCTGAGAACAGGATCCTGGGTTATAGTACATTAATGACACAGAAATGTTTTGAAAATCTGTTCTGATTGTTTGCAAAATAGAACGTTAACAACTTTCTAGTGGTATTTCCCATGCATTGAAATTTTAATTTCGAATGTCAATTTTAAACAGGCACTCCGACAGCGCGGCGCCGCCGCCGATGTTTTGTAAACTTCGGTGCGTCGCCGCCGACTAAAAACTAATCACTCCGCCGCCGCTGATCAACTATATATCGGTGTACACCTCTATCCAAGGACTCAAATTCAAAAAAGTTTCTTCCATAAATTGTCGCCCAGGTTTTTCAAACAAAAAAAATTTTGAAAATAAGAAAAGATTTACTCATGTTATGTACAAAAGACCAAAAATCACTCAAACGGCCCTAGCTCGGTGGCCCTTGGTGCGCAGATTCAATCTCATAAAAGATTTTTGATTATGAGTTTTTTGACTCAGCCAGGGCCTGACTGAGTCTATTTATTATATAAATATCGCCTAGAGATGACGAATCAGCGAATTTCCTCAACTATGCATTTGTTCCAGTTCCTTTGAACTGTAATTCGCGTTTATGAATAAAAAAACCACTTTAATAAAATTAATTTATTAATAATTCAGATTGCACTTCTTGTGCATAGCGTGGTTAGATACCGAATGAATAGTTAACAAATGAGATACGTACAATACACGTAATCTCAGGATTTTAGTACACATAAAACACTTCTTTACCGATTCGATGTGTAGTTAGATTCTCAACAGCATTGTGGAGTTTTACTGTCAAAGGCAAAGTTGTAGACAATAAAATTTTAAAGAAAACATGTTTGAAATTTTAGGGTTTTGACTTAATCCTGGGATATGATAACCCATATCTCTAGAACTACGACAGTTAGAAAGCTGCTTCTCAAGGCAAATTTGGTGAGAATTACATTTTATAGAAAGAAGTTTGAGGATTTTTTGAAGAGCGACAAAAGATAGGTCATGGTCTGCGAAATCTTGAGGAGCTCAGAATCAAATGTCGAGAGCTCGAAGATAGGACGCTACTTCAGCTAGAGAGATTGTGCAGCGCAAATGAGTCACATAAGTTCTATAAACGTATAAACAATCAAAGGAAAGGATTCAACCCCCGAATAATTATATGGAAAGCAGTAAACGGAACGTTGCTTACTGCAAAACATAATGTCTTGGAGAGATTCAAAGAGCATTTTGATTCTGAGAGTGTCATTGGGGATTATCAAGGCGGATTCAGACGAGATCGCTCAACAACTGACTAAATATTCACTTCACACTTCGTCTGATTCTGCAAAAGGGCAGAGAGTTTCAAGTCCGGAAGTACCATCTTTTCATCGACTTCAAACAAGCTTACGACAGGACCAAACGTATGGAATTGTATGCGGCGATGAAGGAGCTGGGCTTTGAAACAAAGTATATTTGTCTTGTGAAAGCGACATTGGATGGTACCAGATGTCGTGTGAAGGTGTAAAACGCCATGTCAGATGTGTTTGCTGTTAAAGAATGGTTGAAACAGGGAGACGCTTACTCTTTAACTTGGCTTTGGAAATCGCAATGTGAAGTGCTGGTATCCAAACCAACAAAACGCTGGTGAATGGAACAGTTTAAGTTCTGGGCTTTGCAGACGACTTGGACCTCGCCAGTCGTACACATGCAGCAGCAATAGACACTTTCACAAATCTGAAAATCCAAGCTGAGAGGATGGGCTTGATGATAAACGAGTCTAAAAATGAAGACAGAGCCGAATCCGGTAGCCAATCAACAAGGGGACACAATATGCATTGGAGAGTTCAACCACGAGGTAGTGGATGAGTTCATTTATCTTTGAGCGCTAATACGGTCAGATGGTGATAATACATCTGAAATTCATAGAGGTGTCATGGCGGCAAGCAGATGCTATTTCGGTCTAATCAAACAGCTACGATCAAAGTTAATATCAAAGAAAACGAAGTGCCATATTTTCAAAACGCTTATCTACGGATGGGAATCTTGGACAATGAAGAAAAGTGATGAACAGTTGCTCCTAACGTTTGAGCGCAAGGTACTCCGCACCATATTTGGAGTGCTGCGCGAGGGTGAAAGTTGGCGACTGGCGACGGCGACATTACTTTGAATTGGAACGTGATTTTGGCGAGCCGGATATAGTGGCGGTGGTGAAAGTCCAAAGGTTGACGTGGGCGGTGCATTTTACACTCATGGATAAAAACGGAGCCCCCTCCAAGTTATTCCGTAACGATCCAGAAGGGCGCAAAAATTAAGATCAACGGACCCTCGGAATAAAAAATTGGCAATACGCGGCCAGAAGGCCAGAAGGAACAGACGCAATTGGATCAGAATCCTCGTGCAGGCCAAGGCTCAAAAGCAGCTGTAGCGCCGAAAAAGTAAAGTAAGTAACGAAAGGATCTCTACAACGATCTGAGCAAAAGTTCATAAAAAATTGGAATGGCGGATTATCATTACTATTCAGGGACTCTTGAGTGCATGAAATTACGTCCACATTAAATTGTACTGGAAATTGCCGAGAGGGCAATGTTGAAAAACCCGTCCGAAGAAACGGCGTAAAAAAGGCCTTCCGAAAGTACAAAATTGACCCCCAAACAGACAAAAATGTTTATCGCAATTTTCTCTACAACATAGCAAAAACAATTTTTTTGGTTAAGGCCGAACTTAGGACAGGCCTGAGGTTCCACTTTAACCCTAAGCACAGGCACCGGGTCCCAATTTCTTTACTTTCTGTCATACCCCATCCCGTCCACCATGCATCATCCTGTGAAACGATCAAACGAGAACGTGACAAAATAAATAATTCCAGGAAATCCAACGTCAATAAAACACACACGACGTTCGGAAAATTTCCTGTGAACAAATAAGTCATCGTAAACCTTATCAAATAGAAAAAGAATCAACAAAATCAGTTAGGATTTATCCAACTTATGTAAGCGAACATGTTGGGCCCTAGATGAAACTGAGTTTTAGGGTCCTGACTGAGTCCAAGGGTTTCTAGTCAAAAAATTTTCTTCTATAAAACGGGAGACAATCCTAGACCTTTCGATCAAGAAAAAATTTGAAAATCGGAAGAGATTTAGTCAAGTTATGTACAAAAGTAAAAAAAACTTTTTGAAATTCGGTTGAGTTTTACTCGAGTTATCGTGTTGACAGACAGGCAGACAAACAGACGGACATTTCTTATTGCTGATTCGTCATCTTAGATCATGATCGGTGTTCTCCCCTACTCCCGGGTCGAAATTCGACTGGTTACAAACGTCGTGGTAAACGCAATAGACCCCTTTTCGAAGCACTGCGTTCTTCGTACGGGTCTAAAAACCTTTCCTTTCGTTATTAATGATTAATCACTATTAATTTGTTTGATCATCTGATGAGATCATAAAAGACACCACGGTTTTTGATTTTGACAATTCAAACAACACAATATATTTCACATACCACGCATGTCAAGTCATGTAACTACGAACTGATGTTCCTAATCGAAAATCGAAGTCTTTAAAAAATTTGTTTCTTTATTCGATCGTTACTACCTTTTCTTTCCCTGAAAGGTAATCGAAAAATCTTTTATTGGATTGAATGTGGGCACTGTCGGCCCAAGGGCCCTCGGGAGTTTCGTAGAATTGATTCCACACTCTACACAGCGTGTACAAAATGTTTAAAAAGGTACTAGTCGCTGAGAACAGTTCACCACGACATCTGACGGCTGATGATTCTTTTAAATTCGATTTGCTACTTCATTTTCCTCCACTTGTGACTTTGTTTACAATAATTCAACTTTTGTCGACTGCTTCTTTCCGCTGATTAAAATTTCTAATTTTTTTGGATTTCAACATGGACATGGACATGGAGTTTGATATTGACGATGATGAGCTACAGGTATGAGTAGATTAAAAATCAGTGACAACCGTGACAACGCGTCTAGAGAAATGTTGAGCGTTTTGTCATTCATAACTACTTTGGGTTGGAGGCTATGAACTTCGACAGAATTTCATATAGTATAGTCATAATAGATTTTGACCTTGCAAAAATTAGTAACAAGCAGGACTCTTCGTGGTAGTCCTAAGGTACCTACCTACAATATCCTAAAAGTCCCCAGCGATCACACCATTGGCCCAAAACCGAAAAAATTGAGGGTTAAGTGTAAGCTTTTAGTTATTGTTAGAAGATAATCTGAGTTTTCCAAATTTTTCTTTGGAAGTTATTTTTTCCAAGTTCTACAATCTCCAAATTTTCCAAAAATAGTTATTTGGATCACAAGGGACGAAAGTGAAAAATTTCAACCGTGTGGGAAATTTGCAGTCCGCGCCGAAGGCAAGGGCGGCAATCGCACAGGTTGAAATTTTTTACGTCGTCACATGTGATTCACACAACTTTTCATTACAACGAATACGAATCTTGTAATTTTCGAATCCCAAATAGACGCGAAAATTAAAAAATGCAACTCGAAACAAAGGCTTACTCATTAATCAATTCAACTAAGGTCAATAATTTATTCATTGGAATTGTTATGATTTAAACATCACTGCAGTAATAGCAGCAACAGCATGTAGAAATTAAAAATATGATGTTTTTCATGCCGGGCGCCTAAATTACAAGAAAAATTCTGTAATTTATGCCCAATTCATGAAAAGTTGTATGGGCATTATGCACCTGCTTAGTTCGCGAAATTGCCTAAAATCAATCGTCCATAGCATGTACACAAATAACCATTGTGATTCTCATGCGAAATGATCCACATCCAAAACTCATGATACACATCCAAAACTAAGTGATTCACATAACAAGAACTACGAGAATATTGCAGTTTTTCCTTACAAAACTAGAAAGACAAAACTAATTTTAAAAAAAATAACATTTCCTTCTTCAACAATATCAACAATTGTTACACTTTGATCGAAGTAAACTCAATGAAGTGTCGAAGTTTTTTTGTTGTGTCAGTTATTTTCGCACCTCTGTTTAGAGGGCCGAAAATACTTTCGCTTCCCATAGCATTCTAAGGCCTACTGAGAGTTGCATTTTTTAATTTTCGCGTCTCATTTGGGAAGAGAAATATACAAGTTTCGTATTCGATGTAATGAAAAATATAATTACAACAATTTTACTCATTTTTTGCGTGAGACATGATTTTTCAAAGTCAAAAATTCATACAAAAATTGACCCCAGCGAAAAGGTTTTTTGACTTTATACCACTATCCCCAAAATAGGTATCCCTAAATTTTTGATTATGGTAGCTTAAAAACATCGTGGGACTATCCTGAACATTTTGTAAGAAGCATAAATTTCCACCACACTGAAAAAGCCCTGGTGGCGCGACAATAGCCAACATTGGACATATCTTTAGACATCCGGCATACACCAAATAAAAACAAACAATTTTGTCGTTCAAAACTGACCACCTGTGGTTGATACTTTCCTTTAAGATTTCAATTTTCATGAAAAAGCTCTGGTGGCGCCACCATAGCCAACGGCAGCCATGTTTTTGGTCACCTCGTCATCTAAAAGACCACAAGAAACACTTCTACAGATCCAATAACTGATTTACAACGAATTCGTTTAACAAAAACGTTGAATATTTTGAGCATAAATTTTGGTGGAGGAGGATTTTTTCAGTGTAGTGAAATTTTCGACATGCGACAAAAACTTTTGTTTGTGGTGGAAAGTTATGCTTCTTACAAAATGTTCAGGATAGTCCCAAGATGTTTTTAAGCTACTATGATCAAAAATTTTGGGATACCTATTTTGGGGATAGTGCCGTTCATAAAGTATGTCACGCTCCGAAGGGGGGAGGGAGGGGGGTTCGGCTTCGCGTGACAGTGTGTGACAGGCGGGAGGGGGGTCTAGAGCCTGTTACGTCGTTAGAATTCTTGGATGGAAGTCATGACTTTAAGTAATTATATATTGTCTATCATTTTGACGTTAAAATCGAAAAATGCTCTTACTCTCGCTATCTTTCTTTTTTAATTCAGAAAATGAAAACTTGCATTTTCCTATAAAGTTTCAATATTTTTACACTTTGCGCTCGAATGATCAGTTCTACCAAATCATTGTTCTTTATGAATAGATTTACAATGCCCTTTTATATCTGAATGCGTTTCGTTGCAATCCACATTCAGATGCCTATGAAAAATTAGCAAAAAAAATTATCTTTATAAGGTCCTTTAACATTCATCTTACGTGCCTCTATTTCCTAGGAGATTTGGTTAATCCTATATTCAATCCACCCCACCAATGATTTATTATTGCTAGTTTTTCATAGGCATCTGAATGTGGATTGTAACGAAACGCATTCAGATATAAAAGGGCATTAGTATGAAGGCGCATTCATCTATTTTGCCTAGCCGTATGATATTTTTAGTCAGTAGCTTTAAAGTGTACACTATCTATACCTACCTGAAAATTCATTATCTACGAAAAAAAAATTGCAACGCGGCAAGATCCGCATTGCCAGGGATTCGAGCTTTGGAGTAGCATTCGTTACCTTATAGTGGTATATAGTCAAAAAAAAGTTTTCGCTGGGGTCAATTTTTACATGAATTTTTGACTTTGAAAAATCATATCTCACGCAAAAAATGAGTAAAATTGTTGTAATTATATTTTCTTGGAAAATTTGGGGTATGTAGAACTTGGAAAAAATAACTTCCAACGAAAAATTTGGAAAACTGAGATTTTCCTCTAACAACAACAAAAAGCTTACACTTAACTTCAATTTTTTCGGTTTGTGTAGGTAACTTAGGTCTACCAAACCACGAAGAGTCCTGCTTGTTACTAGTTTTTGCAAGGTCGTCCATATAAAAAAATCTAAGACGACTATGCTAATACAGAAATTGCAAATTATACGAAAAGATCAAATTTACTTTTCAGAATCTACTGCGTCAAATCGACAATTCAACATTAGAACCAATTGACATTTCCTTGATCGAAAAGTAATAAACCTAAAGATCCTCTCTTCTCTTATTGCATTTTGCGAAATTTATTTGTTTTCTTGAACTCAGATTATTGGAAGAAGATGAGGAATTTGTAAACGACTCTGAGCATGAAGCTCCAGTGAAACCAGAGGAAGTCACTGAGGTCAATTTGGACGAGCAACACAATGATCCATTAAGGGAACAAGACCCCCATTCAGAGGTGCGTAATTTTTCTTTCGAGCTATTTGATCTGCTCCGGAAAAATACCAAATTTCTGTTTCGACTAAATCTCATGTCTCATTCTTAACTTAAATTCCGCTTTTGCTTTCCTCAGGTAGGAAGCGTCCGCCGCAATTCGTGTGATGTCAACAATAGCAGATATTCTGCCGAGTCCATACACAAGGATCATAACACTGGACAGCAAGACTCGAGTTAGTTGCAATTATTTTTCAGGTCGTGTTCTTAACTAATTTCCGTTGAAATTTAGGCGCGAGGCAGTTCATTTGTGACATTTGTAGAAAATCTTTTGCTTTTAAGGTCTACCTCAAAGTACACATGAGATCTCACTCTGGTGAGTAGCTTACAGTCAAATAAGTTCTGAATAAAGAAAAACTTTTCTTTTAGGTGAGAGGCCTTATCCTTGTACGGAATGTAATAAAACGTTTACACAAAGAAGTCATTTGAAACTCCATGAGATGGTCCACTCAGGTGAGTGGTTGAAGCATGCGCACTTTATTGCTGTGTAAAATATAAAAACCTTGCAAACTGGATTTCACAAAAGAATTATTTCGTTGAAGTCGATTTGCATGGTTGTAGTGCTTTGTAGCTACGGCAGTTAACTCAAGAAAAAAATTTTCTTTTTCAGGAGAAAAACCTCACTCCTGTCCCCAATGCAAGAAATCTTTCACACAAAAAGGAGACCTTAAAAGGCATCAGGTGATCCACACAGGTGAGCAATTGAGACATTCGCAGCTTAGTGAAGAGAAAAACTAAAATCTCTTTTTCAGGAGAAAAACCTCACTCCTGTCCCCACTGCAAGAAATCTTTCTCACAAAAGGGAGGCCTTCAAAAGCATCAGGTGGTCCACACAGGTGAGCAATTGAGACATTCGCACTTAGGTGTCTTCACTTGAAAAAATTGAAAATCTCTTTTTCAGGAGAAAAACCTCACTCCTGTCCCCAATGCAAGAAATCTTTCTCACAAAAAGGAGACCTTAAAAGGCATCAGGTGATCCACACAGGTGAGCAATTGAGACATTCGCAGCTTAGTGAAGAGAAAAACTAAAATCTCTTTTTCAGGAGAAAAACCTCACTCCTGTCCCCACTGCAAGAAATCTTTCTCACAAAAGGGAGGCCTTCAAAAGCATCAGGTGGTCCACACAGGTGAGCAATTGAGACATTCGCACTTAAGTGTCTTCACTTGAAAAAATTGAAAATCTCTTTTTCAGGAGAAAAACCTCACTCCTGTCCCCAATGCAAGAAATCTTTCTCACAAAAAGGAGACCTTAAAAGGCATCAGGTGATCCACACAGGTGAGCAATTGAGACATTCGCAGCTTAGTGAAGAGAAAAACTAAAATCTCTTTTTCAGGAGAAAAACCTCACTCCTGTCCCCACTGCAAGAAATCTTTCTCACAAAAGGGAGGCCTTCAAAAGCACCAGGTGGTCCACACAGGTGAGCAATTGAGACATTCGCACTTAAGTGTCTTCACTTGAAAAAATTGAAAATCTCTTTTTCAGGAGAAAAACCTCACTCCTGTCCCCAATGCAAGAAATCTTTCTCACAAAAAGGAGACCTTCAAAGGCATCAGGTGATCCACACAGGTGAGCAATTGAGACATTCGCAGTTTAGTGAAGAGAAGATTTAAAATATCTTTTTCAGGACAAAAACCTCACTCCTGTTCCCAATGCAAGAAATGCTTTACGCAGAAATCCAACTTAAATTGTCATATGATGCGTTTTCACAAAGGTAAGTGCTTACATCAGTGAACTTTGAAGAAACTACAAAAACTGGAAACTTTATGATTCACTCAGAAACGCATCGAAAACTGTAGCCTTTGCGTCGTTGTGT
Organism: Pseudolycoriella hygida; assembly: GCA_029228625.1. Lineage (NCBI taxonomy): Eukaryota > Metazoa > Arthropoda > Insecta > Diptera > Sciaridae > Pseudolycoriella > Pseudolycoriella hygida. Next base: position 111,520,432 of record CM055406.1, on the reverse strand, counting down.
CACTAGAACGTCAAGAAGATGGAGGGCGTTTGTTGTCTTATAACAGATTTGACCGGAAGTACCAAGCCATTGACAAATTTTTGTGTAAGTCTGTAAGCTTGATTACGATATGTAATTGACGTGTGAAAATGTTTCATAAAATCTTTTATCGAATGCAAATGCAATTTTATTTTCATTTATTTTAAACTTCCGTCACATCATCCGAGCTTTAGCTCAGTTAACCTGTTGCTGCAGTTCCACATTTCATTTTAAGTTTATGCGATCGTTCGGCGTAGGGCGAAAGTTTGCTTGCGTTTTCATACTCTCCCGTATAAATTAGTTCTTGTGGAATTCTGCTTTAGGTTCAATTAAACGGGTAGTATTATAATCGATCACCCAAAATTAATTTTTGATCACCTGAAAATACAATTTTGATCACCAATACAAAATAAAACTTAATTAGGGGCAAAATTAGTTACACCTACGCTGAGTTAGCCGCTTTAAAGATACATTCCTCCTTTTACGAAAGGGTCGGACACACCTCTGGCCCTAAAAAAGAGTGTTTTATTTTTCTGGTGATCAAAATTGAATTTTCTGGTGATCAAAAATGAATTTCTTGGTGATCAGTTAATGGGGACATTCTTAAAGGATGTCACGCCAAAATCCAGGTTTTTGAGACCCCCCTCCCCCCTGTCACGGAAGTGTCACGCGAGGTGTTATCATTTAGTATCGTAGGTTGACTCATACATAATAAATTTATTAAAGATGTTAAAATAATTGCTCCGAGGCTTGCTACAGCAAGTACGATCTCCGCATTTCACAATCTGTAAAAAGTAGTGCCCCTCTCGTACATGAGCACTTTTCCATGTTGGCGATTCTGTTTCAACAGCTGGCAGTTCAGTTTCTTCTGGCGGAATATATACTGCGACGGTTTCATATTTGTCAATGATAGTCTCGGACCAAATCTCCGCTAGTAGTTTACCAGCTGCCTCAAAATTTTGTTTTTCCAGTTCGAGATCAATCGTCTCTCCATTGTCGTTCAAATGGGTGCCAAGCATTTGGTGATCAAGAACAAGTCCAGCCAAATCTCGACTCAATGTAGCCATCCGCCTTTCCACCCTGTTGAAGACGATTCGACCTGGCGCATTGGTGGCAATGAACAATGCGTCGAGGTTATACGTTTTAAAATCGTTTATGGCACAGTTGATTCGTTTTTCATATCTTGAAAACAAATTCATTGCAAATATCACAAAAACATTTGGAGGAAATGTCTGGTCGCATACCTAGGGTTCTCGTCTGGTCCGCCATCACTTGTTGTCATTAATATCGGCTTGAAATGTCCTGAATCGTCTCGACAGAAATTTTCAAATTCGCTACAATTCATCAGCGTGTTCAAATCCTTTGCGTGAGAATATGCAGAACTACTGCAATGCTTAGCGCTTCTTATAGCGATAAACGTAGGTCCCGAGTAAAACAACGCTGTTTTACTTCCAGGTTTGTCGGAATCGATTTTCACAAAAGCGTACACGGAAGGGATCAATTTATGTTTCTCAGCAATCACCCAATCATGACCTGGAAGCTGGACACGATATTCCAGATGCATGACCATGGGAGTCTGTTTATTGGCAGCAGTCTTACCGATTCCTGTTAGAGAACAGGAATGCAAAGCTAATCATTAGAAGTTTTTGAAAAGTCTTTGTATAACCTTGTCATCTTGGCTCAACCACAAAACTTCATTCGTTCCGAGCACTGAAGCTGTTTCCTCTAAATAATTGATTGCAGCCGTACAGAACTTCGTGTCAGCATGCTGTCTGTGGAGATCGTTAGTGACTCTGGCAAGTTTAACAGGTACTGTTGTTATATGTCTCTTTCCCTTAATCGTCGAAGGTGAACGAGGAAGAAGCCTCAAGTAAACTGCTCCTCTTTTAAGCTAGAAAAATTTATGTTCGTAAAAGCCCCTTTAAGTAGAGGAGTGTGATACGAACCTAAAAGCCCTGTGAATTAATCTCAGCTGTTAATTCGTCGAGGGTATGAACGGATCAGACCATGTTTGTTCTTCGTTTCTGGTCTGCCCCACATCCATACGTTGCAATGTCGACAATAGCTTTGAAAAGTTCAGGTTGTCCGTCTTCGCATCTTGGTCTACCTGTTTTTCGCTTTTTCAACACGCTGGCTACTTCAGGATGAATCTGTTGAAGTTCTGCTAGTACTTTTCTATCTCGCTGCCTTTTAACTTTTTGTCGATTCTGATCAGCAATTTTGCATTGCAACTCTTTTCCCTGTCGAAGTGCCTCACCTTGTAAACTTTTTAAGCGATTAAGCTCTTCGTCCGAAGCCAAACCACTAGATTTTTTACTGATCAGGTACATAATCTCGATACTCTTGCTCGAAATGTCATTTTTCAATGGGAGCTGCAGAAGCTTCTGCTCTCCTTATTCCTAGAGCTAGTAGCAGTGGTGAGCACATCTGGGGGCTATGTGAATAAGAACTTGTGCCTCAGTTAGTTAAGTTTGATAACAGTCTAGAAGAAAAGCTGAAAAACCATACTGAATCCTTCAGACTTTTCAGTTCTAGGATTAGTAACAGATTTAACCACTTAAGAGTAGATCTTTGTAAGAACTTACCTATAGATAGGTAATAACTTCTAAAGTTCAAGTTGCAAGGTTAAAAACTAGCAACAAAATCGATTAAACGTTAGAAAATCGGAAGGTGAAGTTGTGTGTTCTAATTCCTTCAGATGAAAGAAGCCCTGTCTAACCTTCCCCGGATCACTCTTAAATGAACAAGTAACGTGTATACATTGATATAGAGTAGACTCCACAAATTTCTATAAATGTTTGGGCAGGGCCAAAATCAAGCCTTCGGAACCCTCATCCTTTGGGCCCGGTGCCTGTGCTTAGCGCTGAAGTAGGCCTGTCCTAAGTTCGGCCCTAACCAAAAAAATTTTTTTTGCTATGTTGTAGAAAAAATGTAGGGAAATATTTTTGTTTATGTAAGTATTTGTTCGAGGCCTCTCCTGAGGACCCTAGGTCGGCCCTAGACAAAATAATGGTTTTTTGCTATGTTGTAGAGAAAATTGACATGAACATTTTTGTCTATTTGGTATTTTTATCTCCATTAAATTATGTTTGTGTTAATTAGTGTACATCATATCGATATATTTTTCAAAACTCTAAACTCATTGACACCGCTTGCAACACAGAATGCATTGCAAGCATAGGAGAAACCGATCAAGGATAGTGTACAAGTATTCTAATTGTTACGCTATATTCCGCGACGAATTATTTATTTATTTTTTAGATAAATTTTAGAATTATTTGCAATTGGATTTGAATTAAAAAATTTTGATGTTCACGGTTGAGACACGAACTCACAATCTTCAACTTGCCGGGCTCACACGAAGTTATACTGAAAAGTCGCTGCCCATCAGATTTTATTGCTGATTGTGAAAGAGGGGTCTCCTACGAGTTCGAAACTACTTTTAGTGAATTAAATTTTCCGGTAAATTTTAAAGAAAATTGATAAAAACTATGTTTTTCCACACATTTTCCAAATTTGTGTAAAAGTGATGAAAAAAATTTTTTGCGTACAGGCGTTTTTATAATTTTTATTGATAAACAACATAATTGTAAGCAAAAAAATACGGTATATCTCTAAGTCTTTTAGTTTTTTTTATAGAGCTCCACCTGTCTCCGATTTTGGCCAAATGCTGTATATCAACGTAGCTTTCACGTTTTTTTTACTCGAGAACGTACTTTTATAATTACAAAAGTCAAAAGTTTTTCTGTTTGTCTGTCTGTTTGTCTGTTTGTAAATTGTCGGTCACAAATTTCCAGCGTGAACCAACATACGTCCGACTTGCTTGAAGAGTTCCGAGGAACTAAAGCAAAAAGTCGTTTTGCATTGCCTTATAATTCAAAAAAAAGGCAATGCAAAAGAAGGTTCCCATGTGAACCAACATAAGTCTGACCTGCTCGACGAGTCCAAAGAGACTGAATTAAAATGTGGTTTTGCATTTCCTTTTATAGCAAAAAAACCATTATGCTATCTAGATTTCGATTGAAATTTTTTCTTGATGAAATTTAAAATTTTTTTTTTTTTGTTTTTTTGGACAGTTGGTTTCTTCGGGAAAGTTGTTGATATTGATGAGTAGAATCTTTATGAATCCTAAGAAAATGGCTGCAACCTGTCAAAGTGACGCCATCTTGAATTTTTTGCTATCTTCTGAAATAGAATAGTTACACGTTTGGTTTCTTCGGGAAAGTTGTTGATATTGATGAGCAGAATCTTTATGAATCCTAAGAAAATAACTGCCACCTGTCAAAGTGACGCCATCTTGGATTTTTTGCTTTTAAAAGTATTTGAGAAGGTATGGGAGACAGATTATTGGTTTTTTTTGGCAAAGTCTCAGAGTTTTGTTAGTAAAAGTCATCAGTATTGGTCAAAATGTCGGGCAGTTGGACATTGGGTCAATTTTTATGCTTTTGAAAGTGTCTGGAAAGGTATGAGAGACAGACAATTGGTTTCTTTGACAAAGTCTCAGAGTTTTGTGAGTGGAAGTCACCAGCATTGGTGAAAATGTCGGGCAGTTGGACATGGGATCAATTTTTATGCTTTTAAAAATATCTTGGAATGTATGGGTAGTAGACCAAAGGTTTCTTTGGCAAAGTCTTAGAGTTTTGTTAGTAAAAGTCACCAGTATTGGTGGGCAGCTCGGGGGAAGAAGCAGTACGGGGGTAACCGGTTGTATGGAGAAATGGTAGTACGGGGAAAACAATAGTAAGGAGAAAATGGTATTACGGAAGAAACGGTTGTACGCGAAACAGTAGTACG
>CM055406.1:111494399-111515120 GCA_029228625.1 Pseudolycoriella hygida | reverse complement strand
GTCTATATGATGATGGCTTGTCTGGCGTTTTCCCTGGTTTTGGTATTAAGACCAGCTTCTGTTTCTTCCATATTTGAGGAAAATATCCGTCGTCGAGGCACTTCTGCATTGTCAATCTGAGCATGTTAGGCTTTGCGCATGCTGCTGTCTTCAGAGCTATATTGGGGATTCCATCTGGTCCTGGCGCTTTGTTATTTTTTGGCCATCTGGATCTCTTCTATAGTGATCGACCGTTCAAGTCTGTCTTCCGCTTCATCGTCATAAGGAGTTTGCGGCCATTTGATCTGTTCGTGCTGTGGGAAGAGCTCTCTCACTATGACACCTAGCCTATCCGGGCACTTTTCTTTTGGCCCCAATGTACCTTTCATCATCGTCATTACTGTTCTGAACACTTTGCCCCACGGGTTCGTGTCTGCCCAGTTCCATTTTGCTATTCGCTCCATGACATCCACGACTTTTGTTTGTTGTCGGATCCAATGATTTGACTTTTTGTCTCTGAGCGATATTAGGAGCACACTCCTTTCCATGGCTCTTTGAGCGAATCTCAGTTTATTTTCCGATGCTTTTCTTAACGTAAGAGTTTCAGCTCCATACGTCAGTGCCGGAAGAACACATGAATCGAATGCTTTACGTTTGAGGTTGTTGTTCATTTTTTAAAGATCAAATTAAGCTTTCCGAACGTTGCCCATGGCAGTTTGATTGTCCAAAACCAATTTCAGTTTGTAGCCAAGATCGATGTAATTGTCGACCCTTTCGGTCACTGTGTCTCTGTCGTCGTCGATGTTTGTCATGATCTTCGTTTTTGACAAGTTCATCTTGAGTCCAATTTTGCTGAATGAAGAGTCTATTCAACTGTTGTAACATCACTTGGGGCTGGTCCAGATCCGTTGCAATCAAGTACTTTCCCATCTTGCTCAAATCCAACTTCTTGAAAATACTTTCAAGAGATGTTGTGAATAACTTTGGCGAGATGGTGTCACCCTGTCGTACGCCTCTACCAATTTTGAACTTTTCCGCTTTTTCGTACAGCTTTATGCAAGAGGTAGCGTTCTTGTATGTACACATATCGAATTGCATAAGAGTATCTCGAGTCCACTCTGCATTCATCTAAGGAAGCCAATATTGACCAAGTTTCGATCAAATCAAACGCTTTCTCGAAATCTATGAAAATCAGCACAGCACAATACCAATCTTGTACTCGTTACACTTCTCGATCAACGTTCGTATCACTTGCAAATGGTCGTTAGTACTGTAACTGGATCTGAATCCAGCTTGTTCGACGGGTTGATAGAAGTCCAATTTGTTCGTGTTTTTTTTCGCGATGATTTTCATATACAGTTTGTAGAGCGTTGCTAAAAGACTAATGGGACGGAAGTTTTCCAGCTTCGTTATATCACCTTTTTTGTGCAACAATATAATAATCCCTTTCTCCCATGCTTCAGGAACTCTTCCCTCTTCCAGGCATTTATTGAACAAAGCCGTTATTGCGGTTAACAACGTGTCGTCACCAAACTTGATGGCTTTAATTGGTACACCATCTTCCCCGGGAGATTTTCTGTTTTTCATTTCACTCACTGATTTGTGACTTCTTCAACCGTCATATCGGGTAGCTCTTCTTCTTCTGATCCAACGTTTATTATCGCTGGCTTGTCGCGGTGATTTACCTCAGCGAATGTAACTAAGACAATTTTTCAAACGAATTTGAGTGTTTCGGTGTCGCTTAAAAATATGGTGGACACTATTCACATTGTGCGAATAGTGAAATAAAGTCTAATCGTACGTTGTGCGAATAGCCATATTATGACTATTCGCACATTGTGCAAATAGTCATATAGGGACTATTCGCACATTGTGCAAATAGTCATATAAGGACTATTCGCACATTGTACGAGTAGTCATGTGAGAGCTATTTGCACAATATTACACAGACAATAAAAGTAAATGCAACTTGCACGCAGAGAGAGTCACAGCGCATTGCGAATAGTCTGTTTATAGTACATACTACGGCTATTCACCCTCACATTATTCTCTCATTAGTAGTCACGAACAAGAGAAAATACCAAAATCATGGGAAAATGCAGTCATCACTTTGCTACACAAGAAAGGAGACATCACGAAACTGGAAAATTACAGGCCCATCAGTTTGATCTCGCACCTCTAGAAACTGTTTATGAAAGTGACAAATAAACGAATGACAAAGAAGCTAGACTTCTATCAGCCGATCGAACAAGCAGGATTTCGTTCCGGATTCAGCACGAATGACCACTTGCAAGTGATGAGAAGTCTAATAGAAAAATGCAACGAATACAAAATCAGCATCGCGATATGTTTCATAGACTTCGAAAAAGCGTTCGATTCGGTGGAATTGTGGTCGATTTTAGACTCCTTGGACGATTGTCGGATTGATTCGAGATATACCCGGATGATAAAATATATCTACGAGCACGCAACGTCGTGCGTCAAACTGCATAAAACCACCGATAAATTTCGAATTGGAAGAGGAGTCCGTCAAGGAGATACCATTTCACCAAAATTGTTCACGTCAGCTCTGGAAACGGTCTTCAAAAAGCTTGATTGGAGCGAATTGGGAATCAACATAAATGGGAAGTTTCTGAACAACCTTCGATTCGCCGACGACATTGCCCTGACATCAACGACTCTGGAGCAGATTGAAGCGATGCTGTTGCAGCTCAACGAGGAAGCCCAAAAAAATTGGTTTGAAGATGAACATGTCGAAAACGAAAGTTATGACAAACATCGTTGGCGCTACACCAATCAAAATCGGAAACGAGGAAATTGAAACCGTGGATTCGTACAAGTATCTCGGCCATGTTATGAAACTCGGTCTTGACAATCAAACGGCTGAAATAAAAAGAAGGATCGGTCTTGATTGGGCGGCGTCCGACAAATTGCGTTACATTTTCAAGAGCAACATGAACAACAGTCTGAAGAGGAAAGTGTTCGATATGTGTGTGCTGCCAGTCCTGACGTACGGAGCCGAAACTCTCACAATAACGAAAGCATCGGCGAACAAGTTGAGAGTTGCACAAAGGGCCATGGAAAGGGCAATGCTAGGAATCTCACTCAGAGACAAGATGACAAACGAGTGGATCCGACAGCAAACGAAAGTCACCGACGTCATGGCACGAATAACGTCGCTAAAATGGAATAGGGCCGGGCATATTGCCAGAATGACCGATAATCGATGGACGAATGGACCAACGACATCAAAAGAACGGCAGGCACGAATTGGCAACAAGTGGCAATGGACCGGGAGAAATGGCGATCTATGGAGGAGGCCCACATCCAGCAGTGGATACATTAAAGGGCTAAATTTTACTTTAGGCAACAAGCTGAAAATCGATTTTTTTGTGGTGGAATAGTTGCAGGGAGGTCACTAGATGATAGTACAACAGGCCTCCTCCCACTTGAAAAAAAATATTTTTTTTTTCATATATTTTCCGATATTTTCATATAAACTTGGTTTTTATGTCAATTGTAGCAGTGGCAGTAAGTGAAGGGTGATGTCCGAAGACATCAGAATCAGAATTGAGGCGCTGATGACCCTCCTCACTGGTCTCGATTCGACTGAACGTTTTTTTTTTGTTTTTTCCTAATATTTCTTTTTCATTGTCGCATTTGTTGGGAGAGAACCGAAAAAACGAAAAAAAATATTAGGAAAAAACAAAGAAAAACGTTCAGTCAATCCTAGACCCCCAATTCTGATTCCGATGTCTTCGGGCATCACCCTCCACTTACTTTCTCTGCCTAGAATTGACATTAAAATAAAATGTTCATGAAAATATCGGAAAATATATGAATAAAAAAAATTAAAAGGTGGGGGAGGCCTGGGGAGGGGCCGCAATAATATCAGAGAACTAGGCAAAAAATATTTCCTTCGTATTTATGAATTGTAGTCGAATATACGATGAGGCTGGATTTTGTGCGGCACAAAATATCAGAGGACCAGGCAAAAAATATTTCCTCTTAGCAATAATCAATTCGTCAAGTACGTAAACCTTACGTATCTCTCACGTAATTCTCTGACGTATCTGTCACGTAGCACTTAGAGAATAATGGTATCGAAACTTAAAATAGGTGGTATCGAAAGTCATTATTTTATGATACCATCACATTTTGTGCTCTGTGCTAACTTTTTCGAGGTGATCGATAGGGGGAGGTCCCCTAATGACAAAACAACAGGAATCGGGACGCTAAACACCTACCTGGAGCGCCAGGAACTTTTTTCGGTAGGAATGGCACCAGCATAACATAAAAACAATAATTGTGCCCCCAGGGCGGCCGTGCCCCTCGCGGCCTTGTGTTTTTTTGTTTTGTTTGTTTCTAATGTTTTTTTCTTGTATAAAGATTTTGATAAACCGCGGTACCAACATTATTTTTCATTTAATGTAAACCGTGAATTAATAATGTTCCTGAACGGTGATATTCGAAAGTTTGGGAAGACAGTGTCTGATAAATAAATAATTTTTTTTGAAGTTACAATACATGTAGAAATTGAAAATGTCGCCATTTCGTACAAGGAAAATGAAAGTAATATGTGGCGTACAGTGTAGTCGTAGTCATTTCGTACAAGAAAAATGAAATTAATAAGATAATTCTTGTTGAAAAGTTCAAAAAAGTTCAAAAATGTATAAAATAAAAAAAAACTTGGAGAGCCGTGGCGCTCCGGGGAGGTTTTTAGCGCCCTGATTCCTGTTGTTTTGTCATCAGGGGACCTCCCCCTATCGATCCTATTAAGAAAAAATACGAAAATCGCAAAAAAGGGTAAAAATTTTGAAGGGCCGCGCCCCAATTCTTGATGTTTTGTCATCAGGGGACCTCCCCCTATCGATCCCACCCCCACACGCCCCCATTGGTTCTTGTCCTCTAAACTACAATTTAGCCCAAAAATCCAAAAATCTCAAAATCCAAAAATCCATACAAGCCGCTTAGGGTCCTAAGTAGAGGCCTCGGACACACGATTCCATAGCCAAAATTGTTTCCCTCAATTTCCTCTGCAACATAGCAAAAAACTATTTTTTGGGCTAGGGCCGACCTTAGTACTGACCTAGGACCCTAAGTAGAGGCCTCGGACACATACTTCCATGGACAAAAATGTTTACCTCAATTTGCTCTGCAACATAACAAACAAAATTTTTTTGGCTAGGGCCGACTTCAGGACCGACCGATGTAAGGCCCACTTGACCCCTTAGCACAGGCAAAAGTTTCTTTTATAAATTGTCGGCCGTGCCGAAATCTTTCAAACAAAAAAAAAGTTTTTGAAAATCGGAAGAGATTTACTCGCGTTATGTACAAAAAACACGTAGGGCCCTAGCATAGACTCGGTTTTAGTGCCCTAGCTAAGTCCAGGGACTCAAATTTGAAAAAGTTTCTTCCATAAATTGTTGGCCATGTCCAATTCTTCCAAACAAAATTTATGAAAATCGGAAAAGATTTACTCGAGGTATGTACAAAAGTCCAAAACCACTTAAACGGCCCTAGCTCGGCGGCCCTTAGGCCGACAGTGCCCAGATTCAATCCCATAATAGATTTTTTGTTTATCTTTCAGGGAAAAAAAAGTTTTTGAAAATCGGTTGAGTTTTAGTCGACTTATCGTGTTGACATACGGGCGGACGGTAGGACGGGCGGACGGTAGGACGGACGGACCTTTTTAGACCCGTACGAAGTACGTAGGTCTGATGCGTTTACTACCACGTTTGTTACATTGCGAATTCGAACCCGGGAGTAAGGTTGAAACTTTTTTTGTTGCCTCCAGATGACAAATCAGCGAAAAAACAATGTCCGTAAATCTTGAACAATTTTCAAAAACATTTTTCTCCTGAAAGGTAGTCGAAAAATATTTTATAAGATTGAATCTGGGCACTGTCGGCCCAAGGACCGCCGAGCTAGGGCCGTTTAAGTGGTTTTTGGTCTTTTGCACATAACTCGAGTAAATCTTTTCTGATTTTCATAAATTTTTTTTGCTTGAAAGATCTGGGCATGGCCGACAATTTATGGAATAAACTTTTTTTAACTTGAGTCTTTGGACTTAGATAGGGCACTAAAAACGAGTCTCTGCTAGGGCTCTACGTGTTTTTTGTACATAACTCGAGTAAATCTCTTCCGATTTTCAAAAACCTTTTTTTTTTGATTGAAAGATCTCGGCACGGCCGGCAATTTATAGAAGAATTTTTGCCTGTGCTTAGGGCTCAAGTGGGCCTCATGTCGGTCCTAAGGTCGGCCCTAACATAAAAACATGTTTTTTGCTATGTTGCAGAGCAAATTGAGGGAAACATTTTTGTCTATGGAAGTATGTATCCCAGGCCTCTACTTAAGGCCCTAGGTCAGTACTAAGGTCGGCCCTAGCCCAAAAAATAGTTTTTTGCTATGTTGTAGACAACATTGAGGAGAACATGTTTCTCTATTTGGAGGTCAATTTTGTGCGTTCGGAGAATTTTTTACACCGTTACTTCGGACGGGTTTTTCAAAATTGCCCTACGGGTACGGGCAATTTCCAATACAGTCTAATGTGAACGCAATATTTACTTAAATACGTTCCAGTCTTTTCGTAACATCAACTCTGTTTGCCTCATCTATTCTGATACGTACGGGTCCCTTTTATGTTTTTTATTGCTGATTCGTCATCTAACGACCATGATCGATGCTTCCCCCTTACTCTCCGGTCAAAATTGGGGTGGTTACAAACATCGTGGTAAGCGCATAAGACTCTTTTTTGGAGGACTCCGTTCTTCGTACGGGTCTAAAAAGTTAAAATAACTCTTCCCTACTACTCATTGGCCTAGAACGAATTCCGATGAATTTTCTAATGAATTTTGAGACCAAAACAGGTCTCAAAGGTTCGAAAAACTCACCTTCATACAGCAGAAATCGACTTTTGAGAAGTGTCGTTTGCGAAATATTTTTCACTCGGGTTTCTTGCATTTACAGATCAGTTAAGACACCGATTCTAAGTGCCTAAATTAAGCTTGTTGAAGGCACTGTCAAACTTTTGTATTCAAATTTTCACGCACACTGGTTAAGTTAAACAGTCAAAGGACGAATTCTCCCAACAAAAGTAATTTGATACTTCCGCAGATCTTCCAAATAAAAACTGGAGATGTGCTTTACCGAAGGAAAAATATCCGCTGGCGGTCTCTTCATCAAAAAAAAAATGTTATACTTTGCTCAATGAATTCAGTCGTATTTAACAAGCACAAGTTGGAATTGTTGTTCCATGTCTAATTTAGATTGTAAATGTATTTCTGAAACGAAACCCTCAGAACAATTTTCGATACAGATATTTTCAAATGTTTGACGTGTGGTTGACTGCACGCTTGACAATATACCAGTTTGATTTATAAATTCAAAGTATAGCACGGCAACAACATTTGAGTAACAAACATTGATGCCCATTTCGTGAGCATATATCAAACAACATTGATCCTTGTGTTACTTGTCTATTTGATATTTTCTTTTCTAGACCAGAACATTAAATTAAAGATTTTGCTTTGTACAAGGCAATACATTGCACAATGAACATTGTTTTCGGATGTAAACGTCGAAGAGATTTCTTTATTTTATGTGAATGCACATGACTTGAATGTTGAAGAGGAATCGAGTCGAAAACTGAAAGCAACATCAGTGACAGACGAACTGAAAGCGTCAAGAACGATAAAGTTTATCTGTATTTTGGAAACAGAAATAAAAATTTAGTTATTCCGATTCGAAATTTTCTGATAATAAATATTACAGAAATGTAAAAAGGTTTAAGAGGTGTGAGTCGATCAATGACGGTGTTGACTGTGAAACAACTGTAGTAAGACCCGTTGGAAGTATATGGGACTTATGCGTTTAGCGTTACGTTTATAACAAGTAAAATTTGCACCGCCGCCGAATCTGCAAAAAAATCTTGTCCGTCTGTCGGGCACAATAACTCGAGTAATCCGATTTTCAACATCGATTTTTCCTCGACAGATAGTCAAAAATGTTAGGTCTATTTGTAGATGTGATATGGCTCATCTACAAGTAGACCTCACATTTTTCAAGTGTTCAAAAAACTAGGTCGGAATACAATTGTTAAATCTATAATAGAGTGTGGTCCTTTTTTTTCGTTTATTTTTGGTGGTCAGATGATGCTTAAAAATAAACGTCTACGCAATGAAACAGTCAGAAATTCGTTTTTTATATTTTTGAACCTCGTACGAAACGACAAAAATTTTTCGAAAACTTTAGCGCTCGAAGAAATGTACCAGAAAATGTACTAAATTTAACGATTACCAACATAACAAAAAAGAAAAATTGTAGAAATACATAGGATTCAGTCAGTGGGAGGAGTCAGCGGGGATTGACTCGGGATTGAGAACAAATTTCTTAAATTGACGATATAAATAAATTTGAAACGACTTTTCGGTAGGTTCTTAAGCAAATCTCATTTTTTTCAAGTGAACTTCCATTTAAAAATGTATAATAGAGTGAGGATTCAGTTGTGTGATTCAGCTAGGAAAAAATGAAAGGCGCCACCGACAGGGGTACTTTAGTTTTATATTAATCCGTATTCAGCTATGAAAATAAGCGGATGACGCCACTGACAGGCGGCTAGTATTGCCTGATGAAAAGTGATGCGAACCACGCTCTATTGTAAAACGACCCCAGTCTATTTGGAGACTTCGGGAGAAAAACAAGATAAAGCAATTGAAAGTGAACGTACTCTCATATATTATACATGGGAGCAGGTTCACTTTCAATTGCTTTATCGTGTTTTTCTCCCGAAGTCTTCATTTGCTCACAGATCGACTTTGTAACTCTGCTCATTATTTACAATGACAGCATTTCGGGCATTTCTGCACCGAGCCTCAGGTGGCGCTGCAATTTTTTCATCTAAAAAATAATTAGTTAATGCACTCATGCATATGAACATAGAAAACTTTTAATTGTAAGAAAATTTGGCAACAGTGCACCCGCATTAGCTGATTGTTGCCAATTTTTTTGGTTAGAATATTGGTGGCTGCGACTCAAAATGCACAAAAAGCGCCAATATATCGCCGCAAAAAATATTTTCGTTATTGGACCACATGAGAGGAAAAGAGATAGCATTTATTGCCGCATTTCGAGCATCAGATGGTGGAAAATTGAATGATGCATTTTCAAGTCATGCCCGCAGCGGTGACGCAGTCCACACACCCCAAAAAAGAAATTTACAAACTCACAAAACGCCATACAAAAACCTTTGGGGCACAACACGATGGATATAGGAAGTTTTGAAATTTTCCCCTTGCCTCCCTCCCCCTTTTTAAAAGAAACTACGTCGCAGCAGCTTTCCAACGAGCCCAGACTCATCATCGAGCCACGGCCGCTCGAAAACGGTTCGATAAGTTTTCTTGAAATTTTGCAGGGACCTTCGAGTGGACATTCTACGCCTTAAGAGATTTTAAAAAAGGAAGTACCGGCGCCAGGGCTCTTAGAAGGCGCCATATAAAGCCCATCTAAAAGAACATTTTGTATGTGTGTGTGAGTGTATTCAAAGTATGGGTCAAATATGAGCAAAATTTTTGCACTGTGTTAGAATGGACATAGATGTTTGGTGTCAAAGGAAAAGTTGTTGGGTTGCGACGGTCGTATGGAACTAGAAGTGTACGCCGCCGCCGAAGACGAAAAATATCATCAGCCATCGCCAGCCGCCGACGGCTTTTGCAACATTTGATAATGAAAGCAAATGCTAAGAATTTTTCTGAGCAACAGCTATTTAACTTGAACCATTGTGAGGGCACAGTATGTAACGTGACAATCTGTGATGCCACGTTCCATGAGAAATAAAATTCCAATTTATTAAATGATCGATACCGGAAATAAAAACTACATCGAACTTACTGACGCTAGTAAATACGCTATGCATCATCACGACATCTACTTGTCAAAAACGCGCCTTAAGAGCGTGTCAGATATTTTGACAGTTCTATGTTTTGCGATGTTTTTTCATTACATATTTCTAAGGCAGTGATCATCAATTTTAAATTCCGAAACATCTACTGTGTGCATAACACATCCCTTTATAGATTCTCTGAATCAGAATATATAATTATTGAGGCTTAGTGTCAAAATTTGATCTGAAAAAACATCGCAAAGACTCGACGAAATACGAAGATTGGAGAACGAGACCGCATTAGCCAGAGTGATCATGAACCTTAGAAGCACCAGGTCGACATACGCATTTCTCCTTGTTCTTTCGGTTGGAATTACCAAGAGTGGCGAGAAGACGTCGAAAGGA
The DNA here is from genome assembly GCA_029228625.1 of Pseudolycoriella hygida. Taxonomy (NCBI): domain Eukaryota; kingdom Metazoa; phylum Arthropoda; class Insecta; order Diptera; family Sciaridae; genus Pseudolycoriella; species Pseudolycoriella hygida. The sequence continues at coordinate 111,504,856 of CM055406.1, read as the reverse complement.
AACTCTTGGTATTGAGTAGTGAGTACGATAAATCGGTGCTTTTTAAAGAAATTCGTTTGTTCCTTTGTGAAAGAGTATCGAGATTGTAACGTCGTTCGAAGGACATTTTTCTCTATATTTGTTTCGATAAAAGATCTGGTTTAGTCAATCGCGGGTGGTTTCGTTCATTTGATTTTCATTTATGATGTTCTATTTTTCCTCCGTCGAGCCAAGAGGAAAGGGACATTATAAGAGAATAGGAAATGTTTTCGTAGCAGAATGCGGATGACTTAACTCTAGTAGCAGATAATACTAGTGACATTTATCCCGAGAGTTCGTTCACTCTTTCCAACTGGGGGGCAACAGTTGGAACAGGTTTCTGAGTTTAAATATTTAGTGGCCACTTTTTTGGAGGATGGTGCGTTAGTTAGGGCATTTGGGGAAAGGAGAAAAATGGGAAACGCGGTTGTCAGTCAGTTGAGGTCGCATGTGTTCAACTGTTCAACAAGAAGGATTAAAGTAGTGGAACAAAGTTAGCTACTCACAGTTCAATCTTCAGGCCAACGATTTTTTATGGTAGTGAAAGTTGGGTGGACTGCGGATACCTTCTGCACGACCTGGAGGTTTCTGATATGAGGGTTCTTAGGAGCATAGCGAGGGTGAATCGGAGGGAGCAGTGGGACAATCATATCAGGAACGATGGCATCAGGAAAAATTTAGAGGTTACATCAGTGGAAGAGGCGGCATGGGTTAGTCGTCTGCGTAGGTACGTTCAGAGGATGGGCAATAGCAGGCTGCCAAAGGGGATATTGAATGCTCATGACACAAGTCCTCGTCCCTTCTTCCAAAAATACCTGTTATCAATTTGAGTGACGCTTACAGCTTCGAAACGCAAAAAATTCTTTTGAAATATTTTCACATTTGGTTAAAAAAAATGCGTTACAAATGCCAGACGCCCCAATGTTAGAGTTTTTCTGTTCTTTCAGATTTCGCACGCCAAAAATTTGGCTACTCGTACTCCACACATCACGCAAAACTTAATTTTTTTTCGTGTCAAATCTGAAAGAGTAGACAAACTCTAACATTGGGGCGTCCGGCATATGTGTCCGCATTTTTATAACCAAAAGTGAAAATATTTCAAAAGAATTTTTCGCGTTCCGAAGCTGTAAGCGTCACCCAAATTGATATCACTTGTTTTGGAAGAAGGGACGAAGACTTGCGTCACGTCACGCAGTCCCCACACCCCAAAAGAACGTCCACGAACCCAAAAAACTCCATACAAAAACCTTTGGGACAAGGAGCCATATATAGGCGAACTTTTGAGTTATTTCCCCTTGCCCCCCTCCCATTCCAAATTGATGTTACAACTACGTCGCATCAGCTTTCCAACGAGCCCTTACTCATCAAAATCGGTTGAAAATTGGCTGAGATATCGAGTTTTGAAAATGACAGTTTTGTATGGCCAATGGATTTTTCTATTGTTCTCATCATTATGAAAACTTTTTTCTGATCTGTCAGTTTCTATCTATCTATCAATAATTTTCGATCTCGAGAACTAGACAGCCGATTTTCCTGAAATTTTCAGGGAACGTCAGTCTCGGCCCCAAATGAAAAATTTCATATGCCACTTTCCCGGGAAAATTCTGGACTTTCGTTTATGCTTTTTCGGTTTTCGAATTTTAGCTCCGGAATGACACGACTTAGAGAGATGGTTTCTTCTAGAAAGTTATAGAGTTTGGTCAGGAGAATTTGTTAGCATTTTATGAAAATGGCTGCCAACTGTCAAAGTGACACCATCTTGAATTTTTTGCTAAAATCTGAATAAGAATGCCTAGACAGTTGGTTTCTTCAGGAAAGTTATATTAATCACTGAGAAGAATTGGTGACACGAAGTGTTCCGAAGGTAGCCGAAGGTGACGCGAAGTGTTCCGAAGGGAGCCGAAGGTGACACGAAGCGTTTCGAAGGTAGCCGAAGGTGACACGAAGTGTTCCGAAGGTAGCCGAAGGGGACACGAAGTGTTCCGATGGCAGCCGAAGGGGACACGCAGTGTTCCGATGGTAGCCGAAAGTGACACGAAGTGTTCCCAAGATAGCCGAACGTGACACGAAGTGTTCCGAAGGCAGGCGAAGGTGACACAACGTATTTCGAAGATAGCCGAAGGTGATAGGAAGTGTTCCGATGGTAGCCAAAGGTGTTGGAGAACAATTTTTTTCGGAGAAAATTTTTTTTGGAGAAAAATTTTTGTTGGAGAAAAATTTTTTTCGGAGAAATTTTTTTTCTAAGAAAATTTTCTTTTCTGAGAAAATTTTTTTTCGGAGAAAATTTTTTTAAGAAAATAGAAATTTGTTTTAAAAGAAGCGCTGTAATTTTTTCAGGAAATCGAAACTTTGAACACAAGGTTACATTCAAAAAAACTTCTGCGTATTATCAGCGATAGCGTCACCTCAAGCGATATCATTAATTTTGGAAGCAGACTTACGGACTGCGTCATACTTTACATTTAAAGAGGTTTTTGTTGTTCTATCTATTAATAATTTTCGATCTCGAGAACTAGTCAGCCGTTCTTCCTGAAATCTTCACTGAACATCAGTCTCGGCCGTCTCGGCCACAAATGAAAAATGTCATAGGCCGATTTTCCGGGAAAATTCTGGAAAAGCCGTGGCATGTGGAAAAGTGGTCAATTTTGAGGGTTTTTCCGGTAATGCTCGAAGTTTCCGAATTTTAGCTTTGGAATGACAATACTTAGAGAGTTGGTTTCTTCGGGAAAGTTATAGAGATTGGTGAGTAGAATTTTTTTGTGATCCTAAGAAAATGGCTGCCAGTTGTCAAAGTGACGCCATCTTGGATTTGTTAGTAAATTAAAGTTTTCTCAGTGGTTTTTATAGCTATTTAGATGGTTTCTTCTGGATGATGAGTTGAAGAGGAGTAATTGTAAACATTTATGCAGATATAAGTGGGGCTGGCCGCCGCAAGCTATGGAAGCCGCGCGAAGTGCCGCCGCCGCTCCAAATTATTTTTTATGAACAAGGGTTTTAGGGGAAGTGACTGTGAACATTTCTATACTTATAAGTGGGGGTGGCCGCCGCAAGATATGGCACCAAATCGCGCCAATTTTTTTTTCGAAGAAATTTTTCTTTCTGAGAATGTTCAAACTTCCGAAATGACTGATATCACAACAAAAAACTTCTTCAAAGGTAAAGTGTGACGCAGTTCACATGCATTCACATTCACTTGGGTACCTTTTAGAAGAATATGAAAAATTAATTTTGAATTCAGTAAAACAATTCTTCTCAAAAGTCAGCCATCAATAATGTCAAATTTTTGCTATGTAAAAACTGAAAGTACAGAAGAAGTTTTTTGTTGTGATTTTATAATTGTATATCTCTGCGAAATGGCGATCGAATTGATCTTCCCAGTTTGCTTTTGGAGTCCCAAGGGGAAGCACGCTGGTCCCTGCCGAAGTAGGTCGGTTTAGAGCCAATCTGCGAAAGCTACCGTCGAGGGTAGATTCGGTACTACGGGGTTGGGGGCCAATGGGTGTTATTGGCTGTAAGATATGGCATGCATCCAGCCCCAACGCTTGGTTGAAGTGCCTAGTAGCGCTAAAACGTATTGGCTGTGTGAGATAGTAAACTTGGTTGAAACAGTTAGCGTGATGAATTTGGAGGTCTACACGAATTGTCGAGAATTGTTAAAACTTTACCCCGGACGAAGCCCGGTAACCGTGCTAGTTTTCAATAATTTCGATCATAGATGAACCGCTTGAAATCTCAGGGGATCGTTTGAAATCTAAGGGGGCGCACCAAATATCAGGAGAGAGCAGACCACAAAAAAATAGTCAAACAAATCAAAAAATGTAAATAATTTCATGTAAAAATTGCATGAACTTTTGTAAGATGTTGCTGACAGATTGTTGGCAGGAGCGTCTTCAGTGATTTCGTTCGAACCCAAGTAGTAAAGCATTTTTTAGGCTTAACTACTTAGCGCTAGGCTGGGGTCAATTGGACAGACATAGGATAGCGCTGAAAATTGATCTTCTGTTAAGAGATCTACGTCATAAGTGAGACACCCGGCTGGCGTCTAAGGGTCTGATCATTATGTGGGTAAAGTTAGCTCAACACAACATTGAAAATTGTTGTGTTGTGATGAGATAGCACAAGAAAAGTGTTGTGTTGAGATAGCACAAGAAAATTCGAGAATGGTGAGTATAAAATTTGAAAGTGGTGAGTTCAGTACACTGAGTTCAATGCTGTGCTGCTGTTGTGCCAGCACAGCACAACACAACAACGGCCATATCAACAGTGAGTTATCTGCCTATGGCGATTATTCATTGAACTCAATGTTGTGCTGCTGTTGTGCCAGCACAGCACAACACAACACAACAATGGCCATCTCAACAGTGAGTTATCTGCCTATGGCGATTATTCATTGAACTCAATGTTGTGCTGCTGTTGTGCGAGCACAGCACAGCACAACACAACAATGGCCATCTCAACAGTGAGTTATCTGCCTATGGCGATTATTCATTGAACTCAATGTTGTGCTGCTGTTGTCCCACAACACAACATAACATAACATAATCGCCATAGGCAGATAACTCACTGTTGAGATGGCTATTGTTGTGTTGTGTTGTGTTGTGTTGTGCTGTGCTGGTACAACAGCAGCACAACATTGAGTTCAATGAATAATCGCCATAGACAGATAACTCACTGTTGAGATGGTCATTCTTGTGTTGTACTGTCACAACTTCAGCACAATATTCACCACCAATGGCTGACTATATTCACCAATTTTGAAATTTTATATTCACCACAACTGTTGTGTTGTGTTCAGATAGCACAAGAAAATTGTTGTGTTGTGTTGAGATAGCACAACAGCATTTTCTTGTGTTGTGCTAACTTTACCCACATTGATTACTATAAAAGGCAAAACTTTGTCTGTTTGTCTGTTTGTTTGTAAATTGTCGGTCACAAATTTCCAGCGTGGACCAACATACGTCCGACCTGCTTGAAGATTTCCGAGGAACTAAAGCAAAAAGTCGTTTTGCATTGCCTTTTATAAGCCGAAAGCCAAAGAAAAGGCAATGCAATAGTAGATTCTTTTGCATTGCCTTCTATGATTCAAAAAAAGGCAATGCAAAAGAAGATTCCGTTGCGAATCTATCTACGTCCGACCTGCTTGAAGAGTTCCGAGGAACTAAAGCAAAAAGTCGTTTTGCATTGCCTTATATGATTCAACAAAAGGCAATGCAAAAGAAGATTCCAATGTGAATCTATCTACGTCCGACCTGCTTGAAGAGTTCCGAGGAAATAAACCCTGTTGCATTGCTTTTTTTAACCCAAAAACGCAATGCAAACCTAACTTCGAAGGGGAAGAGAACACCACAAGGGAAACCTAGAGGCAGAGAACGAGAGACGTTCCTTTTGTTAATTCTGGACCGCAATGAAGCAGCCCAACAAAAATAAAGCGCTCTTATTATGGGTACAGTCTCCCATATAAGAACAGTATCGCCATCCACACCTAGCATCGTTTTGCAACGACGCTTAGCGCTGGACATCACCAACCGGCGATACTTTCAAGCGAATTGAAAAGTGGTATTTCTACATTTAAAACTGCGTACTTTCTGTGAAGTATAACATTTATACAACGAAAAATGATTAGTAATTTTGTATGAGAAATTTGTTCAAGTAATTCCAGGGAGAATATATTGTTGTGTGTGTGTGTGTGTGTGTGTGTGTGTGTGTGTATAAATGTAAAAAGGAATAAACGAAAAAACTATTTTATGCACGTGGCTTCATTCAGTAATATTCTCAATGTATTAACGTTTGTTTATTAAGTGGCGTATTCAAATATTTTTTTTTATTTGTGTGAAATGAAGTCATGTGGTGTATTCAAATATTTTCTTTGTAAGGAATTATTTGTATGGAACGAAATGATGCATTGATTTTCTTTATACATTTTTTGGTTGGTTTCTTCGGCAAAGTCTTATAGACTTTGAGAGAGAGTTTTATTAGTAGAAGTCACCAGCATTGGTGAAAATGTCGGGCAGTTGGACATTGGGTCAATTTTTATGTTTTTAAAAATATCTTGGAATGTATGGGAGTTGGGCGATAGGTTTCTTTGGCAAAGTCTTAGAGTTTAGTGAGTAGAAGTCACCAGCATTGGTGAAGAAGTCGGGCAGCCGTCAAAGTGACGCCATCTTGGATTTTTGCTATTTTCTGAATTAGAATAGTTACGCGTTTGGTTTCTTCGGGAAAGTTGTTGATATTGATGAGTAGAATCTTTAGGAATACTAAGAAAATGGATGCCACCTGTCAACGTGACGCCATCTTGGATTTTTTGCTTTTAAAAGTATTTGGAAAGGTATGAGAGCCAGAACATTGGTTTCTTCGGCAAAGTCTTAGAGTTTTGTTAGTGGAAGTCACCAGCATTGGTGAAAATGTCGGGCAGTTGGGCATTGGGTCAATTTTTATGCTTTTGAAAGTACCTGGAAAGGTATGAGAGACAGACCATTGGTTTCTTTGACAAAGTCTCAGAGTTTTGTTAGTAAAAGTCACCAGCATTGGTGAAAATGTCGGGCAGTTGGACATGGGGTCAATGTTTATGCTTTTAAAAATATCTTGGAATGTATGGGAGTTGGGCGATAGGTTTCTTTGGCAAAGTCTTAGAGTTTAGTGAGTAGAAGTCACCAGCATTGGTGAAGAAGTCGGGCAGCCGTCAAAGTGACGCCATCTTGGATTTTTGCTATTTTCTGAATTAGAATAGTTACGCGTTTGGTTTCTTCGGGAAAGTTGTTGATATTGATGAGTAGAATCTTTAGGAATACTAAGAAAATGGATGCCACCTGTCAACGTGACGCCATCTTGGATTTTTTGCTTTTAAAAGTATTTGGAAAGGTATGAGAGCCAGAACATTGGTTTCTTCGGCAAAGTCTTAGAGTTTTGTTAGTGGAAGTCACCAGCATTGGTGAAAATGTCGGGCAGTTGGGCATTGGGTCAATTTTTATGCTTTTGAAAGTACCTGGAAAGGTATGAGAGACAGACCATAGGTTTCTTTGGCAAAGTCTTAGAGTTTTGTTAGGAAAAGTCACCAGTATTGGTGGGGCAGCTCGGGGGAAGAAGCAGTACGGCGGTAACCGGTTGTATGGAGAAATGGTAGTACGGAGAAAACAATAGTAAGGAGAAAATGATATTACGGAAGAAACGGTTGTACGCGAAGCAGTAGTACGGTGGAAACGGTTGTACGGGGAAAACAGTAGTGCGGGGAAAACGGTTGTACGCGAAGCAGTAGTACGGTGGAAACGGTTGTACGGGGAAAACAGTAGTGAGGAGGAAATTGTAGGACGGAAGAAACGGTTGTACAGGAAATAGTAGCACGATGATAACGTTTGTACGGCGAAACAGTAGTACGGTGGAAACGGTTGTACGGGGAAAACAGTAGTAAGGAGGAAATTCTAGGACAGGAGAAACGGTTGTACGGAGAAAAAGTATCACGGTGATAACGTTTGTACGGGGAAACGGTAGTACGGAGAAAATCGTGGTACGGAGAAAATCGTGGTACGGGGAAACGGTTTTGCGGGGGAAATGGTAGAACGGTGAAATGGTAGTACGGAAAAAACAGTAGTGAGAAGGAAATTGTAGGACGGGAGAATCGGTTGTACGGGGAAATAGTAGCACGATGATAACGTTTGTACGGGGAAATGGTAGTACGGAGAAAATTGCACACTCTTACATACATTTTAGTATTAATGTAGCAAATCTTCGACCTAGCGGACAAGAATGCTTAATGTCCGCGTAGGGGTATTTACTAGTCATTGATATATCAGTGATCAGTGATCAACCTTGATTAAAAACCACTATGATTTTAATTTCACAATTGTTGTTATTTTATCCGGGACGTTTTGTCGGACGAAATTCGATCTGTGAGCCATTCCAACCAGTTTTTGAAAATCCTAAATGTAAGCAACAACTTGCCCTTACTGCTCTTGCCCTTACTCTATTTTAATCAAATTCATATACGGATACGTAAAAAAATGTCATTTTTTATTAGCCGCAAAATATGCATCAATGTTTTGTCAAAAGAACTTATGGTCGAAAATTTATTGAACTCGAAGGAGATCCACTACAAGCTTTTTATTTTTTATTTCTAATATTGATTGATAGTAATTTATTGTCTACTATTTTCTAGATGACATGGAAAAAGAGTGACTATGACTGCTGTCATAGCCCTCATTAAAAAACCATGAAAAACGTTACAATATGACATTAATAACATTAACACGGATACCAATAAATAAATACAAAACTTAAAAATCAAAATAAGCGAAGCAAGTCAATTCTACAACAAGCAAAAGTACATTACATATTTAAGATCTAATAAATCTAAGTCAAACATAAACATAGAAGGGACCCGTACGTATCAGAATAGATGCGGCAAACAGAGTTGATGTTACGAAAAGACTGGAACGTATTTAAGTAAATGTTGCGTTCACATTAGACTGTATTGGAAATTGCCCGTAGGGCAATTTTGAAAAACCCGTCCTAAGTAACGGTGTAAAAAAATTTTCCGAACTCACAAAATTGACCTCCAAATAGAGAAAAATGTTCTCCTCAATTTTGTCTACAACATAGTAAAAACTATTTTTTGGGCTAGGGCCGGCCTAGGGCCTTAAGTAGAGGCCTCTGAGACATACTTCCATAGACAAAAATGTTTCCCTCAATTTGCTCTGCAAAATAGCAAAATAGGCTGACCTTAGGACTGACATGAGGCCCACTTGAGCCCTAAGCACGGGCAAAAATTCATACATAAATTGTCGGCCGTGCCGAGATCTTTCAAACAAAAAAAAGTTTTTGGAAATCGGAAGAGATTTACTCGAGTTATGTACAAAAAACACGTAGGGACCTAACAAAGACACTTTTTTAGTGCCCTAGCTAAGTCCAAAGGCTCAAATCAAAAAATGTTTCTTCCACAAATTGTCGGTCATGCCTAGATCTTTCAAACAAAAAAAAATTGAAAATCGGTAAAGATTTACTCGAATTATGTACAAAAAACACATAGAGCCCTAGCAGAGACTCGTTTTTAGTGCCCTAGCTAAGTCCAAGGACTCAAATTAAAAAAAGTTTCTTCCACAAATTGTCGGCCGTGCCCAGATCTTTCAAACAAAAAAAAATTATGAAAATCAGAAAAGATTTACTCGAGATATGTGCAAAAGACCAAAAACCACTTAAACGGCCCTAGCTCGGCGGCCCTTGGGCCGACAGTGCCCAGATGCAATCCCATAAAAGATTTTTCGAGTACCTTTCAGGGAAAAAAAGTTTTTGAAAATCGGTTGAGTTTTACTCGAGTTATCTTGTTGACGGACGGACGGACGGACATTTTTTTTATTGCTGATGATCTAAGGACCATGATCGGTGCTTCCCCTCTACTCCCCGGTCGAAATTCGACTGGTTACAAACGTCGTGGTAAACGCATAAGACCCCTTTTCAAAGAACTTCCTTCTTCGTACGGGTCTAAAAATATGTTCTCAATTTGTCCTTTACGTATGTGAAATCAGAAAATTGCATAATTGCGTAGATGACTAGAAAATAGAGTATACAAAAAAAAAATAATAAAAGCTCTTGGAAAGCTCCCAAACTAGAAAATCGCTTGAAATCCGATCACCGAAATTTTTTTTTAATTGTTTTCGTCGATGATCAAGAAAGGACGAAATGAGGACATATTTTTGCTGTCCATTAAATTTTCATACGAGTGAAGGACTAAAAATATGAGAAAGTTCATATATATCGTTAGGTCGACCGACCTAAGCCCCACTTGAGCCCTAAGCACAGGCACCGGGCCCAAATTTGTTTTTGAATATAATTCGGTACTCGGTTACCTCTCAAATAGAAAAAGAATCAGCAAAATCGGTTAGGATTTACACGACTTATGTAAACAAACGCATTGGGCCCTAGTAGAAACTTGTTTTCGGGACCTGGCTGAGTCCAAGGACCTCTAATCAAAAAATTTTATTTTATAAAATCGGAAAACATTTACTCGAATTATGTGCAAAAGACCAAAAGCCACTTAAACAGCCCTAGCTAGGCGGCCCTTGGGCCGACAGTGCCCAGATGCAATCACATATAAGATTTTTCGATTAACCTTCAGGGAAAAACATAGAAGGGACCCGTACGTATCAGAATAGATGTGGCAAACAGATTTGGTGTTACGAAAAGACTGGAAAAGACTGGAACGTATTTAAGTAAATATTGCGTTCACATTAGACTGTATTGTAAAATGCCCTTAGAGCAATTTTGAAAAACCCGTCCGAAGTAACGGTGTAAAAAAATTCTCCGAACGCACAAAATTGACCTCCAAATAGAGAAAAATGTTCTCCTTAATTTTGTCTACAACATAGCAAAAAACTATTTTTGGGCTAGGGCCGACCTTAGTACTGACCTAGGGCCTTAAATAGAGGCCTCGGATACATACTTCCATAGAC
>CM055406.1:111481770-111493899 GCA_029228625.1 Pseudolycoriella hygida | reverse complement strand
GGACCGACATGAGGCCCACTTGAGCCTTAACCACAGGCAAAAATTCTTCTATAAATTGTCGGCCGAGAAACAAAAAAAAGTTTTTGAAAATCGGAAGAGATTTACTCGAGTTAGGTACAAAAAACACGTAGGGCCCTAACAATGACTCTTTTTTAGTGCCCTAGCTAAGTCCAAATACTCAAATCGAAAAATGTTTCTTTCACAAGTTGTCGGTCATGCCCAGATCTATCAAACAAAAAAAATTTTGAAAATCGGTAAAGACTTACCCGATTTATGTAGAAAAAACGCGTTGGGCCCTAGCAGAGACTCGTTTTTAGTGCCCTAGCTAAGTCCAAGGACTCAAATGAAAAAAAGTTTCGTCCATAAATTGTCGGCCATGCCCAGGTCTTTCAAACAAAGAAAAATTTATGAAAATCAGAAAAGATTTACTCGAGTTATGTGCAAAAGACCAAAAACCACTTAAACAGCCCTAGCTCGGCGACCCTTGGGCCGACAGTGCCCACATTAAATCCCATAAAATATTTTTCGACTAACTTTCAGGAAAAAAAAAGTTTTTGAAAATCGGTCAAGATTTACTCAAGCTATCGTGTTGACGGACAGACAGACAGACGACAGACAGACCGACAGACAGACCGACATACAGACCGACTTAGCTAGGGCACTAAAAAAGAGTCTTTGTTAGTGCCTTACGTGTTTTTTGTACATAACTCGAGTAAATCTCTTCCGATTTTCAAAAACTTTTTTTTTTTGTTTGAAAGATCTCGGTACGGCCGACAATTTATAGAAGAATTTTTACCTGTGCTTAGGGCTCAAGTGGGCCTCATGTCGGTCCTAAGGTCGGCCCTAACATAAAAAAATGTTTTTTGGTATGTTGCAGAGCAAATTGAGGGAAACATTTTTGTAAATGGAAGTATGTATCCGAGGCCTCTATTTAAGGCCCTAGGTCGGCCCTAGCCCAAAAATAATTTTTTGCTATGTTGTAGACAAAATTGAGGAGAACATTTTTCTCTATTTGTAGGTCAATTTTGTGCGTTCGAAGAATTTTTTTACACCGTTACCTCGTTTTTACTTCCTCTCTATATCGTTATTGATGTTAACGTACTAAACTGAGTGTACGACTTCAAAATTGTATTCATAGATTGTAATATTTTGTCCGGTGCGCATTCCATGTTTTCGGTCTAATGAGAGATATTTCGTCTTATCCTCACTAACTTATTAAGTCTAATTCCTTCTCCATTTCCATGTTTGGTAGAACGATTTTATGTGTGCAATTTCAAATCATTTTCTTTACAATATAATGCTTTCCTCAAACATCTGGTGCCTGCTTCAGTTTTCGTCCTTTTTTGCAAATCTTCGACTAAGAAAATGTTGTAACGAAGACCCCTGACTACATCTTAAGCATTTCACTGTATGTGTTTGTTGGTCCGACGCATGTTTGACATTGAAATCACAGCAAATGAAGAGAAGTCACGCAATAACAAACGACTTTTTCGCATCGTAATTGTCCTATCTAACAATATTTGTATCTTTCATTGTATACGTTACATTTGAGCTAAATAAATCCGCTCCAACAAATTACCATATTCGATTTCAATAAACACAATTTCACAAAAATAAACCGCTTCAGCAATATAAAAGCAATGGTTTATGTTATGTAGCAAGTCTCGAAGCTAGTGCATGAGTTTAATATCTAATGAAATAGGAGATTTCAAAGGATTTTAAAGTTGGCTTGTAATTTTTGTGGATAGCTTTCAGTGAAATCTATTAAGAAAACATAATTCGCGGTAACAGTTATTTTCGGTCACTAAGAAAAGTTGAAAAATCAAGTTTTCGTATTAAAGTTGAACTGAGAGAACGTGTTTTCGGTTCGAATGTACTCTCAGGTCTCAATTCGTAGATATTTTCATTCAATGTAAATTAAGCTTTTTCAATTGTTTGGGAACTCATGACAGAAAACTTTTTGAAGAATACAAGATTTGGGCCATAAACTGCATTACCACACCGTTTACATCACTAGTTTACTCCATAATACAATAGAAAGAGCTTTCGGAGCTTTTACTTTCAATAGCGGATGTCAGATTCTCTCATTCCCATGAAAAAATAGGCTCACAATTTTTGTCTTAAACATAGGGTAACCATGATTGCTACTTTTTTATATTAAGATGAGATAAATATTTGTTTGTGACGGATTCCCAGGTCACGTCTTAAAAAGTAGCCAGCATGGCTTCCTATCGAAGACGTATGTGGAATTAAGCCCAAAAAATGAACTTAACATGTTCAACTCTTTGATTAACAGTTTAAAGAAGTTCTCTCATTTTTTCGGTGTAACCAGATTAAAGTCAACTTAATTTGACAATTGGACATGAGCCAATGAATAGAGCATAGTTTGCATCACTTTTCATCAGGCAATAGTAGCCTCCTGTCGGTGGCGTCATCCGCTTATTTTCATAGCTGAATACGGATCAATATAAAACTAAAGTACCCCTGTCGGTGGCGCCATCCATTTTTTTTGTAGCTGAATAGGATTTGACACACAACTGAATCCTCAGTCTATTATTGAAGTAAAGTGCGGATTCTGAGGATTCAGTTGTGTGTCGAATCCTTTTCAGCTACAAAAAAAATGGATGGCGCCACCGACAGGAGGCTACTATTGCCTGATGAAAAGTGACGCAAACCATGCTCTATTGGACATGAGCCAATGAATTGAAGTAAAGTGCGAAGAGAGATAATCGAGACGACGTGTGTGAGTGTTTGGCAGTATGGAAAGCTAGACATAAATGACGTCTTCGTTTGGGAGGAGAGGGAGGTGTAAGAAAACACACACTTCATACAAAAAAAAATCTGCATTTGTATGAAACATTGCAGACCAGCGGGAGGGGTCCAAAAACTCGGAAAAATGCAAACGTCTTATATAAACGCTTCCAAAGTCACAATCGGATTACACTGAAGTTGACGGTTGACTAAAATGAATCAAATATTTACACACCTCTTTTCGCGAACACCAAACCCACATCATCCAGACCATTTAAAAAGCGCAGAGACATTATTGTAGGTTGGGAGGGTTCGGCATTTGTGACGCATTTTTTTAATCAAATGTGAAAATATTTCAAAAGAATTTTTTGCGTTTCGAAGCTTTAAGCGTCACCCAAATTGATATCAGTTGTTTTGGAAGAAGGGACGAGGACTTGCGTCGCATTTCCCTTTTAAAAAGGGTTTTGTTGTGATATCAGTTCTTTTGGAAGTAGGAAAATTGTCTTTGTTGAATTATATATAGAATTTTTTTCGAGCCGCCGCAAAACCGAAGCAGGACTGCTACTACTTCCATAGGCGAAAATGATCCCCTCAACGTACTCTACAACATATCAAAATAGCCCTCGCCTATCTTAAGCCATTTTGACGGTCACCTCGATACACTACACAGCCAACCCAACAACTTTCCCTTTGACACGAAACCTCTATGTCGAACAACCAACTTGTCTCATACAAAATGTCTACCATTCACATTACACACACAAACACATACAGATGGGCTTTATATAACGCCTTCTAAGAACCCTGCCTTTTAAACGAGGCCGGTAGCCCTCCCCTTTTTTTAGACCCGTACGAAAAACGAAGTTCTTCCAAAAGGGGTCTTATGCGTTTACCACGACGTTTGTAACCACCCCAATTTCGATCGGGGAGTAGGGGGAGAGCATCGATCATGGTCCTTAGATGACATTAAAAAAAATGTCCGTTCGTCCGTCCGTCACCGCGATAACTTTAGTAAAACTCAACCGATTTTCAAAAACGTTTTTTCCCTGGTAATCGAAATATCTTTTATGGGATTGAATCTGGGCACTGTCGGCCCAAGGGCCGCCGAGCTAGGGCTGTTTAAGTGGTTTTTGGTCTTTTGTACATAACTCGAGTAAATATTTTCCGATTTTCATAAATTTTTTTGTTTGGAAGATCTGCCGACAATTTATGGAAGAAACTTTTTTGGATTTGAGTCCTTGTACTTATGTAGGGCACTAAAAACAAGTCTCTGCTAGGGCCATACGTGTTTTTTGTACTTAACTCGAGTAAATCTCTTTCGATTTTCAAACTTTTTTTGATCGAAAGGTCTAGGACTGTCTCCCGTTTTATGGAAGAAATTTTTTTCATTAGAAACCCTTGGACTCAGTCAGGACCCTAAAACTGAGTTTCCACTAGGGCCTATCGTGTTTGCTTGTATAAGTTGGATAAATCCTAACTGATTTTGTTGATTCTTTTTCTATTTGAGAGGTAATCGAGTACCGAATTATATTCAAAAACGGACCCGGTGCCTGTGCTTAGGGCTGAAGTGTGCCTCATTTCTGTCCTAAGGTCGGCATTAACCAAAAAAATGTTTTGTTGCTATGTTGTAGAGCAAATTGAGGGAAACATTTTTGCCTATGGAAGTATGTGTCCGAGACACTTCCTTATGGCCCTAGGTCGGTCCTACGGTCTGCCCTAGACAAAAAATGGTTTTTCACTATGTTGTAGGAGGGAAACATTTTTTTCTATGTAAGTATTTGTACGAGGCCTCTCCTGAGGACCCTAGGTCGGTCCTAGACATATAAATGGTTTTTCGCTATGTTGTAGAAAAAATTGAGATGAACATTTTTGTCTATTTGGGGGTTAATTTTGTACTTTCGAAAGGCTTTTTTTCGGACGGATTTTTCAATTTTGCCCTTTCGGCAATTTCCAATACAATTTAATGTGGACGTAATTTCATACACTTAAGAGTTAAGGCAATATTTACTTGAATACGTTCGAGTCTTTTCGTAACATCAACTCTGATTAGATTTGCACTGAAGTGACCTTACGTAACTGTGTTGGGAGCGAGTTAGTAAGGCTGACGAAAAGTTTTAATTCTTTGATCTGATTGAGCAATTATTCTCTTCGAAAATTATCGATTTTCTACTTGCCAATCTCTACATCTTCCCCGAAGAAATCAACTGTCTAGGTATTCTAATTCAGAAGATAGCATTGTTGAGTATTCACAAAATCCAAGATGGCGCCGCTTTAAGAGCTGGCAGACATTTTCTTAGGATCCCAAAAGATCCTCCTGATTCCGGAGCTAAAATTCGAAAACCCAAAGAAACATAATTTATTCCTAACAAAAATCCAAGATGGCGTCACTTTGGCAGATTTCTGAAAATCCCAAAAAATTTTCCTGACCAAACTCTATAACTTTGTAAAAGACACCAACTCTCTAAGTGTTGTCATTCCGAAGCTAAAATTCAAAAACCAAAAAAACCTAATTTATTGCCTGGGAAAATTCAAAATGGCACCGGTTTGACTGTTGGAAATCCCAAACAATTCTACTGGCTATTGTCACAACAATAATAATAATAATCTGCCTTACAACCCATGAAGGGTTAGAGGCTAGATCATTATTTACTAGTTTCGCTGTTTGTGGTTCTACTTGAGATCCTTTCATTACCGGAAAGTTTTACTGCGCCAGTGGTAAGCTGTGCGACAAACCCAGTGCCATCTATGAAGTGTAACTAGGAGCGAAACTAGTAGGAGTAGAATACCGGTTCTCCCAACAATGCCTTTTTCCGGTAAGCCGTACGATGGCACTACACTCAACTTCACTTGACTTGAACGATTCAATCAGTTTTGTTATGTTTACAAATCTAACAATCGGTAAAAATCCGTCTGCAGCTGAGTTTCGAACCAACGCACTGGCAACTCAATCTCGTCGTAGCAAGCAGACGTGTTAACCACTGTGCTATCGAGTTGTTGCTATTGTCACTCCGGAGCATTACCTTCGAGCTTTACCTGAAAAACCGTCAAAATTGACCACCTTTCCACATTTTCCCGGAAAAGTGGACTTCTTCTTTGGGGTGTGGGGACTGCGTCACGCCCTCCGCTACCGCTGCGGGCATGATAAAAGTTTATTAAATTCCGTAAAACGACTTTTCAGGCTTTATTTTGGAACGTACGAATCAAGCGTCAAGTGTTACAGGCAAGTAGTAGTTATGTTATGTGCGGTGCCAATAAATCGCGTATGGGGTGAGAGAGATAAAACCAACGTTGCTAAGTTGAGCTTTTTTTTTTTTTGAAAGGTATTTATTTATCATTCCTTTTGATCTCTGAGTGGAATACAATATACAGCTTTCGAACGAATTTTACGCGATTTATTCGCTCACTAATATAAATACTCCTTCACTGCGAAGATATTGGTAAGCATAACCTGCCCCGTATGCTGATACCATTTTGTACATTTTTTATGTAAGTTAGAACTGAAAAAAAAAACATACGACCGAATAATTACCTACCAAGCAACTTTTTTTAACATCCCTAGGGTTGTTGTTTTCTCTTGTACTACTAAACACACACACCTTCAACATGTTACACTGCAGTTCTCACTTTTCGTTTATATAGAAACAAATATCACCTACAACAAAAATAAATCCTTGCAAAGTCTGACTACCCCGAAAAATATGTTTCCATTTCACCTTGGTATCTATGGCATTAAATGTCGTTCGCCTGACTATTTATACAACCCAAAACTATTTACATTTGAAACATAAATACACCATTTATATGGATGAGTTATCGGTTTCATGGCAAAAGAAACAGACAAAAGTTGCCCCCTAAGTAGCTCATAGTTATAGACATGATATATATGGGTTAGTAAAACTATTATAACAACACTAAAACGTTAAAATTCCACAGCAACACGAAAAAAAGGAAATAAAAAAAAACTTTTGTGAAACACGAGATTGAACTTTCGTTGCGCTAGAAGGTAAAAGCTCAGTCTAGTTTGTGGTGTGTTGCAGAGCTAAACAGTAATCGAATATTATTATTAGTGAGTCAGAACTGTACTCTAAAGTGATACTTTTAATTTATTTGAACTTTTATCGTTTGATGTGTCGAGTCCATAATTGAACTATTTAATTACCGTACGTTCAAGCAATTTAAAATAAATTCCAATTTGGCAATTTTCAACCGTCGGAAAATGTGGAAAACTTTATTAAAAACGTACTTTCTAAAGTTTAGTAAACACAAAGAAGGTTTTTCACGAATATTCATTGGGCCAATCATATTTTTTCTTTGTAAATAACATACACTCAGAGAAAAAACGTAGCTAGAACTTATTCATTTATTGGTACTGCCCAATAAAGAAGATGATGTATGTTGGCTCGAATACTTTTCAATGAATTAAAAACTTTGAATTTCCTTTAATTCTTTAACAATTCATTTATTCTGTATATTCGACTAGAATACTTGTTCAACAATTGTAACATAAAAATTCTATTTAAATCTAATTCTTCATCATTTAATGGTAAAATACAAAGATTATGAACTGACCTTTCTTCTAGACCAAAACTTGTCTTCAGTTCTGCAACCATTTCCTTTATGTTGCCTCCAGGTTTGACTTTACCAGAAACTGTGGCTGTTCTCAATTGAACCACTCGAACGTGACTGTCCTTGCCGGGTTTTATTTTGACAACTCTTGCCATCCTTGATGGTAACCAATTGACCAACTTTCAAATTTTCCATTGGAGACTTCCATTTGGTTCGCTGTTGAAGTGTACACAAATAGTCCTTGCTCCATTTCGACCAAAATTCTTGAATTTGTCGTTGCATTATCTGGTAACGATCCAGACGATTCAATTTTATGTCTTGCAGATTCGGTTAAGGAATTGCTACCAATTGCTCGCCAATCAAAAAATGTCTATTTTTATTTATTTATTTATTTATCATCATATACAAGTTTTAAGTTTATTACTAAATGTATAGCTTCATTGTGCATTGCACCGCGAAGAAGCTTATCAATTTACAATACAATTAGAGTTTAATTCATTTAGTTATATTAAGGTAAAAGTTAAAGTTTTATTTTTTCTTTTAGATTTGAATTTTTTTTTTTTAATTTTTTATAATTTTTATTCACGAGAGGAATCAGAGAACAAGTAACAGCAGATTATTTGAATCTATTCAAGAGATTATTGTCAAGAAATTAGCATGAAACATTACTGTCTATCAATATTGGACTAGAAATTGGTGTAAGCTATGACTTGCAGTCAACCTGCTACACTTACAAGAAATCTGTATCATCTATATGGCAAAATTTATTCTTAGGAGTTCAATAAACGACCTTCGAACATCAAAACACTCTGAGTTTTGGTTTGAAATTAAGAGTGGAAATTAAACACTCATTTGGCGTCTAAGTGGCAAGAGTATATGAGACAGTGGCAGCGAGCTTTCGCCCTCCGAGTGAGTGCGATCCTCCACCATCAGCCTTCCTAAAATCTTTTCTTTATTCTTTCTTCAAAAACAAAAACAAAGAGTTTCTTGAACCAACTCAAATAAGTCAAAAAAAAAAAAAAGAAAAAGAGAAAAATAAATCCTAATCTGGGTATTGCTGAGCTATAAGCCACTTTTTAAGCTTGTTTTCAAATCTGTGAGATGTAGCAGAAACTACCATTAACGGCAGGGTGTTGTAATAGAAGCTTCCTACTGACGATATCGCTCCGTATGCTCTCACTGTTCGTACTTTAGTTGGCTGAACTCTATTCTTTTTTCTAGTGTTATATTGATGGGTGGGTAGCTCAAGGACTAAGTCGTTGTGAGTTTTTTTGTTGAGTGCTTGGTGAATAAATTTACATACGCTATTCTTATATAAACTGGATACGTTGAGAACGTTCTTGCAGTGTTCATTATATAGTTCGGTTGTAGGAGTTCTCATTGGAAGTTTGCAAGCATGTTTCAGGCATCTGTTTTGGAGGACTTGAAGTTGCTTCAGATTCTTTTTATTAGCTACACCCCATGCTCCCGTCAGATAGCTGAGATGTGAATGCCCAAGAGCATGGTATATCATCATGAGAACATTTTGGGGAACGAACCTCTTCAATTTGCAAAGAGAACCGCTTAGTGAAGCTAGTTTCTTGCACACATGTGAGATGTGATGCGCCCAGGTAAGCTTGGCATCAAAGACAAGTCCTAAATACTTGAATGTTTCAACCGAGCTTATAATTTTCCCCTGATAAGTCAAATCGCCTCCTCCAGTGTTCAATCCTTTCTTCCTAAAGTGCATGACCTTTGTTTTATCCAAATTTAGGGCTAGCCTGTTCGCTGTAAGATATTTTCCGATGAGATCAAGGTCGTGGAGTAGCTCCTGTTCATTTGTGCGATACGACATATTAGAGCAAAATACTCCTGTGTCATCCGCAAATAAACTGACAGTACCTTAGAGGTAGTTGGTGTATGTCATTAATGAATACAAGGAATAGCAAGGGACCCAACACACTTCCTTGAGGCACACCATGTTTAATTGACATCAGTTTGCTAGATTTATTATTTATCTTGACAGTTTGCTTTCTCCTACTGAGGTAATCTTTTATTAAGTCTAATGCAATTCCCCTTATGCCAGCGGCATCTAGCTTACTCAATAGGATCTCATGATTTACGCAGTCAAAGGCCTTCTTGAGATCTAGGAATAAGGCACTGGCCACTTTTCCTCTATCCATATCCCTCAGAATTTTGTCTAAGAGTTCGTATGTGGCTGTGTGGGTACCACACCTTCTTCGAAATCCATACTGCTTAGAATATAGGAATCCCTTTTTTCTCAAAAAATTAGTTATTTTGTCATATATGGTCTTTTCAAAGATTTTGTTCAGCACAGGAAGAATGGAAATGGGACGGTAATTACTAGGATCATTTTTGTTGCCAGACTTGTAAATAGGGATGACCGAAGCTATTTTCAAGCAATCTGGGTAGATGCCGGTTCGAATGGTGAGGTTTATAATAGAAGTCAAATAAGGCGTTACGATATCTCTGACACTTTTCAGTGATTGGGCGGTGGTGCCATCCATACCTTCACTCTTCTCCGGATCAATGGAAACTATAAGATTCATAACTTCTGCCTCTTTCGTTGGTCTAAGAAATATGCTAGAAGCGGAGGTTTTCATGGTTCTAAACTGATTGAAGTCGCCATCTTGTCGGAGGCCTTGTGTTACTTCGCCTCCAATTCTCGCGAAATAATTATTAAGGACCTCTGCTTTTTCCACATCCTCATGATAATCAACTCCATTCAGTGTAATCTTTTCTATATTCTTCTGCTTGGAGTGTTTTCCCCTACCTAGCAGTCGATTTATGTTCCTCCAGGTTTTTCTGCGGTCATTGACAGAACTACTAAACAATTCTTCATGAAACCTATTTTTATAAAACCAAGACCATTTTTCTACCTCAGCATCAAGGGACTTTAATTTGGCTTTCACGTCAGATAAATTCAAAGATCTCTTGTATTTTCTATAGAAATTTTTCTGATAACTGAGTGTAGGTGTGGGTTCATCCAAGGGCATATAGGGACCTCGTCAATTGACTTAAGGGTAATGGTTGTGGATTCGTCAAGCGCTTCTTTATAGTTTTTTACAAAGAGATTCATTGCCTCATTAGGATTAGATAAGTCAATCAACTCGTTGTCGTTTAATCTCCGTGAAAGTATGGTCCTGAATTTTTCATAATTTGTCACTTTTTTTCCACCAGACCCGAAATCTTTTCTATCTGTTCAGGTACATGAGTAAAAACTGCTGAGTGATCTGAGAAATCAACCTTCACTGTATCAATTATGACTAATCTGTCTTGATGGAAATTGCATGCTACATGGTCAATAACTGTGCCACTAGATGACCTGGTCACATTACTGTTAATTATTTGCAGATCGAATGAGGACAGCAAGTTAACATATCGACTAATCATTGATGAACCGGAGGCAGATGCTTTAAGGATATTCAAGTTCGTGTCACCAACTATAAGGCAACTCTTAGTTTGTGCTTTCTCTACAGTATGCTGCAGATGAGTAAGGAATTCCCCAAAGTTCTCATTCACCGGTGGTCTGTAATAAGAGATTATCCTCATCGTTCTAACACTGAGTTTATTTATATTTTGTTTGATACTCAGATCAAGAGTTATTGAGTAGAAGGATTCGTCAACTTTTTCAATAAACACATGATTAATCTCATTTCTGACAAATACACTCAGGCCACCTCCTTTCGCTTGCCTACATGCCGGGTAATGGATATAATTTGGAATGTTCCTTAAGCCTGCCAATTCATACTCAAAGCACGTTTCTCCTACTACAATCAAATCCAGTTTAAAATTGACTCTGGCAAGAAAACACAAAAGCTTATTAAATTTCATATCGCTCTCGATGCTCCTAGCATTAATTTGCAGTATTGATAACCCATTAAAGGAAGAATAATTTTTTAAGAAAAATTCATCGCATGATCCGATTTCGTCATATAATTGGTTCAAGACACTCTTAATATTATTTGAGTACATTTTAGATAATATAATTTGAGAGAAAAATACTAAAAGATAAATTTGATACTAAGAAAGAAACATGAAAAGAAGATCGCAAAGCCCAGGTCCAGGTGTAAGAACGTTCAGATCGTTCACATCATCACTTTGCGGAATAAGTGGTCGTGAATTTAAAATCGCTTCGATCTGGCATAAAATTGTGTCCATTTCTTCGAAGGACCCAACACTCGACGCAAATGAAATTTCACCGACTTGACGGCTGCTTCGCACAAACCATTAAAATGTGGAGTGTATGGTGGAATCATGTGCCAATCTTTTACCAATGACTTTCGAATCAAATCATTTTGCACTTGATTTTGAAGCATTTCTCTTAATCGTGCCAATTCTTTCTTCGCACCAACAAAGTTCGATCCATTATCACTTCGCAATTCTCGTGGTACACCTCTCCGTGAAGAAAATCTCTTGAATGCTTCCAAAAACTTCTGAGTCGTTTGATCGGAGACGACTTCCAAATGAATCGATTTGGTGGACAAACAAATGAACACTGCTATGTAACCTTTCGTGACGTCATATTTTCGTACATTCAGTGTCGGAACTTTAATTTGAATATAGGCCCAGCATAATCGACTGCACTTCTCAGGAAAGCACGTTGACTCGTTAATCGAACACTAGGAAGGTTGCCCATGATTTGACCACTTGTACGACCACGAATTCGACAACATTTCACACAATTTTTCGTGAATCGTTTGACCAAAACTCTCGCTCCGATGATCCAATATTTTTGACGAAGCTGGCTTAGCATTAACGTTATATCAGCGTGAAAATTGTCCAAATGTATTTGCCTGATGATCAAATTTG
>CM055406.1:111441215-111458505 GCA_029228625.1 Pseudolycoriella hygida | reverse complement strand
GGGAAATGGCAGTACGGGGAAATTGTAGGACGGGAGAAACGGTTGTACGGAGAAAAAGTAGCACGGTGCTAACGTTTGTACGAGGAAACGGTAGTACGGAGAAAATTGCACACTCTTACATAAATTTTAGTATTAATGTCGCAAATCTCCGACCTAGCGGACAAGAATGCTTAATGTCCGCGTAGCCCCTAGGGGCGGGGGTATTTACTAGTCAGAACAGATGCGGCAAACAGAGTTGATGTTACTAAAAGACTGGAACGTATTTAAGTAAATATTGCGTTCACATTAGACTGTATTGGAAATTGCCCGTAGGGCAATTTTAAAAAACCCGTCCGATGTAACGGTGTAAAAAAATTCTCCGAACGCACAAAATTGACCTGCAAATAGAGAAAAATGTTCTCCTCAATTTTGTATACAACATAGCAAAAAACTATTTTTTAGGCTAGGGCCGACATAGGGCCTTAAGTAGAGGCCTCGGATATATACTTCCATAGACAAAAATGTTTCCCTCAATTTGCTCTGCAACATAGCAAAAAACATTTTTTTATGTTAGGGCCGACCTTATGACCGACATGAGGCCCACTTGAGCCCTAAGCACAGGCAAAAACTTTTCTATAAATTGTCGGCCGTGCCGAGATATTTCAAACAAAAAAAAGTTTTTGAAAATCGGAAGAGATTTACTCGAGTTATGTAAAAAAAACAAATACGTACATAAAAAACACAACAAAGACTCTTTTTTAGTGATCTAGCTAAGTCCAAAGACGCAAATCGAAAAATGTTTCTTCCATAAGTTGTCGGTCGTGCCGAGATCTTTCAAATAAAAAGAAAATTTTGAAAATCGGTAAAGATATACTCGAGTTATGTACAAAAACACATAGAGCCCTAGCAGAGACTCAGTTTTAGTGCCCTAGCTAAGTCCAAGGACTCAAAATAAAAAAAGTTTCTTCCATAAATTGTCGGCCATGCCCACATCTTTCAAACAAAAAAAAATTATGAAAATCAGAAAAGATTTACTCGAGTTATGTGCAAAAGATCAAAAACCACTTAAACGGCCCTAGCTCGGCGGCCCTTGGGCCGACAGTGCCCAGATTTAATCCCATAAAATATTTTTCAACTATCTTTCAGGAAAAAAACGTTTTTGAAAATCGGTCAAGATTTGCTCAAGTTATCGTGTTGACGGACAGACAGACAGACCGACAGACGGACATTGTTTTTTTCGCTGATTTGTCTTCTGGAGGCAACAAAAAAAGGTTCGCCCTTACTCCCGGGTTCGAATTCGCAATGTAACAAACGTGGTAGTAAACGCATCAGACCTACGTACTTCGTACGGGTCTAAAAATTGTCAAATTGAAAAAAGTACCTCTACAGCTACTTTTTCGAGATTGCCAAAATTAAGGTAGTAGCGAGTACATTACATAACATTGTATAATTTTATAATTTGACACCTGGCTGCGTACATGAGCCCTGTACCTAAGAGTGAAAAAGGCAGCCTGGTGCTTAGTATGTGTTTTTACCAAAGTGTCGGCGGTAGTTAGATCTATACGTCACATATATTCCAACTCGGCACTAGGCTGTGTCCTTGAGTTATGACACTTTTAATGCAGGGGACAACAGCAGTCTGGTGCCGAATCGAAACTTATATGACATATGAAACTCACTCCTGCCTCCACGTTGGCAAAAACAGATGTCCAGCACCGCGCTGCCTTCTTTATTCCCAAATTTCAGAGTCGAGCTTAGACCACGGTCGAGTACGCATCGTTCTTAAGCTCGGCTGTCCTCACGATGAATAAATCGGAGCTTGACCGGAATATTTAATTTTGTGTAATTGCCAAAGTGTTCAGCGTTTTGTGCTATTACTGAAATTTTTGTTTTGTGCTACAAATAGTGATTTATTCTCGTGAATCTGAAGTGAAATGATTGAATCGCATCAATAACCGCATGGCGAATATGTAATTTGTAACATATTGTAACAATTGTTTTATTGTTTGCCGTGAACGTGTGAAGGCGGGTAATCATGTCAGTTTGCTTTGCGCCTGTAACTGAAGTTCAGGAGTTAAACTACCGCTTCATTGTATGTTTCGAAGCGCTGAAGTAATTTGTAAACGCAAATCCGTATGAAGAACGAAGGTCTTCGAAAAGGACGTTTGTAACCACCCCAATTGTAGGGGGAGTAGGGGGAGAGCATCGATCATGGTCCTTATATGACGAATCACCAATAAACAAACTGTCCGTTTGTCACCGCGATAATTTGAGTAAAACTCAACCGATTTTCAAAAACTTTTTTTCCCTGAATCTTTTATATGATTGAATCTGGGCGCTGTCGGCCCAAGGGCCGCCGAGCTAGGGCCCTTTAAGTGGTTTTTGTTTGAAAGATCTGGGCAAGGCCGACAACTTATTGAAGAAATTTTTTTGGATTTGAGTCCTTGGACTTAGCTAGGGCACTAAAAACGAGTCCCTGCTAGGGCCATACGTCTTTTTGTACATAGCTCCGATTTTCATAATTGTTTTTTTAATCGACAGGTCTATGAAAGCCCTAGTAGAAGAATTTTTTTTGAGAGTGTGCCCTAGAATATAACTAAGGCACTAAAAACGAGTCTCTGCTAGCGCTCTGCATGTTTTTTGTACATAACTCGAGTAAATCTATTCCGATTTTCAAATTTTGTTTGATCGACAGGTCTCCCGTTTTACAACAAATTTGGGTCCGGTGCCTGTGCTTAGGGCTGAAGTGGGCCTCGAGTCTGTTCTAAGGTTGGCACTAGCCAAAAAAAATTTGCAGAGCAAATTGAGGGAAACATATTGTATATTGAAGTATGTGTATAAGGCATTTCATTATGGCCCTAGGGCGGTCCAAAGTTATGTCCTAGACAAAAAATGGTTTTTCACCATGTTTGTAGAGAAAATGGAGTGAAATATTTTTGTCCATGTAAGTATTTGTCCGAGGCCTCTCCTGAAGACCCTAACTTGGTCCTAAGGTCGGCCCTAGACAAAAAAATGGTTTTTTGCTATGTTGTAGAAAAAATTAAGGTGAACATTTTTGTCTATTTGTACTTCCGGAAGGCTTTTTTTACACCGTTTCTTCGGGCGGGTTTTTCAATATTGCCTTCCCGGTAATTTCCAATACAATTAATGAGGACGTAATTTCATACACTTAAGAGTTAAGGCAATATTGACTTAAATACGTTCGAGGCTTTTCGTAACACCAACTCTGTTTGCCGCATCTATTCTGATACGTACGGGTGGGTCCCTTCATATGTTTTACTGTCGACTATACACCGAAGTAAATCAGTCGTATTTGCTCTGAACGATGTTTTGCACATCGTGAATTGGGCGAATTTGTATCGATTCGGAATTCGTGTAAGCAGTTGCACAGCTGAACTTTTATTTTTCCTAGTTGTCGTCCGGCTTTGATACTTTGTTTGCCTTATGTCACCCGCCGGGTCATCAATCAGCTCGGTTTGTTGAACGAAGGTTTTTGCCGCGGTTATGGCTCGCTAGCGAAGCTATGCCAATGAGTGAAGATTTTTTGGGCTACATAGCAGTCCCCAGCCCAGCTGGCGGACTGAAAGTCCTTGCCTTGGATAGGGCTAGTAGGCATTATTCCCATGTGCGCGCATCTTTGGGCTACAGGGTGGCTAAGGTCGACGGGTAGAGTAGTGATGATAGCAGGCCGCAGAGTAGTGGTGACACATGGCTTCTTTCCATGTAAGTCGAGACCCGAGCGGGAAAGCTCTGCGGTTTATGGTGTGAGGTTAGACCTGGACTGGACTCGCCACAAGGCCTTGTGGCGAGGACTAGTTACTTGAATAGGGTAGCATCTGATTGCATATGAACGTGAAGTAGGAGCTCGGGTGTGCAACTGTTTAAGAGTTGTTCAATCGATTGCTGTCTCTTGTACAATCTAGAATTATTCCCAGCTTTAGGTCCCAAATACTCATCCTCGTGCCGACTTCGATGCGGCTACTAACTATTAATTTTGCTCTTTCTTCCAGTCAGGCGTAGTCAGAACTTCAGCACCAGGCTGCCTTGGTAATACTTGGTCAGACCAGGCTGCTGAAATTCTGACAACGCCTAAATGGAAGAAAGAGCGAGGTTAATAGTTAGTTACACCATGGAATTCGGCACCAGACTGCGTACTTGGGACCTAAAGCTGGTAATAAAGTAGGCAGCCTGGTGCTGAACATCTGTGTTTTTGCCAAAGGGGAAGCAGTAGTGAGTTCTATACGTCACATAATTTTCAATTCGGCACTAGGCTGCCGCTGCGCCCTGCATTCAAAATATCATAACTCAAGGACGCAGTCTGGTGCCGAGTTGAAACTTATCTTAATTAACTTAACTTATTTTGGTAAAAACATATGTTCAGCACCAAACTGCCTTCTTTATTCAATTCAGATAATTTTATTCATCACACATAATAATACTTTTATAAATGAGCAATCCCACTGTGCCTGGCACTTTAAAGGGATTGGCAGAAAAAATTATTATAATTAGTTTCAATAAACAAATTTAGAGAAACACAGAGTCACTGTGTGTGCGTCCATGCTCTTATCGTCAGTCATAATATGTCTTAATCATCTCAAATGGCAGACTCAAATTCCAACTTCTTCCTAATATTGTTACCATCATTCATAGTCCACAGGTAGAGAATCCCATCGCCACCCATCGGTCAACTTAGCCCGGGATATTGTCTCTCTGGAATCCATTCCTTCAATAGCGACTTACAGCCAACATTAGATGATTCACGTACCTCAGCCGGGAGAGCATTACAAAAATTACTACCAGCAATTGTGGCAGCTCTTTTCAACCGACATCATCAGACATCCAAAACTGTTCTATTGTTCGTAGGATATCTATGCTTGGTCAGCTCAAATGTCACCGCATTATGACTAATGTTACGTATGTCATTACGCACAAAGCACCTTACTTCAACTGGTATAACCCAGTGACATTCAGGACACCTTTACACTGCGTTCTGAACAAGTCCACTGTTGAGTGGGTTGATTGATCTTACAGGCATGCTTCAAACATCGCTTTTGCAAAATCTGCAGCTGCTTCAGGTCAGACGCATTTGCTGCACCCCACGCTCCAATGACATACTTCAGATGGCAGTGTCCCAAAGCATAGTAGATTTTCATTAAAACCTCCTTCGGCAAGTTATGTTTAAGCTTACATAGAACCCCACTAAGGGAAGCCAGCTTCTTGCAAACCCCCAATATGTATTGCCTCCATGTCAATCTATCATGAATAATCACCCCAGGTATTTAAAAGCCTTCACTTCTTCAATCACTTGCCCATCCAACATTACCTCATCAATCCCCTCGCCTCTACCCGAGATCGTCCGAAAATGTATTATTTTTGGCTTTTTAACGTTTAGTCGCAACCCATTTATCCCTAGAATGTCATTGATGATCTTCAGGTTCAAATTTAGATCTGTGACATTCATACCGTGATTCACATTAGTACAGAAGACCCCCGTGTCGTCAGCGAATAGTGAAACAAGCCCATTCAGCGATAACCGATGCAGATCGTTCATATAAATAAGAAACAATAATGGCCCCAAAACACTCCCCTGAGGAACCCCTATGTCTATAACCTCTAGGTCACGAATCTCCTACTCTGACGCACTGGCGACGCTCATGCAAATAGCTTTTCAGGAGCTGTAGCGGAGTGCCTCTTACACCCACAATCTCAAGTTTACGAATTATGATTCACACAATGAAGGCTTTCGTTATATCCAGGAAAAGAGCACTAACACTTTTCCCTTGGTCATTGTCTTTGATAATTTTGTCCAGGATTTCATAGATCGCCGTATGTGCACCCGCCCTCCTCCTAAAACCATATTGTCTAGCATAGAAAAATTTATGTTGTTCAAGGAAATTCACTAATCTGTCCCGTATCACCACCTCAAAAACCTTGTTTAACAATGGCAATATCGATATAGGCCTGTAATTGGTGGGATCTTCTTTGCTATCCGACTTGTACGTCGGGGTAACGCTAGCATGCTTCAGACAATCTGGATAAACTCCAGTGACAATAAACAGATTCACAGCACGTGTAAGCATTGGCGTAATTAAATCAGCACAATTTTTCAAGTATACAGCTGTCAGGCCATCAATCCCAGCACTCTTGTTTGGATTTTTTTTTACTTTTTTATGACTTTCCCTACCAAGGACCCTGTTCATTTCTTTCCACATCTTCTTAGGGTCTCCTCCCACTCTCTCAAAGATCTGGTCATGGTATCTCGATTTATAAAACCACTGCCATTTCGAAACCCTTCATTCAGGAATTTTAGTTCACTGCGGACATTTTCATCATTCCAAGTACCCTTCCTCTTCGACTTCCTGAAACATTTATGACTTTCCTCAATTACTGCCCTCAGGTGTTCATTCATCCAGGGACAAAGATCGTACTTCCGTTTAGAGACTGTTCAAATTTCCACTGCAGCATCTTCATAAGAACACTTCAACACGGCAACCATCTCATTCATCAAGTCATTAACGTTTCTATACACCTTCCCCGCCATCTCTTTCAACTCTCGTACAAGATTATTCCTAAAGGTATAATAATCTATCTGTAACCCTCCTCAACAACATTTCGTTACAACTCTTCAGCTTCACCGGCAAACGCGTAAATAGGGCTGTATGGTCGCTAAAGCTAACCTCAACCGTATCATTCGAGGAGGAGACTTCCTGCGAAAAATTGCTGATTACATGGTCAATTATCGTATTGCTACAAGATCTAGTGACTTTGTTGTTTATAATTTTGAAGTCCTAGTTGCAGGGCTCAAGTACGCAGCCAGGTGTCAAATGATAAACTTATAGTAATTTAACTAGTAAATACCCCCGGCCCTAGGGGCTACACGGACATTAAGCATTCTTGTCCGCTAGGTCGGAGATTTGGGACATTAATACTGAAATGTATGTAAGAGTGTGTAATTTTCTCCGTGCTACCGTTTCCACGTACAAACGTTAGCACCGTGCTACTTTTTCTCCGTACAACCGTTTCTCCCGTCCTACAATTTCCCCGTACTGCCATTTTCCCGTACTAACATTTCCCCCGTACTAACATTTCCCCCGTACTACCATTTCCCCGTACAAACGTTATCATCGTGCTACTATTTCCCCGTACAACCGTTTCTCCCGTCCTACAATTTCCTTCTCACTACTTTTTTACCCGTACAACCATTTCACCGTTCTACCATTTCCCCCGCACAACCGTTTCCCCCGCACTACTGTTTTCCCCGTATAACCGTTTTCACCGCACTGCTGTTATCCCTGTACAACCGTTTCCACCGTACTACTGCTTCGCGTACAACCGTTTCCCCCGCACTACTGTTTTCCCCGTACAACCATTTCCACCGTACTACCATTTCCCCCGTACAACCGTTTCCACCGTACTACCATTTCCCCCGCACAACCGTGCCCCCCGCACTACTGTTTTCCCCGTACAACCGTTTCCACCGTACTACTGCTTCGCGTACAACCGTTTCCCCCGCACTACCATTTCCCCCGCACAAGCGTTTCCACCGTACTACTGCTTCGCGTACAACAGTTTCCCCCGCAATGCTGTTTTCCCCGTACAACCGTTGCAACCGTACTACTATTTCGCGTACAACCGTTTCTCCCGTACTACTGTTTTCCCCGTACAAACGTTATCATCGTGCTACTATTTCCCTGTACAACCGTTTCTTCCGTCCTACAATTTCCTCCTCACTACTGTTTTCCCCGTACTACCATTTCTCCATACAACCGGTTACCCCCGTACTGCTTCTTCCCCCGAGCTGCCCCACCAATACTGGTGACTACCACTCACAAAACTCTGAGACTTTGCCAAAGAAACCAATGTTCTCTCTCTCATACCTTTCCAAATACTTTCAAAAGCATAAAAATCCAAGATGGCACCACTTTCACAGGTGGCAGCCATTTTCTTAGGATTCATAAAGATGCTACTCATCAACATCAACAACTTTCCCGAAGAAACCAAACGCGTAACTATTCTAATTCAGAAAATAGCAAAAAATCCAAGATGGCGTCACATTGACAGCTGGCAGCCGTTTTCCTAGGATTCATAAAGATGCTACTCATCAACATCAACAACTTTCCCGAAGAAACCAACTGCCTAAAAACACAAAAAAAAAAAATTTTTAAATTATATCAAGAAAAAATTTCAATTGAAATCTAGGTAGCATAATGGTTTTTTTGCTATAAAAGGAAATGCAAAACCGTATTTTAATTCAGTCTCTTTAGACTCGTCAAGCAGGTCGGACCTATGTTGGTTCACGCTTGAAATTTGTGACCGACAAACCGACAGACAAACTTTTGAATTTTATAATTATAAATTAATTTTGGCATTTTCAAATTTTCGGCACAAAGAGTCCTAACTGAAACTGCAGACCAATCTTCTAGCGAAAAGTTTGTTAAACAACTCAAAAAAGTAGCTCAACTAATAGATGAATAAACAATGATTCTATATAGCTATTGGGGTACTTCTTTGAATTTGAAATTTTTTTTAACAAATGTTACTCTGGAAAAACATCAGGTGAGTTCCTTTCAGAGTTTATCGATGCTGATAAATTTAACTCGTCGATAAACTTGACGTCTAGCTAAATTTGAGAGCAAATTTAAATTTAATTTTCTTATTTGACGGGAGAAAAACCGAATTAACTTCAGTATATTCAAACTTACACAAAAGCGAAACGTGAAATTTTAGTCATAAAATCAATTTTATTTACAAATAAACCATCAAATTATCATATCACAAACTTCCTAAAATCACACTGAGAAGTAAATTTCAAACTTCGTGCGTTGTTTATCTCGATAAACTTACCAAAAAACTAGCTCCGAGGCTACAATAAATTTATCAGCATTTATCCGGTTAAATTTAATTCTGAGTACGTTTGATGCGATTTAGCAGTTTATCGAAAAATTAAATTTAACCAACTCGTTAAACTCTGAAGGGAACTCACCTATCGTTTTTATCGGTTGTGCTTTTTTAAACAGATAATAAGCCCAATCAACGCGCAATTTTTTACTAGACGGTAAACTTCAACTGCATTTTTCCTTGAGTGTACATAATTTGTGTTTAAATGGAAAATAAACTTAAAGCCGAGATTATGTATATGTTCCGGTTGTATCCGTACGTTTAATTTTGCATACTTCGACGCTGATTGCCTCGAATAGCCCAAGGCTAATTTAATGATACCTACGGGAGAAATAACGTCGAATTTTGTCGCACGAATTTTCCTGAATTTATGTGTGATTCTCCGTTGTGTTACAAATTTCATAACATTTTGCACAGTATTTAGCCGGACAGTGTTATGCACACATTCATGTTTCCAGTTGAAGCATTTTTAATTATTCAAACAATATTTCATTCTTTTAAGGGCTTTATAAGGCTCTCTGGTTTTTTATTATTAACACGTATCCAGTACACGGTACATCACCTGCACGAAACGACATACAATTTTGTATTTGTAAAGACATTTCCAGACCATATTTAAGAGATATTGTCACTTGAAAAAAGTGAAATACAGTCGTCTCAATGTATAGATACGTTTTCTTTCGAAATATGTGAAGTTTTTCACTTTGTTATCATAAATATTTTATCTGGCGCTGGACTTTGAAGTTGAATTTTGAAGTAAGTACATACCTATCGGAACACCTGGTATGTTAAAAAAACACCTGGTGCCTTACAAAACAAAATGAAAATCCTGACGAAAATACGCAAATGTGAAAAAAATGTTCACCTCAGTTTGGGGCCATCCACAAAGTACTTATGCTTCATAGAGGGAGGGAAAGGGGGTTCCACAAAAGCGCATGCTCGATACATTTTCCAATTTATTTCATACTTTTTTGCGTACGCAAAGGGGAAGGGGCAAGGGAAATGATTATTTTTTTGGTGCCGAGTAATTTATGGATAATACCTTCTCTCAACATCGTAGCAAAAAAATTGTTTTTGGGCTAGGATCGACCTTTAGCCCTAAAGTCACCCGACAATAGACCCACACTTCCATGTGTGGTGACCCGGTTATGTGGTAAGGAGGTTATGGCCTAGAATTACATATAAACAAGAGGCTTAGTAATGTATAAATGAGGAACTGAAAACTGTTTTGAGGAAACAGTGAAATGTAACATTAACAAAATAAATTGTTATTCATAAACATTGAATTGCAATGTTGTAATCGTAAATATACAAAACGTATTATAAAAGACTGCTTTACAAATGTATACTTTAGTTCTTAACTAGACTTCGTTCAATAAAGACATCTTGATTTGGATAAGTTCATTTTATTTACTCACCAATGGGAATATGGGCAACACTATATTTCGTACACATGGGCAACAAAGTTATCTTAAACTTTACAACTCCCACCCAAGTGCTAAATAGAAGCCTCCAAATCATATTTTCACGGGAAAACTATTTCCCTTCAGAACACAGCATGACAAACTAGAACATATTCATTCATGAAAAACAAAAAACTACCACATAGCGTGTATTAGGCCGACACTATGGACCCTACAGTCTAACCCACTGAACCCATTTTCACGATATATTTTTGCGTGCTTTCCAGATGTCTATTCAAAGCTTTGAAGGTAGATTTCTTTGATAATTTCGATCCTAAAAAAACGCGTTCTTGACCAACTTTTCGACTATATTTGAACATAACCAAATACCCGTACGTATCAGAATAGATGTGGCAAACAGAATAGATGTGGCAAACAGAATAAATGTGGCAAAGAGACTCAAACAAATAAGCAAACAATCCAACGTTTTCTGTTCTTTTATAACTATAAGAATTTCAAAGATCCATAGAAATTACCCAAGGTAATGTCAAAGGCCCTACCAAAGTACATCTTAGACCATTCATATCTAGAAATGGAAAGGGATTGGGCCATTTTTCCCTAAAACCCTGAAACACGTGTTCTCTAAAATTTTTTTCCATACAACTTTGCCTTTGGAAGCAACCTTCTACCTCTTATAGTTCTAGAGATATGGGTCATCTCTACAGCTTTACCTTTGAAGGCAACTTTGTACCTCTTATAGTTCTAGAGATATGGATCATCCCTCCCAATTCTAGAAGTGGTCATATCCCAGGATTGGGTCAATTCTACCCAAAGCCTTGAGAAACGTGTTCACCAAAATTTTATTCTCTAAAACTTTGCCTTTGGAAGCAACTTTCTACCTCTTATAGTTCTAGAGATATGGATCATCCCTCCCAATTCTAGAAGTGGTCATATCCCAGGATTGAGGCACTTTTACCCAAAACCCTGAAACACATGTACCCTAAAATTTCATTCTCTACAACTTTGCCTTTGACAGTGAAACTTCATATTGCATAGTTAAGGAAATAAACACGAAAAACTGTTTTCGTATGTCGCCAAGAAACCCAATTTTGTCGATTCCATTGGTCCCGGTGCCCCGACCCCTGATCCGATTCTCAAAAAATTATTTCCCAATTTTTTGACATCAAATCCTTTCATTTGACACCAACATGAACAATTTCCGTGTTATACTTGCTGAGATATTTGCGAAAAAGCTCTACCGACCCTCGAAAAACCATGTTTTTGGTCACTTTCTCAATCATATCTCCGGAACCACTTGATCGACTTTGCTCATCTTCGAACTTGAATCATGGGAGGTATATATCTTTCAGGGAAAAAAGTTTAGGGTGATCGGTTGATCGGTTTGGAAAAAAAAGTGGAGACGGTCGGACGACGACGGCAGGCATTTTTTTTATTTTTGATTCGTCATGTTTAGACGGTAATGAATTCATCCCCCCAACTGCCACCTCGATCTACCCCATTTTACATTACAATTGTTTGTAGTAAACGTATACGACCTTCGTACTTCGTACGGGTCCAAAAATTGTTGACCGATACTGCCCAAATCCAACCCCATAATCCTTTTATGCGCAGAAGGACAAAAAGCGTCAGATTTCTTCACAGAATTTAGATCTACAAATTACTCACTTTTCAAAGTTATTATTTCCCGACTATTGAAACTGTTGACTTCAAATTCTTATGAAGGGCACCTTCCTGTTTTTGTGTCCTAGTGTCCTTGTTTGTGCTCAACTAAACATAACTAGTTCAAGACTTCTGTTTACTACTACTACTACCCTGAGATGCTGCTCGTTGGAGTTCTAATTCTATTCGTTCTATTCTGACCTTTCTTTACAAATCGTTGTCCTATACGAAATAAATTATTTCTAGGACAACTAGATTTTTCAGACGTTTTTTAAGAATAAATGAAGCGTTTAAATTGTACCAAAATTATTTTATTCGTCTGCTGCAGTTTCGTGGAAATATGTGTCCTCATCTTCAGGGAAATCGTATAAAGTAAACTTGGTCACATTGATTGATGAGTTTTGATTAGAAATGTTTTTGATAAATGATGTAAGCGAGTTGTAAATACAGTTAGCAAATTCATAATTTGGACATGAAATTCTCAACCAACTAGTTAGCAGCTGAAGCGCTCACACAAACCAATAAGCAAACAAATTTAATATTTAACTCTACATTAATTTATGAAGTCAGGTGCATTCGCTTTTTAATGATTGAGACACCAAACTGAAGGATATACACGTCCATTCAATTTCAAATAAAATATCGAACAATCGAACATCGTTTGTAGTGATTTTATGTGAGAGGAACTGACTGTATTCTAACTAACTGTAAATTTGCTTCCGATGCCTGTAACACGACCTGCTCTTCAGACAAAAAAATTCGCTTTTTCGCGCTGGGTATAGTACTGCATCTGCCCTTTTGGAGGTTACTAGTGACATTAGATATAATATGAGCAAGGGTATAGCCACGATTCCCCTTCTAGTCGACTTTTTCAAAGCTTTTGACTCGGTGTCACATGACCTGCTCACTGCTAAATTGTTGTCGAGATTTTGCTTCTCGCCTGAAGCAGTTCGTACGATGAGAAGCTACTTGTCTGACCGCTCGCAATGTGTCACCATAAATGGGTTCCAGTCACAATTTTTTGGACTTAGCTGTGGGTTGCCACAAGGTTCAGTGCTGGGCCCATTGCTATTTTCGATCTTTATCAATGATCTTCCTCCGCGGTTATTGCACTGGAGATGTCATCTGGTCGCTGATGATTTCCAGGTGCATAGGGCGGTTCATGAGGATAGCGCTTTCACTGATGTGGGTCTTCTGAATACTGACTTGGCAGCGGCGAAGGCATGGGCGAAAGATAACAGGTTGAAGTTAAATGCTGGTAAGACGAAGGCGATGATTGCTTCAGCCAGTGGTAGGGTGTGTAATATCCCAGAAATAGAATTTGATGAGGTGACAATTGTGTATGAAGATAGTGTCCTGGATCTGGGCCTGATGGTGGACTCCAAGGTGGGGTGGGTTCAACAGGCTCAAACTGTCTCTGCTAAAATTTCGCTGGTCTTCGGAACATGTGGCCGAGTGCTCGCTTTATTCCACAAGAGACAAAGAAGCTCCTTGTGAAGTCTCTCCTGATGCCTCATCTTATATACTGCAGTCCCACTATTGGTGAGCTGAGTGCCAGCACTAAGGAAATCCTTGTTAAACCCTTCAATGCGTGTGTTCGGTTTGTGTACGGTATCGGCAGATATGAGTCTGTGTCAAATTTCAGCAATAAACTTCTCGGAAATGACTTATTCTCGTACCTTGACTATCTTAACTCTACTTTCTTGCATAAAATCATCCTGAGAAAAGAACCGGGCTTCATACACAATAGGCTTAAGTACGGCTCATCTTCTAGAACGTTCAATCTGTTACTACCACTCAATGACAGGGATGTAGTAAATGTTGTAAAGCAATTATTCAACCCACTGACAACACTGTTTCTTCGAACATATATCTTCAGCTCTACAAACACTGCTACTCTTTTGTTCTCATCAAAGTCAAAATCATCGCTTATAATTTCTTTTATTCCCTCCATTTGTATCTTTCGGCATAGACCAAATTTTAGTTCGTAATAAATGTTTTATACAAATTGGAATTGTTTAAGCTCCGTACAATTCTCCCTTAAGGTATAGTGTTAAATCCTTTAGGTTATGGGCCCAGTTAATGGGAAATCGTCGGAAACCCAGTTGTTACAGTAAAGAAAATTATAAAGTTACAGTGTGAAGTACGATCATACAAGGCAAAATGGTGGACAACGTAACGACATCAATCGCTAAGCTCAATAACGAAAATTATTTCACGTGGAAATTTAAGGTCGAACTGTTGTTGATTAAGGATGAAGTGTGGCATGTAGTATCAGGAGTCATCCCGAAATTGTTAGCGGATAGATCAAACCAAGCAGCTGTTGACGCTTTTAAGAAGGAAGATGATAAGGCAAGGGCGATAATTGGACTGCTTGTGGAAGACAACCAACTGAGCCACATAAGGGATAAGGCGACTGCTAAGTTAATGTGGGATACCCTTAAAGATCTACATGAAAAAAGCACCTTAAGCAATAAAGTGTTACTGATGCGACGTATATGCAGAGCAAAAATGGAAGAAGGCGGTGACTTGGAGCAACATATCAGTGAACTTACGGAGTTATTCCAAAGGCTCGTTGCACTCGGAGAGACCCAGCTATCAGATAACTGGACAGTTGCAATGATCCTTAGCAGTTTACCGTCCAGTTACGACACACTGGTCACAGCTCTAGAAACGCGGCCAGAAGCCGACTTAACTTTGTCGTTGGTGCAGTCAAAACTAATCGGCGAATATCGGCAGCGGAAAGCAAGCGAAGATGTTGATCCCACGAATGGCAGAGAGTCAGTAATGAAAGTGGCAGAAAAAGTCTGTTATTTCTGCAAACGTAGTGGACACTTTAAGCGCTCATGCCCAAGCTATGCTATATGGAAGGAAAAACAAGACAAGAAACCCACGGAGCAAGCAAAATTAGTCAACCGGTACGAACAGTCGAAAGGCACCCAACGAAGTATCGAAAGCGATGTGTAAACGAAGGTGACAAATCAAAACGAAGAATTCCTGTTCATGGTATCAACTAACGTATTCCGAAATCATGCAAATTGTTACGATTGGTTCATCGATTCAGCAGCTACGAGTCACGTCAGTGGCAACAAGAGATTATTTTCCTCATTAAACCATGGCGACCAGGGAAAAGTTAAAGTAGCGAACAGTTGTTTCGAACAGGTTCATGGCAAAGGCACCGTCGAGATGGAAGTGATGAATGAAGCAGGAAAGACGTCGTCAGCAACGTTATTCGACGTATTGTATGTACCCGGAATAAATGACAATCTGTTGTCGGTTAGAAAAATAACATCAAAGGGATTCAGCGTGATTTTTCATGGAGAGACGTGTGAAATCCTACTTGGTCAACAGCAGATCGCCATAGCTGATTGCCGCGGAGAACTCTACAAATTAAGGCAACCGCACAAAGCGTACGCAATACTGTCGCGAAGTGATCATGGAACGTTGAAATGCATCCACCACTGGCACCGAGTACTTGGTCATCGAGACCCATCAGCAATTAAGGCGATGGCTAAAGCAGGTTTGGCGAAGGATTTAGAAATCATCGATTGCGGAGAGAAATCGTTTTGTGATATCTGTGCTCAGGCTAAGATGACACGTTTGCCATTCCCGATCTCAGAAAACGAATCAACATCGACACTGGATCTGATTCACTCAGATGTATGTGGACCAATGAAAAGGCACTCAGCAAGTGGAAAGCGCTACATTCTCACGTTCATAGATGACTATTCAAGGTTCACGAAAGTGTATTTTCTTCGACAAAAATCTGAAACTGAAACCAAATTGAAGGAGTATGTGGAGATGGTGAAGAATAAATTTTCGAAAAAGCCTAAGATGATGAGATCTGACCGCGGAGGAGAATACATGGGCAGCACTATAACGAATTATCTGATCAGTGAGGGAATTCAAGCTCAACTTACTGCTCCATATACTCCACAGCAAAACGGAGTCGCGGAAAGGAAAAATCGTACGCTGGTGGAAATGGCGCGATGCATGTTGTTGGACGCAAGGTTACCGATCAATGTTTGGGCAGAAGCGGTGAATATGGCTAATTTTCTCCAGAATCGTTTAACAACTAGAGCTGTCAGTACAACACCCTATGAATTGTGGAACGACAGAAAGCCAGGTATGAGTTACTTTCAAGCATTTGGTTCTAAATGTTTTGTTTACGTCCCAGCACAAAAGCGACACAAATTTGAGAATACCGCCGCCCCTATGATCCTTGTCGGTTACGATGAGCAGTCGAAGGCATATCGATGCTACGATCCCGCGAGCAAGAAGCTAACTATCAGTCGGAAGGTACGTTTCCCAGTCATCGGACCCGACAGCAGATTCTCACACAGCACTTACATGGATTCAGGGAGTGAGGAAGTTCAAGTTATAGTAGAGTAAATTCAGCGAACGTTCAAGACTACGATTTCTTGGCGACAGACGGTGGAGCGAGGTACTTGATGAGTACGAAGATGTCAGTGACGAGAGTACGAATGAGACAGTCGACACCAACGTTCCACCACATTTTGATCATGCGAGTCTATCCAATCAAAGGCACGAGGAACCGATCAGACAGTCAGACAGAATAAACAAGGGAGTACCTCCGAGAAGACTAATCGAGGAAATAAAGATAGTGCAGCTCAAGGTGGTCGAACCAAAAACACTAACAGAAGCTCTCGAGAGCGAACAACGAAGCGAGTGGATGCATGCAATTGACGAAGAGATGGACTCACTTAAGAAAAACGGCACCTGGCAACTGTGTGAGCTACCTGCAGACCGTAAGGCCATCGGAAGTAAGTGGACGTTCAAGGTTAAGACGGATAACGAAGGAAATGTGGCAAGGTTCAAAGCCAGACTAGTGGCGCAGGGATTCAGCCAAAAGTTTGGGTCAGACTACAACGACATTTTTGCACCAGTAGCACGTCATACGACATTGAGAACCATCCTAACAATTGCGTCAAAGGATAATTTAAGAGTTCGCCACATCGACGCTAAAACCGCATTTTTGAACGGAGAACTGAAGGAAATCATATACATGAAACAGCCGGCGGGATTCGAGGAAGGTGATGCTAACGTCGTTTGCAAGTTAAAGAAAAGCATATACGGGCTGTCGTCGGTGCGTACGCTTGGATGACTTTCAAACTGTACATCGCATTTATCTTCAGACGCACGTAGATGACTCTGTCGGAGATGCTGTTGATTTGGATTATACGGTTCGACCAGCGTTTGCTGATGAGCAGTCCTACACCATGCATCGCTGTTTGGCTATCGCTTCCACGGTAGTACAAAGTGCTTCCTGATTTCAACTTCAAGCATTCTTCACCACGTCGCCTGACTTC
>CM055406.1:111401761-111440715 GCA_029228625.1 Pseudolycoriella hygida | reverse complement strand
AAACTTATGTGAAAGTTGATGCCAAACAAATCCCAGGCTAGAAATTTTATATAGCAGAGAAGCGTTTAGGTGAGGCCAACAAATATAAATTCGTCAATGTTGACAAGTACGGCAAGAAGCTACTGGTTTGGCAGGCGATTTGTGGATGTGGTCGTAAGAGCAAGTCTTTCGTTACATCGTCTACTTTGAAGTCAGATTCTTACATCACGGAATGTCTCCAAAAACGATTGCTCTCCTTTATCAAAGGGCATAAAGGCAAAGTAATGTTTTGGCCCGATCTGGCTTCTTGTCATTACTCCAACGCTACGTTGAATTGGTACAAGACCAACCATGTAGAAATTATCCCGAAGGAGATGAATCCAGCGAACTGTCCCGAATTTCGTCCCATTGAGCAATTTTGGGCAATTGGCAAAAGAAATATGAAGAAGACACGAGCAGCCATCAAGGACACCAATTCAATGAAATTTTATTGGGATAAGTCGGTCAGTCTAATCAAAGGAACGACTGTGCGCCGTATGATGAGTGGTATCAAAGGAAAGGTGCGGGATTTCATCCGTACTGGCGAGCTTGCTGTATGACTTGATGTGGAAGTACAAAGTAAATATATATGCTTTCGAAGGATGACAAAAGTTTTCATTGAAATGAATCCGGTTAATAGAAACATCCAACTTGAGTCGTCCGGATTTTTTCGTAATCATACCTTACTAACCTTGTCTTAGCTATATTTCTGATTGAATTTCTGATTTTAATTTTTGATTTAACTTTTGATTTAATTTTTGATTTAATTTATAATGTAAATATTTAAAATTTATTTAATGTAAATATCTAAGATGAACATGTTATTGGGCCATCGGCCTGTTTGTTTATCTATAAAAATTCAATAAATAAATAAATAAATAAATAAAATAAATAAATAATACGCAGAGTTTGTTGGGTGTCAAATGGTGTGGTATGCGTAATATAGTACTCCTTATGTACCTTAGCCTCTATCCACCTACTCCTACATCCTATCCTACCCGTGGTGACACCTGTCATAGTGAGCAACCCACATGAACGATCAGGTAACCAACCCTGGTGTATTAGTGTGAGTCACTTAGCAGAAGGATGAGGGGGGCTGTCTTCGGGTAGTACCTCAACGTCACGTAGAGCGAGGGCCGAAGGCAGTTAGGCGCTATCAAGATGGGATAGTACCTCAGCATGGTGGCGGATGATCTCAACAGCAAGGGACAACGTCAGCATGCAAAGTCCGAGTCAGCAGGACTACCATCACTCACCAACCCGCACCGGCCAGCGTGGTGTTTTAACGGCTAAAACCCCCCCGAAGATGAAGAGCACAACCCGGAAAAATCGGCCCTCAGTTCCCAGCCGCTCGTTGATCCCTGACTCCGACAACGGTCAGACCAGACGACGAGCAGAGGGTGCTAAGAATCCCTGGGTTACAATAGGTTGTCACACCGGACTATACATTGCCACGTATAACACTCGAACGCTATCATCGAACGAAAAACTTCTCGAATTGGAGTCGGCACTGGAAAAGATCAAATGGGACATTGTCGGATTGAGCGAAGTCAGGCGACGTGGTGAAGAATGCTTGAAGTTGAAATCAGGAAGCACTTTGTACTACCGTGGAAGCGAGAGCCAAACAGCGATGCATGGTGTAGGACTGCTCATCAGCAAACGCTGGTCGAACCGTATAATCCAAATCAACAGCATCTCCGACAGAGTCATCTATGTGCGGCTGAAGATAAATGCGATGTACAGTTTGAAAGTCATCCAAGCGTACGCACCGACGACGGATCACGACGACGAAGAAATTGAAAGCTTCTATGACGATGTCTCCAAAGCGATTGAAGAAAACAGAGCTCAATATCAGTTGCTAGTCGGCGATTTCAATGCCAAATTGGGAAAAAGAGAAGACG
This sequence comes from Pseudolycoriella hygida, assembly GCA_029228625.1. Lineage (NCBI taxonomy): Eukaryota > Metazoa > Arthropoda > Insecta > Diptera > Sciaridae > Pseudolycoriella > Pseudolycoriella hygida. The sequence goes on along the minus strand of CM055406.1, from coordinate 111,438,796 downwards.
TTGCAGAAACTTCGATTGGAACGTTTGGTTACGATCAGAGGAACGAACGAGGAGATACTTTGCTGAATTTTCTCCAACAACAAGGAATTTTCGCAATGAACTCATTTTTCTCCGGTAAGGTTCAGAGGAAGTGGACTTGGGCCAGTGCAGACGGCAGAACAAAGAACGAGATCGATTACATCCTATCGAACCGCAAATCGATTGTCAAGGATGTTACTGTGCTTAACCGTTTCACAACAGGCAGCGATCATCGAATGGTGCGAGCCAAAGTCGTCTTGAACACACGGACAGAGAGAGAAAAGTTGGTCAAGAAAAAAGTCGTTTTAGACATGGAACGCCTGAAAGAACAAAGCGACGCATTTAAGGAAGCTATGGACAACGAACTGCACGGAACGAATTCACAAACTGCAACGATTGATGAGCTGACAGAAAGAATAGTGACCTCAGTGAGAAGCTTCCTGGAAACCAGATGCCGATCTACATGCACTAAAGAGTCGAAGCTCAGCAAGGAAACGCTAGACCTAATAGCAGAAAGACTGGCTTTGGTGAAAGGTGGAAAGCGAGACACTGTTGAATACAGAGACAAAACGAAAGCCATCAACAAGAAAATGAAAACCGATCTGCGACAATACAACGTGAAACTGGCCATGAACGCTATCGAAGCAAATGGGAATATGAAAGTATTACGAGCGAAACGGGCGCACGGGTACAGACAAATTTTTAAATTGCGCGATAAGGCGGGCGTCATACAAACAGATCAGGACAAGGTATTGGACATCGCGCGAGAGTTCTATGAGGACCTTTTTACGTCGGTTCGAGCCAAACTACCGGCAGAAAGAGCAAAAGCGAGACCGGTGATAATGAACGTTGGTTCCGAAGATTTGCCGGACATAACGATTACCGAAGTACAGGCTTCGTTAGACGAAATGAAGAACAGAAAAGCTCCAGGTGACGACGACATTCCGATCGAAGCAATCAAAGAAGGCGGACCCACACTGCTCAAAATGACAACGGATCTGTTCAACAAGTGTCTCGAACAAGAGAAAATACCAGAATCATGGGAAAACGCAGTCATCACTTTGCTGCACAAGAAGGGAGACATCACGAAACTGGAAAACTACAGACCCATCAGTTTGATCTCGCACCTCTACAAACTGTTTATGAAGGTGATAACGAAACGGATCACAAAGAAGCTAGACTTCTACCAGCCGATCGAACAAGCAGGGTTTCGTTCCGGATTCAGCACAAATGACCACTTGCAAGTGATGAGAAGTCTAATAGAAAAATGCAACGAATACAAAATCATCCTCGCGATATGCTTCATAGACTTCGAAAAAGCGTTCGATTCGGTCGAATTATGGTCGATTTTAGACTCCTTGGACGATTGTCGGATTGACTCGAGATATACCCGGATGATAAAACATATCTACGAGCACGCAACGTCGTGCGTCAAACTGCATAAAACCACCGATAAATTTCGCATTGGAAGAGGAGTCCGTCAAGGAGATACCATTTCACCGAAATTGTTCACGTCAGCTCTGGAAACGGTTTTTAAAAAGCTTGATTGGAGTGAACTGGGAATCAACATAAATGGGAAGTTTCTGAACAACCTTCGATTCGCCGACGACATTGCCCTGACGTCAACGACTCTGGAACAGATTGAAGCGATGCTGTTGCAGCTCAACGAGGAAGCCCAAAAAATCGGTTTGAAGATGAACATGTCGAAAACGAAAGTGATGACAAACATCGATGATGCTACACCAATCAAGATCGGAGACGAGGAAATTGAAATCGTGAATTCGTACAAGTATCTCGGCCACGTCATGAAGCTCGGTCTCGACAACCAAACGGCTGAAATAAAGAGAAGGATCGGTCTCGGTTGGGCGGCGTTCGGCAAGTTACGGTACATCTTCAAGAGCAACATGAGCAACAGTCTGAAGAGGAAAGTGTTCGCTATGTGTGTGCTGCCGGTCCTGACATACGGAGCCGAGACTCTCACGATCACCAAAGCATCAGCGAACAAATTGAGAGTTGCACAGAGGGCAATGGAAAGGGCAATGCTAGGAATCACACTCAGGGACAAAATGACAAATGAGTGGATCCGGCGACAAACCAGAGTCATCGATGTCATGACACGAATAGCGTCGCTCAAGTGGAATTGGGGTGGTCATATTGCCAGAATGACCGACGATCGATGGACGAAAACTATAATGCAATGGCGGCCACCAACGAAACGACCGATGGGACGTCCACCGGAAAGATGGACCAACGATATCAAAAGAACGGCAGGCACGACGTGGCAGCAAGTGGCAATGGACCGAAAAAAGTGGCGATCTATGGGGGAGGCCTACATCCAGCAGTGGATATAAAAGGCTAAGGAAGAAGAAGAAGAAGAAGATATACGGGCTAAAACAAGCAGCAAAAATTTGGTACGACGCTATTCACGAACTACTCACCAGTGGTGGTTTTCTTCGAAGTCAAGCCGATCCATGTCTGTACTGGAAAAAACACAGTGACGGATTTTGTTTTCTATTAGTATATGTTGACGACTTCCTCTTAGCGGCAAAATCAGATGAGATAATTGACTCATTCAAGAAATTTATCGGTTTAAAATTCGAAATTAAAGACCTGGGTGACGCAAAACAGTACCTTGGTATAGAAATAACCAAGTCAGAAGAAGGATTCTACGAAATAAGTCAAACCAAATACATAAATTCAGTGGTAGAAGAATTCGGATTAACAGACTCAAAGGTGTCTAATATCCCAATCAGCTTAGAATATGAGACCGAAATCAAAAGCAAAGTGACCGACGATGGATTATTGCCTTCAAACGTAAAGTACCAACAACTAGTCGGGTGTCTACTCTACATATCAACCAATACAAGGCCAGACATTTCAGCGGCAGTGTCAATATTGGGTCAAAAGGTCAGCCAGCCACGTCAGACAGATTGGAACGAGCTCAAGCGCGTGTTTAGATATCTGAAAGGGACATCGGCTCTTAAATTGGCCATGGGAAAAGTTGGAAGCGACGCCGAGCTTTTAGTCGGTTACGCTGATGCGAGCTTTGCAAATGACAAATCATCAAGAAAATCACGCAGTGGAAACATTTTTTTCGTCAAAGGGGCACCAGTGAGCTGGTCATCCAAAAAGCAAAGCTGCGTCGCACTATCATCAACCGAGGCAGAATTCGTAGCGCTGGCGGAAGCATGTCAAGAAGTATGCTGGCTCAGAAAGCTGTTGAAAGACATACATCAAAACGTCGATCAGCCAACCATCATATATGAGGATAACCAAAGTTGTCTCAAGTTTATCAAAGAGGAAAAGTTGTCAGTTCGAACCAAGCATATCGACACTCGAGAATATTTCGTTAAGGACTACGTAGACCGTGGACAATTAACGTGTTCATACTGCCCAACCGAGGACATGCTAGCAGACTTGCTCACGAAACCTCTAGGAGCTATTAGACACAAGATGTTACGGGAAAAATGTGGTTTAAATAATTGAGGGAATGTGTTGTAAAGCAATTATTCAACCCACTGACAACACTGTTTCTTCGAACATATATCTTCAGCTCTACAAACACTGCTACTCTTTTGTTCTCATCAAAGTCAAAATCATCGCTTATAATTTCTTTTATTCCCTCCATTTGTATCTTTCGGCATAGACCAAATTTTAGTTCGTAATAAATGTTTTATACAAATTGGAATTGTTTAAGCTCCGTACAATTCTCCCTTAAGGTATAGTGTTAAATCCTTTAGTAAACAGGTCTATGTTTGTTCGGGGAGTAATCAAATACAACGCACTGCCTGGTGCGATAAAATGCACGGTTTCTGTAACTGGCTTCAAGCGTGCGTGCAGAGATTTTTATGGTTCGGGAAGCCACAATTGACCTGCACACTTTCTTATTTGTATTCATAGTTGCTCTTTTTAACATCATTGACCTGAGCTCCCCCTTACACACTGTTATTTTTCAGGAGTGCTAAAAAAATAGGGGCTGGTGCATCTTAATGGAGTGCGATCCGTTCGATGGAATTTTTGGAACTTTTACTTGTCATTTTTTTTTGTATTCACTTTTGTTGTACCGCGTCTAATATATGTAACTTAAAAAGGTTTTACGGCCTTACACACATATATGTCATAATAAATAATCAATCAATCAATCAATCACAAGCGCGGACACACGGACGTGGACACATTGACGCGGACACGCGGACGCTGTCACACGGACGCTGACACACGGACGCGGACATACGGACGTGGACACACTGACGTGGATACACGGACGTGGACACACGGAGGCGGACACACGGATGCGGACACTCGGAAGCAAACACACGTACGCGGACACACGGATAAAATCGACCCTAATTCGGCCGTAAGACTCCAACTAACGTCAAGGGAATATTACATTAAAATTGCATTTATTTTTAACATAATAGAACAAGGAACTGTAGACAAAAACAAAAACAGCTGTTAGATAGCTAATCTCTCTTTTGGCCGAGCAATATTTCTCTGTGGCTTCCCAAACCATACAAATCTCTGCACGCACGCTTGAAGCCAGTTACAGAACCCCTGCATTTTATCGCACCAGGCAGTGCGTTGTATTTGATTACTCCCCGAACAAACATAGACCTGTTTACTACATCCCTGTCATTGCGTGGTAGTAACATATTTCTCTATTCACAGTCCATGCATTCGTCATCTGATGTTTCGTTTTCTGTTTCATTTGTCAAGTCCCATGCATTCTCATCAACTATTCTTTCTATCGTGAATAAAGTCAGTAGCGGCTAGTAATTTCTCCGAGGTTGTTATTTAGTAAATTTTGGTGTTTGTTTTTATGGATGTGCACAGCTTCATAAAATTCAATTTTCCAGTAGTCGCGTACTTCTTTTATCAGTATCAGGTCGCTAATGTGCACTTCATGTTTCGAGGTAAATATGTTTTTACCAACCGCGGCCTTTCTTTTCCATCTCGTGCACTCTTTTCCATTTAACATGCTCATTGAATCTAATAAACAGTTTCCTGATCATCAAACCAAAATAGTACCTTCCGCAACAACTACACTGGATTCGGTATATACCAGATTTGTGTAACTCGGGCTGAGGGTCTTTTACTGAAGCAGCTAGCTGCCTCAAGGCGCCAACGTTCTTATGGACTAATTCGTGTCCATGCGCCTCATAAATTTTCTGTTTGTTTCTGGGTAATGCCAAATTTCCGCTTGTCTTTTTTGATTCTACCTCATTCATTGGGGTTAACGTCGTTATTTCTCTCAAAAGGGAGGCTCGTCATAAAGTGTGCAATTAAATGGTACGCCCCCCATTGGGGGTATGGACAGCTTGTTATTCGTCTCATGGTGCTCGTCGGCTTTCTATATACGTCAATAGTCAAAATACCATCGACATTTTCCAACATTACGTTTAGGAACGGTATTGTTTTGTCAACTTCTCTCTCGACTGTGAATTAACAGCGTTCGGTTTTATTTTGTCAATGGTTTCTTCAAACAATTCTTTAACCACGTCGAATTTTCTTGTGTTGTTTACTGCGAAGATGTCATCTACGCACCGCTTGTAAAATGTAGGGAAAGAGGGGTTTCTCATGAAACTTCAAATATACACGCATGAAAATTTCGGCAACGAAAGTAGATAAAGAGTTTCCGATGCAAGTGCACTTCGTCTGGCGGTACCATTTGCCCCTAAATGTCTCATACACATAGAATTTAGGAACATAGGCTGTAGCTACGGAAGCGTTCATTTCTCACTTCGCTAACTATTCTTTTGGGTACATCACACAATCAGTTTCGTTTTTCTGAGAAATTTTACAACTTCGTGCCATTTGCTCTTCTTATCACGAGTCATCGTATTTGCTTTAGCTTTGATAACAAAATCTGATATTGTTTCCGGTTTTCTGTCATATTCAAACGTCGTGGTAAACACATAAAAGGTGGGAACAGAGTCTAAAAATTCAATACAAAATTCAAGCTTGTAAAAGTTCATTCTGGTCGGTCCAGGTTTTCTATCTGCCAGATCAATATATCAAATTGACAGAATCAGTTATTCTCCCCAATCACAAAAAGATCTGACTGCCTTTTGGGCATGTAAGAAATGGGACACTACTTCCAAGGCATGCTTCGGTTTAATGAAGCAGGTGTAAGCCTTCCTGAGCTACCGTTACGTGATATATGTAAGATCACGGTAAAATTTGAATGAAATTGGAAAGTTAACGAACACCTGCATCACTCAAAGCAAGAAATGGAACGCTGAAAGCAATGCCACCTATCCAAACTTTCATTTAACCGAAAGAATTCGCCACGGCAGAAAGGCTAATCCGAAAATTAGGAACTTTGTCACAGAACGTCCAGGAAAGTTGAAACAGATCTTCGAGTTTCGTAAAACACTGGATACTCCACAGCAGAGCTAGATTACTCATTCCTGACCCGAGATAGTAGGGCTTTTGTCATACGCAGCGAGAATGAACTCTGAGAAATCAGATGTCTCTCGTGTGGGGAGTGAAATGTTGGACGAACTAGCGAAGCAATGCTCCGCAACTTATCCTTCACAGTGCTCGCTCAATGTGTCACAGAGCAACAAGAAAGCAATCTTCCAACCAATCTATTCATTCATAGTCATGGATCTTGAATGAGATTCGGTTTACTCTTAAAGTCAAAAGAAAATGAATTTACAAATAAGTCGTTAAAAAAACACACGAAAAATCATCTTAAAAGAATTATATTAAGTTCCACAAATGTCGCCGATATGAATACAGCATAAAACCAACGACAAGACGAACGAGGTAATTTTGTCTACTGCTTTTACTGGAGGATTTGTTTGAATTTTGAAGTAATTTATTTTACGAGATTTGTAATTATTTTCCACATTAAGATGATAAAAATGCGTATATTTTTGTTTATACATCCTAGACCTGTGCGCCGGTTGAAAAACAGCGGCGGCGTTTACTTTTTTTTATTTCAGTGCCGCTGGCAATATCGAAGTATTGTTTGTCATTCAAACTTGTGTATTTGGTCACATGGCCCCACGGTAGTAAAGGGTCGTGACGCAAGATTTACACGTCAAAAAATTTAGAAGAATTTTTTTCGTAGACTAAGGAGCATATGGGTAGGTAGATAGGGTAGCATTTGATCATATATGGACCGAAGATATGGTAGTGCTCCTTTTACGTCCAAGTCGTTGTCCCCGGGACCTCTAAGTTTGTGCTAAACTTAAGAGTGCTACCTGATAACATGCATAAGAGTTGTCGGGAAAACGGATTTGTAGGTTGAGCGAGACGAAAGAGGATGAGATTAAGGAAGCCTTCTACGCCGAGGTAGGACGAACTCTCAACTCATTACCGTCAACAGACGTCAGAGTAATTTTCGGAGACTTTAGCGCTCAGTTAGGTAAGGAGGACTGCTTCAAGAGTCTTGCTGGAGTTCACAGCTTACACGAATTGAGTAATGATAATGGAAGGGTACGGAAGGGAATGGAGGGTAGCGGAAGGATACTCACAAGGCAGGACACGTTCCCAAATATACCACGTACTTATCGATAGACAGTTCAGTTCAAACATCATTAACGTGAGGAGCTATAGAGGAATACGAGTCGGACCACGCTCTCGTTAAGATAACGATGCGAGCAAAATGGTCTAGACGATACGTTGGTAACACAACTGTACAACCAGAGTTCAATGTCAACAAACTAAAAAGATGAAACCAGAACCAGATACCAAATCAAGATTGAACATCTCATCGAACGTCACAACACCACCAGACCACGACCAATGTAAATGAGATGGTCAAACAGAACGTAAACATTTTACAGGAAGCTGCAGAGGAAGTCTTAGGAAGAGTAACACGGAGCCAAAACAGTGACTGGTTTGATGATGAGTGTAGATCAGCCGTTGAAGAAAGAAAGGTAGCGCGCCTGAGAGCAAATACACGCAGCAAGGTAGCAGCGTACAAACAAAACCAAATCCAAGTTTACCGACTACTTAGGAAGAAAGAACGAGAACACCTGAATAGACAAATTGAAAACTTGGATGCTCACAACCGAAACGGGAACGTAAGAGACTTCTATAAAATCACAAAAAACCAGCGAAACTGACTCCAACCAAGATCTGTTAAAATCAACTATAAGAATGCACAGTTATTGAGTGACACAACTGATGTAGCAAATAGTTGAAAGGAGTACCTCCAAGATTTGCTGAACATACCAACAAACCACCAACAAGGTCAGAAGCAAGGTGCGGAGCTAAATATCGGAGCCCCATCTTATGAAAAAGTAGCTGAAGCCATTCAAAACCTGAAACCAAACAAATCACCGGGTTAAGATAATATACCAGCGGAATTGATTAAATCTGCGGGAGCAGAGATATGGCACCGACTACACAGTATTATCAACAAGGTGTGGGAAGAGGAAAAAATGCCGGATGATGTACTGATTTTTTCAGAAAGGAGTAGGGTGGAATGTAAAAACTACCGAGGTATTTGCTTGCTCAACACGTCGTACAAAATACTTACGGAAATAAATACTGTTCAACCGTTTAACAACCTACACCGAAGGTATCAGGGAGGTTTTGTAAGCGGTAGATCAACGACCGACCAGCTTTTCACTGTTAGGCAAATAATGGAGAAAGCATGGGAGTTTAACATAACTACTCATCAGTTGTTTGTAGACTTGAAGCAAGCGTATGACTAGATAGAAAGACCAGTTTTATTTAAGATATTGGAAGAGTTCGGTATCCCAAGAAAATTGGTGAACATAGTTAAGGCAACCCTAACAGACACCAAAAGCAAAGTGCTGATCCAGAATGTACTTTCGAATTCTTTCGACATCAACACGGACTACGGCAAGGTGACAAGCTGTCAACAATCTAGCGTTAGAGAAGGTCATAAGAGCAATGTCAATGAACTGGAACGGTACAATATTTCGGTGACCTTATGCAGCAATCACCTTTTTCCATTGAAGAACAATGGTAAAAGTTGGTTAGTGCATAAAGGCGTTGATTTAGTACAGCGAAACAAATACTGGCCTTCTCGGACGATGTGGATTTAATAAGAAGAGGAACGATAGCAACCAAAGAAATGTTTGTCGAAATGGATAAGACAAAATATCTCATTTTAGACAGAAAACACGGGTCAAGGATCGGCGAAAACATCTACAGAACCCTTATCCACCCCGTTGTCACATACGCCTGTGAAACATGGTCTCTAACACAAAAACAGGAAGAAACGCTAAACTGCTTCGAGCGCGAATTGTTGAGATTGATAGTTGCACCAATCAACGAACAAGGAAGGTGGAGATACAAAAGTGAGTGCAATCAAATCAGCCAGGCTTCGATGGGCAGGCCACGTTGCGCGTATGGACGCAGAACGAATGCCCAAAAAAGCTCTGCAAAAGAGATTCGGCAACAACATGGCGAGAGGTCTGGCATTTGTGAAGCTTAATGCGTCACCCTTTTCTGATTTCAGAACTTTTGTAAGCAGACATAAAGACCTGCATCACACCTCCTCCGTAAGAAGTTTTTTGTGCGGATTTAATTTACGATGTATTTAAGCGTAAAGAAGTTTCTACGATCAGACTTCAGACAGTAAAAGAATGCCGCATAATAAACGGTTTTAATTCAGATAGCGATTTGCTCATGGTGATAATCAGAGACATGATATATGGTGGTTGGGCTACACATATCTATATTATAAAACAGCAACTCACTACACCTTTTTGCACCTTGGTGAATCTAGCTACACCTTGACACACCTAGCTTCACCTCGGCGCACCTTTTTTTAAAAAATTTTCATAGAAACCCGGTTCTCCTGGACCAAGGTTTTGTTGGATTCCATTCTTCATTTGTAAATAAACCTCTCCATGTTTCCTCTGTACCCATGTCGTTTTGTTTGGTATGAGTGTACGAGTCCACCTTCCCTTGTCCGTGGAGTCACACTGTTGCTGCCACCGTCTCAGTGATTCGGCTCTTAATTGCGTCCTAACTGTTTTGGTAGTTTGACCCTACCTTCTCTTCTTTCTATGACATTCGTTGTCTTCCGTTAGTGTTATGCATATGGGCATCGTCCCGGCTATAACGCATACCGCTAATAAGCCTCATCCAATTCCACTTCGTATCTAGCGCCTGCATCCACGCTAGTGCCCTGTAGCGCAACATCTATAGGCTGCTGCGCGGTCCAAAACCGTTTGGCATTATTCTGGCCAGTGCTGCGGTGGCTTTCATTGCATTTTCGCACGTGTAGTCCACATGTCTATTAAAATTTCTGCGGTCGTCCAGCATGACTCCAAAGTGTTTTGATTGGCGAATGTATGTGATTTCTGCCCCGTCAATGTTCATTACGATCCGCTCGGTTTTTTTTTTTTTTGCAGTTACTCACTAGCATGATCTCGGTTTTCTAGTGCGCCAGCTTCAGTTTTGCCGTTGTCTCCGGTTTTCGACAGTTTCTAACGCCTCCATCGTAACCACCTCCATCTTCGACGTTCCGGACACCGTGAGGAAATCATTTGCTTCAGTTTGCGCCGATTCATTTTGAATGAAAACATAACTGAATTTTCCGCAAGGCAAGTGAAAGTTCCCTCATCTTAACACTCTATACGTGTAACCAACACATCAGCAAACCAAAACTATGGCACGAATGCTGGTAATTATACGTATTTCATCAATTAAACTTAACTCATTAAACTGATTTAAAATCAAAAGAGAGATTCAAATTGTTTCTTTGAGTATGTGTAATGATAGACATCAAAAGCATTAATTCTTCGAAATGCCTCTGTTTTAAATTGAACCCATTTTTGCGAGATTCTGATTAATTTTTCGGCATTTTTATTACAGTTTCCATAAAAGGTAAAATCCATTATCCTTAACAGCCCAAAGCATTTCCATATTTGCAAACATGAAAAATGCACAAAAATATCTTCCAAATGAGCTGATGCTGAACGTTGTGAAGACAGGCTAATCCCTAAAGAATAATAAACCAGGCTTCAAGAAACCTAGACTGAAATATCTGTATTTTTAGATAATGTTTTGGAAGCTTATCTTATGCTTGTAGATAGAATAATGCCTGCAACGGCGAACATATGCTAAATGGAGTGCTATAAGCAAAAAAAAGCACGCGGTGACATATCATACATTCCACATTATTATTACATTCCGAATGAACACATCCAAAATGCAGATCGTATCTTTTCGAGACGTATTCTATTTGTAAATCGTTAGTGATGAACATTAATAGACCGTTGTGTATGCTATATCACCTCTATACTTTATACATACTATTTTGCAAAGCCAACAGACAATTTTCCTTAATTTGCGTTAAGCATCTTAGTAGATATAAATTGTCAATATGTCAGCTCAATGGGTAAATATTGAGATATTAATCTCGTTGTTCTGATATATTTGAGTATTTAAATCTGCTATACATGAAACAAAGTAAATTGAAAATCATTTCACACTTGACAACTTAAACGTAACTGACTAATAGCTGTTCTAAAGGCGCATTCCCACATCTACTAAATAATTGCAAGACACTCACGTGCACAGTAGAATGACAATAGAAATGCCCTAACGGGATTTTCTTTTCAATTAATCGACGCTAAAAATGAATCAATTTGCTGCAAGTTATAGAAGAATGAAAGCATAACTGTGCGTCATTGTTTTCCATTATACGAAAGAAAAAAAAATAATTCTTTGTGTATTTTCAAGATTATCCGACTGGTAAAAAACGTTCGTAATTCGAAATATCTCATAACAGGGCATTTCGTACAGGGAACCAAAATCCCGACTGAGCAATCTATTGTATAAAATCCAAAATGTCACTGCACGTCGCTGCACCTCACTACACTGCACTACACATCACTGCACTACACCTCACTGCACTAGACCTCACTGCACTACACCTCACTGCACTACACCTCACTGCACTATACCTCACTGCACTACACCTCACTGCACTACACTTCACTTCACTACACCTCACTGCACTACTCCTCACTGCACTACACTTCACTGCGCTACACCTCACTGCACCTGACTGCATTTCGCTGCATTTCACTGCACCTTGGTGCACCTTACTGCAGTAAGGTGCACCAAGGTGCAGTGAGGTGTAGTTCTATGCAACAAGGTGCAGTGAGGTACACTAAAGTGTAGTGAGGTGGTGAAGTGAGGTGCTCTGAAGTGTAGTGTAGTCAAGTGCGCCAATGTGCGGTGAGGTGCACCAAAGTGCAGTAAGGTGTAGTGAGGTGCAGATAGATTCATATTTCATATAGTGCACCTTAATCTTGCTCCAAGACGGTATAAGATATGTGGTTGTTTTATGAAGTATAAGTTCTTTTTGTTGTATTGATGAAAATATTGAGGAAAACATCTTACACCCTGTAGTATGGGTGTCATCCCCCTCTTTAGTTCCAAGGCTCGTTCTAGGGTCGTCCGACTTTAACCAAAAAATTCCTTTCATTATGTTTCAAGAGATATTTGAACAGAAATATCTTCAAAAAAAAGATTATAAAGTAAAGTTAAACAATCGAAACTTACGACACTCCAAGAAGTACGAAAATAATCACCACAATTTCTGAAAACGATGTTTTCGGAAGGTAGATGAAACTTTTTCGCTTACATCTTCATGAATAACATGCAACGTTTTGACAAAGTACTGTCACCGGGGTGGAGAAAACTTATCAGCAATGACAGAGTCAATTTAACTCAGCTGAATTTTATAGTGCAATAATGCATAATTTCATAAAGATTTTCAGCGAATTTCACCAAAAAAACTCAAGTTAGCGACAAAACGAAAAAAATAATCGCCGACATTTTGTCGACAATTTGATTTTTTTCGGTGAATTTCGTTGAAAATCTTGGCTGATTTTCTCTAAGTCTTTTCTCCTCATCTGTTTTTCATCTTTTCTATCGAAGTAGGTCTTATGAAATCGACCTAGCGCACTGTCATCGTATTAGAACCGACCTAGTGTCCTAATTTGAGCAATAGCACTTATGGGTCGATGGCAAAAATGTACATAGTCGCCTCTACAACATGGCCATCAGTCGACCTTATGACAGACCTAGGGCCCTAACCTGTTACGTGGGCCTGAACCACTCAACCGATTTTAACGATTTTTTTGCAGTTGTCTCATTATAGATTTATCGGGGTTGGACGGATCATTTTCTGATCAGATCACAGATCTGTTGATGATCCTTTATATTTTTCCCGTTCATCATGTAAATCATTAAAGCCTCTCGGTCCTCACCAAGAACTTGTCGGGGACAACATATCCTAGGCCTGGGACCTCAGAGGGTCGAATCACACAACCAACTAACGTCATACTCCTTAGAAGGTAGAACTTCGGGCATTCTCAAATTATGTGGATGTCTGTTTCCTCCTCTAAGCCGCAACTACATCTTGGATCGTCCAAAATGGTCATTTTGGTCAAGTGCTTGTTCAATCCACAATGACCCGTAATAGCTCCCACTACTCTCCTGATGCTATTGTGGAACAATCTGAGAAGCTCCTGGTCCCATTTCTCGGCGAAAGAAATACTCTCCCCCGCCGTACGCGCGCCAACTCTTTGCGGACTCAGCCCGCACCCAGTCTTCCACAGCCTTTTCACACATAGAGTGTGGGATCGGGATGTGGGGCTCTTCGCCCTCGATCGCAGATGCTGAACCCTGCTTGTCCAGCTCGTCTACACGTGATCTGATTTCTAAGTCCTAAACGGTTTACTGTCCTCTAATTAGTTTTGATGTCGTCACCGGTGATGCAAGCGCCTTAATTACCGACCCGCTATCTGAGCAGATGATCGCTCTGCCACTCGTCATCTCCTCTGGGACTAACATCGTCACTCCCCTCAACATCGCAAACGTCCCCGCTTGGGGGACGCTCGCTAACTTTCCCAAATGGAAACTAGGTACAGATCCCGCTCCTTTCTGAGTTTTCGACCTGTCAGTGAAGCCCACCAGACCATCAGCCAGTTTCCAAGCCAGTCAGCACTGTCATGACGACCTGTATCGCCTCACAAAGTCGACATGTGAGACCACACGATCTCTGGGCATATGGGAGATTCCATCGTTAGTCACCTTCAGGATCTTCCCATGTCCAGACTCGAAGTTACTCATCCATAGACCATTTACCTTCAGCCTATCAGCCAACGATTTTCGTTCAACTCCTTCCTTGCACATTCCACGTCGAGCCAAGGCCACTAAACTACGCCCTCTCATAGATCCATAACATGTCTCTAGACGGTATTCCCCAGTCCCGTCACTAACGAAGAAGTTTCAGCGACCATCGAAAAACCCATGTCTCTGGAACAACTTGATGTATTTGTCTTTGGACTTTAAGGTGATGCCACAACAAATGAGTTGAGGAAGGCAGCCTAGTGTCACAATATGATTTATGGGAAATTTGAATCCATTAGCTAGCTTCTTATGGCGCAATACTTTTAAATTTGACACCATGCTGTTTACCATGTGACATTGAGCTATGACAAAAAAGGCAGCCTGGTGTTAAAAATTTGAGAGATGCTTCACAACGCACTAATTTTCAATTTGAAACCAAGCTGCCGGTGACATCTTCATTTGAACGAACAAAGCTGATGAACGCCGTCTGGTGTCAGGATGAAAATTGTTGCATTTTAAAGCATTCCTCAATGCTGTCACAGTGATATGCTTTACTTTTTGAAAGCAGGCTGCCTACTTTATACCGTTGAACCATTAAAAAGCACGTAGCCTGGTGTCAGATTGAAAATTATTTTCCCATAAATGACTCGTCATTGGCTACAACATTCACTAACACCACTTTTTCATTCCATACTTCCTAGCCGAAAATACTCTCTTCCACTTGTTGCAACTTTCTGAAGGCTGCGTACTTCACATTCAATATCCAGTAGTTTCATGCATGAACGAACTGTAATTGCTGGATCTTTCAGAGATTTTCAGAAGAATTGTAACGATTTGTGAAACACCACCTAAATTACAAATTCCGTAGACCGTAGACACCCTCTAGTTGGTACTTCGCACTTCGTAAGGGACTTATAAGAGACATATTCAACTTTATTAGTCCTCTCGAAACACAACGTAGCGAAAGCACACGTGATTGAAGTAACTTCAAACGAGTCTAAAAATAAAAAATAAACTTACCTCGGTAATGTTCAAATAAGGACTGTGTTTCACCTGATGCAATTTAAATAATTAAAAGCAAATTAGCAAAGAACAGCACAATGCGACTCGAAGAACAGTCTCCTGCTGTACAATTACTGTTTTGTAAATTGAAATGCGCCTTATACAAAGGTATATGCAGTTGCGTAACTTGTTTATGACGACCTATATAATATTGATGTTTTTTAAATTCCATCTTATTTAAAATGATGAGACTCATCTTACAGAAATAATTGCTACTGACGTAATTGGATTGGGACAACTTTCACATATTGGCTTTTCACCACTCTGTGTACGAAATTCACATTCCAAGAATTACAATTTTATTTAAATGGCTACACTACTAACGTTGTATTCAATTAATTAAATATCGGTTTATTAGCTTTAACCATACATCCAACTTAAATTTCAAACGTTCGTAGCTCAACCCCAAATTGTCTCTGTTAAATGCTTCAGTTGCGGTAAGAAGTGATTTTCAATTTAAGCAACTTAAAGTCAAACTGTTTCGTTTTATAGAATTTGGGAAATGTGACGCAAGTGCGTTGATTTCTCAATGGTAACAGCATGTTACATTACTTACTGTTACAAAATTCAGGTCATGATCTTACGTCATGAAATGTTGGCTATTTGAGATTCCATTTTACGATATTTTGCAAATGGAAAAATACACAAAAAATATGTTCTTTCTACTGAACAATTTCTCAGGCTTTGTAGTACTATCCCTATACCGAAATGGTACGGGTTCGCTCTGTGACAGTCAATTGAATTGAATGTTTCTACCGAATTAGTAACGTCCCACAGCCAATCTTTGGGTAGTTGTGGTGTGTTTGATGGCAGAAGGATTCGTACGATTTAACCCAAACTCTATGAACTTATTTACATATTTATATTATAGCCTACATTTAGGAGAGATATTAGTTGAGCACCTAACTTCCTCGGAGAATATTTGCCTTCGGAAGTCACGTTAAGCCGGTGGTACAGTCTCCAGGACTCAAAAAGGGGCTGTAACGCAAAAATCGACCTCCTCCCCTGTGTCACGCTAGTGTCACGCAAGCTTGTTACAATTTTTTAAATGCGTTTTTCCACTGGCGCTGGCTCAAGTCGTGAACGTTCTTTTCATATTTCGTCACAAAGAAATCGTCGAAAAATAATTAGAAATATAGAGTTCAAAATTACATCAAATATAAATCATGGGCGCGCGGTAGCGATGCGCCCGTGACGCAAGTCCCCATGAAAAACCGTGCAAAACCACTTTTTTGGCTCTTGCTCGAAAACGGCTCGATAACTTTTCTTGAAATTTTGCAGGGACCTTTGGGTGGGCATTCTACGTCATATGATATTTAAAAACGGGGGGAGGGGTTTACCGGCCTCGTTTGGGCGCCAGGGCTCTTAGAAGGCGCCATATAAAGCCCATATGTATGTGTTTGTGTGTGTAGTGTATATGATAGCATATTTTGTATGAGGCAATGGTTGTGTGTTCGAGATAGAGGTTTGGTGTCAAAGGGAAAGTTGTTGGGTTGGGTGTGTAGTGTATCAGGGTGACCGCAAAAATGGCGGAAAATAGGCGGGGACTCAAAAAAAACTTTTGATATGTTGTGGAGGAAGTTGAGGGGATCATTTTCGCTCATGGAAGTAGTAGCCGCCGCGCTTCGGCTTGGCGGCGACGGCGGCTCAAAATAATGCAAAACATTACAATCACAACAAAAACCCTATTTAAAAGGGAAACGTGACGCAAGTCCTCGTTCCTTCTTCCAAAACAACTGATATCAATTTGGGTGACGCTTGCAGCTTCGGAACGCAGAAAATTCTTTTGAAATATTTTCACTTCTGAGTAAAAAAATGCGTCACAAATGCCGGACCCCCCAGTGTTATAGTTTGTGTGAGCTTTCGTGTATTTGTAGGCTTTATCAAAAATTTTGCGTTACTTAACACATGATAAGACTCCCCTTCCCCCATGTCACAATCTGTCACGCTAGGCAGGCACGATTTGAGGTTCAAAATCTAATGGCCGCAATTTTTTCTATTGATGATAAAATGTTTTTAATTTTTATTTATTCCATCACCTCCGGCAAAGAAATTAGATTTTCAATCAAACCAATATTTGTATTGCGGTAAGACTTTACAAATGTTTTTTACACATCGATCACACCACTTTTTCAAAGGCTTATTGCTGGACAATTATTAGTCCGATTGAGATAATTTACTCAATTCTCATATCGGTGAATCTAAGATCCACCTGTGGAACTTCGATATTTTCATATTAAATCACACGCATTGGGATCCTGAGATGAGGCACTACACTGGCATTTTGTTTGATCAAAATCCGTTCAGGTAAAATTTAATTATTTTTATTTATAACAAAATCAATGACATATGGACACATACACGGACGTTATGAGTCGTACACACTAGTATTTAAAGCAGAAATGACAGCCGACGATAAATCGTCGACTGCGGCGCGCCGATTGATAATGGCCGACTGCTCGTAAATCGGCGGCTCAAGCCGTTTTTAAGCCGACTCGAAGCTGTTTTTCCAGCTTAAGCCGTTTCTACTCAAAATGTGTGCGCTTACCACAGTTTCAATTTTTAAGCTTAATACGAGATGCGAAATAAATCAATAAAATATGCTGAGGCGACATAAATTATCACCCAGACTGAAAAAAATGGGAATTATCACCCAGGGAATTATCGCCCAGACAAATGATAATTATCACCGGGGTAATTGTATAAGGAAAAATTTTGTATGAGAAAAATGCCATCCCAGGTGATAATTCTGGGCGAAAATTCCCTGGGGGAAAATTCCCGTCACCCGTCTTAAGTCCTCATCAAATATGTCATCAAGATTTTTGCTCACAGGCGGCTCTAATGGCGGAATATCTTTGAAAACGTCACCATGCGATTCCATCTGTGCTATTTTCGATTGATAAGACGTTTCGTCTGTGCCATTTTAGAAGTACTCCGTTTGACGAGATATCCCTCTGCGACAATTCCTCCATCTAGGTGGTAATGTTACCTTGTCGATCCATCTAAGGAAGCGTCTAAAGGATGGCGTACATGTCATCTAAAATTGTACCAATAAATGACGGAGACAGAAATTTTCGGTTAGCAAAATTGTTGCAGATGGAGCTACTTGAAGTATTTTCAAAGATCTAAGCTTTCACTTCACAACTGAATGAAAAATTGGCATTATCACTGCAGTGAACGATTGAGCGAAATTATCGTCGCAAATGTCGCTCGTTACAGATTTGTATTTGCGATAATTTCAAAGGACTATACCATTCAAAATAAGATGTTCATCGTCGTTCAAACTGTCAACTGCAGCTTGATTGGCGGCTCGAGTTCGGCGGCTGTCATGTCTCATTTAAAGTATCAAACTAAGTCCACATAAATGGGATAATGACATGCCGAAAGAGCAATGTTGGAAAACTCGTCCGATATTCACGAAATATTTAGCGTGGCATGAGTTGGGCCCACACTGAGGGCTCTACAGCCCGAACCACTCAACAGACTTTCACTAATTTAATTTTCGTGATTCGCCAATGTCCATATCTTTCACTAAATATCTTGAAGAGCGATTTCCGTTCTAATTTCGACTTTTTCGACTACATTCCAGGGAAACAAATAATTTGAATAATTGAATAATTTACTCTAGTTGTTGTGTAGACAGATAGACAGACTGATGGACGTAGATTACAATTTGGCATAGAAATAAATAGAGTACCAAAAACGTACAGTGTACTGAAGTTTACGCTGCTAAAAAATTTTTGGTGAGAATCAATTTACTTCCAGAAAAAGGCAACGAGTTTGATAAGAGTAGCATGTATTTTATTCACATAAATTTGAGCAGCCTCAAAACGGCTTACTGCACTTGATAGTCGGCAGCTCCGCATCAAAAGTACTCTATTTGACAGCTGTCAAACTTATAGCCAGAAGAGCCAGAAGTGATATGGCAATAGGCTTTACACCCTGCCATATTCTACCCTGCGGGTAGTCGTGAAGGTCGTACTCGCAACTATGTACCTCGGTGAAGTCGATTCCTTGTAAAGCTTCCTATTTCATTTTAACTATTAATTAGTTACTTGTCGAAACATACCTGTCCTGATTTTGTCCTTGTACCCTTAAAACCAATGTAAAATTTTCTATGCATTCTTTCAAATTTGCATCACAACATGCGGCGGGTATGCGTATATGAAGTTAAGGAATTTTCAAAACTTTTTTATGCAATTATTCAAATGTTCCGCAATAAATTGAACACGTATACAATGTTACACTCCAACAAATAGCAACGTAACTTCTGCGGTCACTTTTTTTTGCTAATTTTTCTATTTGTGGTTTCACAATGGATGACTTCCTACGTTCATTTAGAGTTCAAAATACATTTCACAATGTAATTGAATACTAAAATTGAGTGAATTTTGACAACTCCAGCCAAATACGTAAATAACGTATTCGGGTCATGGTGTGTTGTAACCGTAGTAAGTTTATGCGAAAATGTTGATCAAGAAGACAAATACATAATAGTAGATTACATCGTTGCTTGTACATTTTTGTCTTGACGTGACATGTCAAAATTATTTATGGATCACGTCGGGTAGGCCGACTGGTCGTCTGTCGTTTATGCATTACTAATCATAAGGGCAAAATGACCTTTTGTTTGTCAGCTCTTATTGTTTATCTTTCTATGAATATATCAGTCGCAAATCACCGGCGAGGGCAACGTTCTTCGTATACCTTCATGAAGAGATCCGCTGAACTAGAATCAAAAGTTGTTCCGCATTAATTATTTACCCGTAAAGCAAGACCATCCTAAATTCAAGTGAAAATAGAAAGCAAAACGAAAGCCCCGTTCTCTCTTAGGATGACGGCGTGTGGTAATGATTGGGAGTCAGCCGCTACCCCCATCCATAATCAGTAGGCAATTAGCGGCTTTCATCTCTTGAACGGGAGGGGGCAGTGTTACTGTAGTAGTATATGAAAAGTGGAGTTAGTCGTAAGCTCCTCCTAACGAGGTAAAGCCGAAGAGGATAAGCTTACGATGTGTCCCACAATAATTCTTTCCGGAAAAATTGCAACAGGAAAAGGATCAATGTCCTCGGTAGCTCAATTGGTAAGAGCACCACACCGGCAAGGTGAAGGTTCTGGGTTCAGGTCCCAGTCGTGGAAAATTTTTCCTTTCAGATTTAACTTCAGAATTATTCCTTTCATAATTTCAAATTCTTAATGTAATATTCTAAATTCAATTAACTGAAAAAAAAGAATCAATTTACAACTATCATTCGCAAGCGATTGCGTCGGAAAAATATATACGAAAATCCAATTGACGGGAGAAGGTGAGGGAAAATTAGTAAAAGGTGGGGGTGAGGGTAACATAACCTTACTGAACAACAAAGTACATAAAGGGCCATCCACACAGTACATACGTACTTAAAAAATTCGATTGTTCGACACCCCCTCCCCCTCGTACGAATTCGGACAAATTAGAGCATCTCCTTCCCCCATTTACGTACGAAATTGGAAACGTTTTCCTATTAAAAATTTTTCTCGAGAACCCGAATTTCCAGTTGTCTTCACGATGTAACGGATTAGATAGACTACACCGTGCCGACTTTAGTTTTTACTCGAAACTTGGGAAAATCAAGAGGTAATCAATATGACCTCGTTTGAGTGATTCAATTAAACAAACTTTCTCGAACTTTGAAGCTTGTTAATTTTTATGCAATTATTTCCTCTATTAAAATAAATTGCAAGTTTTTACTTCAGTCTAACTGTAAAACCAAATTGCCTTATGACGGAGATGTATGTACTTTTCCAAATTGTGCTCCCTCCCTGTCGTACTGAATCGTATTTATTTATTTTAGGCCTAAAGTCTGAAAGGTGCCTAAAGAAGTACGTTCTTTATGGATGGCCCCTAACCCGTTGTGTACCAACACTCGTGTAGACTGGTCCTTTGTCTAGTGCATGAACTTCTTATGTCACCGTCGTGTAGAGCATTTTCATGGAGAAAAATTGCAACAAGTAGAGGTCTGCATATCAAGGTGGGCAGCCTGGTGCCAAAAAGTTTTCTCTGGCAATGTTGGAGTGGGGAACGAGGACATTACTGTGCACAATGTTCCAACTTGGCACCAGGCTGCCTACTTGGGACGTTTAAGTAGCCATAAAGAACGCAGCCTCGTGCCGAAAATCTGTTAATGTCATCGTAACGGCAGTAACAAATACTATACGTGATATAAATTTCAACACGGCACCAGGCTGCCTACTTAAGATATTCTACTGTGAATGTAGAGGGCAGCAGCAGTCTGGTGCCGAGTTGAAATTTATGTGACGCATAGTATTCGTTACCGCCGTTACAATGAGTTTAACTGCTTTTCGGCACCAGGCTGCCTTCTTAAAGGCTACTCATACTTTTCAAGTACGCAGCCTGGTGCCGAGTCGGGACCTACTGCACATTAATGTACTCGTTTCGCCATCCAACATTACCATAGGAACTTTTTTGGCACCAAGCTGCCTTCTGAAATCGAACAGTGCAACCCCAACTTAATAAAATATGAGATGCCAGCGGGTTGTAAACGCATTACTCGAACAGCGCAGTTAATACGATTTACTACTACACTGCCATGAAATGGTATACAATTCGCCGTTGCCAGTCATCAACAACAATTTTTCGGAATTCTATCATCAAATGGGAACTGACATCCGCAATGGATAATAAAGGGAAGTTTATAGAATATGGGTTTTGCATATTGAACATTTACTAGATTTATTAATCCAACATACCTTCCCATAACATTATATCACAAGCGTCGGTCTATTTTCAGATATATCCATTGATTCATTCACTCTATACACAACAGTGACTAAAGAATTGTTTCGAATTTACTCCTATTGCAAAATTAATAATATTGTATATATTCTTACCCGTTTAAGTCGAGCCGTTCTATCCTGAGTTAACAGTTTGACCCATTGAATTGAATTTACTGAGAGAATTTGAAAAAATATTTCGGTTCCGAATACGAAACGCAAAGTACTGATACTGTCAAGGGTTATTCCTCACACGTCATAAGAAAATCTTATGCGATTTTCAGGTATTTTACCTACTTTTAATGAAAATGAGTTTCCTGAGCGTTCTCTATTTAACGTTTTCGTTATGTTTACATTTTCTGCTCGGTAAATGCGTCATTACCTTCAGCGACTCGAGAAACGCATTTACCGAGCATCGAGACTGTTTTGACTCGTAGGATTACAGAATTCGCCTTCGGCTCATGCAACAAATTTTTTTTTGTATACGTGAGAGTGTATTGATTGTGACGGAAAATATTTTCCCATCACTTGGGACGAAAAGTTGCTTTGCACGGTATGTGCACCAACACACTCTCACTTTTAGAGAAAAATATCTTTCAAAATACCCCAATACACACTCGATGTGTACTTTTCGCTTGGGCTTCGCCCGCGCGTACGTACACATCTCGTGTGTATTGCGGTATGTTGAAATATACTATTCTAAGAGTCAAAACGGTAGAGGGCTAAAACGGCCAATGGATTGTTGTCCGCTGGTACATACAGTTTTACAGAAATTCCGAATTCTTAGAATTCAAATTGGTAGAGTATAAAGTGGTAGAGTTCAAGTTGCTGGATAACCAATTGATAAAATTCGAATTCGTTGATTAGGAGGAGGATTGGGATATTCGACCGATAAAATATGTAAATTTACTAATAAACATATGAAGGGACCCGTACGTGTCAGAATAGATGTGACAACTATGTATTTAAGTAAATATTGCCTTAACTCTTAAGAGTTTGAAATTACGCCCACATTAAATTGTATTGGAAAATGCCGAGAGGGCAATATTGAAAAACTCGCCCGAAGAAAAGAATTCCGAAAGTACAAAATTGACCCCCAAACAGGCAAAAGTGTACACCTCAATTTTTTCTACAATAAAGAAAAAAACCATTTTTTGTCTAGGGCAGACCTTAGGACCGACCTAAGGCCTTAAGGAAATGCCTCGGACACATACTTACATAGAGAAAAATGTTTCCCTCAATTTGCTCTGCAACGTAGCAAAAATTTTTTTTTCTTGGTTAGGGCCGAACTTAGAACAGACCTAAGGCCCACTTCAGCCCTAAGCACAGACACCGGGTCCAAATTTGTTTTCGAATATAACTCGGTACTCGATTATCTCTCAAATAGAAAAAGAATCAACAAAATCAATTAGGATTTATCCAATTTTTGTAAGCAAACTCGTTTGGCCCTAGTAAAAACTCAGTTTTAGGGTCCTGACTGAGTGCAAGGGTTTCTTATCAAAACATTTTCTGCCATAAAACGGGAGACGGTCCTCGACCTTTCGATCAAACAAAATTTGAAAATCGGAAGAGATTTACTCGACTTATGTACAAGAAATATGTAGAGCGATAGCAGAGACTTTAGTGCCCTAAAGCTATATCCTAGGGGCCAATCACAAAAAAGATTCTTCTACAAATAGTAGGGCTATCATAGACCTGTCGATTAAAAAAACAATTATGAAAATCGGAAAAGATTTACTCGGGTTTTATACAAAAAACACGTATTGCCCTAGCAGAGACTTGTTTTTAATGCCCTAGCTAAGTCCAAGGACTCAAATCCAAAAATGTTTCTTCCATAAATTGTCGGCCATGCACAGATCTTTCAAACAAAAAAAATTTACGAAAATCGGAAAAGATTTACTCGAGTTATGTACAAAAGACCAAAAACCACTTAAACGGCCCTACCTCGGCGGCCCTTGGGGCGACAATGCCCAAATGCAATCCCATAAAAGATATTTCGATTACCTTTCAGGAAAAAAAAACAGTTTTTGAAAATCGGTTGAGTTTTACTCAAGTTATAGCGGTGACAGACGAACGGACAACGTTTTTATTGTTGATTCGTCATCTAAGCACCAATATCGATGCTCCCCACCCACTCCCAGGTCGAAATTGGGGTGGTTACAAACGTCGAAGTAAACGCATAAGACCCCTTCTCGAAGAACTTCGTTCTTCGTACGGGTCTAAAAATAATAAATGAATGATAACGATACCTTCATTTCAACCACCTCTCTAGGTTATGTGGTCTTTTGGGCACCACTCCACATAATCCCGCTGTAATCCTATTTAAATTATGTGTTAAAAATTTAACGGTAAATAATTATCGGTCATTTTTACTTTTTATCGGTAATTTTGACTAAATACATTGGTCGTTTTTTACCATCCTTTAATGTTGACACGACCTCTTGCCTCCTTACGGCGTTGCAAGCGTCCCCGCTCCGCCCCGTAGGTGGCCCCGAAGTCAGGCCTCACCGGAAAAGCGGTGAAAGACGCGGAGGCGTGAGTGGCCTAAGCTGTAGGCGAAACTATGTGGCCTGCAGTAGGTAACTATCAATAAACCAAGCACGTTGAGCCTGCCACTTCGGCCTTGCCCGGGGTTGTGGGTAAATTTGCGCAGGTCTTAGGGGCAGCGGGATTACTAATTAGACCCGTACGAAGAATGAAGTTCTTCGAAAAGGGGTGTTATGCGTTTACCACGACGTTTGTAACCAGTCGAATTTCGACCTGGGAGTAGGGGGAGCATCGATCATGGTCCTTAGGTGACGAATCAGCAATAAAAAAAATGTCTGTCCGTCCGTCTGTCAAAAAGTAAAACTCAACCGATTTTCAAAAACTTTTTTTTCCCTGAAAGTTCATCGCAAAATCTTTTATGTGATTGAATCTGGGCTTTGTCGGCCCAAGGGCCGCCGAGCTAGGGCCGTTTAAGTGGTTTTTGATCTTTTGTACATAACTCGAGTAAATCTTTTCCGATTTTTAAAATTTTTTTTTGTTTGAAAGACCTGGACATAGCCGACAATTTATGGAAGAAAGTTTTTTGAATTTGTGTCCTTGGACTTAGCTAGGGCACTAAAAACGAGTCTCTGCTAGGGCTCTACGTGTTTTTTGTACTCGAGTAAATCTTTTCCGATTTTCAAAATTTTTTTTTGTTTGAAAGATCTGGGCATGTCCGACAATTTGTGGAAGAAACATTTTTCAATTTAAGTCTTTGGACTTAGCTAGTGCACTTCAAACGAGTCTTTGTTAGGGCCCTACGCGTTTATGTACATAACTCGAGTAAATCTCTTCCGATTTTCAAAAACTTTTTTTGTTTGAAAGATCTTGGCACGGCCGACAATTTACGGAAGAACTTTTGCCTGTGCTTAGAGCTCAAGTGGGCCTCATGTCAGTCCTAAGGTCGGCCCTAACATAAAAAAATGTTTTTTGCTATGTTCCAGAGCAAATTGAAGGAAACATTTTTGTCTATGGAAGTATGTATCCGAGGCCTCTATTTAAGGCCCTAGGTCATTCATTACTAAGGTCGGCCTTAGCCCAAAAAAATAGTTTTTTGCTATGTTGTAGACAAAATTGAGGAGGACTTTTCTCTATTTGGAGGTCAATTTTTTACGTTCGGAGAATTTTTTTACACCGTTACTTCGGACGGGTTTTTCAAAATTGCCCTACGGGCAATTTCCAATACAGTCTAATGTGAACGCAATTTTTATTTAAATACGTTCAGTTCTTTTCGAAACATCAACTCTGTTTGCCGCATCTATTCTGATACGTAGGGGTCCCTTCATATGTTTTTCAAACTGAAGTACGCGAGTTCTGACTCCACGAATTTCACATGTGTAAAAACTGTAGCCTACAAACTTCGTTGGATCATCTCATCCTTGGGATGACATTATCACCTGCTAGGTGACATTATCGTCCGATGGATAATATTATCGTCCGGTGGATGATATTATCGTCCGGTGGATGATATTATCGTCCGGTGGATGATATTATCGTCCGGTGGATGATATTATCGTCCGGTGGATTAGCTTGTACCACCTAAGACAGTCTTAGGGTTTGGTTTAACGTTGTGTCTTTTAAAGCAGAACGGGTGAAGGCCCAAACATCGTACATCGCACAGCGGGTCAGAGATAGAAGAAACAACCAAAGAAGTGGAGAAATATGGGTGGGTAAAAAACGACAGATGCTGTAATAAAAATGATTAAGTGAAACATACACCAGCTTTGGTAGTCTAGGAATTTTATTAATTCCTTCTTTCCTTTCATTGGACCCGTACGAAGTACAAAGGTCCTATACGTTTACTACAAGCAATTTTATTGTAACATGGGGTAGGTCAAGGTGGGAGTTGGGGGATGCATCTATTATCGTCTAGAGATGACGAATCAGCAATAAAAAAAATGTCCGTCCGTCCGTCCGTCTCCACTTTTTTTTCCAAACGGCTCAACCGATCAGCCTAAACTTTTTTTTCCCTGAAAGGTACATGCCTCCCATGATTCAAGTTCGAAAATGAGTAAAATCGATTAAGTGGTTCCGGAGATATGGTCGAGGAAGTTACCAAAAACAAGGTTTTTCGAAGGTCGGTGAAGCTTTTTTGCAAATATCTCAGCAAGCATAGCACGGAAATTCCTCATTTTGGTGTCAAATGAAAGCATTTTATGTCACAAAACTGTGAAAAAAATTTTGTGGGAATCGGTACAGGGGTGGAATGGACGAAATTGAGATTCTTGGCCATATACGAAAACAGTTTTTCGTCTATATTTCCTTAACTTAGCAATATCTCCATATATTACTGTCAAAGGCAAAGTTGTAGAGAATTAAATTTAAACGAACACGTTTTTCAGGGTTTTGGGGAAATATGGCCCAATCCTGGTATATGGCCACTTCCATAATTAGGCAGGATGCACCAAATCTCTAGAACTATGAGAGTTAGAAAGTTGGTTCCAAAGGCGAAGTTGTAGAGAATTAAATTTAAGCGAACACGTGTTTCAGGGTTTTGGGGAAATATGGCCCAATCCTGGTATATGGCTACTTCCATAATTGGACAGGATGACCCGAATCTCCAGAACTATGAGAGCTAGAAAGTTGGTATCAAAGGCAAAGTTGTAGAGAATTGAATTTAAGTGAACAAATGTTTCAGGGTTTTAGGGGAAAATGCCTTAGTCCTTGGATGTAAGCTTTTCTAGATTTGAATGGTCTGAGACGTACTTCGGTAGGGCCTTTGACATCACCTTGGGTAATTTCTATTGATCTCTGAAATTTTTACAGTTATAAAAGAACAGAAAACGTTGGAGTGTTTGTTTATTTGTATATTTAGGTACGTTCGAGTCACTTTGCCACATCTATTCTGTTTGTCAGATCTACGGGTCTTTAGTTATGTTTTTGTATTGTATATATCGCTATTTATAATATGTAACTTGACGTATTGTATCATGGGCGCGCGGTAGCATTGCGCCCGTGACGTAAGTCCCCATACGATCAAAAAAATCAGAATTTTTTTTTCGTAGACTGCGGAACCATATATACAGCTATGTTTTGACTTTTTTCCCTTGCGTCGTACCCCTCGGGACTAAGTTTATGTTTTTTTTTTTTATTTATTTATTTACTGCATCAATGGCCGAAGCCTCCTGAGTGTTTACAATTAATTATAATAATGACAATAAATTAGCTTAACACAAAAAAAAAAAACATAAATGAAGAGCAGGTCCGGAAGTGAGTTGCCGACCCAGTCGACCCGTCGGAGTCAACAGTCACCCCTGCCCACCGTCAAAATTACTTTATTTATAGTTGTTATACAATTAAAACAGCATCAATTGAAATTAGACGAAAATGGAAAATTGGAAATGTAAAATAGCCCGTCATCCGCCATCTCGTGTAGCGACCTGAAATAAAAAGGATTAGCGGAAACTAGTCGTCTAGACTAGCTGTTTTTGCACAAGTCGACGTGACTTAGAGTTACATTTGAGAGTCGTGAGACCCAATTGACTAATCAGCTTTTGATTAGATTGAGAACCAAAGGTTCAGTTTATGAGATTCTGATCTTACCATTTAGTTTATATGTGATTTTTAATTTCCTAATAGTCAACTTGAACGATTCACGTGGTATGTTTTGAAACCACAGCAATGAAAAGCGATTAAATGCCATGCACATGTCTGGAATTTCGCATGATCTTGCTTTTGAATTTAGGTGCGTCGATGGTTCCATTCATCAGATCGGATACGAAAAGTGAGCAGGCGTTGATTCTGCGTCGGGCAAGTGTTTCGATATTGATCGATTCGCATCTCTCAATATATGGCGGAAGCTTGTGGTTTTCATCCCGCTTCACCGTCCGCCTCAGTGCGTACATCAAAATTTTTTTCTGAATTGATTCAATTCTGTCAACAAATGTGTCTTGATAAGGATGCCAAACAACTGAAGTAAGAACGGACATAGGCAAAGTATATATTTTTTAAAGTTTTAATATTTTTAAATTGCTTACAAGTTCTCATAACAAAGCCAAGCATTGAGTAAGCTTTTGCAATTATAGATTCAATGTGTTTACTGAACGTCAGTTTTTGGTCCAAGAGGACTCCCAAATCTTTAATTACCTTAACACGAGTCAACGTAACATCATCGATATTGTAACCAAACTCAATCTTGGATCTCCTTCGTGTGAAGGAGATTACCTTACACTTATCAACGTTCAAATAAAGTTGGTTGATTTTACACCATTGTAGAAACCTGTTCAAGTCACGTTGAAGAGCACTTGCGTCAAGAACATTTTTAATTCTCATGAAAATTTTCAAGTCGTCAGCATACATTAGGTAAACTGACGTAGAGAAGACTTTAGTAGGGTCGTCCATGAATAATATGAACAAGAGAGGGCCAAGATGGCTACCCTGAGGAACACCAGAGGTCACGTTAAACGTTCGAGAAGAGCAATTCCCTAGTTTGACGAATTGTGAACGTCCATTCAGATAAGATGCAATCCATGCTAGTAAGTTCGAATGAAAACCGATTTGGTTCAACTTGTGCAAAAGAATCGAATGCTTGACTCTATCAAATGCTTTTCGGAAATCGGTGTATATGACGTCTAACTGATGCCTAGATTCCATAACTTTAGTAGCGTAGCTAACAAATTCAGCTAAATTTGTTGCGGTAGATCTGCGCTTCATAAAGCCATGTTGCGACTTTGAAATAATTCGATTGAACTTCGTGGATAAAATACTGGTGACGATGGCTTCAAATAGTTTTCCTATTGTTGGTAAAATAGCTACACCTCTGTAATTTTCAACATTACTTCTAGAACCACTTTTATAAATTGGGGTTATATAGGACGTTTTCCATCTTGTCGGAAACTTTCCGGTTGAGAGAGATAAGTTAAAAATGCGAAGTAGCGGAGATGAGAGACTCTCAGCACAGGCTTTTAACAAAATCGGAGAGATTTTGTCTGGACCTTCACCCTTACTAGTGTCTATACTACTAAGATGGTTCAAAACGTCTTGGATCTCAAAAGAGATTGATCAGATGTCAATGCGCTTTTCTAAGGAGTGCATTTTTCCCGATGAGCTAGAACCACTCTCGTTGTCAGAAACATAAACGCTTTCAAAGAATTCAGCGATAAGATCACATGTTTCGTTAGAGTTACAAGTCTTCTTATCACCTCTAAACATAATTGACGGGTAGCCTGTAGTCTTTTTTCGCGATTTAACGTAATGCCAGAATTTTGAAGGATCAGACATTAACATTTCTTCGGTGTTAGCCAAATATTTGTTAAAGGCTCGGTCACGCACGGAGTGAAATTCTTTACTTGTAGACAAAAATTTCATTTTGAGTTTTAGTTTTTCGTCTGGGTTTGTTTCATTTTTAAATCGTTTGTGAGCTTTGCTTGTTCTATTTTTTAGATTACGCAAACGCTGATTGTACCAGGGTGGATCGTTAATAACCATTTTCTTTTTGAGCGGAATAAATTTCTCTAATCCGTCTAACAAAGTGTCGTAAAACACATTGACTATGTCATCAACGTCAGAAACGTTTGACAACAGTTGATTCCAGTCAATAGAATGTAAATGGTTATTAAGACCCGCATAGTCGCCTTTTTTGAAGTTAAGTTTACTTTGAGATTCCTCACTTGCAATATTTTCAATGCTTTCAACAAAGTCTGCTGAAATTATTATTTCGATAGGATAGTGATACAAATCGATTCGACTCATAGGAACATCAGATTTAATGACTTTGATGTTATTTGGATTGCTGTAAAACACGAGGTCTAGGATTTTTCCATAATGGTTGTGGACGTTGTTAACTTGGTGAAGGTTACCACTCATCATAAGATAGATGATGTCGGCCTTCGTTCCTTCAGCGACATTAGTGTGGAGCATCACATTGCTTTCGAGTGAATCGTCTTGACCACTGATCAAGTCATCAATGCTGTTAATGTGGGCATTGAAACTATCAGGAATCCAATCAACAAGGGTTAGATTGAAATCTCCTAAAATGCACATTTCATCATTAACATCCAGGTCTATAAATATCAGTGTCTTTTCTAATGCATCGTGATACTCGGTGTATACTTTTACAGAAGAGCCTGAAGGGATGTAAAGGCAACAGACAAAAAGCGAATGATTTTGAAGCTGCACCTTAACTAAAACCATTTCGACGTTGTCGGTGCCGGGCACCAGAACACATTCTCTAGGTAAAGATGATCGGTCAGCGATCAGAACACCTCCATATCTCTGATATACGCTATTTAATTCAGACCGATCAGTTCTGTAAACTGAAAACTGTTTAGGATTGAATAATTGACTGTCAAAGAATGACGAATTGAGCGATGTTTCAGACAGTGCTATAACATCGTAGTCACACGTCAAGGAGTTATTAGAAAAATCAGCAGTTTTAGTTCTTAATCCGCGAACATTTTGATAATATAAACTGACATCACTCTTTGAAATCGAAATATCAGACTTAATGAGATGAATGGCATCAAAATAAGTCTTAGCTGCAATTATTGACTGCGAATTGGTCATAATGTTAGCGTTACATCCGATTGGTGTATCATTATGATGGAAGAAATCAGAAATTCGCGACTGAATCCGACCCTGACACGTAGTGTTGCATGCTAAACCGTTGGTGTGACGTCCATACTCGTTGAGGTAGTTTCCTTTACCACTGGAGTTTGTTTCAGCACTGAAGTTGCAGGAGAATTGCAGCTTTCCTGTGTTGATGCTTTCGCTGGAGTTGTCGCAATTTGTAAAAAAGTATCTAAGGTCCTCCTCTTCTTGTCCTGAAATTCTCCAATTTGGACATGAGAGGGCCAGAAGGCAGGATCCATAAGTTTGTCGAAGAGTTCAACTGTGCAATTTAACCGGAAAGAAATAAACGTAAGTTCATCCACCTTTCGATCTTTTTTCACTAGAAGTCTGAGGCTAAAATCGTTGCTATCCAGTTCGGGCATTTTCGTCTTTATGTACGAGGAAATCGCTTCCGCAGTTACATATGGCTTAAGGCGAGAAACGTAAATGAATTTTGAAAGTTTGCTCACTGGTTGACGAGATTTGACCGGGCTACCTAGTCCATGGTTGGTGTCTGAATTGGTGCCGGAGGTCAACTTGCGATGACGATTTTTATGGGAGACTTCAGACGCATCACTGTGGACGCGTTTAGGAGTGAAATGCATTGGCGGCTGAAGTTTACGCTTCATAGCTGCAGCATTTAAAAACGGGAAGCTAGATTGAGCGATTTGAGAGAAAAGAGGTCTATTGACCGTGGCAGATTTAGTGGTTGCCACCTTAATCTCGGATAAAACGGAAGCATAAGACTTTGTCTCCTTGCGATAATCAGTCACTGAAGATTTAATATCACGAAGTAAAGATAGCATCTCTAAAGAGTCACCATTAGCGGAAGTTGTATTAGTGAATTCGAGAATGGAGCGTTGGTTAGACTGACCCGGAACATCGGACGATTTTTTTGAGCCCTTAGAATTCCTGGGCGTCAGCGACGCATTTGGAGTCACTTGTTCCGAGGATACAACAAAGGGAGAATTACCTGACAAACAAGCATTGCACAGAACTAGTACATTCTTGGAAATCAAGACCTCGTTAGTTGGTCTCGAGATGCCAATACACAACAGATGGATTAATGATTTGCACTTACCACAATTCACAGTGCTCTCGAGTTTCACATTTCCAGGAGGACAGTCATCACGACTGCAACTCCTTAGTTCGTTCATTAAAATTATTAAGAATATTTTATAAAAATCAAACTAAAAAAAAAAAGGAGTCAATATATCTCTTGGGGTTTTTTCCACATTTTGGGAGTGCGCGTAACCCCTTGCAATTTCAAAATTATATTAAAAGTTGAGTTAAAAATAAACGCTCTATTTTTTCAATTGCACCAATTTATTTTAATAATTTTTTACCGAACTAGGTTTCGGTTGTTAAACAACCATCATCGGGGTATTTATTTTAACTAAATTTTCCCTCTATAAAATGTCGCTCTAGGACAGTACCTTCTTTAGAAGACAAGAAACAAAAAACAAAGGACTTACACATACATGTGTCGCTGATAACATATCAGTTCGTCAACTAATTATACTAATTCCCTTGGAAGGAGTTAGGGTCGTGTGTAAAACAAATAGCAATTTCTACTCACAGTCAAAAAATTCTTCGTTTACGCTGGTGTTAGGTGTGTCTTCTTCTATTTCGATAATGTTCTCGTCGTATTTTCTTTCAATCGTGAATAAATGTAGTAGCGGTGACGTTATGTTCCCATTGTCTTCATTAAGTAGATTTTCATGTTTATGTCTGTGTATGTGGATGGCTTCGTAATATTATTTTCCACATGTGATTTATGGGTTGCAAAAGAATTAACTCACTTATGTTGATCACATGGTTCGTCATAAAAATGTGTCGTCCTACAGCAGTTTTCGTTTTCCATTTTGCGGATTTGATGTGTTCATTGAAACGTTCGAACAACTTGCGGATCGTCATCCCAATGTAAAGCCGTCCGCAGCACGAGCATTGTATGCGGTATATGCCTGATCTATGTAGGTTGACCGGTCTGTCTTTTAACGTTCCTAACGCTTGTCTCAAAGAAACGTCATTTCTATGTACTATACTCATTCCATGTCTTTTGTACACTGTTTTTAACTTTTTCGTCACTTTCGGGTAAAATCTGATCGCTGCTCGCTTGTCAATTTCTTTAGGAATGTCGTAGAAAGTTGAAATGTTTATCTTCAGTCGTTTTTCTCTATGCTTCTTGATGATATTTCGGATGGCCGCTTCGTGGTATCCATTCGCCCGACCGATGTCAATGATTTTTCCGCATTCCTCAACTTCTTTCTCTTGAGTCATTGGGATGTTGACCGTAAAATGAGCCATTGCGTGGAAGGCTGCCATTTTGTGTTGGTGGTCGTGGAAAGAATCACAAGTTATCAGTCTCTTCGTGTTTGTTGGCTTTCTATAGACGCTTGTTTCGATGGTGCCATTCTTTATCTTGCACATTACGTTCAGAAACGGGAGTTCTCCTTCGTGTTGCCTTTCGATGGTAAATTTTATGGCATATTTTTTTATAGAGTCCATAAATTCTTCGAAAAGGGTCTTCACTGCGTTGAACATCCTCGCGTTTTGTATCACGAAAATATCGTCGTAATATCGCTTGTAGAATCAAGGGAACTGTGGGTGGGGTGCCATTTGTGTTTCGAAATGGCACATAAAGAGCTCGGCTAGGAAACTAGATAACGAATTTCCGATGCTCGTCCCTTCATATTGTACATACCATTTCCCTCTAAACTGGAAAATGTTTTGGTCCATGCATAGCTTGGACATTTTGACGTACGCTTCCGCCACTTCCCTAGTTGTACCAACTCTAACCAACCACTTCATGAGTATGTCTAATGTGAAGGGGATCGATACGCTCGGGTATAGTGATGTGACGTCATATGAACTCATTTCTTCTGATCTGTTAATTTTCATTCCACTCACTATATTCGCGAACTCGGTGCCATTTTTGACGATTTTACCTTCAGGTGGGGGAAGGGAGTTGAAGATTCTAGACAATTTTTTCGCTATAGCTTCAATTGGGGCATTGGTGTTCGACGCCACTGGTCTGGCCTTCATGTCACCTTCATGGTCAAGTTCTTTGTGTGTCTTCAGAACTACATACAGACAGGGCACCTGTGGATTGCTTACTTTCCACTTTCTCAATTCGGTTTTTGGAAACTCGC
This sequence comes from Pseudolycoriella hygida, assembly GCA_029228625.1. Taxonomy (NCBI): domain Eukaryota; kingdom Metazoa; phylum Arthropoda; class Insecta; order Diptera; family Sciaridae; genus Pseudolycoriella; species Pseudolycoriella hygida. The sequence goes on along the minus strand of CM055406.1, from coordinate 111,404,633 downwards.
AAATTTTGTACTTTTGTTCATCCAAAGTCCAATATAAATGTAAATAAATATTTTGATTATTGAATTGAATATTGAATATACTTGGCCGGGTATTTTCTTTTTATTAATCAAAAAAAAGAAAATCCCAAAAGAAAAAGAAATCAAATTATCAACGCGTGAAAAAGGACGGGACAAACAACTAGTGCTTTCGAAACAATAATAAATAACACTGACGTTTACATAAATCACATAAATAATGCGCCAATTAACATGCAACGTTTACCGTGCGTAATTATTTACGTGTATGCACTAAAAACGAAAATTTTTCACTTATTAAACTATAAAATTTTCTCAATACAAATGTTGATTTAAGAGAACTTGATAGATTCCACAAACACCACAACTTAAACTTTATTAAAAATCAATCCAATCAAACAAAGATTACGGATTGATGAACTAATTTATCAAATAAAATAAGCGAGCAAGTAAAACACGTATGAAGCGTTCAACACTCACTCACTCACTCCCGGATCCGAAGATATGACCTGTAGAAAATCGTCATTTTCCATACTGAATGCGCAGCTTCATGGAAACCAAAGAAAATGAATTAACGTACCAGTACCACCAGTACCAGTATCCACCAAACCATTAAGTTCACGGAAGAAACTGAAAAGAACAAGCAAATTTCCTTTTCGGACCTGACGTTAACGAGAATGGGAAATAAAATTGATGTAAGCGTTTATCGTAAAAAGACCAACACAGACCGTTTCATCACGAGAGATTCATTCTGCCCGAAATCAACGAAATTAGCAGCATTCCATAGCTTGATATACAGAATGTGTCGTCTCCCTCTTTCAGTCACCAACTACATCAAAAAGATGAAGGAGGTTAAAAGGATAGCGGACATGTTACACTGAAGATGAAGTAATGAAATTAGTGGAAAAACATTCAAACAATATTAAGAAAAATGAAAAAACCACTTTCTTCAAACAGCAAAAACCAAAAATTAAACCAGTAAGTTTCATTTCAAGCATAACAAATTACCTTCAGCCACATTTCAAGAAATTTGGCCTCCAATTAGTGTTTTCCAACAGAAACAAAAATGCGAACTTATTAGGAAACACAAAACACAAGCTTGAAGCATTTAAAAAGCCCGGAATTTACAAGATTACTTGCTCCCATTGACGGAACGGGTTAGCTCAGTGGTAACGTACTGGCTTTCCACCAAGAATACCCGGGTTCAAGCCCGGTGAGGATAAAATTCTGTATAGGATTTTTCTGCAATTTGTAGCATGAAAGTAACATTCCTAAGCACACCCAAGCTTCTAAAAATGGGTAGTTGTGGTGTTTGGTGTCCAAAACGAACCGTACACAGAAGGACGACATGTATGACGTCACCCATACACGATGACTTCTGTGTACATATATCAGAGTCTATCTTAAGGCGGAGATATAATGAACACCAGATGAAATCCTACATATGCAGCTATATGCAGCGAACCACAGGCGTGGTTCGGAATTCACGTTAAGCATGTGGTCCAACAAACAGATTAATGGTTGCTCACACAAATGCCCTAGAAAAAGGTATTTCAGTTGTGTGTGATACACTGCATTTACGGGCTCGTTTAGAATAAGCATAGTTAAGTCGGAGGCTTGAAGATGTATCGTAATGTCCGGGCCCAAATAGCGAGATTCATTTGGCGTGCACGGCTTGTGTCGGAGGCTAGAAGATGTATCGTAGTACGTGTGCTCAGACGACGAGGCTTATTCGGCGTACCGGTTTCAACTATGCGTTCTGAAATGGGAACATTTAAATGTGGGAATCTAACTAAGACAGAATACATGACTAGGTGGAATGATAGAAGAGTAACGGGGAAGGAACAAAGGATCATAGGATCTGTGTTTCAAGGCCAGTTGGCCGCGTCGACCAGAAAATCTAAATCCCATTGCTCAAAAATATACGTGGGACAATCAAAAAGACAAGTGGAAAAACGTTTTTCAAAGCACTTAATACAACAGGACACAAAAATCAGCAGTAGCGTTACACGTATGGAACAACGAACCTCCTCATACAAACATCACAAAGCAAAACCTACATTTAATAAAACATGTTCCCAGCAGAGCACAACTCGACGCGTGGGAGAGCTGGTTCATGAAAAAATACAGTGATAAGTTGATGAACGTAGACCCAAGCCCAATATCATCTCCGTTATTCAATTACGCAAACATAAAACCATCGGGTAAAAATTAAAGTTCAGCTTGACTTATTGTTTAGCATTACTTTTCGCACATATTGATTGCTTGGCTTATGAACAAATACAAATTTGAAATTTAGTCGTATATTCGCTGATGATGGTAATACACCGAAATGCATCCGCAATAAATACTGAAGAGTAAAACCAAATAAAGGAGTTCAAAATATGTGATAATGCTTTTATCATTTACGATTTAAAGGGTTTTACGGTTATCGTTCGCAATTTATAAATTTTGTTTATAAATTTAGTGTATTAATTCAAATTGATATCAGTTGTTTTGGAAGAAAGGACAAGGACTTGCGTCACAGTTCCCTTTTAAACGGGTTTTTGTTAAGATATGTAACTACAAAAGGTTGTTAGACCTATTACATATACAGCCAATAAATCAATCAATCAATCAAAAGACACTTCGCCTTAGAATTTTCCGTAGAATTCAGGAAAAATATTTTCCGGGGGGTACATCGCAAGGGAGGGGGAGGGGGAAGTCAAAACTTAGTTGTATATATGGTTCCGCAGTCTACGAAAAAAAAAATTCCTTGGGACTTGCGTCACGGGCGCATCGCTACCGCGCGCCCATGACTGGGGGAGCATTTTAACAAGAAATACAATGGACCTTCGAGCTTGTAATCGACGCCAAA
>CM055406.1:111374982-111401261 GCA_029228625.1 Pseudolycoriella hygida | reverse complement strand
GCTCGGTTTTCCGATTCTCTCCACTGCGAAAAATGAACATTCACAAACGGATGTGCTGCTTCCGAATGTGTCGACTGTTGCCATAAAACGATACACTTCAGGCAAAACATCTCTCTTGTGATATAACTCCTCCAACAACTTAAATCTTGTCGAGAATCCGTCGTTGTTATTTTTCTTGCGTTCCTCTTCGAAAGCTGCCTTTTTACGTTCCATGTAAGTTTTTGCGACAAGAAGCTCTTCCTTCGGTGGAAGTTTTAGGTTGATTTTTTGCAGTGCTTTCAACTTTTCGTAGCACAAGTCGTTTGCATCAGAAATTGCAATCAAAATGTCAGTGTTATCGTGGAAGCGTCGTTTCATTTCTGAAGTAAAATCGTCGATAGCTCGAAAATAAGCAGATCTAATTTCGATCTGAACATCAGGATTGTGTTCACCGATCTTGTCTGTGACGATATACGATTCCAGCGTTTTGGGTTTACGCTTTTCTCTGACAGGCCTGGCCTGCAAATCAAACTTCGGCTGACACTTATCAGGCTGACAGGTACAGCCTCTCGAAATCCGACATCGCGGGATTGTAAGATCTTATCTGCCGGCGAAATTGTGTTCAAGAAAGTTTTCATAAATTCAAGCATGAACACGAATTCGTGTTTTTTAATTGCACTTAGAATTCCAGTCGATAGTGCTATATCATCCGCATCGAAGTTGTAGCTTGTGTGAGATTTGACCTGTTACAGTAATGAAATCAAAATCAAATTCAAATTCATTTTTAATTTACGAGTTACCTGCGGTAGAGTTTCGATAATTTCATCATAATTTTCATACACGACATTTGTGGCTCCGACGTGACCAGCCCATCTAGTTACAACTAAATTCAGAATCGTCGACCCCTTGTAAAGTGACTGAATCTTGGCTCGGTGAAAAAAGCTATAGATCAGCTTAATATTATCGAAGAAAATTCTGACCATTTCGATGTTTTCAATTACAGCAATTATTACCAAATGTAAGCGATGGTTGAAGCAGTGTACATACAGAATAACTTTGCCCAATTTGTCCTGAATGATACGTTGAATACCACCATGATCGCCTCTCATGACATTAGCCCCGTCGTAGCATTGACTCAATATGTATAAAACGTCAGGTCATACTTTTTGAGAGTCTTCAAAATCAATTCGGCATTGGTCTCAGCATCGAATGTAGTTATCGTTTCGGAACACAGAAGTGATTCCACCGGTTGGCCATTTTTCACATATCGAACTGCCATGGAAACGATTTCTTTATTCGTTCTATCTTTTGTTCCATCGACGAGAATCGTGAAATACGGAATATCAGCACTCAGAACATCATCCACTATTTGCTGACGTGTTATCTTAGCGATTGTCCATATCAATTCGTTTTGTATATCCGGCGACAGGTAGGTCGCATTTTTTGGCATGAACTCCGCACATTTCCTCAGTTCTTTATTGTGTGAAATCTCAAACTCGAAAAGATTTCGGAAGACACCATGTTCTTTGTGATTTTCGATGTCCCAAGAGCCTCGTATTGCCACTTCGTTTGTTATCAAGAAAATCAAAATCTCAATCATTGTTTTCATATAAAATTGACGCTTCTGTAGAATAGTATTCGAAATGAGTTCACTAATTCCATTGTTATTTGCAATGCGTGTCTTCCTTTCGTGCCAAGAAATCATAGCGCTTTGATGCGTTACCGCTTGCTCATGTTTCACGAACCCAGCATTTTTTTCCAGAGCTCTTTTCCAGTTGGAGAAGCCATTCACTTTAAATGCCAATTCTTTACTCCCGACAACATCGAATTGCCTGCATACGAAGCAATATGCGGCATCACGAGAAACAGAATATTCCAACCATTGAAACCTGTCCAGCCAGCCGAGTTGAAAAGCTCTTGTATTTGTTTTTGGAAATGTGAATCTTTCGAGCGATGTGGTCGTTACAGTTCGTTCAATCGAATCCAATGGCGATATATCAGTTGGAGCACACTCTACTAACGAAAACGCACCAAGATTAAACAAGAAATTTGTTCGTGTTGCCGTTTGATGTTACCTGTGTTTGATTCGCCTCGATATAAACCGTTCTGAACACCGAATTCGGAATTCGAATATGAAATGGAATCGCCGGTAGACTCTTCAAGTACCTGCTTTGATGATGCTTTGCATCTTTCGTTTTTGATATTGGTGCAAGTCGCCGAATCATTGAGTGTGGCTAATATATTGATTTACGATTGAAGATAATAATGACGTTCAAAGTATAATGATGTGGGTTTCAGTCTTACGTTTATTTTGATTTGTCGATTTCAGAAAAACTGATACCTTTGGTTGCACAAGTTTTTTCATATTGAATTCAATCAATAGTACACAAATTAATGATCATCGAATGTACGTAAACAAAATTGAAAAAAAATACAAAAACGTTTTTTCGATCAACACCGAATAAACTTAGTCAAACTCCATGCGACTTTCAAATGACTTTAACAAAATTTTTAATGTCGTTATAATTACAAATTGTTCTAGTAATAAGAGCAAGTATGTGTGTGGCTGTGTGTACTTAATACAATAGGCTCTCAGCAATAGGACTATACGGAGGGTTCCGTTTAAACGAGACGTGTGTAACGATTTCGTACACGTTTGACTTTGATGTTTTATGGAGCTACGTAATTTTCCAGGGTGGGCTCAGAAGCGGTCCAGCAGGGTGGGCTCAGCAGTGGTCCAGGGGGGGCTCAGCCCACCCTAGCCCACCCGTAGCTACGGCCCTGAATCTGTGTATTAAATACATTAATATGCAGGAAACTGAGCTTTACAATTTTTTGCCTATACCAAACAGCACAAAATCAAACTTATTTACGATTTAATCTACGTGAATGCAACAATGAAGCATTTTTGTTCTATTCAGGAGTTATTTTTCTTTGTAGGTTTCCGTAAAAAATGTTCACTATTGAATTGCTTTTATTTAGCTTGAGGTAATACCCAGGTGGAAACTTTTTTATCCACAACTTGACCAATAATAGAAGAAATGTTCAGTACATTATTCCTTTGTTGAAACTTTTTGAAATTTGTTGCAACTATTTAGAGCTTAGTATTCAATTGCACTGCTTCCAAAGCTGAACAAATTTTGATCCTAAAACGCAAGCTTACAAAATAAAGGAACATATTTATTTCGCAAAAGAATATTAATTAAAAATTGTAAACATAAGCAATAGGGTGGATCGTTTTTCGCCAACAATTTTTTTTTGAAAAGCCTCACCCCTACACAGGTCGAGCAGGGTCTTCTGATTATTATACACGCAAAATATTTTTTCAAAAATACAATTTAGGGTTGCCGCAAGGCCAAAAATTGATTTTTTTCGACTTTCATAATTATGCTTCATATAAAAGCTTCGTGTGACCCATCTGCAGACACTTGAGTTACTACATGGGGTGAAAAGTCCGCGGCCTTGCAATGAAAGAACTAACTTTTACATATGAAATTAATTTTATTCTTCAACGAAGTCTCCCTGAAGGGAAATGCACTTAGTCCAACGGTCCTGCAACATTTGGATACCTTTGGTATAATAGGATTTCTCCAACCCTGCAAAATAGGCCTCTGTTTCGGATATCACCTCATCATTAGAGTAAAATCTTTTTCCCTGTAGCCATCTTTTTAAGTTTGGGAACAAATAGTAGTCGCTGGGGGCCAGATCTGGAGAGTAAGGTGGGTGGTGGAGTAATTCATAGCCCAAAGAGTCCAGTTTCACAGTTGCTTTTATGGATGAATGCGCTGGTGCATTGTCATGATGAAACAGGACCTTTTTCTTCTGCATATGCGGTCGTTTTCTCTTGATCTCGTTGTCGAGCTGTTCCAATAATGTGACATAGTACTCGCCAGTTATTGTTTTTCCTTTCTCCAAATAGTCGATAAATATTATGCCATGCGCATCCCAAAAAATCGTGGCCATAACCTTGCCTGCAGAACGCTGTGCCTTTGGGCGCTTCGTTCGGCTTTGACCAAATTCTAACCACTCTGCAGACTGTCTATTGGACTCTGGTGTATAGTAATGAATCCACGTTTCATCAATCGTGACAAATCTACGCAAAAACTCCGTTGGATTACGCTCGAACAAAGCTAAATTACGCTCTGAATCGTCAAGACGGTGCTGCTTTTGATCAATTGTTAGAAAACGCGGCACCCATCGCGCAGAAAGCTTTTTCATGTCCAAATACTCGTGTAAAATGTGTCGCACCCGTTCTGTTGATATTTTGAGGATGTCAGCTATTTCACTAACTTTAACTTTCCGATCAGCCAAAACAATACGATGGATTCTTTTGATGTTTTCTTCAGTAACTGCTTCACTTGGACGTCCTGAACGTGGGGCATCATCGGTGCTTGTATTACCTCGTTTAAATTCAGCATGCCACTTCTTGACCGTTGTATACGACGGAGAAGATGTGCCATAACACTTATCCAGCCATTCTTTGCTTTGCACCGTATTTTTTCCCATTAAGAAACAATGTTTAATCAACACATGGAATTCATTATTTTCCATTTTTTACGAACAACAAAAACCTGCGTCACTCTATTGACAGTAATTCGAAAACTATGACACCAAATGTCAGGAAATTTTGGCTGTAGACAAGTAAAGGGTGGTACTACTGAATGTTAACAAAAATTCTGAAGTAATGACGCCATCTCTATGTGAGGCCGCGGACTTTTCACCCCATGTAGTACAGTTAATATCGCTAAACTTTCAGGAGATATTGGGGAACAATTTAGCATAAATTATTGTTTGTAAATGTTTGATTAAGGTACATCGGTAGAACGAAAAGTGTTCCCGGATTCCATTTTTTACTAATATTTTCATATTTTCAAACCCTGTCAGTCGTAAGATATGAAGTGAAAGAAAAATGTTTTTGTTGTATTTTGTAGAGAATTTCGATAGCTTTCTTGCACAAGCAAGGTAGAAAAAAAAAATATGCATCAGAGTCGGATTTATTCATCTTAAGGTGGAGGCCTGCACAGTGCAAGGGAAAGTGATTTTGCACATTTGTTCACAAAAACTTCAGAAACTGGTTTTATTTTTTGAATTATCGACAAAAAATATCATTATGGCAAACATATTGATTTTTTGTATTAAATTCAGCCATTTTTTACCGTGACATCAGTGTTGTCCGTATGAAACCGTCGCGTTCAACTGCTCCCACTAACTTTATTGAAGCTTCAGTCACCAGCTAAAAATAATTTGTTATATTAGAAGTAGTATCTAGTAGTATTTGATAGATTCACTTATTACTTTTACACATCGTTCTACAGCTTGTGTATGGCAAGGCAATTGGAATGCTGGAATGCCTTGCCATACACATTTCCATTTCAATGAAGCTATTCGTTGCATTACGTCTGTGACTCTTGTTTTCTGACGTATCCATAGGTTCGTTCTTTTGTCTGAAAGCGTAATTCCTAACATTATTCGTTCCATTGCTCTTTGCGCGACTCTAAGATTGTTTTCCGATGCTTTCGTTATTGTGAGAGTTTCCGCACCGTACGTCAACACTGGCAAAATGCAAGAGTCAAACACCTTCCGCTTCAAACTGTTGTTCTATTTTAAGTCCAATCTCTTGCGATTTTTCGTTCAGTTCATTTAACATAACTTGTATCTGCTCCAAATCAATCACTATTAGAATGATATCGTCAACGAAACGAAGGTGGTTCAGAAATTTCCGTTTATATTCATTCCCATTTCATTCCAGTAACACGAGTTAGGCCTCTAGTTTAGCCAACTCTATGGACCATACAGCCTGAAGCAGTGAGTTGATTTTCATCAACTTTTTTAGTTAGTTTCTTGAGATCCATATCTTCCATTCAAAAAATTGAAAAGCAATTCCCGTACGTACATCGCGGAGATATAAGCAAAAACGTTTTTGCGACCTTCAAGAAACCATGTTTTTGTAAACTTTTTTAATCGTAGCTTTGAAACTTCTTGACCGATTTTGCCCACCTTCAATCTCAATACTCCTTTTGAAACTACGTTGCTTGCAGACCGGATTAGAGGGGGGATGAACAAGGGTAAGTCCCTTGGGCCCGTGCATAAAAAGGGGACCAGGGCGGCAATTTTTGAGGCCCGCCCTATGGCTGAAAAAAAAAAAGAAAAACGGATCCAAATTTTCAAAATGTTTGCCTCAGAGGCTCAAAAACACCTCGAAGGAACCTGGTTAAGAGCCTAGAAACTTTCGCCTACGGCGTTTGAGGAATACGAAATCAATCAATTATTGAAATTCTTACTTATAAGTCCTATAATCAAAAGCTTTCGCCTGTGGCAATTAAGCCGTTCTTCGATTTACCTAAAGAACAATAGAGAGCGGTCCGAAATTTTCGTCTGTGGCGACTTATCCGATGCGGCTATTGTGCAATTTTCGATTCACCTAAAGAACTAGAAGAGACGGTCCGAAATTTTTGCGTGCAGCGCATTTCTCGTAGTGTTCATTAAGCAATTCTTTGATTTACCTAAAGCACAAGTGAAGGGGCTGTCCCTAAATTACGTAACACATTTTTGGGCACTCTCCCCCCCCCTTCCCCGGCGTTGTCACACACTGTAACAATCACTCGAATCCCCCCCCCCTTGTTACGTAACAAAACTGAGGAATTTATTTTTTAACAAAAACAAGCAAATGTTATGACGTTCAACGTGGTATCTTATGATTTGTCAAAACTAGAGAAAGATAACTAGAAACAATAGCATTGCGTCACCAAGTGAAAAGCATATAACAGATGATCACAATGATCACAAAAAAGTTTCTCGTATGCGATTTTCAACAAATTTAATTACAAATATAAGTTTTTGGTTGTAAAAGTGTTTGTTACGTAACATTTCTACAAATCCCCGCCCCCCCCCCACCTCCCCTAAAGCTCGTAAGAATCTGTCACAAATTTTTGTACTTCCCCCCTCCCAAGAGCGTCTCGTAATTTAGGGACAGCCCCAAAGGCATACCAGCATTTTTGCCTGTTGCGCTTTGCATGGAAACCTTACTTGCACCAGTTGAACACCACAATAAAAAAAATCGCCTGCGGCGCTAAACTCAAACAAAAGCTTCCGGCGCAGTAACAAAATTTTTCTTTGACAGAGTAGAACTTCGACTTTTCTTATAAACCAGCTTTTTCCATAATTTTCGCGATTTTTTGACTTATTTGCTCTAGGGAACCTCCATGTCGGCTTCGGATTCAGTTCTTATCATTAACACTTTTCAGAACGCAAAAAATACATTGACACATCATTGAATTTTAAAAAAAATCTGGGGCGCGCCCCCCCCCCCCCTAGAAAAGTGGTCTAGATACGGTACTGCAATCCACATAAATTTCACGCAATTTACCAACACTACTAAACATTTCGCATTTCACTTTTGCTTCAATTTGTGTTAATTTTTTGTCAAAGACTGCCAGTCTATATTTATAGTATGTCATTGGGCATCGCAGTTTACAATTTTTTATTTAACGTGATGTGGGGAACAGGGGGATGTCTGATAAATTTAAATTTTAGCGGATATAATTTAGATAAATTGATCACAAAGAAAAACGTATTTACCGCTATAAAATAAGAAAACGCAGATGGCGATTACTTTTTATGTTTTTTAGCGATCATTTCTTGTTTTTCTTTTACAAAATGTTATAAAATAGCGATTTTTAAAATACATTCTTTTGTAAACAGCCATCAAAATCCAAATTTAAAGATGCAAAGTGCAGTTACGCTAAGCAACTAAATATTAGGAAAAAGAAATCCTTACACTGAACAAAACTACACCGTCATTTTTGTAAACGATAGAATTTCCGAATGTGTAAAATGGAGTTATAAACTTTTAATGAAAAAAACAGAACCGTTTTATTAATTCGATGCAAAACTTCCCAAATACAAACCTTTTCAATTTTAAATATCTTCCTCTTCCTGCTTTTAACATAGGAATCCTAATCTACTAAACATTCTACATTATTGGTCAAATTGTAAAAAAAAAGTTTCCACCTGACTTATTACATTGTACACTGTTACACTCCACACTTGAATTGGTTGAACATTTCTCATTCCACACACCAACCTTTCCTAACCGTATTGCAAATTTGAGAAATATTTTGTTTGTTGTATTGGAGCAAAGATACGCTTGCCTCAGCTTAATTAATTGCCATTTTGTCAGTCGGATTGAATAATTGAAAATGAATTTAATTGATAATTTACAGTGAAATGGAACGACAAGAATTGGAATACAAATTTGAGCAATTAATGCGAGAGCGTCAAAAATGGTACTTTGAATATTGTGTCATCACATTATGGAAACAAAATAAAAGATTTAACAGGAAAAAAATTAAATAAATAAAAGTAAAAAAAAAGAATTAAACAAATTATAAAATCATTTATGATTTCGTTGGAAGCACATTTTGATGAAATATTAAAAGCATTTGAGTTTGGGAGGGGCATCACAGTATAGTAGGGGTGTTCAAAATACAGTGGGCAACTCTCATAAAAAAGGTGTAGTCGTATAATTCGAGTGAAATCAATGTAAAACTTTTGAAAACGTAATTGTATGTACACTACGGTCGTGTGTTTTTAAATTTACTAGTGGTCAAATTTCAGCTGTTTCGCCGATGCAAAATATATTGAAAAACATAGAAGGGACCCGTACGTATCAGAATAGATGCTGCAATCAGAGTTGATGTTACGAAAAGACTGCAACGTATTTAAGTAAATATTGCGTTCAGATTAGACTGCATTGGAAATTGCCCGTATGGCAATTTTGAAAAACCCGTCCGAAGTAACGGTGTAAAAAAATTCTCCGAACGCACAAAATTGACCTCCAAATAGAGAAAAATGTTCTCCTCAATTTTGTTTACAACATAGCAAAAAAATTTTTTTGGGCTAGGGCCGACCTAGGACCTTAAGTAGAGGCCTCGGATACATACTTCCATAGGCAAAAATGTTTCCCTCAATTTGCTCTGCAACATAACAAAAAACATTTTTTTATGTTAGGGCCGACTTAGGACCGACATGAGGCCCACTTGAGCCCTAAGCACAGGCAGGCAAAAATTCTTCTATAAACTGTCGGCCATGCCGAGATCTTTCAAACAAAAAAGAAATTTTTGAAAATCGGAAGAGATTTACTCGAGTTATGTACAAAAAACACGTAGGGCCCTAACAAAGACTCTTTTTTAGTGCCCTAGCTAAGTCCAAAGACTCAAATCGAAAAATGTTTCTTCCACAAATTGTTGGTCTGTCTGTCTGTCCGTCAACACGATAACTTGAGTAAATCTTGACCGATTTTCAAAAACTTTCTTTTCCTTGAAAGGTAGTCGAAAAATATTTTATGGGATTGAATCTGGGCACTGTTGGCCCAAGGGCCGCCGAGCTAGGGCCGTTTAAGTGGTTTTTGGTCTTTTGCACATAACTCGAGTAAATCTTTTCTGATTTTCATAATTTTTTTTTGTTTGAAAGATCTGGTCATGGCCGACAATTTATGGAAGAAACTTTTTTCAATTTGAGTCCTTGGACTTAGCTAGGGCACTAAAAACGAGTTTCTGCTAGTGCTCTATGTGTTTTTTGTACATACCTCGAGTAAATCTTTACCAATTTTCAAATTTTTTTTTTGTTTAAAAGATCTGGGCATGACGACAATTTGTGGAAGAAACATTTTCCGATTTGTGTCTTTGGACTTGGCTTGGGCACTAAAAAAGAGTCTTTGTTAGGGCCCTACGTGTTTTTTGTACATAACTCGAGTAAATCTCTTCCGATTTTCAAAAACTTTTTTTGTTTGAAAGATCTCGGCACGGCCGACAATTTATAGAAGAATTTTTGCCTGTGCTTAGGGCTCAAGTGGGCCTCATGTCGGTCCTAAGGTCGGCCCTAACATAAAAAATGTTTTTGCTATGTTGCAGAGCAAATTGAGGGAAACATTTTTGTCTATGGAAGTATATGTCTGAGGCCTCTACTTAGAGCCCTAGGTCAGTATGAAGGTCGGCCCTAGCTCAAAAAATAGTTTTTTGCTATGTTGTAGACAAAATTGAGGAGAACATTTTTCTCTATTTGGAGGTCAATTTTGTGCGTTCGGAGAATTTTTTTACACCGTTACTTCGTAAGGGTTTTTTAAAATTGCCCTACGGGCAATTTCCAATACAGTCTAATGTGAACGCAATATTTACTTAAATACGTTCCAGTCTTTTCGTAACATCAACTCTGTTTGCAGCATCTATTCTGATACGTACGGGTCCCTTCTATGTTTTTTTTAGTTTATTTCTTTTTTATTGTGACATAATGGTTAATTCTTTTCTAGAGAGAAAGCGTCCTAGTCCCGCTCTAAAACTCTCAAAACGTTACAAATATGAAAGGGAAAATATCTCTTCCAATGTTTGCGCTGGTGGAATTGTGCCCATTATGCAAACGACATTGTACCGTTGTATTGCCATCGAAATCCTTTGTTTGAGGTAGAATTTTGATCGCGGATCACCACTTAAATCTTGCAACTTTTTGCCGACTTATTCAACAAATTTAATTGACTCTATGCTCCATGGTCATGGTCCCATTGTTTCAACTGCGAAAGCGAGAAGAATGTAATTATTTGTAGAAAGAAGATTGGAATAATGTTTGTGCTTCTCAAATCCTGCTGAATCCGCAAGCTTCCGAGCATTTTTTGATGTTTTTGACAAATATGAATCAACAAAAGTGTCAACGCAAGTTGCGTCCCAAATTAGCGGTTTCCCTTTAAACCATGGTGTCAAAGTTACACCATCTGGTTTCTTTCCATCATTCCTCGAAAGACCTGTTGGTTCTAATTTTGTAGGGACATGTAAGGAAGTAAGCCTTCGACTGATAATATCATTTAATTCAGTATGTCTTTGATATCTTCCACCACTTTTTTGACAGCTAAGTCCATGTAGACCTAACGTTCCTTACATTACATACCGTTAGAATGAGCTAGGGTAGAAAGTGATGTTAAAAGGGAACGCTGTATTTTATCTCAATTTATTATGGATAGTGTACATAGTGTACTAAGAGTGAATGAAATAAAAATAACGTTCCCTCTTAACTTACCGATGAAATTGGTCTTTGGCTAATTCCATCGGTACCGCAACCTGTGTAACGTATTTCATCTCTTTCACTCTTGCAATGTGATTTATATTAACATGAGACAAAATACTCGTTTCCCAGGTTACAAGACATCTACTTTATAAACTTTGGCAATTTGCTTGCTTTCACCATTGTTTTCAATACAAACTGGTACTTTTTAACACCCGCAAATGAGAGCCGAAAATTAAAAATGCAGCCCTTGACGCGAAAGTAAAGGCCAACTGTGATCCTTTGTTCCTTCTCTGTTACTCTTCTATCATTCCACCTAGTCATGTATACTGTCTTAGTTAGATTCCCACATTAAATGTTCCCATTTCAGAACGCATAGTTGTAACCGGTACGCCGAATGAGCCTTGTCGTCTGAGCACACGCACTACGATACATCTTCTAGCCTCCGGCACAGGCCGTACACGGCAAATGAATCTCGCTGTTTTAGCCTCCGTCGAAACTATACTTATTCTAAACGAGCATGTAAATGCAGTGTATCATACACAACTCAAATACCTTTTTCTAGGTGTGAGCAACCACCGGACGTATAATATTCGTATTCGATGACGTTAACAGACTTTTTTATGGTTACGTTCTTTATGGTTACCTAAACTTTTGCCGAGTTGGCACCAGTGCCCCCAATGCCCCCCCCCCCCTCCCGGAAGCTCTGGAGCCCCCCGAAAAAGAATATCGAGCTACTATTTACACATCAAATTCCTCCCTCGCTTTTTTGAACACATTGTACAACCCACAGATAAAACACGTTAGCTTTCCTTTTTTGGAGCGTATGTTACAGCTATGTATGTTACGAACATCTATAAAATCTATATCTAAAAAATTTTAAATTGAGGTCAGCAATCGAGCTGGGGTTGTTTCAGGTCTGACGAAAAAAAAAACCTAAAATCAACCCACCCTAATGTTACACTAGTACACCACAGGTGACAGGAGTGCCAACAATTGGTTGGTTTCAAGGGGTAAATTACTTTTTTTTCTAAGGATTATTTGGGATTATTTGGGATTATTTGCATTATTTGGGATTATTTGGATGATTTGGGATTATTTGGGATTATTCGGGATTATTTTGGGATTATTTGGGATTATTATGAAGTAATTTCCCCCTGGTTGGTTTAGTTGGGAAATATAATTCGATTTTTATTCAAACAAAATACACCTAAATACTTAAGAGCTAAATTAAATGTATTCATCCGTCTGATCTACGTCCTGAATTAAAGCACTGAGGCCATCCTTGTTGGGCCTATTGTGCAACACTTCCCTTTCCAAAAAGAAAAATCTTTTAAAATCCGCTTAACTTCGTTCTGAGACCTTTCAGAGCCGGACAACTGCATTTGAAATGCCTAGCCGTTTCTGGTTCTACTCCACAGTTCTTGCAAGTTGGGTCTGTGTAATTTATGTGTATTGGTGCATCGGTCGTTCAAACAGTCAGAGGAACATCTACCAAGACCTTGACGAAACATCAACAGACCAACGACAACGTCACTGGAGAATTTCATAATCACTGAACGGATCGGTGAACGGAACTTTGATTCGGAAACTGAATTCTTATTTTAACGTATTGGACGTTCTAGTCAGTGAAATTAGGCATAGATTCGAAAATAACTCTGTGTTGTTGGAAGCGATTTCGTTGGCGCCAGAGCTCGACAAAAAGTTACTGAAACCTCTAGCAGATATTGGCATTTCGTTGCCCTCAGAGGAAGAATTGACCGTAGCAAGAAACTACATTGCTACCAGAAGGAAAAGGTATGAAGAAGAAATGAAGGAGAAAGATGAAAAAGAGAAGAACAAATTCGAGAATCGTTTTCATATCCTTGGAGAATTATATACGATGAAGGAGGCGTTTCCTGAAGTGTATTCTCTGCTCGCAGTAATAGACACTTTTGGTTGTGGCACTGCACCTAACGTTATTAGCATTCGAAAAAAAAAGATTGAAAAATATCGACACGGAAAATATCTTAAAGATTTCATTGGCACCCCTTACTGAAATAAAATAATTTTGTTACTTACGATGCGTAGCATTTACATTTTCTCTTGCGCATTCTACATAGAATAGAGTTCGAGTTCGATGCTTCTCAACTTTTCCTCAACCCCTCCTCCTTTATAAAAAATTTCACAATTGCTTTCCTTTGAAATGAATTTGAAATAATGCATAATGCAGTTTGTGCTGAGCCCCTCCTGACATTCGCTCCCAGATACGGCCCTCCCCCTTGAGACGACCATAAAAGCGAAGGCCTTTGCCGCGGCAGATAGGTTGACGCAAAATGATCTCTGGATGAGGGGCTTCGACTCGGGCCATGGAAGAATCAGACAAATGATAAACAGTCAGGTCTTCCGAATGCCCAGAGATCGAATGGTACCTACAATCAAGTTCGAGAGGCAATACCAAACTGTCATACCGGGCAGGACTGACTGGCTGGATGGGTAACTGGCCGACTGGGAATGAATAATCAGATCACAGTGGCTTGGGTCCCAGGGCACACCGGCATAGACGGCAATGAGAGGGTAGATGAGCTGGCCAGACAAGGCAACCGTTACCGTCGGCCCAGAGCCCTTCATCCCAATACCACACTCCCTCTGTGTTAGAGAGATAAGAGACTGGGTACGAACGGAATCCGCAAAACGTTGGAGCGCTTACGATGGAGGAGCACATACGAAGCTCTTCTTTCCGGTGCCTGACGAAAGGTGGGCCAAGGAGCTGGTTGGCATGGACCGTAATAGCATCAGGAGGATAGTAGGAGCTATTACGAAGCACTGTGGCTTGAACAAGCACTTGGCGATGATGAAGATCGGAAACGATCCAAATTGCAGTTGCGGCTTAGAGGAGGAAACGGGCGTACACCTAATCAGTGAATGTCCGAAGTACTATACTCTGAGAAGCAGAATACTGGGTGCTCGTGTGGTTTCACCTTTAGAGATTCAAAAACTAGGACCTACTGCTTTAAACAGGTTCCTAGTGGGAACTGGGAGGTTCAAATGATTTACATGATGAGCAGGATGAAACAAAGGATCAATAGATCGGTGTTTCGAGTCCGGAAACGGACGTCCTAACCTGATAAATCTAAAAATCTAGATACGGCCCCGGTTGGAACCGAGTGCGTAGTAATGTACAATGTACCAGCTTTCCAATCTGAAGTACATGCAATTACCAGAGCCACATCTGCGTTAATTAAATGTGGAGTTGCCGATAAATCAATCTCGATTTGCACGGACAGTGAATATTCAATTACAATGATAGCGTAATCTTGCAAAATTTCATCAAAATCGGTCCTGAAATGTCGCAACGAACTGGACGTACTATGAGATAACTGGGGCATTGAAGGAAACGAATAAGCAGATCAAATTGCTAGAGCATGACTGAATCCCAACAAAAACCATTTAAAAAGGGGAATGTGACGCAAGTCTCTTTGTTTCTTCTTCCCAAACGACTGATATCAATTGGGGTGACGCTTACAGCTTTGAAACGCAAAAAATTTTTTGGAATGTTTTCATTTTTGATTTCCTGTACAAAAATACGCCATACATACCATAAAGTCAAATTTTTGCGTTGTGAAAGCTGAAAGAACACTTCCTCTACAACCATCATTCGTAAAATTTTTTTGGCGCCACGGCACCTCGCGCGGCTGCCATAGCTGACGGTGGCGGCCACCAATGACCGCCGCCACGATATCACCATCACTGCCGCCTCAGGTCACATTCTAAAAATTTTGCTCATGTTTGACCCATACCTTGAATACACACACAAACACATACAAAATATGCTTTCATATGGGATTTGTACGTGAGCTTCCATGAGCGCTGGCGCCCAAACGAGGCCGGTACCACTCCTTTTTTAAAATCTCGAAAGTACTTTCGGTTCTCTGAGCAAGCATGAAATAGCAGATTACAGTGGAGGATGCGGAAATAAGTCATTACATGAGGGATTAATTTTGTGAAATGAGCCAAACTCAAGAGGGTGTTTTCAAGCAAAAAACTTTGAAAACTGTTTTTTGACGAGTGTAGAGTTTGTATCCCGATCCGAAGGCGAGGTATACAACTACAAGAGTCAAAAAACAGTTTTTAAAGAGAGTTGCTTAAAAATACATGAATGAGTTTGCGAGTGTCACAAAATTATCCAGAATAAATGACTTATTAAGCATCCCCCACTGTATGCTGTTTTACTCGGTGTCCCAACCGAAAACGCGTCATTACATGCAGATATACATGTAATGAGAAGTTTCCGGTGGGGGCTACATGTAATGAATAGCATGTAATGAATGACATGTAATGAATAATTTCCGTGGGGTGCACACATACATGTAATGACAAGTTTTCGGTGGGTTAACGAGTAAAGACTTTTTTCATTTACTTTGGCTTCTATGGAAGGAACATTTTGTACCGGAAACTGCAATTTTCAAAAGGTCATACATATTTCCGGAACCACTGGACCGATTTTAATGAATAAAATGTCGATTTCAATCTCAGGGACGCAAGGGAAAAAAGTCAAAACTTAGCTGTATATATGGTTCCGAAGTCTACGAAAAAAATTTTTCTTAATTTTTTGTTCGTGTGTGGACTTGCGTCACGGGCGCATCGCTACCGCGCGCCCATGATTTATTGGAACAGAACCAGTTCTACGATGCAGTTCGAGCTTGATTAGGGCTTCGATCAAAGAGAAGCGCCAGGAATTGTGGGACGGTTTGAATACCTTGTAGACAATCGAAGGAAGTGATGATAGGGTGTAACAAAAAAACTACGAAACGTTTTTTGAGTCTGAGCAAGGGAAACCTCCGCAAAATAACTGGTATTTTGACGGGTCACAATACGCTGAAATATCATTTAAATAAGATGCGATTGTCAGGTTCTCCTGGTTGCAGGGTATGCGGATTAGAGAAATTAAAACTTAGCTACGAATCCCTAACGGTCAATTTTTAAGTTGCAAATAATAAATAATAAAGTAACCAACCAATGTTTTCGTTTGCTACTCCAACATTGTCATAGAAACTTTTTAGGAACCAGACTGCCCAGCTTAAAATGTAGTCCTCTATTTGTTGCAATTTTTCTCCATGAAAATACTCTAGACGATCATATGATAAGGAGTTCAGGCACTACACATAGGACCAGTCTTGTGCCTGAACTCCTTATTTTATCGTCGCTAAGAACATTTTCATGTTGTAAAATTGCAACAAACAGAGGACTTTTTTAAAAGACACCACGAAGCGATTTGAGAAAAGTTTTTTTCTAAAACATTCCTACTATGCAATGCAGCAAGACTTAGAACGCTACCCAATATAAAAAAATTAAATCCAAGTTTGTAGCCTAAAGCTTAGCCGAGAGAAATGGCAAGTTGACGACAGATGGATTAAATGTCATGGTAAATTTATGCAATTCTCTACAATCCAACAGTCATTCAACATGCCACTTCTATAAGGGAGTTTCAGAATAGGATTCCGAACCACTTCAACTAAATTTGCCTCGGGGACTGCTTTTAAAATGAGAGAAAAGAAAGAGAAATGAAAACATCATTCCAAAATGAGAGAAGACATATTCAAACTATTCCGTCCTCTCAATTATTTTCATTCATAAATATTTAACAGCAGTCACCGAGACAAGTTAAATAAAACTGATCTGCTCTTTGTAACTCCCTTACCTGGTGCAGTGATACTAATTTATCATTTCTCTGAAAAAATTTACCAAAATTCCAGTTGTTTCTGTACTCTCAGTGTTTTTACGAGCGGTCACTTACTTTATTTATTCTCGTTTATTCGATAAAACCGCAAAACTGCCCTAAAACGTATCAAAAACCTAGCGACGTTATCAGATGAGAGATTTTCATATGTTTTCTCTCACAAATTCTCGTCGCTAGGTTTTTTATGCGTTGTACGGCAGAAAAGTCCGTCACCCCTTGGTTCATTACGCTTAGTCGTTCATTCATTCTATCTCACTGCTGTCCGGTTCTCCATTGATTGTCTGGAACTTTGGTCATCGACAACTCCAAAGAAATATGAGAGAGACTGAATGAACGACTAGAATTTAGAATGAATTGAGAGAGAGAATGATTGAAATTTTGGTATAACGTTCTTCACATCACTTTTCGACGGTTTCGTATTTTGAACACCCCTAACATACAGAACAGCTTAGCTGATTCGAAAATTTTAATTATAATAACATCAAATAGAATATAATTCAGGAAAAAGTAATTTAAATTTAAATGAAATCTTGTTTTTCATAGCGAAAAATCGGCAATTAAGGCAATCAAATTACGATATGAACAATTTTTGGAAGAAGATCGTCAACGAATGGAACGGAACAATAATTTATTGCGAATGCTGGAACGGATTGACTACCAGGCGGCAACATTGGCTGCGAAGACCGAACGCCTGAAATTATTAAAGGTAGCGAATAGACAGACGGGTGTTATGTGGAGGTTCAACTAATTCAAAATTAAATTCATTTGTAAATTAATCACCAGGCCCAACACGAATTATATTTGATGAGAAATTGGAATATTCAACGTGCGATATTGCCGTCATTTGAATCATCAATGCCAATATTACAGCCAGTGACAGAAATTTTACCGATAAATTTTACACAACAGCAAACGTTTATACCCACACAGCAGCTACAACAGCAGAACATATCAAGCACATTGTTATCATCTTCAGCATTACCAGCACAACAGTCTATTTATTATCCACCCTTTAAAATACCACCACAGAAGGGTGAGACTAATTTGAAATCCGATTTCGTAAAGTACCTCTCACAAATAAACCAATTTCGTGACATCTATGACAAGAATGGTATGTCTGATAGTACTTATCAATCGGATTTGAGCGTAAAGGGTATGGAAGGTTCGTATTATGAAAGAATTGAAGTTGATACGATATTTGAAGAACGTTCTTTATTGGAATGGGGTGGAAAATCTTTGTTTTATATATTTCAGTTGAGTCATAATACAAGTAACCATGACTTTGTTAAGATTTCCTCAATTCAAAGGAAATGGCTTATACAAGCGATGATTTAATTTCATTGAACACAATCGAATATTTGTATTTATTTTTGAAAATATTTTGTTCAATCGACCGCTTACAGACATTTATGGCTAGATGTCGCTTGCTACCGTTTTCATTCATAAATTATTATCAGATATTGGTGGCGCTAATAATTAATTTTTGTAGCTAGTAAAGTCACGTTGTGGAAAAAGGTATACGATTCATAAATCTTTTTAGTAGTGAATTTGTCATGAAGTTGTTACTATCACTGAGTTCCAACTCTCACTGATTTGTAACTCTCACTGAATTGTAACTCTCACTGAATTGCAACTCTCACTGAGTTGTAACTCTCGCTGATTTGTAACTCTCACTGAGTTGTAACTCTCGCTGAGTTGTAACTCTCGCTGAGTTGTAGCTCTCACGAATTTGTAACTCTCACTGAGTTTTAACTCTCACAAAATTGTAGCTCTCACCGAGTCGTAATTCTAACGAATTTGCAAATCTCAAGGAGTTGTAAATCTCAAAGACTTGTAACTACCGCTGGTCTGCAAATCTCACGGAGTTGTAACTTTCGATGATTTGTAACTCTCACTGAGTTGTAACTATCGCGGAGTTGTACCTGTCACTGAGTTGTAACTTTCAATGAGTTGTAACTCTAACTGAGTTGTAGTTCTAATGAAGTTGTAAAAGGCCTCTCACTGAGTTATAACTTGAAAGGTGTTGAAACTTTCGCAGGTTTGCAGCTTTCGCTGGCTTGTAACTCTTACTGAGTTGTAACTCTCACTGAGTTGTCACTCTCACTGAGTTGTAACTCTCATTGAGTTGTAACTCTCACAGAGTTGTAGCTTTCACTGAGTTGTAACTTTCGCGGAGTTGTAACTCTCACGTAGTTGCAATTCTCCCGAAGCTGTAAGTATCACCTTTTTGTAAATCGCAAGGAGTTGTAACTCTGACGCACTTGTAACTATCACGGAGTTGTAACTCTTACTGAGTTCTTATGGTACTATTTTTTAGGTTTCAATAAGCAAAATCTGCAAAACATTGCCATTTTTTCACACGAACATTTGCCTAGGACACAGCAACTCTCACTAATTTGTAACTCTCAACGAGTTTTAACTCTCACTGAGTTGCAGCTCTTACTCAGTTGTAACTCTCACAGAGTTGCAAATCTCAAGTAGTTGTAAATCTCAAGAAGTTGTAACTATCACGTGTTTGTAACTCTCACGGAGTTTCAACTTTCGCTGAGTTGTTTACATCTTTCTCAGTTTTTTACAATTAATTTCAGTTATTTTTACATTGCTTCGCTGAATTCACGTATGCATTCTTACATCTAAGTAATTCTATAGTACATTGATAAGTTGTAACTATCGCGAAGTGTTAGCTGTCATTGTGTTGTAACTTTCAGTGAATTGTAACTCTAACTGAGTACTAGTTCCATCGGAGTTTTAAAAGGCCCTTCACATAGTACATATATCGAAGTAGTAAATATCATGTAATTTAACTCTAGCTCAGTTGTAACTCTCACGGAGTTGTAACTCCTCCAACGGAGTTGCAACTCTAACAGAGCTGTAACTCTCACGGCTTTGTAACTTTTACTGAGTTGTAACTCTCACTGAGTTTTGTTAATATCGCGGAGTTGTAGCTGCCACTGAGTTGTAACTGTAACTGAGTTGCACAAAGAACATGTATCGAAGTTGTAACAAGTCTCACTGATTTGTAACTCTCACGAAATCGTAACTCGCAAGGAGTTGTAACTCTCACGGAGTTGTAACCTTCACGTAGTTCAAACTCGCAAGAAATTGTAACTCTAGCAAAGTTGTAATTCTTACTGAGTTGTAACTATCGTGGAGTTGTAACTCTCACTGAGTTGTAACTCTCACTGAGTTGTAACTATCGCTAAATTGTAGCTGTCACTGACTTGTAACTTTCAGTGAGTTGTTACTCTAACTGAGTTCTAGTTCTAACGAAGTTGTAAAAGGTCATTCACATAGTACATATATAGAAGTTGTGACTATCATGTAGTTTTAACTCTCACTGAGTTGTAACTCTAACGGAGTTGTAACTCGCAAGGATTTGAAAATCTCGCAGGTTTGTAGTACTCGCTGGTTTGTAACTCTTACCGAGTTGTAACATTTATTGACTTGTAACTCTCACGGAAATAAAATTCTTACATAGTTGTAACTCTAGCGAGTTTGTAACTCGTGTTGGTTTCTAACTCTCATTGACCTATACCTCAAACTGAGTTGTAATTCTTACGGAGTTGCAACTCTCACGGAGTTGTAACTCTCATGGTGTTATAACTCTCACGAAGTTGTAACTATCACGAAGTTGTAACTTTTGTGGAGTTGTATCTCGCAAGAAATTGTAACTGTCATGGAGTTGTGACTCTCACGAAGTTGTAACTTTCGCGGAGTTGTAACTCGCAACAAATTGTAACTCTAGCGGAGTTGTAACTCTCAGCATTATGAGCACAACAGTCAAATTATCCACTCTTTAAAATACCACTAATTTGAAATCCGATTTCGCAATGTACCTCTCACAAATAAACCAATTTCGTGACATCAATGACAAGAACCTCTCTCAACTGAGTTGTAGCTCTCACTAAGTTGTAACTCTCACTAAGTTGTAACTCTAACGGAGTTGTAACTCTTATTTAGTTGTTATGGCACTGTTTAGACCCGCACGAAGAACGAATAGCAAGCATTTGACAGGCTTTTCTAATCATCCCACTAATATGTTCCGCAAACGAAAATTTGTTGTCAATTATCACGTCCAAATCATGTTCGGATAGAACTCTAGGTACAATATCCTCCCCAATCTGATACTGTTAATCAAGCCTGTTCAATTCCGATTTATGTGTGACATCCCGAGTAAAAAAACCATGCGATTTGAGACTGAAATTGAGACTGTTTTTGTGTA
This sequence comes from Pseudolycoriella hygida, assembly GCA_029228625.1. NCBI lineage: Eukaryota > Metazoa > Arthropoda > Insecta > Diptera > Sciaridae > Pseudolycoriella > Pseudolycoriella hygida. The sequence goes on along the minus strand of CM055406.1, from coordinate 111,380,292 downwards.
TGGCTATGAGTACTGTATTTTTGAACGTTTGAGACTGTTTTGAGACCGATCATCATTAAAAATGATGAGTATGCTCATTTTTGCCTCAATTAATAGACATTTTCTGGTGTTTGAGACTGTTGAGACTGTTGAGACTGATGAGTATGCTCATTTTGAGACTATTTGAGACTGTTGAGTATACTCATTTTGAGACTGTTTAGTATACTGTTTTTTAGACTATTTGAGACTGTTGAGTATACTCATTTTGAGACTATTTCAGACTGTTGAGCATGTTCATTTTGAAACTATTTGAGACTGTTGAGTATGCTCATTTTGAGACTATTTGAGACTGTTGAGAATGTTGAGACTGTTGTGAAAAATACTTTTTTTAGCCAATGAGACTGTTGAGTGTACTCATTTTCGACGAAAATATTTTTCACAATTTTATTGAGGCTTTTGAGACTGTTGAGCATGCTCAAATGTGAAAAAAAAAATTTTAGCCGATGAGACCGTTGAGTGTACTCATTTTCAACAAAAATATTTTGCTCAACAGTCTCAAAAGCCTCAATAAAATTGTGAAAAATATTTTTGTCGAAAATGAGTACACTCAACGGTCTCATCGGCTAAAAAAATATTTTTCACAATTAAGCATGCTCAGCAGTCTAAAAAAGTTTCGAAATAACCAAACTCAGCGATCCCAAATAGTCTAAGTGAGTGTGCTCAATGACCTCAGGCAGTCTAAATCTAAAAAAAAATTAAAATGAGTGTACTCACTGGTCTCATTAATGATGATTTTATAAAAAAAAGCGAAATTGAGTACTTCTGAGTTTTTTTCAGAAATTGAGACTGATTTGAGGCTTTGGGTACACTCAATTTTAGTACTCACTGAGACTGCCATCTTCACTCGGGATGATGGCACACTTCTTGACATTCAGACCTTATTTATTCATCTCACACCATTTTTGCAGCCGATTAATTTCTAATTCCAAGTAAGAGCTTTTGGTTATAAATTCCGAATTTTTCTTCAGAATTGCTGTTCATTGTGTTCATGTGAAAAAAGTGCACGTTTGCCGCAACTCCCATTCTCAATCTCAATAAAATAAAAAATACCCAAACCACAATCACACTAACACTCAACCAACGTACTAACATATTTTACCTCGGTAATTGTAACAATTTTAGCAAATTTATCTATAAAAATACAATCTGCACCATTATCTTGAGTTACAATACGTGAAAAAATTTAACGAATTGACCAAAATTCGTATTCTGCTTTTTTCCTTTCTACGTGTACCTTCCATCACGTTTCGTACATAACATGTAGACTAACAAATTAATTTCTTTCCAAATAAATAATAACAAAGAAAACATTTCGGACTCACGAGCTGTAACACATTTCTATCTAAATCGATTAAAGTCTAATTGTGTCTTCGACATAGGTATCTCTCACTTATGCTATGGGGTATAGGACGAGAAAGCAGATATTTAATTTATCGACTGAAAAAGAAACACTTGTACTTTGGAAATAGATTAATTCACTATTACGGCTCTAAAGGACTTTAAAGCAGAAAGCTGAGAAAATGAATTTAATTAAAGTAGACTTAATGTTGATGAATACTTGTCTGTCTTATGTCCATTACAAACAGTGTAATGTCTGTGTCTGTAATTTGGTTTTGTCAAGTATTGTTAAAGGATCTTGAGCTTCTTCAATATTATAATTTAATGTGTGAGCGTGTGTGGAATGAACAAGTATACTCTGGTACTCTGGCGGCTGGTACACTCGTACTAACCGGGCCATTCAAGTAGTACGCAGTGCGGAAGTGGGGGGGGGGGGAGGTAATGAAAATCGTCGAACTTTTATGAACGATACTGCACGGTAAAAATTTCAGTATGCAGTAGCGATACAGTGACGTCAACGAAGTTGATTACCTAGGTGCCACTGCTTTTTTAGATTTATCAGTTTGGCACGATCGCCTAGGTGATCTTAAAACACAGATCCTAGTATCCTTTGTTTCCTTCCCGGTCATCATTTAAATCTTCACGCGAGCCTTCCTCTGCCCTAATTTGCATAAGAAACTTAGTGTGAAAGAGACAAAAAATTTTGTATGGACCTTTGCATCGATTTTTTTTTTCTCTCTTTCGCACTAAGTTTCTTATACAAATTACGACAGTCCTGTCGCTACCAAAAATCTGTCAAGTGTGGCAGGTCCCAGATTAGCGATTTGGGATGGTCCCACGAAATATTCACCGAAGATCATACGCCTCAGCTGAAGGTACTTGGGGCATTCACATATTAAGTGTATACCCGTTTCCTCCCCTAATCCACGAGAGCATTTGGTGGTTCGCGAAAGCCTCAACTTGTACATGTGCCGATTCAACCCGCAATGTCCAGTGATCGCTCCCACAACCCTCCTAATGCGACACCGGTCCATCACTAGCAAATCATTAGCCCATTTCTCGTCAGGCCTCGAGAAGGAGCGCTTCGTGTGAGCATCTCCGTCATATTCCTTCCATCGCTCCACGTGTCCTCGCCGCACCCAGTCATTTAGCGCTTGCGCACACAACGACTTAGGTACTGGCAGGTAGGGTTCGGCTCCAATTGATATAGTCGTGGAGCCCGTTTTTGCAAGTTCATCCGCCCTTTCGTTCCCGTCCACACCAGAGTGACCAAGTACCCAAGTAACCAGCGTGATCCGATTGCTCGAACCCAGATACTCCTTGTACTCTTTGATCAGCCTAGAGGTCACCACGAGCGATACGAGTGCCTTGATCACTTCCTTACAATCCGAAAGGATGAGGACGTCGAATGTCCACCTGAATTAGGAAAGCTGAAATCAGGAATCAAGAAATCAGGAACCAAAAATCAGGAAACGAAAATCAGGAACCTAAAATAAGGAAAAACAAAAATCAGGAAATACAAAAATCAGGAAATACCAATTTTAGGAAAAATCGAAATTAGGAAATACGAAAATCAGGAAGGAAATAAATCAAGAAAAACATCAAAGTTTTCAATTCCTAAGCAGATCGTAATCTTATTTTTGGTTTTTAGGGGGCTCTGCCCCCTAAGCCTCCCCACCTGCGGCGAACTACAAACGCCCCGCAGGCTGCCTTCCGTGTAAACCGCTAGAGGCTCTGCCCCTTAGACCCCGCAAGGGGGGATATTACCCCTTAACTCACATACGCGGGGGCTGCCGCCCCTCGACCCCGCTTTTTTATTTTCCAGGATTTATCAAGGCCTGCGGCGCATTCTCTCAAAAATTATTTTCCTGATTTTGGATTTTTCTGATTGTCTGATTCCTAATTTTGGTTTTTCCTGATTTTTGTTTTTCCTTATTTTTAGCAACTAATTTTTTTCCCTAATTTTCGGTTCCCTAACTTTTTTCCTAATTTTTGTTTTCCTAATTCGTGTGGAATACCGAGGACGTCCACTCCCTGCGTCCCTGTTGGCAGTGCTTCTCGAGCTCCCATTAGTAGCGCCAAAGCTTCTGCCTGTAGAGCACTGGCGGTTCTACCTAAGTGGAACCAGTTAACCTGTACAGCATTCGGATGTGTCAGCCCCTGCCCCTTCGACTGCCTTGGATCCGTCTGTAACTTTTGCCCTACACTCAGATACGCCGGCCATCTGTCCAGCCAGTCCTCTCTGCTTGGAAATACCGTTTCGCTGTTTAATAAACCATGGGTATAGGAAAATAGCGATAGAGTGTAGTAAAATCAAGGATGAAAAATTCGCAGAAGAACGGACGGACGGACATAAAGTAGCTATCTCTACTTAATAACGTGTAGTAAACCTTAGTGAAGTATAGCGAATTGTAGTGAAGTGTAGACAACTCTAATGAGGTGTAGGAAACTATAGTGAAGTGTAGTGAAGTGTAGCAAACTGTAATGAAGTGTAGTGAGAGTGAAGTGTATCAGTGTAAAGAAATGTAGTAAAGTATAGCGAACGGTAGTGAAGTGAAGATTACTTTATTGAAGTGTATGAACTGTAGTGTACAGACGGACGGCCGGGAGGACAGGAAGTGTGAAAACATAAAGTAGCTATCGCTACTTAATAAATGAATGTGAACATCCGAATGTTTTTTTTAGCTGTGTCAGAGCCATGTTGCTATTCTTCCATCATACGTTACACTATCAACATTTTAAATTGAAATTCAAGGAATTCAAATATGTTAAATAGATTGAACTAACAATATGAAGAACGACTGAAATATTGTGAGAGTATCGACTACCGTTTCACGCACTTAGTCTGCTAGTGTGATAAGAATATGTATACGAATTTCCCGGTCGTGAGTTCTTTTGGGAGGGGATGGTGGGTTCCTACGATTGTTCATTGCTATTGCAACCCCTATGTAAGAGGAAACCAGCAGTAAAAAAATGTTAAAATCGTGCTCCTTATTAAGCCGAAAGAAAAATGGCTCTGAGACTAAAAATCCATAGGAAAAGCAACATCGGACACAATAGAGTGTGGCTGTTTTACAATCATATTTTTAAATGGAAGTTCAATTGAAAAAAATAAAGATCTGCTTAAGAACTTACCGAAAAGTCTTTTCAGATTTAATTATATCGTCAATTCAGGAAGTTTGTTCTCAATCCCGAGTCAATCCCCGCTGACTCCTCCCACTGTCTGATTCCTTTGTATTTCTATATTTTTTAATTTTTGGTTATGTTGGTAGTCGTTAAATTTGGTACATTTTCTGGTACATCTCTTTGAGCGCTAAAATTTTTGAAACATTTTCTGTCGTTTCGTATGAAGTTTAAAAATATAAAAAACGAATTTTTGACTGTTTCACTTCGCATGCGTTATTTTGTCAGCATTATCTGTCCACCAAAAATAAATGAGGTAAATTGACCACACTCTTGGATAAAATCATTAATCTCAGCTGTGACACAAATGACACTGCACATAAAGACGAAGCAGCTCAAAAACCCCTAAAAGGATCTCTGAGTATCTCTGCCGCCTCACTTTATCGATTGCGTCAACCTACTCCCCGCAGGCGACTTAACAAACATGAGGTGAAAGTTTCCCCTAAATGCAATATGAAGATTTTCGTAAATCCTACAGTGTTCTAAAACGTGTTGATTCTCAAAGTCAAACGTGAACGACCCCTAATTAGCAAACAAAAGCCCTTGGTTATGTGAATGCTATCGGTCACCAAGTGGTTTTGAACTGGTACAAAGTCGATGTACTGGTTGCAATGTAAATTAATGTAACGGCAAATTTCATCTCAAGCACCAACAAATCGATTTCCTCTAAGTGTGTATGCATTATTCCAAAACCAATTGAATGAAATAGCTTCACCACAGATCCAATCCTGACAGGAATTTATAAAATTT
>CM055406.1:111350830-111374482 GCA_029228625.1 Pseudolycoriella hygida | reverse complement strand
GGGGGGGGGAGTCAAAAAGTTCCTGTATATATGTTCCTTAGTCTTCGAAAAAATTTCTTGTGAATTTTTTGGCGTGTAAGACTTGCCTCACGGCCCCTTACTACCGTGGGGCCATGATCATGTGTTTCGCCACACCACTTCGGAGGTCTCCTGTCTTAAGACACTCCATATGTTCTCCAAAGCGAACTTCCGGATTGCGCTGAGTCATGCCCTCGTACAGGAATGGACATCCTTCTTGGCATTCGTTGGCATTGTTGATTGACCTATTCATGACAAATAGACCTGAAAAGATCTTGTTCTTCAATCAGATTTCTCATGGTCTTTCCCAGCACGACATTTTACTAGGATCATATAGCTGCGACAAGCAGCCCGGTGGTGGTGTGCCTCGAATGAAGAGAGACTATCGGACTATGGACATGTCCAGACTGTTCTTTGACGCATCATCTGTGCCTTGGGATAGCGTATACAACTCCGCTGATGTGAATGTTATGCTCAACTCTTTTAATGCAAATCTTCTTAATTTGTTAGACACACATGCACCTTTGTCGCTAATTCGTAAACAAGCTTCAATTACATGTACTGCTCCCTGGTTTACTGACAAGATTCGTCGCGCTATTCTTGAAAGGGACATATCTGGACTAGCTTACAGGCGAAATGAGGTGTCTAAGGAGCATTTTCATAGGTTACGAAATGTTGCTACAAACCTGATTAAAAAGGCTAAGTTTGATTACCTTCACCCGAAGTTTGATACGAGGTTAGGTTCGAGGTCTCTTTGGCGGAATCTGCGTGACATTGGTGCAGTGGCTTCAAGTAAGGTTAAGCCAGGATTCACTGCAGATGAATATAACGCCTATCTTACGTCTCGTAGAACTATGGCGGCGCCGTCGGTGTCAAGCTCCCCTGTGACGCGACCTCTCGGTGCTGCTTCCTTTAGCTTTATAAACGTGACTCAACTTGATGTTGCTAGAGTAATCTACTCTGTCAGATCGAATGCTATAGGGCTTGACAATGTGCCTCTTGTATTCATCAAGATTATTTTACCATTCATTGTTCCAGTGCTCACGTATATCATCAATTACATGTTTTCGTCCTCAACATTTCCACGTACCTGGAAAATCTCTAAAGTGTTGCCCGTCCATAAGAAATCTAAACTGTGTGGATTGGACGATTTCCGTCAAATTTGTATTCTGCCGTGCCTGTCTAAAGTATTTGAAATTCTGGTAAAGGAGCAGATTGTTGCTCATCTTGATGAAAATAATTGTCTCAACCAGTTCCAGTCTTCATTTAGGAAAAACCATAGTACCACCACCGCTCTTCTTCACGTCTCGGATGAAATAAGGCAATCCTTCCAAAAGAAGCTTCTGACCATCTTGGTCCTTTTGGACTTTACAAAGGCTTTTGATCTGCTTGAACATAGTACTTTGCTTTCGAAATTGACCGTCTTCTTTGGATTTTCCTCGTCAGCTACCTCTTTTATTGCAACTACCTATGTGAGCGGTTCCAACGTGTTTCCATTGGCAAATATATCTCTGAACCTCTTCCCAATACTTTGGGCATTCCGCAGGGTTCAGTACTTGGTCCACTACTATTCTCTCTATATATCAATGACCGTCCGAGCCGCTTGAAAAACACGTTGCATCATCTTTTTGCAGACGACGTCCAGCTTCTTAAGTCATTCCTACCGGAGAATGTTGATGTTGCGGTGCAAAGTGTAAATGCAGACCTGCGTGCGGTCTGCCAGTGGGCACGCGAAAATTCCCTCGTACTGAATGCCACCAAATCGCAGGCTATTATTTTTTCAGATAGTGATGAACACTTCCCAGTCCCACCAATTACCTTAGATGGCATCGTCATCCCTTACACATCCACGGTTTTAAATCTTGGTGTTACCATGGACCAGGCGATGTCATTTAGGAACCATGTGAATAACCTGTGCTCTAATGTTTTTGGCAGACTACGTAGTCTGTGGCCGAACAGCCATATTTTCCCATTGAAAACAAGACCAGCGCTAATAAGAGCGTTAGTTATTCCGGTATTCACTTATGCTGAAGCTGTTTACTCCACGAATGTGCGAATGGGTGATATACACTCACTTGAGCAAGCGTTTTCTGCTTGTGTTCGCTTCGAATATAGGTTGAGACGATATGATAGTACTCATGGTTAACAGTGCGTTCTTGTACACAAGCTCGCGCTTACGAAGACCCCTAATTATTTACACTCAAAGCTACGTATGGGCCGGGCTACGCGTTGCCGTCAGTTCCTTTTGCCGCGGAACACGTCGACTCAATATAACCGGTCGTTTTTTGTACGATCTATCTCTAATTACAATCATGTGCCGATACACATCAGAAAATCTAATTCAATTGAGCGATTTAAGATCTTGTATCTAAATCATGTTATTGACGGCGAGCCGCGGCGCACAGTGTATTTTTTGTAAGGTTTTGCGGCTTGGCCTTTTATTTGTACAATTTTCAATATTTTGACGTTTCTTTTTTTTTCGTTTTTAATCGGAAAGATTAAAGGACAAATGTATTTCCTTTTCGGTTCGAAAAATCTTCTGACTCCCGAGATGCGGGCGTAAACAGAATTTTGGCACCAGGCTGCCTTACTATAAATGGTCAGAAGAAGAACGTTTTCCTTGGTCTAAAAAAAAAAAAAAATTTGATCCATTTCAAGCAAATTCCCTGCAATATATAGCCAAAGTGGCAATACTATCAACAAAAAAAATTGGTTTTTGACCATACAAACGTTTTCGTCTCTGGACGTGGGAGTCCTGAAAATTTATGGATCGAAAGGAATTACGACTGTCCTATATTCTTTTCTTGATTCAAATAAAATAGAATATCATCAAAATTTTGAAATCTGTACGAGTTGAAGCCCAAGCCCAAGCCAAGCCAAGCCCAAGCCCCAAGCCAACGCGGCTAATGACTGTCGGTCTATCCAAATTGTGCATGTGGCATTCATGACCTCATTACCTCCATAGCCTAGCTTACTGTCAGAAAATCAAATTCAATTGAGCGATTTAAGGCGTCTTGCATGTAAAGCGTGTTATTGATGGTAGATGACACCTACCTGCCCGAAACTTAAAATAAATTTGTCAAATGGCTGTCGATCTATCTCAGTAGTGCATGCGGTATTCATGACCTTTGTTACCTCGAGAACTTACCTTTTTTTCAGAAGTAGTGAAATTGCTCCTAGTTTTGAGACCTATTCAAGCGTAGTTTTCTATTTCAGTATCGTAGTATTTCAGTAGAGTTTATTCGTTGCTATTTACCAATTCGTAGCCCCAATTTGCGTAAGTTTTCGTTAGATGTTTATTTACGTAGGGATCGAATGGGACGCTGATTCGTTGTTTTTCTTTCCGGTCTGAGCTATTAAACAATACCGACAATCTGCATAGTTCAGCTTTACATTCATGTTTTTTTATGACATTAGAAACGGTTTTGTGGTCGTAACCATTGATTCTGCCTAGTTCTAAGATGAAGTTTCGCTCTTTCTCGTATCTCTCATCATTTAATGGCACCGTAACTAGACTTTATACCATAGAACGAAGCCATCTTATGTTGAAAATTATGGAATGAGTCACTGGTGATGATAAATGTCAAACTCAAGTCCATTTCCATTGTTTATAATCATAACGTCGAGTAATGGGATCTTACCGTCGTTCTGTAATTCATAGGTGAAGTTAATAATGTTGAATGTTAAGCCAGCTACATGTTTCTATCACTTTTCTTTTGTTGGCAACTACGAAAATATCATCGACAAACCTTATCCAGACCCGGGGTAAATTTGCATTTCTGCTCAAATTTTTTTCAAAGTTCGCCATAAATATTTCAGCTATGAAACCCGAGATCGTGTTGCCCATTGCTGTTCCATCCCGTTGAGAGTAAAATTTGTTTCTGAACTGGAAGTAATTGAGAGCCATACAGGTTTGTGTCAGGTCAATGTACATTAGGGTGGTCCAAAAAAATGTAAGGTATGCGGCCCCAGCGCTTAAACGATTCTAAATGTGTCCCTGACAAAAAGTGTCTATGGAGTCGACTTGATCTGAAGTGATTTAGGTGGTGCTCAAGAGCAAAATGGTAAAAAAATCGCGAAAATCAGAAGAAATGCTGCAGCTCCACTCTGCACTAAATTATCGTGGATTAATTTTTTTCTGAAAGTCACATGTGTAACGTGTCCAGCAGACACTTCCATATCAGACTTATTGAAACCATAACCTCAAATTTCGCAACCCGTTTGACATTTGTTTGTTTGAGGTGAAGTTAGTGACGTTTGTCAATCATATTTTGAACAGCGCCATTCCGTCAATTTTGTTTGAAACATGACAGACGTGAAGTTGGCACAGTTTGCATAAATCACAATATAATACTTTTAATTTTTTCAAACGTCAACCCGGCGGCGCTGATCGCACGACAATTTTTTTTTGTATGGAGTGTCATAGGGGTGTGTCCAGTCTAGTTTGACAGCTTATCGCAACAAGTGGTCGTGTACACAGTGCGCGTTTACAGCGAAAAATAAATGATTAATCGAACGAGAGAGTTATCGAGTTTGTGAAACAGAAATTATTCCGGACTGCGGCAACGCGAATTAATTAAAGTTTTCTGCAAAAAAATCCGATTTGAAGTGAATTACAAAAGTGAAATTTTTCAGTCAAAAGGCGGTAGTGTAGTGACTGTGACAGCCCGCAGTGCTGTACGCACACAAGGAAGAAAGCGCACTGAGCCAGTGTTGTCAGCGGCAAACAAGACTGAACGCGCGAAATTTAAATTTGATAATTCTTTCCGGAACCAGGGAAAGTTTTTGTTAATTTTTATTTCGGGTTAACCGAGTACAGAGGTACATCAGATGGAAACGGACGCTAATCCAGAAGCGATGCAGACCGACGAACCCGCTGCAAGTGGGAACGAAAGGGAACTGATCGAGATCAGTGACGATGATGTTTTGTATGTGGATGTGGACAAAGGATCGTCACTGCATGACCCAGAGTGGGTCTCAGAACTGACTGACGATCGTACGACTGCGAATCCTACGGCTGGTCATAAGCACGGAGAAACGGAGGCTATTCCTAAGCGCAACGTCAAGAAAAGGAAAAATCGATCGACGTCTGAGAGTAAGAGAAGGCGGAAGGCAAGGTTATTAGCAGAGCAGGCACGCCCAACCTCCAAGTCAGAAAATCAGGACCGTCAGGGTAAGAGGAATAGGAGCCCCACAGGTGAAGAGGGTCTTACCCCACCTCAGAAGAGAGTCCTGAACAAGGCACCGCCAATAACAAGTGAAGCGCCTCCAACCTCTTACAAGGACTCCTTAACCCACGTAATTGTTGGGGCAAATGGCGTAGCTCTAACGTTCCATCAAGTTGCAAAAGTCAGAGACAGCATAGTGATGGAACTTACCAGACTAATTGGCTCAAACGTGAAAGCACCGAGTTTCAACGGACATTCTATAGGTGAGGAAGAGTTCGAGCTTAAATGCGCGGACGATAGGTCCGTAGCCTGGCTCAAACAGACTGTCAAAGTTTTGAAGCCATGGAAGAATGCATCGCTTACCACCATGACTAAAAATGAATGGGACGCGATGAAAGGACCGGGGAAGATATTCAAGTTAAGTGTCATTGTGCCCTGACGCACATCGAAGGGGTACTTCCTGGATGTTCTGCGGTCGAATAATCCCACGTTGAGAACTCGTTATTGGCAAATCAAAGGCGTAAACGAACGAGACGACTCAACGAAATTCTTTTTGAATGTAGACGAAAGATCGTTCATCATCCTGCAAAACAGCAAGTTCATGGTACACTGGCTGCTGGATGTAATCACCTTCAAACCAGGTAAAAAATACGGTAAGGTAAACCCCACAGAAAGAGGCGAACGTGACAGGTCAAGTCGGAGAACTGAGACAGAAGGCACCGGTAGTGGCAACACAAACGGAACTTCTTACTCTGATAACCGAACTAACCTGTCAACTGGACAGCCATCTGAAACTGTGGATTCACAACCTGCGGGAGTGGGATCGGAAGACGCTGGTCAGGCATGCTCTACAGCACTAACCAGAACTTCAAGGATGGCCCCTCACTTATGAAGAATCGTCCAAAAGGAAACACCAAGGTGTTAACCCTAAAGGATGGCTCTTTGCCCACAAAGGGACGTCCTAAGGATGACACTAGAGTGTCCCAGAGAGACGGTACTTCTCATAGGAGGGATCGTCCCAAGGAAAACGCCAAGGTATTAACTCCGAAGGATGGCTCTTCAGAAATAGAGAAGAGGTTCTAGACATAACTTTAGTCTCGGAGGATATCGCTGACAGAATTAGTTCCTGGAAAGTATCCACGACGCATAATTTTTCGGACCATAGGTGTATACACTTTAGTCTGAGAAGTTATGCACCGCGGGTGATCAGATACAGGAACCCCAGGCGAACGAACTGGGACCAGTATAGGGGTTTTCTGAAGGTCCATATCGAGAACAAGCTATCTACAGCAATCCCTAATTCGACTGACGGATTGGAGAGGGCAGTGGACGGCATATTATCGTTACTGACAGAAGCCTATGAATTCTCTTGTCCCGAAGTTAAGTCGGTCCGAAGGAAGGACGGAAAACTATGGAGTTATGAGTTGGAGAAGCTTAGAAGAGATTCCCGGAAGGCCTGGAATAAAGCCAGAAGGACAGCCCAGCAGACGGACTGGGATTTGTATAGAATCTCTCAAGGCATGTTTAGGAAGGTGGTTCGATGGAAAGCAAGAACGATGTGGAGGAGGTTCTGTGCTGAAGTAGAGCAGATTCCGGATTATGCTAGGATCGAAAGACTCGAGACTATTACCGGCCTCACTTAGGAGACCGGACAATAGCTTCACGAGCGGCGGGAAAGGGACCACCACCCATCTACTAGAGACACACTTTCCTGGCTGTAGTGATACAAAAGTCAGAGACAACGTACCTGATCCTCCACCTCCGTCGGAGGAGGACTGGTCGTTGGCTAGCCGAATAGTTACTGTAGTGTTCTCAAAGAGCGTTTAGAAGGAAAAAGAATCATCTTTTATTGTGTACATACAATAATTTTGGCGCCACTCCGAATACAAGTTAACAAACCGTACTAGATCATTCGGGCTGGTGTTGCCATCACTACTTAAACTACTTAACAGTTACTATAGACAAGTTAAGGTGGGCCATTGGTAGATTCAAGCCGTTCAAATCGGCAGGGGAGGACGGGATATTCCCTGCGATGTTGAAAGAGAGTGGAGAGATCTTATTGGAACAACTTTGTGGAGTTCATAAAAGTTCGCTAGTGTTTGGTCATGTCCCAAAGGCTTGGGAAAAAGTCAAGGTGACGTTTATACCAAAGCCGGGAAAGCCCTCACATTGCGAAGCCAAAGATTTCCGACCCATAAGTCTCACCTCCTTTATATTAAAGACTCTCGAGAAGCTCGTAGACTTCTACATCAGAGACGAAATCCTGTCGAGATACCCGCTGCAAGAGAAGCAACATGCATATCAGGTGGGTGAATCGACGGACTCGGCTCTGCACGCCCTTGTGGCCGGGGTAGAAAAGTCATTCGAATTCGGTGAGATTGCTCTTGGATATTTTATGGACATTGAAGGAGCTTTCGACAACACCGGCTTCGATGTCATTCAGCAAGCGCTAGAAGAAAGGAACGTAGCACCGGTAGAAACGAGGTGGATTGGCAACATGCTCAGAAGCAGGACCGTGGAGGCCAACGTATGCGGCCACAAGTCCAGCTTCTGGGTATCGAAAGGCTGTCCGCAAGGGGGGATACTCTCACCGTTGCTATGGTGCATGGACGTGGACTCCTTGATCAAGAGGTTGAATGAGACAGGCGTTCATGCGCAGGGTTATTCGGACGACCTGACTATTCTAGTTAAAGGCAAGTTCGAAAGTACCCTGAGAAGTCGCTCTTGAGGAGTTCGCTGAGGTTAGTGGAGGAATGGTGCTTTTTAGTAAAAGGAACATAGGACACAATTTAGTGGGGAACTTCAGGCTCTTCGGAAAGGTTGTTGATCCTAGCCCAAAAGTAAAGTATCTGGGGGTTATTCTCGACCAAAAGCTCAACTGGATCGAGCATGTCAAATACAAAGCACAGAAAGCGGTGGCCGCTTTCTGGATCTGTCCAAAGGCTTTTGGAAGGGATTGGGGAATACCGTCTAGAGCCATATTGTGGATCTATGAGACGGTGGTCAGACCCATGTTGAGCCATGGCTGCGTAGTTTGGTGGCCTAAGCTCAATGTGGAGTGCACGAGGAAGGAGTTGAATTAAATTCAGAGGCTCGTGTGCATTTGTGTCACAGGAGCTATGAAGACTACGGCCACAGCAACCATGGAAGTGGAAGCGCTCATTGCGCTATCGCCCATCCAGACGATCATTAAAGCAAGAGCCTTTGCCTCGGCAGACAGGCTGAAGCAAAATGATCTCTGGATGAGGAATTTTGAATCTGGCCATAGAAAGATCCTGAAAATGATCAACGACAGGATCTTTGATATGCCCAGAGATCGCATGATTCCACAGGTCGACTCTGTGAGGCGATACCAGATCGTTATACCGGACAGAGCGGATTGGCTAGGAAACTGGCCGACCTGCCTACCGGCTGATGGACTAGTGAGCTTTAGAGATGGATCGAAAACTGAGGAAGGAGCGGGAGCCGGGATCTATTCGCAGGAACCGGCGAACTGCGACAGTCTCCATTTGGGAAAGTTAGCAAGCGTCCTCCAAGCAGAGACGTTTGCGACGTTGATAGGAGTGATGAATTTAATTCCAGAAGAAATGATGGGTGGCAGAGCGACCATCTGCTCAGACAGTGAGTCGATGATAAAGGCGCTCGCGTCGCCTGTGACAACGTCAAAACTAGTTGAAGAGCTGAAAGGGACCGTAAACCGATTGGGACTGAGAAATCAGATCACGATCGCCTGGGTCCCTGGGCACACTGGTGTAGACGGTAATGAGAGAGCAGACGAGCTAGCCAGACAGGGTTCAGCATCTGCGATCGAGGGCCCAGAGCCCCACATCCCGATCCCACACTCTCTGTGTGAAAGGGCGGTGGAACACTGGGTGCGGGCTGAGTCCGCAAAGAGTTGGTGCGTATACGGCGGAGGAAAGCACACAAAGCTATTCTTCCCGGCGCCTGACGAGAAATGGGCCAAGGAGCTTCTCAGAATGGATCGTGGTGGCATTAGGAGAGTAGTGGGAGCCATTACAGGTCACTGTGGACTGAACAAGCACTTGGCCAAAACGACCATTTTGGCTGATCCAAGATGTGACTGCGGCTTGGAGGAGGAAACGGGCGTCCACGCAATATGCGATTGCCCGAAGTTCCACCTGCTAAGGAGCATGACATTAGGTGGTTATGTGATTCGACCCTCCGATATCTTAGACCTGGGACCTATCGCTCGAGATAGGTTCTTGGTGAGAACCGGAAGGTTTTAAATGATTTACATGATGAATGGGAAGAAAACAAAGGATCAATAGATCTGTGTTTTAGGAGCCAGAAATGGCCCATCCCACACTGATAAATCTAACGTGTCCAACGGCACTTTACATGACATATTTTAGTTAAAAATTGAATATTTTGTGGCCATTTTAGTGAGGTACGTCTGTACGCGTAAGAATTTTTACACATGTGACTTTCAGAAAAAAATTAATCCACGATAATTTAGTGCAGAGTGGAGCTGCAGCATTTCTTCTGATTTTCGCTTCATCATAAATCACTTCAGATCAAGTCGGCTCCGTAGACACTTTTTGCCAGGGACACATTTAGAATCGTTTAAGCGCTGTGGCCCCATACCTTACATTTTTTTGGACCACCCTAATGTACATGTCTATGTATGGTTGGCTAACGTTACAAGAAATCAGCCATTGTCTTAAGATAGTAATAGATTTTTCCACGGGTATGCTCGGGAAAAAGACGTTACGTCGTAAGAAGCCAAACATTCAGTTCTACGTACCTTCACCCCTTCTAGTCGTCTTACAAGTTCAGCGTTGTTTTTTACTGGAAAACTCTTGGGGCGTGATATCCCAACAGAGTATTGTCTAATCAAACACAAAGTGAAAAGTTGTGACATCACACATGTCTGAAATGCTCATCTCAACAGCGTCCTCGGCAACGCTTCTGGTCGCAGTATGATGAATACAAAATATCCAGATAAATTATGGAGTCTTTGCTCTGTTCAATAGTTAATATTTTATCATTTTAAATTCTTCAAATATTAGTAAACCTATATTTCGGACCAATAAAAGCTCATTAGGTCACAGGTATCCAGAAACGTTTTTAGCAATCCTATCTTAGTGCCACGAGCAGGCACAAAAGAAAAAATGTGCGATATCTTAAGGCTCACCTGCTGGTGTTAAAACAGAAACACTGTTTTATTCATCAATCATTATGAATAGAGTGTTTGCTGTTGGGATATCACAACTTTACATTTTGTGTATATTTTGTTTAGGGGCCATTCCATGTAAGGTTTTGAGAGAACTATGTCTGCACGCTGAAACGTTTATTTTTGAGATATATGTTGTATGGAAGAAAGTTTTACAGAAATTTTATCTGCAATTTGTTCATTGAACGAAAATTTGGAAAAAGCTTTAGACAATACTTTGTTGGGATATCACAACTTTGGTTTTCAGTTATACTTTGATGTGAGAACGTTATATTTTGTGTTATTGTATACTCACCTCTTTTCAAATTCACCACTACTAAATTTTCTTGTCATAACACAACTTATCACAAACCACCAAAACGCTTTTCTTGGGATCGCAACTGTCGCAAAGCTTTCCTTCCCGAGTAAAAAAAAAACATACGATTTTAGACTGAAAGAGAGAGCGTCATCATCATCAGACATTTTTCTGGTGTTTGAGACTGTTGAGACTGATGAGTATGCTAAACTTGGTATTGTTTGAGACTGTTGAGCATGCTAAATCTGAGACCGTTTGAGACTGTTGAGCACGCTCAATTTGAGACTGTTCAAGACTCTTGAGTATACTCATTTTGAGACTATTAGAGACTGTTGAGTATATTCATTTGAGTCTATTTGAAACTGTTGAGTATACTTATTTTGACACTATTTGAGACTTTTGATTATACTCATTTTCAGACTATTTGAGACTGTTGAGTATACTTATTTCAGACTATTTGAGACTGTTAAGTATACTCATTTTGAGACTGTTTGAGACTGATGATTATGCTCATTTTGATACTATTTGAGATTCTTAAGTATGCTCATTTTGAATTACAGTTTAAGACGTTTCTTTGTCACCAATGATACCGAGACTCTTTTATTTTATTCGTAGATGCCGCCACATACAATTTTCTTCTCAATTCGGGATTAATCTGAAATTATATTAGAAAGTTATTTTTTTTATTTTCACTTACTTTTTCTTGTCACCCATCTAAGTACTAACCGCGCCGAATGATGCTTAATTTTGCTTGTGGACCGCCAACGACTTAACTTATGTCGCCAAATGGGACATGTGCTTTTGTTGCCTTATTTTGAGTGTTACGAAAGTATGTGAGACTGTTGAGTGTAATAATTTTCGAAAAAAATAAGTTTCACAATCGCATTGGTACTTTTGAGACTAATAAATGTTATAAAATAATAAAATAAAATAATAATAAAACGTGGAATCGTTATTACTATCGTTCTTTTAAATTATTAAACACGCTTTAATGATTCCACCAATGTATTATAAAAAACTCTTCAAAATTACTTTTCAAAAAATTATTTAAAGAATTATGTCGAATACTATCGAAGGATCTATCCTCCATCATCAGCAACACACAACTAAATTTCTAAAGCCATTCGATGAAATCTAATAATCTGAACATAACCGAAGACCCGTACGTATCAGAATAGATGTGACAAACAGAATAGATTTGGCAAATAAAATAAATCTTGCAAAAAGACTCGAACGTATCTTAATATAGTAATAAGCAAACAATCCAACGTTTTATGTTCTTCTATAAACTATAAGAATTTCAAAGATCCATAGAAATTACTCAAGGTAATGTCAAAGGCCCTACCGAAGTAATCTTAGACCATTCAAATCTAGAAATGGTTATATCCAAGGATTGGGCCATTTTCCCCTAAAACCCTGAAACACTTTTTTTCTAAAATTTTGTTCTATACAACTTTGCCTTTGGAAGCAACGTTCTGTCTCTTACAGTTCTAGAGATATGGGTCATCCCTCCCAATTCTAGAAGTGCTCATATCCCAGGATTGTGGCATTTTCACCCAAAACCCTGAGACACGTGTTCGCTAAAATGTTATACACTACAGCTTTTCCTTTGGAAGCAATTTTGTACCTCTTATAGTTCTAGAGATATGGATCATTCCTCCCAATTCTAGAAGTGGTCATATCTCAGGATTGGGGCAATTCTACCCAAAACCTTGAGAAATGTGTTCTCTAAAATATTATTATCTACAACTTTGCCTTTGGAAGCAACATTCTACCTCTTATAGTTCTAGAGATATGGATCATCCCTCCCAGTTCTAGAAGAGTTCATATCCCAGGATTGTGGCATTTTTACCCAAAATCCTGAGACACGTGTTCTCTAAAATTTTATTTTCTACAACTTTGCCTTTGGAAGCAACTTTCTAACTCTTATAGTTCTAGAGATATGGATTATCCCTCCCAATTCTAGAAATGGTCATATCCCAGGATTGAGGCAATTGTGCCCAAAAACCTTAAACACGTTTGCCCTAAAATTTCATTCTCTACAACTTTGCCTTTGACAGTGAATCTCCATATTGCATACTTAAGGAAATAAACACGAAAAACTGTTTTCGTATATAGCCAAGAAACTCAATTTCGTCGATTCCATTGGTCCCGGTGCCCCGACCCCTGATCCGATTCCCACAAAAAAATTTTCCCAATTTTCTGACATCATATCCTTTCATTTGACACCAACATGAGCAATTTACGTGCTTAGATATTTGCGAAAAAGCTTCACCGACCCTCGAAAAACCATGTTTTTGGTCACTTCCTCGACCATATCTCTAGAACCACTTGATCGATTTTGCTCATCTTCGAACTTTAATCATGGGAGGCATGTACCTTTCAGAGAAAAAAAATGTTTAGGGTGATCGGTTGAGCCGTTTGGAAAAAAAGTGGAGACGGACGGATATTTTTTTTTATTGTTGATTCGTCATATTTAGACGATAATAAATGCATCCCCCCAATCGCCACCTCGATCTGCCCCATGTTACGTATGGGAGCTTCGTACTTCGTACGGGTACAATAACACATTTCTTCGACTTCAGGGTTGTAAGCAAATATCATTTTCAACGATATTTGATACAATCAAACAAACACGACGAAATTCTTGCCTGCTCGGTACTTCAAAACAACGTTTGGATTAATTTTTGCATGTCGATGTATATAGTATGAGTACACTCAACAGTTTCATTGGCTAAAAAAAATATTTTTCACAATTGAGCATGCTCAAAAGCCTAAAAATGTATCGAAATGAGCATACTCAGCGATCTCAAATAGTCTAATTGAGTGTGCTCAGCTGAATGACCTCAGTCAGTCTAAATCTGAAAAAAATTAAAATGAGTGTATTCACTGGTCTTATTAATGATGATTTTATAAACAAATGAAATTGAGTACTTCTCGGTTTTTTTCAAAAATTGAGACTGATTTGAGGTTGTGAGTATACTTAATCACAACGAAAACCCTTTTTAAAAGGGAAACGTGACGCAAATCCTCGTCCCTTCTTCCAAAACAACTGATATCAATTTGGGTGACGCTTACAGCTTCGGAACGCAAAAAATTCTTTTGAAATATTTTCATTTTTGATTAAAGAAATGCATCACAAATGCTGGACCCCCAATGTTATAGTTTTTCTGTTCTTTCAGATTTGACACGAAAAAAAAAAATTAAGTTTTGCGTGATGTGTGGAGTACGGGAAACAAATTTTTGGCGTGCGAAATCTGAAAGCGCAGTAAAATTATTACGTTGAGAGGGTCAGGCATTTGTGACGCATTTCTTTAATCAAAAATGAAAATATTTCAAAAGAATTTTTTGCGTTCCGAAGCTGTAAGCGTCACCCAAATTGATATCAGTTGTTTTGGAAGAAGGGACGAGGACTTGCGT
This sequence comes from Pseudolycoriella hygida, assembly GCA_029228625.1. Taxonomy (NCBI): domain Eukaryota; kingdom Metazoa; phylum Arthropoda; class Insecta; order Diptera; family Sciaridae; genus Pseudolycoriella; species Pseudolycoriella hygida. The sequence continues at coordinate 111,360,387 of CM055406.1, read as the reverse complement.
CACATTTACCTTTTAGAAAGGTTTTCTTGTGATATCAATAGTTTTGGAAGAAAAGAGAAAACAAATTTTTGAAAAAAAAAATTTCCGGCGAAAAAAATTTTCAGCGAAAAAAAAAATTTCAACAAAATAAATTTCCGGCGAAAAAAAATTCCGACGAAAAAATTCGGCGAAAAAATTTGCAGCGAAAAAAAATTTTCAGAGAAAAAAATTTCTGTCGCAAAAAAAATTTTCTTTGACTTGAAACACCTATCTTAAAAAAAACAATTTTCCCCCTAAATCCGTCCCATACCACCGTCGGCCTTTTTGTTGGTCACCCTGACACACTGCACACCCAACCCATCAACTTTTCCTTTGACACCAAACATCTATCTCCATCCTAACACAGTCCAAAAATTTTGTTCATATTTGACCCATACTTTGAATACACTCACACACACAAACAAAACATTCTTTTATATGGGCTTTATATGGCGCCTTCTAAGAGCCCTGGCGCCCAAACGTTGCCCGTACCCCTCCTTTTTTAAAATCTCACATGGCGTAGAATTCCCACTCGAAGGTCCTTGCAAAATTTCAAAAAAAGTTATCGAGCCATTTTCGAGCACGAGCTAAAAAAGTCGGTTTTCATACAAATGGTTCTGGAACTAACTAGTCAGCCCACTAACTAACTAACGTAGGATGTTTGCATTAACTTTGGCTGCTATGAAATAGCACATTTTGTATGGAAAACAACGATATTCTAAAGGTCATATCTTCGGATCCTCTGGACCGATTTTAATGAGTAAAAGGTGGAAACGTAGAATCCGAAAAACAAGGGACAAAAGTCAAAACTTAGCTGTATATATGGATCCGCAGTCTACGAAAAAAAAAATTCTACCGCGCGCCTATGATTTTAGTGTTCACTGAGACTGCCATTTTCCAGTTAGGAGTTAGCAGTTCCTTCAATACGTTAGCAGTTTCTTCATAATTTAGCGCTTTATGTAGAAGTTAGCGCTTCGACTAAAATTTGAAGAAAAATTTTGGGCTTACTTTACCGTCATAATTTGTGTCTCGCCGACAAGCATTTTCGATCGGCGTACACACCTGACTACCAAAAGCGTGCACTAGTGGCATGTTTCAGAAGTGCCACGAATGTATTTTTTTTTTTTTTGTTCAATCCACGACACTTTTTAAAATACACAAATTTTCAATTTCAATGTTAAAACATTATTTATATCTCCAACAGATCCACCTACTGTGGAACAGCATTTCAACCGAATGAATAGCGTATCTGGTATGCCTCCGTATCCGAATGCCTATTATCAAGATCAAATAACTGCTATTGACAGTCGGTGTTACGGTAACAATAAATTCGCACCACCATCCCATCCCCCGTATCCTCGACTTCCAGAAATTTACGATTACCTCCAACAACATCAATATCAACAAAAACAGGAACAACAAAAAAGCGATACGATTAATAATCGAAGCGAGGCCATAAAACCAAAATTAACAAACGATGAAATCATAAAAACTACCCGACATCACACCATCATTCCCACTTCCAGTTACAAAAATTTGGCCACAGCCAATGATTTTCTGGTAAATAATTCATCCAGCATACAACCGGATATAAATAACACCGCAGTTTCAATTTCAAACACGTCCGCTAATGCTACTGCAATAAATACAAATGGTGTTATTAAAGCCATTCATCAAAATAAGGACGAAAATTATGTTCCGCCAGTGAGATTCCAACTAAACGACAATGATGCTTTCAATGTTGATGATGGTGAAAATATTTCCGGTGTTGCATATTCGAATCCGAATGCTATCGGTTATGTTAATCGAATGTCAAAGCTGGAAGATTCAATACGGAAAATATCGAATGAAAGTGCCAGAAACAATTCAGCTATAATTGATGGTGGTGGGGAAGGGATGAAAGATATGAAAGAAAATCAACATGAAAAATTGTCTCAACAACAGACGAAAAATTATGAGTTCAATGACGTCAGACCAGATATCGATAAAATCGAAGAGGTTATTTATGGTGAGAAAATAAATTATCTGGAAATTGAAGAGCCAATACAACAACAGGAACAACAACAACAGCAGCAGCAGCAGCTACAACATAATTCAAGTGAAGAATTTAATAAACTTAAACACATCATTCCATCATCAACTCCAGCACGAAGTGATGTGCATGTCGATAGTGATGAAAGTAAAGTCGTAAAAGGTATGCAACAACTGAGTATTGAAAATGCATTTGCAAATGATGCGAGGAATTTATCGTTTAATGAACATTCACCGGATGGACAGGGCAACATATTGCGACATTTGCCAGAACGTCCAGCTGACCTCAGCAACGCTTCGTCCAATATCCACGAGGTGGCTGGCGATGTTCCATTACAGACTAATGACAACGTAAATAAATTCGATCCGACGAACTACGGGGCGAATGATACAAATTTGTCATCAGGTCAAGACATGAATAATCCAAAGTATTCGCAGGAAGGGAACTATGAAAGTCAATCAAACGATGCAATTCATTATCAACAGAATCAGCCACAAAATGTCGACCATGAAAGTATGTCGAAAGTTTATCAAAGTCAAGATGTTAATTACGAACTGCCGGTAGCTGATACGGAAGACGTTAGTCACGCAACATCTTTTGCACCAATGCAGCAGCAAGGCTATACACAACCAACTACAGAACAACAACAACAATCCCAAACAAATTACGACAATACATTTGGCCACGAAAATCAATACACTCATGGAACGCAACCGTATGCTGGCGCTGAACAACATCAAGACTATCAGCATAATGAATATAGCGAATACAGTAATCAACCAGAACAAACAGTGGAATACAATCAATCAGAGTATTATTCAACGGAACAGCAGTCGAACGAGAATGGGAATTCATCATATCCTGTGGATGATAATGAGAACGGTAATTATGATGGGCAACAGTACCAACAAGGTAACATTTCTGAAGAGGGCATCTATCAAGTACCATATTACGAAGGAGAGGTGAATGTTGATGAGAATACGAACAACGTTTACAGTGGTGAAGCGACGGATAATGAACAGTATCAGGTAAATTATAAATGAAGCATTGTTAAAAGGGAAATCATTTTCCAATTATACATGAATGCGGCTTTGTTAGATAATCTCATTTGTGATTTTTGTTTTGCAAGATTTTAGTTCAGTTAACATTTTGTTTTCGGGGTCCGGCATTTTCGCATTCAATGTTCAGTATACAATTTGTAATTTGATACGAACGTTAACCACACATGATATTATATTTTCATTCTGCGTTGTTTTTCATCGTTTGCTTCGTCACATTGTAAATTAGTCATGACTGACTATGACTATTATGGAAGCTTTTGTGCTTCGCTTCGCTGAAGAAATCTATTTATAGCAGCCATTCAATTCACATAATCACAGATTGCAATTTTCTCATTTCAACTTCATTTCACACTATTATTTAGTGGAAATGAAATTTAAGACCCACAGTTTCTCTTATTCTCTCTTCTTCTCTTCCCGTATTTCACAGATGAGCCGCCACTACTTTTTTCATGCCCGCGGCTGTCCGCTCCCTGCCCGAATTTGCGAAGTCCAAAAACGCCCGTTAAATTTGTGCCCTGCCCTGCCCATTCCTTATCCCTCCCGCCCGCTCATCTCTACCGTATTTAGAAATAGAAACTTTCGAAAATTCTTCCCACTCATAAAGAAACCATAGGGTTTGACTGTAAAGACTTCCGCCAGATACACCTAATTCCAGTTCTCGCCAAGGCGCTCGAGAATATCATGCTATACCAGATTTCGGATTTTCTGGCATGAGGGACCATTTCTCTCTATCAATCGGGCTTCAGGTGTGGGCATAGTACAACCTCTGCCCTTCTACACTGTAGAATCTACAGGTCAGGTGTTGAGGAGCTTCAGGCGTAGGCAACTATCTTTCCTCCTGCTGTTGGATTTCAGCAAAGCCTTCGACATTGTCGACCACGACATACTCTTGTCGAAGCTTGAGGTAAACTTCTCGTTCAGCTCGTTAGCCGTATACCTGATATTCAGTTTTCTGAGAGGACGCTCTCAGTGTGTGCACATTTACGCCAACCCGTCGAGGAGTTCCGCAAGGCTCTACTCTCTCTCCGTTGCTGTTTCTACTTTTTATTAACGACCTCCCCGACTTGATAGGGTACACGGAGTTCCATCTCTACGCCGACGACTTCCAAAATTTAATTGTCTCCGATTGTGATCCACTATCGATCTGCTCGAATGTTAATAAGATGAACATCGATCTGACTCTGGTGAACAACTGGTCTGACTAGAACGGGCTGTCCCTGAATGTGGGTAAGACCCAGGCAATAGTGTTTCACAACAGTGATCTAAGGTGTGGCATCCCAGACTTCATTCTAGGTGGGCGAATGATCAATACCAGTAGCACGGTGATCAATTTCAATATAGGCCTGAAACTCAGCAGTGACCTCTCCTAGTCTGCCCAGTGCAACTCCATCTCAGCGAAGGTTTACTCGGGATTGAGGTCGCTGTCTCTCTCCCGCTCTCTGAGGCTAGATTTTTAGATTTATCAGGTTAGGACGTCCGTTTCCGGACTCGAAACACAGATCTATTGATCCTTTGTTTCATCCTGCTCATCATGTAAATCATTTGAACCTCCCAGTTCCCACTAGGAACCTGTTTAAAGCAGCAGGTCCTAGTTTTTGAATCTCTGAAGGTGAAACCACACGAGCACCCAGTATTCTGCTTCTCAGAGTACAGTACTTCGGACATTCACTGATTTGGTGTACGCTCGTTTCCTCCTCTAAGCCGCAACTGCAATTTGGATCGTTTCCGATCTTCATCCTCGCCAAGTGCTTGTTCAAGCCACAGTGGCCCGTAATAGCTCCTACTATTCTCCTTATGCTATTACGGTCCATGCCAACCAGCTCCTTGGCCCACCTTTCGTCAGGCACCGGAAAGAAGAGCTTCGTATGTGCTCCTCCATCGTAAGCGCTCCAACGTTTTGCGGATTCCGTTCGTACCCAGTCTCTTATCTCTCTAACACACAGGGAGTGTGGTATTGGGATGAAGATCTCTAGGCCGACGGTAACGGTTGCTGAGCCTTGTCTGGCCAACTCATCTGCCCTCTCATTGCCGTCTATGCCGGTGTGCCCTGGGACCCAAGCCACTGTGATCTGATTACTCATTCCCAGTCGATTTAGAGTCGCCTTTAGCTCACCAACCAATCTAGACGTTGTGACAGGTGATGCGAGTGCTGTAATCATCGACTCCGCTGTCCGAGCATATTAGTGCTCTATTAGCCGTTGTTCCTTCCGGAACCAACTCGATCGCCCCCCTAAGCGCAGCAAACGTCTCTGCTTGGAAGACGCTAGCTAATTTTCCCATGTGGAAGCTATAACCGTTCTCCGGGTCTTGCGTATAGACTCCGGCTCCCGTTCCCTGCTCAGTCTTCGATCCATCAGTGAAGTCTACCTGTGCCCCATCGGGAAGGTCAACCGGCCAGTTTCCCAGCCAGTCAGTCCTGTCCGGTATGACAGTTTGGTATTGCCTCTCGAAGCTGATTATAGGTACCATTCGATCTCTGGGCATTCGGAAGACCTGACTGTTTATCATTTGTCTGATTCTTCCGTGGCCCGAGTCGAAGCCCCTCATCCAGAGATCATTTTGCGTCAGCCTATCTGCCGCGCCAAAGGCCTTCGCTTTTATGGTCGTCTCAAGGGGGGTAACGCAATAAGCGCTTACATGGCCGCTGTGGCCGTGGTCTTCATAGCTCCTGTAATGCAGATGCATACAAGCCTCTGAATTTGATTCAACTCTTTCTCTCTCTGAGGCTAAGCTTACTTAGGGCACTACTCATTCCCCACTTCTTATACTGCTGTGAGGTTTTCATCTTTCGTCTGGATGAATCCTGCAAAAGAACACTTACAAACGTGTTCAACGCATGTGTGAGGTTTGTCTTCAGTCTAAGGCACAGGGACAAACTAGACGATTACAGAAACATGATACTCGGCTGCAATATAATTGATTATCTGGAAGGGCGGGCTCTGCTATTTATTCATAAAGTTATCTTAACCGGTACGCCTCTTTACATTTCGGAGAAGATAAAACCAGGACTCTCAAAAAGAAACCGAAATTTTGTTATCCCACAAGTGGGGGTGTCGAAAATGTACGACTCACTCCTATTCCATGGAATAGCAAAATATAACTCGCTTCCACGCAGTGTCAAGGAGACACGAACAACTGGTGGTTTCAGGAGTATAGAATTCATACGTGGCGTTCGGTAAAGGATTTTTCTTCAACTTGTAACATGAAGTATCGTTCCTCAGCGTACCCAAGTTTCAAATTTTGAGTAGTTGTGGTATGTCCACAACGAGCCGTATACGTCAAGACGTTACCCACGTACGATGAATTCTGTGCACTGCACACATCTGAGCTTATCTTAAGGCGTAGGTGTCATTAACACCAGATAAAAATCCTATATGTAGCTACAATATAGACGTAGTTCGGAATTCACGTCAAGCATGTGGTCCAACAAACAGATTAATGGTTACTCATACAAATACCCTAGAAAAAGGTATCTTGGTTGTGTAGGATACACCGCATTCACGGGGTTCGTATAGAATAAGCACAAGTTGTGGCTAGTAAGCTAGAAGATGTATCGTAGTGTGTGCACACATGACGAAGTTCATTTGGCTAACGGGTCTTTAGATTTATCAGCTTGGGACGATCGTTTTACCAATCTTGAAACACGATCCTTTGTTCCTTTCCCGTTCATCATTTAAATCAGCTTCCCCACTCAAGTTGGTTAAACCTCCCGGTCGCCTCCAAGAACTTGCTCAAAGTAACTGGTTCTAGGTTAGCAACTTCGGACGGTCTTACAACATACCCTCCCAGCAGCCTGCGCCTCAGTTGGAAGAAACTGGGACAAGCTTTTTCATGTCATGTGATCGCACCTACCACTCTCCTGATGCGATTCCTGTCCATCCCTAGCAGAGATTTGGCCCATTTCACATTAGGTCTCGGGAAAAAGCGCTTGGTGTGGATACCACCATAATATCCTTCCCAGCGCTCCACATGCCTCCTCATCGCCCAGCTCCCCAGCGCTTCTACACGCGCAGGTCGAGTAATTGGCAAAAACGGCTCAGGGCCGTGACCGAGAGCTTCGGAACCCGCCTTGGCTAACTCATCAGCTTTTTCATTCCCCTCCACGTCAGAGTGCCCAGGTACCCAAACTAAAGTGATCTGATTCCTCAGACCCATTTCGTTCAGGTAATCTCTGCACTCTTTCACTAGCTTGGAGGTCACTCTAGGCGACATCAGCGCCTTGGTCATTTCCTTACTGTCCGAACAGATAAGCACCCTCTTGCTATGCGTTCCAACAGGTAGAGTCTCACGAGCTGCTGACAGCACCGCGAAGATCTCCGCTTGGAGCACACTTGCAAGAGCCCCCAGATAGAAGCAATTTCCCTCTCCAGAGCCCATGCCGTACCTACTCCTTCACGAGATTTCGATCCATTTGTAAATCTAACCACGCCGTTCCCGGGAAGGCTCGCTGGCCATCCACTAAGCCATTCTTGCCTACTGGGAACTTTCGCTTCAAAATTCCTGTCGAAACAGGTTACCACAGCCACATCGTCTCTTGGCATTTCAAACACCGGGATCGATATTATCGTTGCAATCTTACCATGCCCAATGTGGAAATTCGGAGTCCACATGCCATTCTGCATCAGCCTATCAGCCGTGGCAAAAGCTTTCGCTTTAACCGAAATATCGATAGGAGGCAGAGCCAGCAGCGTCTCCATCGCTAGGGTTGAGGTGGTTTTCATAGCGCCCGTGGTACAAATACACACTAGCCTTTGAATCTCACTTGACAGTTTCCTAGCGCATTCCACATCTAGCCTTGGCCACCACGCCACGCAACCGTTGCCTTATCACAGCCTCATAAATCCACAGAATTGACTTTGTCAGTAGCCCCAGTTTCTCCCGAAGGAGTTCCTGCAAAGCCAAAAAGCCGCTACCGCCTTCTGCGCCTTATCCTTGACATGAGCAATCCAATTTAGCTTGCTATCAAGCGTCACTCCTAAGTATTTCACCTGCGGAGCTAAATCCAGCACCTTATCGAAGAGCCTGATTTCACCGAACAAATTTGATCCTGAGCGCCTTCTGCTGAATAGCATAAGATCTGTTTTGGCCGGATTGATCAGACCGTTCTCACGGCACCATCTCACGACCACTCTCAAAGCTGTTCTGACTCTTTCGCCCATCATGCTCTAGAATTTTCCCCTAACTAAAATCGTCAGGTCATCCGAATAGCCCTGCGCATAGATTCCTTCGTCGTTCAGGTTTCTGATGAGAGAGTCTATCACTATGCACCACAAGAAAGGCGATAGAATCCCGCCCTGAGGGCAGCCTTTCCCTACCCAGAGATTTTCTTTGTGACAACAAACCTCCGCCTCAACAGTCCTATCTCTGAGCATGCTACTTACCCACCTAACTACCACACCTCCCAGGGCTGTCAAATGGTGTGTTAAGCGCAATATAGTACTCCTTATGTACATTAGCCTCTGTCCACCTACTCCTACATCCTATCCTACCCGTGGTGACACCTGTTATAGTGAGCAACCCCACGAACGATCAGGTAACCAACCCTGGTGTAGTAGTGTGGGCCACTTAGCTGAAGGATGAGGGGGGCTGTCTTCGGGTAGTACCTAGACGCTACGTTTAGAGAGGGCTGAAGACAGCTAGGCGCTATCAAGATGGGATGGCGGCTTAGCATGGTGGCGAAGGATCTCGACGGTAAGAGACAACGGCAGCATGCAAATTCCTAGTCAGATGGACTACCATCATTCACCAGTGCCACGGGCACATTAAGACCAACGCCAGTGCGGTCTTAATTACGGCATACTGGCAAAGCATTGAACACGGACAAAGAATATCGACCAGCGGATGAAATTTTAGACAAGGGCTGACAACTGTGGTATTCCACTACCTTAATAAGGAAAGGTGACATCTTCACGAAACGGCTAGTGGGCTAATATCATGGTTGCCCCCGTCCCGGTAAAACCTTGGCAGGCCTCAAAGTACGTTCGAAAGCTCGTCCTGTGAAAAGGAGGTGTAGGCTCAGATGAACATTCCTGACTAATACCGATCTGGCTCTGAACGCGGTGCCCCATGAAGGACCGTGTCAACCCTAGCATGGCCTCACTGCTTGCATAGATAACCATGAGATCACGAAGGTAACTACACAATCGAGGTGGAGATAGCGGCTTGGAGGGGGGACCCAACAGCATGGAATTAGGAAAGGAAGGGAAGGAGTTAAAAGAAAATCAACAAGAAAATCAACAGGGAAATCAGCAGAGGAAATCGGAGGATCAGTGGATGGATCAATCGAAGGTTCAGCTATTTGACGTGTTCGCAAGACGATCGAAAGTGGCGAGGTCGCCCCCGGGAAGGGAAGCGAGAAGTATAGAGGTTATCCACACAGACGTTCTCCACAACGACGACAACGATGAACCAAAGCAGACAAAATTGGAGCTAGATAAAAAGATGGT
>CM055406.1:111332068-111350330 GCA_029228625.1 Pseudolycoriella hygida | reverse complement strand
TCCATAAAATTATTAAAACACGGGTAAGAAAACCAGTCACCGTTTAATTAAAATTGAAACTATGCAAAAATAACTTAGCTTGCAATTAAGACTTGCTACTATTGCTACTATTGCTTTTATCCACTGTATTATTTCTCTTTACCCATACATACGGCTCAACACAAAAGCTGAGCCATTTTTATACGACAGCGCCATCATTGTTTCATTGGTAAAAACAGTTCAGTGGACCCTAATCTGAAACCCTGTCGCGAACCCGATCCCGAAACCCTGACCCGAACCCGAAACTCTGACCCGAACCCGAAACCCTGACCCGAACATGAAACCCTGACCCGAACATGAAACCCTGACCCGAACATGAAGCCCTGACACAAACTCGAAACCCTGAACCGAACCCGAAACCCTGACTCGAACCCGAAACCCTGACCCGAACCTGAATACCTGAACCGAACCCATTTTTTTTTAATTGAGATTTCAGTGAGATTTAAAATCAGAGAATTTTTAAGCACGATTTTGAGAAAATTTATTTTCTCGGGTCGGGCCGAGTTTTGTTAGTAGAAGTATTCAAATCTCACCCGACCCGAAAGAAATGAAAAGTCGACCCGACTCGGCAAATTGATTCGGGAGTTTCTGGCGGCCTGCTCACCTCTACTATAGGTCAAACTATGGATAAAACGGAACAAGGCGTTGAAATTTTATATGGAGTTATCCATAGTCGTTTGTGTGGCTGTGACTGTCCAATGGACAGTGTCGGTTATCTACACCCAAAAACAAAAGACGAACGTAGACTTGTACATTTGTACCTGGATTCGAACCCTCAACACCAGAATCTCCACTCCTCAACTTTCCCACTGAGCTTACATGACACGTATGCGGGTTATGCACTCTTACTTTTACACATTGTTACTGCAATGTACAACTCACTTGTTCGTAATACAATGGATTTGCTCATTGTATACGTTGCACTTGAAAAAACTTCTACTGTATATGCATTGTGTATCGCTTGTACAATTGTTGCCTACGCTACCTTTTCGCTCTTGCATCTTTTTCACTCACACACAACAATCATAATGAAATGACACAAAAATGATTGTTGCCCAAATGCCCACGTTTCAATACAGGTAGAATACATGTAGGTGAGTGATACGACAATATGCAATAAGTGTTAGAGCGAAAGAGAAAAAAATTCTCTGTTGCTGTGTTTTGAATCATATTAGTTGTTCATCACGTGAGTAAGTGTTTTGTATTTATTACTCGTTCATCATGCAATGGATGTGTACATTGTACATATCACTTGAAAAGGAAATGTTGTTGTACATTGTACTTACGCATCACTTGGTCATATCGTACATGCTACCTGTGTATGGTGTCGCTTAAACCAATGCATTGGTTTTGCTGGTCGTACATTGTTCAAGCATCATAAAGCAAACAATGTACATTCTACATGTTGTGTGTACATTATACTTTACAGATGAGAGTTGTACATGCCAAATTCCTCTTTTTTGTGTGTGTCTATTTCTCTGTCGGTCAGAAATAACCGGCGCGGCGTGAGCAACTGCATGAAGAGCAACAAAATTAAAGTGTTGTTTCGCATTGTCTTTTATAACCCAAAAAAACTAAAGATAAAAAACAATCTTTTCACAGTTCAGTTTTTGGACCCGTACGAAGTACATCTATTATCGTCTAGAGATGACGAACCAACAATAAAAAAATGTCCGTCTGTCCGTCCGTCTCCACTTTCTTTTTCCAAATGGCTATACCGATCAGCCCTGAAAGGTACGTACCTCCCATAATTCAAGTTCGAAGATGAGCAAAATCAGCTAAGTAGTTCCGGAGATATGGTCGAAGAAGCGGAGGTCGGACATGAAATATCCGAAGGTCAATGAAACTTGTTCGCAAATATCTCAGCAAGCATAGCACGGAAATTCCTCATTTTGATGTCAAATGAAAGCATTTGATGTCACAAAACCAGGAAAAAATTTTTGTGGGAAACGGGTCAGCGGTCTGGGCACTGGGACCAATGGAACGGACGAAATTGTGTTTCTTGGCCATATACGAAAACAATTTTTCGTCTATATGGAGATTTTTTGTCAAAGGCAAAGATGTAGAGAATTAAATTTAAGCGAACTCATGTCTCAGGGTTTTGGGGAAATATGGCCCAATTCTAGTATATGGTAACTTCCATAATTGGGCAGGATTCGAATCTCCAGAACTACGAGAAAGAAGAAAACATTTATTCATGACAGAGGCTGGAAGAGCTCGAGACACCTGGTACTCTATTCAGGTTTGCATAGTTGATGCTAAGTTTTATGGCCGATACCCATTCTGATGAGGAGAGTGTGTTCTTGTTGTATACAAAGTCATTGCTTGCGGTATGTTGACTGAAATGTATGGCGCCTGATCCTTGGTACGATAGATTGCACCATCGTTTGTATGCATCATTTCGCAATGCAGCTCTCAGAGCTTTTGTTGTAACACCCTCAGTATTCAATGCTCGAACACATTCAGTCATTTCATCGCCACACTTTGCTATACTTTGGAACAGGTCGTCTTTGACTTTCAACAGTTTGCTTGCGATGGAATAGTGTTGCAAGTGTACTTCCTATTCTGCCCGTAGCAATCCAAGACCTCTTAATTTTCTGGGTGCATAAAAGAGGTTGTCATTGAAACGTTGCGGAATTCCGATGATTTCTTTCACTGTACGGCGGATCATCACGTCTAAGCCTTGTGTAATGTATCCGGGAATTTTGTTGATCGGCGCCGACCATAGGGGATATATGAGCGTCGGGAAAACATATTGATTTATAACATTGAGTTTTAGGTCAGGTCAGGAGGAGTGCTGACACTGACAGTTTCTCCAGGTTCTTGTACCTGCTCTTCGACGGTTGATGTATCGAAAATTAGTTCGGAGTTAAATGAGCAACCAAGGTATTTGATCCGTTCGTCTGCTTTGATTCCTCGAAGAATACTTCCGTCTGATAGATTTATTTCCTCCTGTACCATCTTGCCTTCCTATCGCTATGTTGAACAGCATAGGAGATAATGGAGCACCTTGGGGAACGCCACACTTCAGAAAGTTTCTTCCAAAGTCAAAGTTGTAGAGAATAAAATTTTAGTGACTACGTGTTTCAGGGTTTTGTGTAAAAATGCCATAATCCTGGGATATGACCACTTCTAGAAGTAGAAGGGATGACCCATATCACTAGAACTATAATAGGTAGAAAGTTGCTTCAAAAGGCAAAGTTGTAGAGAATAAAATTTTAGAGAACACGTCTTTCAGGATTTTAGGGGAAAATGGCCCAGTCCTTGGATATAAGCTTTTCTAGATTTGAATGGTGTGAGACGTACTTCGGTAGGGCCTTTTGCTTGGGTTTTTTCTATGGATCTTTGAAATTCTTATAGTTATAAAAGAACAGAAAACGTTGGATTGTTTGCTTATTTGTATATTTAGATACGTTCGAGTCTCTTTGCCACATCTATTGTGTTTGCCACGTCTATTCTAATACGTACGAGTCTTTGGTTATGTTGTCTGTATATAGGAACGAAAAGTGAGAACCGGCAAGTTTCTGATTTATCATACGAATTTACCATTCAAATCAGAAACTTGTCGGTTTTCACTTTTCCGTTTCTGTAATCAGCGTATGCGGCTTGAGATTTTTCTGGGGAGTGGCACGCTGGAAATCCCCCAAAAAAGTTATCCCCTGCTCAGCTGTTAATATGTTACGTAGACCTATTTTCGGGATTTGTACCACTCCCTAATACTCGGAGCGAGGAGTAACCCTTTCTCTTGTACATCAAACATGGAGAGTAACGCCCCGGCCATCCTATTGCGCATTATGCATTTTGTGGCAGCTCTCGGGTACGGTACATTTTTTTCGTACATAATATGCGACTTTAACCGTTTCGAAATAGTAGACGTCAGCAAACATACTAAAAACAGACAGCATTCGTGTGCCAAATATGACGGTATTGAAATTTAAATCATTCGCAATGTGCAACCTATTGTGCGATGCTGTTTGGCAACCAGAACAGTAGTTTTCATAAATAGAATTTTCCATCAAGTAGATGCAGCTTTATCGACAGTACCGACATTCTTAAAATTCGTCAGATGCGTTGTTCACAATCACATTACAAATCGAATAGGAACACTGTTTGTGGTGACTTTGCGTGTGAATGCATATCATAATCTAGCTCTATAATAATATGCGATTTGCCACACCAAACTACCCTTCGCAGAAGATATTCAATAAATGAAGCGTTTATATTCATTGATATGATTTTGAGTATTCAAATAACGTAATTCTCATACCCAAAGTTATTCAGTTGCTTGGATAATAGTATTCAGAAACTGTCGAAAATTCGATTATTTTGGTCTGTCCTGCACAATTTCGTCGAAAAATCATTCCAATTATGGTTTTGCTTTTGTAGTCTGGGACTCACATTCTTTTCAATCAAATCGCAACAAAAGCAAACTGTCAGAATCGATAGCCTTAAGCGATGTCTCATCGAAAAAAATGAATTTTCACTAAAAAGTACTGGTGACGCCACCATAGCCAACGACACCCATTTTTTTGGCCACCCTATTATCCACCAGACAAAAGAATAGTACCTAATTCATTACATTTATTACAATTTTGTTGTAAGAGCTAAACTCACCAGTGTTTTTTTTTGAGCAACAGGGTTTGGAAACTGTTGTTTTGACGAGTGTAGAGTTGGCATTCGAAGGCGAGGTATGCAACTATGCGAGTCAAAATAAGAGTTTCAAAAGCGAGTTGCTCAAAATAATCGAGTGAGTTTGCGAGTTCGCATAATTGTGTCCGACGTAATGAATTGTGCAGTAGGGTCCATTGTATAATGTTTTATTGCCTACCCATACGAGAGTTGAATTTTATATAAAAATTTACGAAAAATGTGCCGAAAATGTCCCATCATGTTAATGATCATTTGTGCAGGGGGTATATTGACATGTAATGATCAGCTTTCGCATTAGGCAGGTAGTATAAAGTTTTACTGATCTAAAGATTAATTTCAAACAAAAACACTGAATATTTTGCATATCATTTTTTGCCTCGTAGACATTTTTCACCATTTCGACATGGAAGAAACATTTTTATTTTCGTTAGAAACTTGCAGCTGCTTATAAAATGTGCAGTATAATCTAAAGATGTCTTTAAGCCTCTAACATCACAAATTTAAAGTTACATATCTTGGGTTGCTTGTATAAAGTCAAAATAAACCAATGTAATGGTATGAGAAAGTAGCGGTCAAACTTGAGTCAAATTTTTAACAAATCGAACTTAATGTTGGTAATTGCTAGAGAGCTACACAAAATTGTGTTCAAATTTTTTCAAATTTGTCCTAGATTCAATTAGTTTGACATATATTTAAGTAACTCGGCCTAATTGGAAATTTGAATCAGGTTTAGCCATATTTGGCTCAGATTTGGCCAAATTTGGATCAGGTTTCATCAAATTCGGCTTAGGTTTTTAACTCAGATTCGACCTTTGACTCCGATTTTGCCAGATTTTGCCAAGTTCAATATTGATTTTGCCTAATTTGACTCAGATTTGGCAAAAATTGAGTCCAATTTTGCCTAATTTAAAACTCAAAAGTAGCTTAACTTAAAGTAGCTACCCTTTAGAGCCGACGTGAGGCCCATTTGAGCTCTAGGCACAGGCAAAAGTTTCTTTTATAAATTGTCGGCCATGGCTAGATCTTTCTAACAAAATTTTTTTTCGAAAATCGGAAAAGATTTACTTGAGTTATGTACAAAAAACACGTGAAGCTCTAGCAGAGACTCGTTTGTAGTGCCCTAGCTAAGTCCAACGACTCAAATTCAAAAAAGGTTCTTCCATAAATTGTGGGTCATACCCAGATCTTTCAAACAAAAAACAATCTATGAAAATCGGAAAATATTTACTCGAGTTATGCACAAAAAACAGTAGGGCCCTAGCATAGACTCGTTTTTTGTGCCCTACCAGTGCTTCGAAAAGGAGTCTATTGAGTTTACCACGACGTTTGTAACCAGTCGAATTTCGACCCGGGACTAGGGAGGGGGGGCATCGATCATGGTCCTTAGATGACGAATCAGCAATAAAAAAACAACACCATAACTCGAGTAAAACTCAACCGATTTTCAAAAACTTTTTTCCCTGAAAGGTAATCAAAAAATTTGTTATTGGATTGGATCTGGGCACTGTCGGCCCAAGGTACGCCGAGCTAGGGCCGTTTAAGTGGTTTTTGGTCTTTTGTACATAACTCGAACAAATCTTTTCCGATTTTCGAAATGTTTTTTGTTTGAAAGACCTAGGCATGACCGACAATTTATAAAAGAAACTTTTGCCTGTGCTTAGGACTCAGTTGGGCCTCATGTCGGTCCTAACAAAAAAAATTTATTTTTGCTATTTCGCAGAGGGAAACATTTTTGTCTATGGAAGTATGTGTCCGAGACCTCTACTTGGGACCCTAGGTCAGTACTAAGGTTGGCCCTAGCCCGAATAATGGTTTTTTACTATGGTATAGGGAAAATTGACGAGATCATTTTTCTCTATTTGGGGGTCAATTTTGTGCTTTTTTTTACACCGTTTCTTCGGACGGGCTTTTCAATATTGCCCTATCGGCAGTTTTCAATATAATTTAATGTGCACGTAAGGCAATATTTACTTAGACACGTTCGAGTCTTTTCGTAACATCAACTCTGTTTGCCGCATCTATTCTGATACGTACGGGTCCCTTCATATGTTTATTTAAATACTTTGTCCTGGAAGCTTTTGGGTGTCTTTGGGTTGCTTAGGGGTAGGAAAAAATACTTTTAGGCGTAGAAGAATAAATTAATCAATTTTTCAAAACCTTAACTTTTTTTAACGCTTCGCACCTACCTCTACAATATGGGTGACGTCATAATTCATACGATTCATTGCGACATTACTTTCCCAACTACCAATTTATAAAGGTTCCTGTGTCCTTAGGACTTTCATGACATACGTTGAAGAAAAATTCTATGCAGAATTTGTCATCACCAGGATTGACCCCGGATATTCTAAATATGACGAATCAGCAATAAAAAAAAAATGTCCGTCTGTTCGTCTCAACATTTTCTTTCCAAACGGCTTATATATCTCAGCAAGTATAGCACGGAAATTCGGGGTTAAGACTAATTGTCCCAAAAAAATAATATCCCCAACCAAAATATCCCCTTGGACAAAATATCCCCAGACAAAATAACCGGATATAAAAACCACAATTTTACCAGGAAAAAAACCGGACGAAATATTTCCAACCAAAACATCCCCTCAGACAAAAAATCACCTTAGAAAGTACCTATTACGAAGTAGCAGCGCCGCAGGCCGTGAATTTAACTGTAAAATAAAAAATCGGGTTCGAAGGACGGCAGCACTCGCAATAAGGGGATCAATGGGGAAATATTCCCCTTTGCGGGGTCTAAGGGGTAGAGCCTCTTGCGGGGTTTGGGGCAGAGCCCCATTCACGTAAGGCCGCCTGCATGGCGTAAAAAAGCCCGCCGCAGGCGCGGGGTTGAGTGGGGAGAGCCCCCCAATACGCAAAATAATATCTAATTAATAATACTTACCTGTATCCACCACTTCTGAGTAGACATTATGTCTGGGGATATTTTGTCCTGTTTATGTGTGATATTTTGTCCAGGGATATTTTGTCCGAGGATAATTTGTCAGGGGATCTTTTTTTTGGGATAATAATAAACTTTTGTGGGAATCGAGTAAGGGGTCTTGGCACTGGGACGAAAGGAATGAACGAAATCGAGTTTCTTGGCCAGTTCAAACAGTTGTTCGTCTATATTTCCTTAACTATGCAATATGGAGATTTACTGTCAAAGGCAAAGTTGTAGAGAATTAAATTTAAGCGAACACGTGTCTTAGGGTTTTGAGGAAATACGTCCCAATCGTGGTATATGACCACTTCTATAATTGGGCAGGATGGCCAAAATCTCAAGAACTATGGGAGTTAAAAATTTGGTTTCAAAGGCGAAATTGTAGAGAATCAAATTTTAGCAAACACATATCTTAGGGTTTTGGGGAAATATGGCCCAACCCTTAGGATATGGCCACTTCTTGAATTTTAGGGATGACTCAAATCTCTAGAACTATGGCAGTTAGAAAGTTCCTTGAAAGTATTTTATTTAAAATTGCACCTTTGGTAACTTATGCCAACTAGTTTTACTCGCTATGCGAGTATTTTCAAGGCTTACAATCGACTTAGATTACTATTAAGATATTTCGTGTCTTTTTGCAACATCTACGAGTATTTTGTTTGTCACACCTATTCTCATACGTACGGATATTTGCTTATGTTTGGACCTGTACGAAGTTACTTTTACTACGAACAATTATTGTCTAGAGATGACGAATCAGCAATAAAAACTAATGAAGGGACCCGTACGTATCAGAATAGATGCGGCAAACAGAGTTGATGTTACGAAAAGTCTCAAACGTATTTAAGTAACTATTGCCTTAACTCTTAAGTGTATGAAATTACGTTCACATTAAATTGTATTGGCAATATTGAAAAACCCGTCCGAAGAAAGGCGTAAAAAAGGCCTACCGAAAGTACAAAATTGACCCCCAAACAGACCCCCAAAAAACCATTTTTTTTCTAGGGCCGACCTCAGGACCGACCTAGTGTCCTCAGTAGAGGCCTCGGACAAATACTTATATAGACAAAAATATTTTCTTCCATTTTCTCTACAACATAGTGAAAAACTATTTTTTTTATCTAGGGCAGACCTAGGGCCATGAGGAAATGCCTCGGACACATAATTCCATAGACAAAAATGTTTCCCTCAATTTGCTCTGCAACAGAGCCGACCTTAGGACAGACCTGAGGCCCAACTTCAGCCCTAAGCACAGGCACCGGGTCCAAATTTGTTTTTGAATATAATTCGGTACTCGATTACCTCTCAAATAGCGAAAGAAACAAGAAAATCAGTTAGGATTTATCCAACTTATGTAAGCAAACACGTTGGGCCCTAGTAGAAACTCGGTTTTAGTGCCCTAGCTGAGTCCGAGGACTGAAATTAGAAAAAAGTTTCTTTCAAACAAAAAAAAATTTATGAAAATCGGAAAATATGTATTTACTCGAGTTATGTACAAAAGACCAAAAACCACTTAAACAGCCCTAGCTCGGCGGCCCCTGGACCGACAGTGCCCAGATTCAATCCCATAAAAGATATTTTGATTACCTTTCAGGAAAAAAAAAAGGTTTTTAAAATCGGTTGAGTTTTACTCAAGTTGTCGCGGTGACGGACGGACGAACGGATATTTTTTTATTCCTGATTCGTCATCTAAGGACCATGGTTGATGCTCCCCCATTACTCCCCGGTCGAAATGGGGGTGGTTACAAACGTCGTGGAACTTCGTTCTTCGTACGGGTCTAAAAAATGTCCGTCTGTCTCTCGTCCGTCTCCACTTTTTTCCAAACGGCTCAACCGATCAGCTGAAACTTTTTTTTCCCCTGAAAGGTACATGCCTCCCATGATGCAAGTTCGAAGAAGTGCAAAGCCGGCCAAGTAGTTCCGGAGATATGGTCGAAGAAGTGGAGGTCGGACATGAAATTTTCGAGGGTCAATGAAACTTTTTGGCAAATATCTCAGCCAGTACAGCACGGAAATTCCTCATTTTGGTGTCAAATGAAAGCATTTGATGTCACAAAACTGGGAAATTTTTTTTAGGGAATCGGGAAAGGGGTCTGGGCTCTGGGACCAATGGAGTAGACGAAATTGAGTTTCTTGGCCATATACGAAAACAGTTTTTCGTCTATATTTCCTTAACGGTGCAATATGGAGATTTCCTGTCAAAGGCACAGTTGTAGAGAATTAAATTTTAGAGAAGAAGTGTTACAGGGTCTTAGGGGAAAATGGCCAAGTCCTTCTGAATTGTCTGAGACGTACTTCGGTAGGACCTTCTTACAGTTTTAAAAGAACAGAAAACGTTGGATTGTTTGCTTGTTTGTATATTTAGATACGTTCGAGTCTCTTTGCCGCTTCTATTCTGTTTGTTACATCTATTCTGATACGTACGAGTCCTTGGTTATGTTTCTTTTTCTATTTGAAAGGCAATCGAAGGCCTAGCAGCATTGCAAAGAAAATTTGGAACTTCTCCTTAAGGCAATTTCTAACTAAAGAAGATGTGATCACAATTTAATAAAGTGCCAATCGATGAATGAAATATTCCTTTATTGTGAATCGTGTTTCATCTAAAGTTTTCAATTTTCTTATGTCATTGTGTCCACTTCCTTAAATACAAACATCTTCCCCAAACAATAACGCAATCCATACAACTTAGAGTGCAAAATTAAATGACGACCATTGTACTTACACATGAACAAATCTCTGGAGCTTACAAATTTCTCTTTATGTGAAACTTCTACTGACGCATCACTAAATAAATATTTTTCAATATAAAAAAAACTTTTCTGGGAAAATACCTAATTAATGAAAAAAAAGTAAATAAATTTTCGAAAAGTTACAAAATAAAAAAAAAACTTTACTAACAATTAAGGTCCATTTGGCTTCGCCCTTGCAATACAACAGATTTAAATAACATTAAAAAAGTTCTTAATTTAACCTTCTCACAATAAAAATAATTCCACACAAAAACTTCCCATAAATTCGAAATTTTTAAGAAAAATTATTACGTATTTTGTAACATATTATCATAGAGCTTCTAAAGAATATATCTATGGCAGGCAACAAAACATTTTTTTTTTCAAAAAGTTTTTCATCAGCGGTGGAAAATGCTTATTGGAGGAGTAGAGAGTAAGAAAAAAAAAAGTTTGCCAAAGAAAAACCAATACGAAGACCATATATCTCTATGCTCTATCTGTCTCCCGTTCCCGACACCCTGGTTGTGCATGTGAAATGCGGGGGTACATATTGTGATGGTATTTCAATGTGGGTAGATTGAGAGCAATGCCAGTTGAATATATGGCATCCCCCATTTATTTTGCTTTATGTGAGTCCATTAAAACTTTTGCGAAACCTTTGCTTACAAATAAATTCAAATTCATGGTAAATTTATACTTTTTTTGCTTAATTTTTTTTATTTTAAAAGCATTTCTAAGATAAATATTTGTTACAGTTTGTTTCAAATTCCAGTGAATAAATAGAGATTCGGTTTAGAGATATCGTGCAATTATTGTAAGATAAAAACTGCAATCTTTGTTTCACGGACCATAAAAGTCTTAATGTAGCACGAATAGCGAACACAAAAAAAAAGAGAAAAAAAACTGTTGTACACACCACCCCCGTTGAACGTGTGAAGCATGAAATAAAATTTTTATTTGATTCAATATTAGCATGGCAATAAAATGTTGAATTTTTGATATTTTAATTTGCCGAAAAATCAAAATCACTCTCGTCGTTTATAATTTCTTTAACTTGTTGAGTGGAACTTTCATCAGTTTCACTTTCTAAATAATTCGGTGGCACATTCGCATTGCCAATAATATTTCCTTGAACCCCCACAGGAAGCATATTTTCCACAGTGCCGTTCAAAATCTGCTGTGGTATATTTACATTCTCCGAATAAGTGGTAGAACTTTCTTCCTCGTCTCCCCCAACTGGTGCATATTTATTTTGATATTGTGAGTCGTTGGCATGTTGAACGGGAACATTTGTTAATGTCGGCGGTTGGGTGATTTCATTAACCGCATCCGATTTCCTGTACGAATTCTGAACGTTATTGGAAGTTAAGGTATTCGCTGGCATCTGGCTTACATCGGGATAGTAATTTTCACCCGGTTGCTCGCTGTAATACGCATTATTCGAATATTGTTCAGTGGGTGGATGAGATTCTTGCGGATATTCGTATTCATCTTGGTTATTGTAATTCGGGTCTTGTGTGTATGGGTACATAGCATCGTAATTTTGATCATCATTTTCTACATGCGACTGCTGAAGTTGTTGTTGTTGTAGATGATGTTCTTGATATTCCTGACCATCGTTATACCTCTCCGATTGCCCATCGGCTGTGTACTGCTCCAAATTCTGTTGTTGATAATGTTGTTGGCTTTGGTTGTCATAGGTTTGATCCTATGAGAAACATGAAAGGAAAACTTTTTGATTAACTCTCGTTCGTTGAGAGTGTGTTTTTGTGGAAAATAAGATCTTAAACTTTGTGATACGATGCGTAAATAACGTACCTAATCTACAAATACAAACGCACACAATTTACATCGCAAAATTTATTCGATGAAAGCTACCAGACACCATCTAATGGACTTTATGAATTTTCGCACAAATAAAATCTAATTCGTTTTGAGAAATTTCGGTATGCTTTGTGACCATTTTGAGTAAATTGATTATGACGTAATGGGCCTATTTATCTTACATTTAGTCATGCATAATCACATAAGTCGTCTGGGTATAAAACTTTGGATATTTATCCAAGTAACAACTCTAGCCAATAACTTTCGAAGCAATCATTCTAAAATATTGTTAATTGGAATAGTTTGCATGAAAATTCAGGCTAACTTTGTTGTCTTGCCTTTGGGAATGGACGGGAAAGAAACAAATTCAGCATCACAATTGGATGAATATTAACGATTTTCCTCTTTTATTCGATGACATAGCCTTTTCCATGATGATAATCTGGGATTTTTGTTGTTCTCTACTGTTTTCCATCTTTTATTTTCAACGTAAATGTCGAAAATTAATTATACTCGACAGTCATGCAACAACGAACGTACGAATGATAACGAGAAACAGTAGCCGGTGGTATTGATTTACAGATTACAATTTCCCGAAACATTAAGTCGCTTTTGTCGTCAATTAGTATGGAATTTTAGACTTGAAGCAATGGTAGAAGTTTTGATTGGGAATTAAGCTTATTAGTCGCCATCTTTTCAGAAAATTCATAACAATTTCTCCGTGAAGAAAGTCAAGTAAATTTGGGATTTGTATTCTGTTATAAGAAACGTGTAGCTTCTTAACGTCGTTTCTTATTAACATGCTGGAGCTATGCAAGATATTTGAAAAGATATTTGGACCCGTACGAAGTACGAAGGTCCTATACGTTTACTAAAAACAATTTTATTGTAACATGGGGTAGATCGAGGTGGGAGTCAGCAATAAAAAGCATGTGCAAGGGACCCGCACGTATCGGAATAGATGTGGCAAACAGTGTTGACGTTACGAAGATACTCGAAAGTATTTAAGTAAATAATTAATTGTATTGGAAATTGCCAAAAGGGCAATATTGGAAAAACCGGTCCAAAGAAACGATGTAAGAAAGGCCTTCCGAAAGTTCAAAATTTACCCCCAAATAGACAAAAATGTTCATCTCAATTTTTTCTTCAATATGGCAAAAAACCGACCTAGGGTCCTCAGAGAGGACAAATAAACGAAAATATTCACTTCCATTTTCTCTAAAACATGGTGAAAAACCATTTTTTTGTCTAGAGCAGACCTTAGGACTGACCTAGGGCCATAAGGAAATGCCTCGGACACATACTTCCATCGACAAAAATGTTTCCTTCAATGTGCTCTGCAACATAGCAAAAAAAAATTTTTTTGGTTAGGGCCGACCTTAGGACAGACCCGAAGTCCACTTCAGCCCTAAGCGCAGGCACCGGGCTCAAATTTGTTTCTGAATATAATTCGGTACTCGATTACCTCTCAAATAGAAAAAGAATCAACAAAATCAGTCAGGATTTATCCAATTTATGTAAGCAAATACGATACACCCTAGTAGAAACTCAGTTTAAGGGTCCTGACTGAGTCCAAGGATTTCTAATCAAAAAGTTCTCTTCCATAAAACGGGTGTCAGTCCTAGACCTTTTGATCAAAAACAAATTGAAAATCGGAAAAGATTTACTCGAGTTATGTACAAAAAACACGTATGGCCCTAGTATTGACTCGGTTTGAGTGCCCTAGCTAAGTCCAAAGACTCAAATCCAAAAAAGGTTCTTCCATACATTGTCGGCCATGCCCAGATCTTTCAAACAAAAAAAAAAAATTATGAAAATTGGACAATATTTACTCGAGGTATGTATAAAAAACACATATGGCCCTAGCATAGACTCGGTTTTAGTGCCCTAGCTGAGTCTAAGGCTCAAATTTAAAAAAGTTTCTACCATAAATTTTCAGCCATGCCCAGATCTTTCAAACAAAAAATAATTATGAAAATTAGAAAAGATTTACTCGAGTTATGTACAAAAGACCAAAAACCACTTAAACGGCTCTAGCTCGGCGGCCGACAGCGCCCAGATCGATCCCATAAAAGATATTTCGATTACCTTTCAGGGAAAGAAAAGTGTTTGAAAATCGGTTGAGTTTTACTCAAGTTATCGCGGTGACGGACGGACGGACGGAAGAATCTTTTTTTATTGTTGATTCTTCATCTGAGGGCCATAATCGAAGCTCCTCCCCTACTTCCGGGTCGAAATTGGGGTAGTTACAAACGTCGTGGTAAACGCAAAAGACCCCTTTTCGAAGAATTTCGTAAGAATTTCGAAAAATGTCGGTCGGTCCTTCCCTCTCCACTTTTTTTTTTCAAACGGCTTCCCATGATTCAAGTTCGAAGATGAGCAATATCGTTCGGAGATATGGTCGAAAAAGTGACCAAAAACATGGTTTGTCGAGAGTCGGTGAAACTTTTTCGCAATTGTCTCAGCAAGTATATCATGGAACTTGTTCATTTTGGTGTCAAATGACAGCATTTGATCTCACAAAACTGAGATTTTTTTGTGGAAATCGGGTAAGTAAGCACTGGGACCAATGGAATGGACGAAATTGAGTTTCTTGGTCATTGGCCATATACGAAAGCAGATAGTTTTTCGTCTATATTTGCTCAACTATGCAATATGGAGATTTACTGTCGAAAGCAAAGTTGTAGAGAATAATATTTTAGAGAACAAGTGTCTCAGGGATTTGGGTAAAAATGCCCCAATCCTGGGATTAGGGAATGGAGCCCGGTTTTAATCGAAACGGTTTTTCGGTTAACCGAGCGATTTTCGGCATGAAAAAACCGCGGTTCTTCAGCTCTGAAAACCGGGTTTTTCGGTTAACCAGTACGTAATATTTGTAAGATTTTCTATTTTCGGAATGTACACATACAGGTTATGTACTACACAAGGTTTCGAAAACAACTAAAGATATTCGAGAAATATTTCTATTGATAAGAAAGACAATGATCGAATATTCGACTCAACTCGTCCGAAATCGCTCTCTGAAAATGGCTAAATAACTCCGTGGTCTCTCAAAATCTGTTGCTGTCATCATTCTCAGTTATTATCGTTCTGTCTTCTTTCAAAAATGACAGTTTTGTTTCAATGTTCTTCATTCTTTGAAAGTAGCTTAAAATGGATGGTAATTACCAACCGTTATTTAAAGTGAGCCCACCAATAAATTAAATCAAAAGTACCGATATAAAATTCAATGGACCGTTAAAACGCTACCGATAATAAATGTAAACCTACTGTTAAAGGCTCATTCCAACAGTATGAAATGTAAAGAACGTTATTTGCATCTTTTTTACTCTTACTACATGGTCTTTTAAAATTGAGACAAAACATACCGTTCCTTACATTACAACGCATCTACTTTGTAAACATTGTGAATTTGCTTGCGTTCACCATTGTTTTCCATACAAACTGGTAACTTTTTTATAAAAGTGAACGAAAATACGTTTGTGTACACTCAGTTTTTATAGCATTTACATTATTTACAACGGTAGAATGGTTCGTGGAATGAGTCTAAAACAAATTAAAGTTACCGATAAAACATAACCCGTACGTATCAGAATAAATGTGACAAACAGAATAGATGTGGCAAAGTGACTCGAACGTAACTAAATATACAAACAAGCAAACAATCCAACGTTTTCTGTTCTTTTATAACTGAAAGAATTTTAAGGATCCATAGAAATTACCCAAGGTAATGTCAAAGGCCCTACCCAAGTACGTCTCAGACCATTTAAATGTAGAAAAGCTTATATCCAAGGACCAAGTAATTTTTCCTTAAACACCTGAAACACGTGTTATCTAAAATTTTATTCTCTACAACTTTGCCTTTGGAAGCAACTTCCTACCTCTCATAGTTCTTGAGATTCTGCCCAATAATGGAAGTGGCCATATACCAGGATTGGGCCATATTTCGCCAAAACCCTGAAACATGTGTTCGCTTAAATTTAATTCTCTACAACTTCGCCTTTGGAACCAACTTTCTAACTCTCACAGTTCTGGAGATCCGGGTCATTCTGCCCTATTATGGAAGTGGCCATATACCAGGATTGGGCCATATTTCCCCACAACCCTGAGACACGTGTTCGCTAAAATTTGATTCTCTACAACTTTGCCTTTGAAAGTAAATCTCTCTATTGCGTATTTAAGCAAATACTGAAAAGAACTATCTCTTATCATTTTGGGCAGAGAAACTTATTTTCGCCCATTCCATGGCTCCCAGAGCCCAGACCCCTGGCCCGATTCCAACAAAAAAAAGTTCCCCAGTTTTTTGGTATCAAATGCTTTGATTTGACACCAAATTGAGCAATTTCCGTGCTTTACTTGCTGAGATATTTGCGATATAGACGATAATAGATGCATCCCCCCCACTCCCACCTCGATCTACCCCATGTTACAATAAAATTGTTTGTAGTAAACGTATAGGACCTTTGTACATCGTACGGGTCCAATAACTCTTTTTGTAATAAAAGGAAAAAAGGGGACAGACTTAGGGGTAAAATTATTATTTTTTTTTTCAATTTTTTTGGTTGGGGATGGATGTTTCGTGTCAAAGGTAATTTTTTTTTTGCCGCTTTTTTTCGCCGGAATTTTTTTGGAATTTTTTTTTTGCCGGAAGTTTTTGGCTACACGTACTCGAAACATCACGTAAAACTTAATTTTTTTTCATGTCAAATCTGAAAGAACCGAAAAGCTATAACATTGGGGGGTCCAGCATTTGTGACGCATTTTTTCAATCAAAAGTGAAAATATTTCAAAAGAATTTTTTACGTTCCGAAGCTGTAAGCGTCACCCAAATTGATATCAGTTGTTTTGGAAGAAGGGACGAGGACTTGCGTCACGTTTCCCTTTTAAAAAATGTTTTGTTGTGATAACTCTTTTTCACCAAATAGTTCTTACAACCGCAAGTGTATACAGTTATCATTATTATACTTAAAATCAAACCAATCAACCATTTCCCTCTAAACTATTTCCCATTTCCAACTTTTCTCTACACTAAAAGATTCAGCATAGAGTTATCTTTCATACTGTCATAATGTACTAAAAATTCTCTAAGTGTAAATCGTTTTCATTTCGGTGATATTAACATATTGATTCGAGCATTTGTCAGGAATGTATAATAACATTTTACGTTTCAAAACATCAAAAATTCACAAAAGCACTATTCTCATTGCAAGAGCACCAACGCTATAACAGAATCCAAGGAATGTGAACAAAATACTTTTTGTTCACACGATTTGTCATGGACTTAGCAATGGAAAAGAAAAACGAAATGTTCAGCATTTGAAAAATGCACGTCAGCCGCATAATGGCACCGGGGCGGCATGAGATTAAGTTACCGTCTCAAAGTCAGAATTATTTCAATTAAATCCCAACTGTTGTTGTGCATTTTTAGACACGTGCGAACTACAGAGGGGTTTCATATTCCTCACTACAGAGTTTGTAACGATACCAGGTGATTACTTTCTTGCGCGGGAGAATCCTAAAGAAAATGTCATAAAGTACGTTGTTTTGTACAAAGTATTGGTCTTAGATTAGATTTTTGGTTTGAGGCGGCCTGCTGGCCTTGGAGCACAGATCTTTTCGACTCTTTGTTCCTCCCCCGTTACTCTTCTATCATTCCACCTAGTCATGTATTCGATTTCTAGCTAGATTCCCACTTTCTAGCTAGATTACACACTTTCTAGACCCGTTAGGAAAAGGTGAAGGTTACGTTTATTCCTAAGCCAGGAAAACCATCGCATTTCACTGCCAAGGACTTCAGACCGATCAGCCTCACGTCTTTCGTCATGAAAACGCTTGAGAGACTGATAGATTTCTACATCAGGGATGAAGTTCTGGCGGTTTTCCCGCTACACTCGAATCAGCATGCTTACCAGTCAGGCAAATCCACGGATTCCGCCTTGCACAGGTTGGTAGCAAAGGTGGAAACATCTTTCTCGATTGGAGAGGTGGCACTGGGATGTTTTATGGACATTGAAGGTGCCTTCGACAATACGAATTTTGATGTTATTCGCCGATCGCTCGAGGAGAGAGGAGTGGGAGGTGTGGT
>CM055406.1:111301362-111331568 GCA_029228625.1 Pseudolycoriella hygida | reverse complement strand
CATGTAGGCCGCAGATTAATAGTCGTATGGTTGTTAGACAAAGTGACAGGTTTGATTTCTCCCCATACATAACCTCAAAAAAATATATTTTCCATATTTTCGTCAGAATCTTGTCGAAATCAGTTGTAAACGTTAAAGTAATTCATAATAAGTCGAAACGAGCCTTGTCCGACGAAAAAGGGATGAAATTCCTAGTGGTTTTGAAGCGAATTGTTATTCAGCTCTCTGAGACTCAAAGACAGTCAGTATGAAAATCAAAGAATCAACCAAGAAATTCATCTTTTTTTCGTCGGACTAGGCTCGTTTCGACTTGTTATGAATTACTTTAACGTTTACAACTGATTTCGACAAGTTTCTGACGAAAATATGGAAAATATATTTTTTTGAGGTTATGTATGGGGAGAAATCAAACCTGTCACTTTGTCTAACAACTTTACGACTATTAATCTGCGGCCTACATGCACAAATATTTTTCCCGACATTTTTGAACATTCTCAAATCACGTTTTAAGAATTCTTACATTTAAATTGTGAATATTTCACGAGATATAGATTTTTATGACTCGGAATTTTTCGATAATAGGTATGTGGTATTCAGGGTTGATCGAAACAGTGTTGAAACTGGATTGTCGAGAGGTGGGGGTTGCTTAATTGCCATTAAGAGTGAGCTGTCGTCGATGCGAGTTCGAGAGTGGGAATTGAGTAAAGAAGATGTTTGGATATCTATAGTCCATGAAAACAGCTATAAAACAAATATTAATGTGAAATATTTAGAAGATGGAAGTAGCCTGGCTGATTATGAAATTCATTTCAAGAAGATTAGCGATATAATTACGTCAGCAGATATCAATGACCGTTTTTATGCTATTCGGAGATTACAATCTCAGTGATAGCATTGAGTGGAACACCGATTCAGGTGTGTATGAGCCGAAGGTTAATAATCTAAGCAGGTTCGATAAGCGGATTTCTCATGAACTGCTTAATGTGAATTCCTTATGCAATTTGGTGCAATTCAACAGCGTTCGGAATAGGCTTCATAGAACATTAGATCTAGTACTCAGTGACATTGATTCAAGTAAAATTGAAGTTGTTAGGTGCACTGAACCACTAGTTTCTGAAGATTCTCATCACCCAGCGTTGAACGTGAATATTGATCTAAACCCTGTGAATATTTATCTGAAAAACGGCTACCGAAAACGAATTTTTTTAAAGCTGATTATTTAATCCTCAAAGAGCAGATCTTAAGTGTAGAGTGGGAACTTGAATCTAGTGGTCTTAATATAGAGTGTGCAGTGAATAGGTTTTATGAGATTCTGGAATCTTTCATTGATAAAATTCCCAAAGTTCATACTCTAAAAGGGACTATCCGGTGTACTTCACACCAAGGTTAATAAAGCTCATTAAGAAAAGAAATAAGGTAAGATTGAACGGTAAAAATTATGACACGAATGCATATTCGAAATTAAGAAAGCAAGTAAAAAAAGAAATTAAAGTATGTTTCGCTAATTATGTTGATGACTGTGAGACTAAGCTTAAATCGAACACCAAATGTTTCTTCTCATTTACAAAATCGTTGAGAAAGACAAACTCTCTAGTCAACAGTATGAGATATGGTGATAAAATAAGCAACGACAGAGTGTCAGTATGTGATTTATTCGCGAATTTTTTCACTTCAGTCTATCAGACAGAAGTTGATGGAGAAGAAGTTGATGAGTTGAATTCGATATACGATTCTCTACTGGATTGTGAAACTGATCGCATCACCTTTTCGATATCGGATATTCAAAATGTGCTCAAAGGATTTGATACTAGCAAGGTATCCAGCCGTGATGGTGTTCCGATAATGTTTTATAAGAAACTGGCAGATTCACTAGCACTTCCGTTATCAATTCTATTTAACAAGTCCCTGAAAGAACGCATATTCCCTGAGCGGTGGAAGATGGATTCATTTCACCTATTTATAAAGATGGTGATAGGAGAGACGTTAGCAATTACAGAGCAGTCTCGATCCTATGTGCTGTATCAAAAATCTTCGAAAAACTCATGTTTATCAAATTATTTAACGAAACGGAAGACGGAATACACTACTCTCAGCATGGCTTTTTTTCAAAGAGATCTGCGCAAACTAATTTGATGGAATTTATCACATTGGTATCGCAATCCATGGCGAAAGGCGGTCAAGTTGATGTATTATACACCGACTTTGCGAAAGCATTTGATAGATTAGATCACTGTCGTCTGCTGAAGAAACTGGCTGCGTTTGGATTCAGTAAAGTCCTAATTCAATGGTTCGAGACTTATCTATCAAACCGATCGCAATATGTCGTTATAGGTAGTGGAAGGTCCAAAAGAATTACGCCGTTATCGGGTGTACCACAAGGGTCAATTTTAGGACCGTTTCTTTTCATATTATACGTCAATGATCTGCTATCGAAACTCAGTAACACATTTGCATTCGCTGATGACTTAAAACTTCTCAGAAAGATTGAATCCAGTGGTGACTGTTACATACTCCAACTTGAAATCGATCGGCTACAAGAATGGTGTACGATGAACAAATTGGGACTGAATGTTAAGAAATGCGCCATCATGTCCATCACCCATAAATCAGAATCAAACAGGCTTGAATACCAGTATCGGATTGGTGGGGATATTGTGCCTAGAGTTCAATCCAAGCGAGATCTCGGTGTTACAATCGATAGCAAACTTTCCTTCGCGATCCATATCAGCGAAATTACTAGAAAAGCATATCAGATGCTAGGTTTTATCTTTCGATGCGGTAAATTTTTCAAAAAGCCAGATAGTATAATGGCGTTGTATAACTCTTTGGTTAGAAGTCGCTTAGAATATTGTACGGCTGTTTGGAGTCCAATTTATGAAAAACACAATACTATTATTGAAAGGGTACAGAGAAAATACACGCGTATGTTTTTCTTTAAATTCAATCAACAAAAATTAGAATATGAAGATCGGCTTAAGCAATTGAACATGGTCAAACTAAAGTCAAGAAGACTAGTCAATGATGAAATCATATTATACAATATAATGCACAACCACATGGATACTCAACTTAATCATCTTCTCACATTCTACGCCCATGGAAGAGTCACAAGAAGAGATATACCGATATTCTACACGAAAACGTACAGCAGCAACATTGTACAGAATGAACCAGTAAACAGAATGCAAGACCATCACGACAAATACTTTTCTGGTTGCAACATTTACAACAGTTCATTCAAGTTGTTCAAAAATTCTGTCTTGAACACACGACTGCCCTGATGAACTAAGGAATGGCTTTGGATCTAGGCTAATGGAACTGGAAATTGAATCTCAATGATCTAATTAGATAAAAATTAAAACTAACTATCAACCAACTATCAATAAATAAATAAATAAATAAATAAATAAATAAATAAATAAAGGCAGATGTCGTTACGCATCAATAGCACGAAAATCGCTTCATGAAAACTGATGCTAAACACGGCCTATTGACCTCGCGGACTCGAAAATTATATAATCCCACATCTAACGCGAGTCACGCTCATAAACATCGGCTTATGAGAATGATGAAATGTCGCCAAACAGGGATTGCATACAAAACATAGCGATGATTTCATACTAGAAATGTAGAAGTCCAAAACAAAACTCTTTAAAGAGTCGAAAAGTTCGATGAGTGCAATTTCGTATAACTCACCACGGAAACATGAAAACCTGTCTTTTTATTTGACAATATCGCATTCTCCGCTTCCATCGAAAATTCAATGGAAATGTTTGTTACGAAAATACAAAGCCTCTACGCTAACTATTTGCAAGAGATTATTTTGCAATGAATTTCCATTCCACGACCAATTTGCGTTTTAGGAAGCAAAAGTAATGTCACTCTTGTAGTAACATTGTGCAAATACGAAAAGATTATGAATCATGTAGACGAAAGCAAAGATTAATTTTTGCATGTGACATATTATGACAAAATACTTACCATAGAAAAGCTTTGCGTATTGGACATCTGTTCGCTAGCTCTTAGGTTAATTTTAATTAAATTTCAAGTGAATGATTGTAAGAGGTCTGGATGGATCTTCTTGAAACTGGTATAAGAAGAGGATTTTAGCCACAATTCTAAATGCTCACCGACATAAGGAAATGAAGCCATATTTTACAGGCTAAGAGACAAACGAGCTTACAAGAAAGAAGAGTTTTTGCTATTTTTTCTTCAGTGAAGATATAGTCTAGAGGTTCGGTGAACGCAGAGTAACTTTCGCAACTTCTAATACCTTGTTGGGCAAAATAACGTTGTCACAAGACGGTTACTTGTGTAAACTATTCTTATGATTGGACCCCGACGAAGTACTAAGGTCCTATACGTTTACCACAAGATATTTTATTGTAACATGGGGTACATCGAGGCGGGAGTGAGAGGGACGCATTTAATATCGTCTACAGAGACGACGAATCAGCAATAAAAAAATTGTTCGTTCGTCCATCCCGTCGTTTTGAGTAGGCGGTGTGTTGAATTGTAAAGACGCGAAAAAGATTTGTTCCGTTCAAAATGTTTTAAAAATATAAATAATTTCGGTCAAAAGTTGCAATATGATAAGCGAAATAGTCAATAAACTGAATATTTAGTTAGTGGAATGTGTGGGGGTCCGAACAAAAGACCTTTGAGTGTGTGTTACAGTTTCCACAAATTGATCGGGACGAAAGTGTGAAAATAATAAGTTTGAGTACGAGAATTTATCGAGGAAGCCTTTCTCGAATTTTTGCATTTCGCTCGCTATATGGATAGGTATCAAAGCGAATTTATGGTTGGGAATGTTGGGAAACTATATTGTCTAATATTAAATACTGTTGCTGATTTATCTGTGGAGAGACCGTTGGAGGTCCCGCTTATAGCGAGAGATCGTTGGAGGTCCCCGTGGGCATGGAAAAATGCGTTCTGTCGTCGTGTGGAAGCCAGCGCGCAGGATTTTAAATCAATCGGATTCATACGCGGACGTGATGAAATGAATGTATGCAGACTACTCGGTAGTCAAGAGAGACAAATGAGACGTATGTTGTGTGCGAATGATGAGTGCAGTACAGAGGTGCGAATATGAAGCGGATGTACAGTAAGAATGCATGGGTTCAGGTTGGAGAACGTGGTGATTATGGTGAGCATAGTGGCTGTTGGGTGTGTGGCTGCATGTAAAGTAAGTCAATGCGTACGAAGATAACTTGAGAGAAATTTCATCGAAATCCGTGTGCAATCTGTTGCCAATCGTTCCTAATGTTGCTAGAATAAACAAATAAACGATTAGCAAGGGATTGCACACGGATTTCGATGAAATTTTTGAAAACCATTTTTTCGTTCAACCAATTTTTTCGACTTTTTCACACTTAAGACAGTTCATAAGTATCTAACCAATGCACATATGTGGCCAACCATATACGCGTTTGAAAGCTCTTGTCAGCCCTAACAAAACAAGATATAACACAATAGTTATCGGCAGGAAGGTCGATGTATTTGGAACGGCTTCGAACGCTAATTTGCGGCCACGTATCTCAGGAGTAATTATCGTCAAAATACACTGACTTCTAATGTAGCCGTCTAGCCGGAGGAGTCATACTATGGTGACAAGTACCAAAAACTCACAAAAATAGCGTGCGCATGGGAAGGTCGACGAGTAAAAAAAAACTTCGACTTGTAAAACAATCAGTGGACAATTCTGGATCATTCATACCTCCAGGCCTCAAAAAATAAAATATTTTTTCAAAAACGCTACACCCTATTAGGCACCGACTTTTGTGACATTTCGTAAAAGGAAAAGTTCCTTAGCGTTGTTAGCCACCTAGATTTTGTAAAAGGAAAAGCTCCCATTAGGTAGTTTAATTTTTCAAAAAATTTCTTGAAATTATCTCTTCTTTCGCACAAAATATTGTATTGATGCAAAACCCTCAAAAAATGTTGTTTTTTTTTAATTTTCTGAGAAAAGTTTCCTCCTGGGAAAAATCAAGAAAGTCGTTTTTCAGCCATTTTGGGGGGTTTCTCCTTCCATAAGACACCCGATCAGGGGCAGGTCTCCGAAACTATTTTTATATTATAGGCCAATTCATTATCTTTCAAATGAATCCAAACTCAATGTTTTACGACAGAAATTACTATTTTGATGACATTCACAGTGAGGTGACGTTTGGCTATATTTTGATCAAAGGTTACTTAGTTTTTCAATTTTAACAAACTTTTCACCTCTTTTGTGCCTCTAAAAAACATTGAGTTTGGCAGCTGCTCCCTAGTTTTCTTAGCTACGTATGTTTTTGTGGCGTTTCATTAAAGCGCAAATTATCTAGTTCCGTCAGCGACATGTGTAATAGGAAAAATTCCCTAGTTTTGTTGACCACGTAGGTTTTTATGGCGTTTCATTGAAGCGAAAATTCGTCAGCCACCTAGTTTTGCGACATTTCGTAAAAGGAAAAGCTCCCTAGTTTTGTTGGCCTCGTATGTTTTTATGACATTGACATTGACTCCACTTAGGTTTGATTAGCCACTTTGATTTCAAATCGTAAACTTTTGGTTCACCTACTAAAAGGAAAAACCTTGCAAGCATTTTTATAACTTTAATATTCTTCTTCATTACACAAAAATGCAAAATGTACTTTTCGTCGATGTGCGAGTAGTCATTATATGGCTACTCACACAATGTGCGAATAGTACTTATATGTCTACTCGTGCCATGTGCAAAAAGTCCTTATATGGCTATTCGAACAATGTGGCTCATATGGCTTTTCACACAATGTAATGTGCGAATAGACTTTATTTCACTATTCGCACAATGTGCGGAAAGCCTTTTCGTAAATTTTAAGACAGGTCGTGAGTTTCCCTATTTTATATTTCATATGAGGGCTATAGTAGACTATCCACTTTCATGGAGGCATATTGTGATGTACTGTTATCAGACAAATCTTTTCGCGGAATCAAAGCTTCGATACGTCATCACAACAGTGGCTTCTGATGTAAACAAAACGCCTTACATCACATAACTCTTCTTAAAGTGGTTTTTGTGTGATTTTCCAGTAATTAACGATTTCCTCAATGTAATTCAAATTAATCTCGTTTGGCACTCCATTTTGAAGTAATCACTTGAATTAATACAATAACTATTTGTAAATACTCAAACACATATCACATAAGGATAATAATTGAGTGCGTTGATGTAATATAGTTTGTAGTTTCTGCGATTGTTGGAAGATTTGAATCAATAATTTTATTGTGTACGCGATGATACGGCTTACATCAACCTTGAGATGGTAATTGAGAATTTATCGCATTTATGGACGCTGAAACCAATCTGGATGTATGGCATCCAATTGTGGGTATGTGCGAGTAAATGTCATATAAAGGAAGTCCAAACATTTCAAAACAAAGTGTTAAGAACTATCGGTAACGCCCCCTGGTACATAAGAAACAGCGACATTCACCGTGATCTCAACGTACCCATGGTAGCTGATGTCATCAAAATGATCGCAACAAAACATTAAAACAGGCTCATCCATCATGAAAACCCTGAGGCCATCCGCTTGCTGGACTACGCACAGAACACAAGACGACTCAAACGCATCAAGCCACACGAACTTGTCAACCGTCAGGAATAGTCCCAACGTAATCTCTACAACAAAAATACACATTTCAGACAAAGTGCAAAGAATATCAATGGATACTTTGCGAAATTTAAACCAAAACCAAAACACAGATGTAAATTAATGGTTGGTCATCTATATCCAGTTTTAATAAAAACCATTAAAAAAAAAATTGCACATGCACACAAAATATTGTCTTGATGCAAGAGATCCAAAAACATTTTTTTAAAATTCTTTTAATAAAATTGTGTGGCCCCTAAAAATGTGAAAAGATAATTTTCCGCCATCTTTAGGGATTTCTTCCTTTCTATGAAATACCCATTTGACGAAAAATCTCCAAAAGTATTTTTCTATGATAGTCCAATTCATTATTTTTCCAACGATACCCTATTTATTGTTTAAACCCGTACGAAGAACGAATTTCTTCGAAAAGGGGTCTTATGCGTTTACCACGACGTTTGTAACTACCCCAATTTCGACCGGGTAGTAGGTGGGGAGCATCGATCATGGTCCTTAGATGACGAATCAGCAATAAAAAAATATCCGTCCGTCCGTCTGTCCGTCACCGCGATAATTCGAGTAAAACTCAACCGATTTTCAAATACTTGTTTTTCCTCGAAAGGTAATCGAAAAATCTTTTATAGGATTGAATCTGGGCACTGTCGGCCCAACGGCCGCCGAGCTAGGGTCGTTTAAGTGGTTTTTGGTCTTTTGTACATAACTCGAGGAAATCTTTTCCGATTTTCATAAATTTTGTTTTTGTTTGAAAGAACTGGGCATCGCCGACAATTTACAGAAGAAACTTTTTCAAATTTGAGTCCCTGGACTTAGCTAGGGCACTTAAACCGAGTCTATGCTAGGGCCATACGAGTTTTTTGTACATAACTCGAGTAAATCTTTTCCGATTGTCATAAACTTATTTTTGTTTGAAAGATCTGGGCATGGCCGACAATTTGTAGAAGAAACTTTCTTGATTTTGAGCTCTTGGACATAGCTAGGGCACTAAAAACGAGTCTCTGCTTGGGCCCTACATTTTTTTTGTACATAACTCGAGTATAAATCTCTTCCGATTTTCAAAAAAAAAATTTGATTCGAAAGTTCTAGGAATGTCTCACATTTTATGGAAGGAAGTTTTTTGATTTTGATTTTTTGAAACTAGGCCCAACGTGTCTTTGTTTACAAAATCGGGCAAATCCTAACCGATTTTGTTGATTATTTTTCTATTTGAGAGGTAACCGTGTACCGAATTATATTCATAAACAAATTTGGACCTCTGGTCGGTCCTAAGGTCGGCCCTAACCAAAAAAACATTTTCTTGTCATATTGCAGAGGAGATTGAGGGAAAAATTTTTGTCTATGGAAGAGGCATTTCCTTACAGGGGGAAATTACTTCATAATAATCCCAAAATAATCCCAAATAATCCCAAATAATCCAAATAATCCCAAATAATCCTAAATAATTCCAATAATCCCAAATAATCCCAAATAATCCCAAATAATCCCAATAATCCCAAATAATCCAAAAAATCCCAAATAATCCCAAATAATCCTAAATAATCCCAAAAAATCGCAAAAAGTTTAACTTCAAAAAACGCTCTAAAAATAACAAATTTGTCTTGCAAAGTACGAATTCTGAGATTGAAATTGCGCAGTCTTTGATCTAGGCTTTATGGGATCGACATCTTTCATTTGACACCTGCCGACCACTGCTGACCGAGGTATAGCCGAAAAACTGCTCCCGTTCGTTGGCGACAAATCGTATCGAAATTTTTGAAGCAACATTATTCGGCCATTTTTTTGGACTGAACCTGCACTATCGATTGATATTCAAAAGCGCATTCCACTCCACACAACAGCACCACTTTCATACCAAAAAATTTACCAAACCACCAAATTTGAATAATTTCCGCTGCCTAACTCCTCTGAAAAAAAAAGGATGAAAACATTTTCTTCTGTGAAAATGTTGCTCATAAAAATCATTGGCTAAAGTTCAGTTTACCTACCCACCTGAAGTGGGAAGATTTGATACCATAGGAAGATGTGGGGGCCTATCCTTATTCATAATCCAGGGTAATATCCGGCCGCTCGGCCAAGTGCAAATTCGTGAATATCAATTTTTACTTTTTTGCTTGTAACTTCTATAATAATCTGCCTTACAACCCA
The DNA here is from genome assembly GCA_029228625.1 of Pseudolycoriella hygida. NCBI lineage: Eukaryota > Metazoa > Arthropoda > Insecta > Diptera > Sciaridae > Pseudolycoriella > Pseudolycoriella hygida. The sequence continues at coordinate 111,321,792 of CM055406.1, read as the reverse complement.
TGAACACTTCATGGGAACACTTCAGGTGGGTAGGTAAACTGAACTTTTGCCAAATCATCAGACTTTTTTCTCTGAGCACCCCCAGAGTTAGATCCCGGCAGCCACTACTGGATACGCATTCGCAGGCGTTGGAGCGGGTGAGTGTGAGGGCACTCGAAAGCAATAAGCGAGAACGTGCATAAAGCTGCGATGCGATTTACAGAATTATGTTTTTATACTAGCAGCCCCCTGGACCCCCGCTAATTATTAGTCTGCGATGCTTTATGTGCCTGCGGCGCTTTATGTGCCCGCGGCGCTTTATGTGCCCGCGGCGCTTTATGTGCCCGCGGCGCTTTATGTGCCCGCGGCGCTTTATGTGCTCGCGGCGCTTTATGTGCTCGCGGCGCTTTATGTGCCCGCGGCGCTTTATGTGACCGCGGCGCTTTATGTGCCCGCGGCGTTTTATGTGCCCGCGGCGTTTTATGTGCCCGCGGCGCTTTATGCGACTACGGAGCTAAAGATCTTTCTACAACCTTCATCAGATTCGCCGTCCACATCCCCTTCACACCCCTGCAGACATTGCAAAAAAGGTGTTTAAAACATGTTTGCAAGCTCTCACAGCGTCACCCCACTGTTGATCTATTCACAGTACAGTGCCCCGGAGTCTTGAACATCAATGGCCTTTATAAACAGAGCATTTGTAGCTTCATGCATAACTCGATCTGTGGACAGTCTTACAGTACGATTCAGTTCAAAACAACCTTTCATAGGTATGGAACCAGAAATCGTCAACAACTCTACTGTGCTTCAACACGAATGAAGTTAGGGAAAGGGGCTCTAACCATATCTGATAGTGCTCTGTACTGTTCTCTCTCGACATGCGTCACAACCCTAGACCCACTTTCAGAAAAAGCTAAAACAGTGGCTATCAGAACAGCAGTACCCTGGCTGAAAGCTTAGATGCTATGTGTCCTTTCCAGCTCCGTCAAACAATATTCATAGTATGAGATTCAATTAAAGGGGTTGTAGAGTGTGGGCCTACCGAACGGTACTCTCCATCTCAAATCTCAGAGTGTTAATTCACATGTGGTATTGCTTGACATTTCATAAATCACTGAGATATCGGAAGTAGGAACAGCTCGCGCTTGTTCGGGTCACCACTCCAATTTCCAATCCTTAAAAAAGACCAAAATTAAAAAAAATAGAAAAAAAAAATAAAAAAAATGCAATAGGCCCGATCCTAGAACCAACCTTGAGCACTCAGGAGAGGCCTCTGATCCATACTTCCATGAACAAAAAAGTTCGCCTTTTTTTTTCTCTGCAACACTGCACAAAAAATCTCATCGTTACAGAAATATTCACAAAAAACCACCAAATATCGTATAGGATCGCGTAGCGTGAGTTGGGCCCACACTGAGGACTCTACAGTCGAACCACTCAACAGATTTTGACTAATTTAATTTTCGTGATTTTCTGATGTCTAGATCTTTTATTTAAAACCTTAAAGAGCGATTTACGCTCTAATTTCGCAGATATATAAGTGAAAAAGTTCCTCCAACCTTCAAAAATCCACGTTTTTGACCACTTTTTCGACCGTAACTTCGAAAGTTTTCGACCGATTCTGCCCAAATTCAATCTTGTGGTTAACTTTCTAATTATCTTTCAGGAAAATAAAGTTTTTGAAAATCGGAAAAGATTTACTTGACTTATGTACAAAAGATCAAAAACCACTTAAACGGCCCTAGCTCAGCGGCCCTTGGGCCGACAGTGCTCATATTTAATCCCATAAAAAATATTTTGATTTTCTTTCAGGAAAAAAAAGTTCTTGCAAATCGGTTGAGTTCGAGTTATCATGTTGACGGACAGGCGGACGGACGGTAATTTTTTTAATGTTGAATCGTCATCTAAGAACCATGATCAAAGCTCTCCCCCTACTCCCGGGTCGAAATTGGGGTGGTTACAAACATCGTGGTAAACGCATAGGACACCTTTTCGAAGAACTTCGTTCTTCGAACGGGTCTAATCAAGTCAAACCCGTCCTAGCTCCCGTCGACATACCTTTCCAAATTCCCTTTCAAATATGTTTCCCAATCTCCGTCTTAACCCTTCCATTCAAATACCCTTCAGAACCCCGTCTTACCTCCCGTTCAAAACCCTTACAAACCCTTACAAATCCTTGTCCAAATACCTTTCCAAATACCTTCGAAAACCACCGTCTTAACGCCCGTCCGAGTGCGTCCGAGCCTCCTGTCCAAATTCCCTTCAAATCATAGTCTTAACTCCCGTCCAAATACTTTTCAAAATCAATACACGTCCAATTCCCATCCTAATTTTCGTCCCAATGCCGTTCCAAGTCACACTCAAAATCCCGTTTCAAATCCGACATTATTTTTGCAATGTCATACATTTCGTGGGTTCCGGAATCTAACATTTCTGTGTGACATACTTTATGAACGGCCCTTTACGAGATTTAACATTACCTGTCGTGATTTTCTGGAATTTTATGTGTCTTTTCGTGATTTTGGACGACTTTCCAGAACTTTCGTGCATGACTTTTCGTGACTTTAAGTGATTTTTCGCGATTTTTTGACTTTCCGGCGCACTTTTTAACTTTCCGGATGACTAGTCATTTACTTCAGTGCAGTCCGTAAAGGAAGTTGGTACTATTAGAATAGTGTCGGCCTGTTGACAAACGCGTATTTGAAAATATTCAGTCATTTAATGGAAACATTTCTGTGCCTATCTATCAAAACAATGTGTTGAGAGTATCAAGACATCTTATTGAGTTGATTGAGAAGGAATTGGTTGAATAATGTTAAATTGATATTAAAATCCTAACTCATGTATTTTTATTTATAAGACCTTCTTTCGTATGAAAATACACAAATTTTTACAGGTTGCTGACTTTTCTGGCTTTGCTGACATTCTGATCCTACTACAAATTTGAAATAATCCCAAGTAATCCGAATAATCCAAATAATCCAAATAATCATTAGAAAAAAAAGTAGTGTACCCCTTGTTTCCTTATGGCCCTAGGTCGGTCCTAAAGTCGGCCCTTAACAAAAAAATTGTTTTTTGCTATGCTGTAGAGAAAATTGAATCGAACTTTTTTGTCTATTTGAAGATCAATTTTTTGCTTTCGGGAGGGTTCTTTTACACCGTTTCTTCAGACGGGTTTTTCAATATTGCTCTATCGGCAATTTCCAATACAACTTAATGTGGACGTAATTTCATACACTTAAGAGTTAAGGCAATATTTACTTAAATACGTTCGAGTCTCTTCGTAACATCAACTCTGTTTGCCACATCTATTCTGATACGTACGGGTTCCTTGCATATGTTTTATGAGACAAATTACAAGTTGTTTTTGAGAATATCTTATATTCATTCTCAGATATAATTCACTAGTCCTAGTTTCACCGTAGATTGTTCATATGGAACTTCAAATAGTCGGTACTTCACCCCATATCAGCATATCAAGGTGCATGACTTGACTGATGATTGGCACTGGATGCCGAAATGTTGATGCTTCTAATATGTTCAAGAACAGAACTGTTCTAGTTGAGTTCAATCTGAGCGTCATTACAATAACAAAATAATTCAAAATAAAAATTCTCAACCTGTGACCTTCTGTTACTTGTCTATGTGATCGAAAATTAAAGTAAAATTTCCACGTTTCAGACAAATCGGAGATTTGCGAACTTAATACTAAAATGTATGCAAGGGTGTGCAATTTTCTCCGTACTACCGTTTCCCCGTACAAACGTTATCACCGTGCTACTATTTCCCCGTACAACTGTTTCTCCCGTCCTACAACTTCCACCTCACTACTGTTTTCTCTGTACTACCATTTCAGCGTTCTACCATTCCCCCGTACTAACATTTCCCCCGTTCTACAATTTCCCCGTACAAACGTTATCATCGTGCTACTATTTCCCCGTACAACCGTTTCTCCCGTCCTACAATTTCCTCCTCACTACTGTTTTCCCTGTACTACCATTTTACCGTTCTACCATTTCCCCCGCACAACCGTTTCCCCCGCACTACTGTTTTCCCCGTACAACCGTTTCCACCGTACTACTGTTTCGCGTACAACCGTTTCTCCCGTAATATCATTTTCTTTTCCCTACTGTTTTCCCCGTTCTACCATTTCTTCATACAACCGGTTACCCCCGTACTGCTTCTTCCCCCGAGCTGCCCCACCAATACTGGTGACTTTTACTAACAAAACTCTGAGACTTTGCCAAAGAAACCAAAGATTTAACATCAACCAAAAAAATGTACAAAGAAAATCAATTACATTGTAGTTTGACCGCCGAACAAGCAGGACGTGTTTCTTGTGCTCTCCCACCATTGACCTTTAAATTTTCATTTGCATGATGTTAATTTGCGGCTTGGGTAGAAATTCAGAATTTTTATGAATTTCTGTCGTAAAGTGAGGTCAAATTTTATCATCAGCAATGAAAATGAAAGGGGTTGGAAGGGAAATCGAGCAAGATCGAACATATTTTTGCTATTGGATCGTTCGGAAGTGCTGGTTTTCGTTTTGTTGAGTATTTTGGTAATTGTGTAATGGTGTATTATTGCTTGTTATTGAATTGTGCTCTAGTTTCCGTCTTTAACAAAGCGGAGAGTTTTGTGTATATTCAGGAAATGCAACCTGGAATAGCAAGAAAAACAAAGATTTTCACATCCGCATCAAAGTGTCGATCAACATTTGGTTGTCAGACATTTAGTTCATGCACTGGCTTTGCGCCTTTTTGAACATAACGGCAACTTGAATCCATTGTTTTGATCGTACACACATGTTTGCTATTTTGTGTTTTTAAGATCTTTTTGTCATACATTGATTCGTACTATTACCTACAAAACGATACAGCTACATTAGCAGTTGAAATAGAGTTTGCATAAAGAGCTTCACATAATACCAACAGCAGTTCATTTTAAACACTGTATTCGGCGTTTCTATATGTGCTTTTCGCTGTATGTGCGTGTACTCTTCACTTGCAGGTGTACTGATGCATGTTGGTACATCCATACGGTTCGTTGAAGGGCATATGCCAATCAATCCGTTAAGGGTGTGAAATTATTACTCTGCGGACTTTTCGATATCCAACCGGCCAACACCACTATATACCCACTAAATCCCGATTGACGGTTGCAGCTTCCGCAAAATTGTGTATTATACCAACAAGACTCCCAATTTACGGTTATATTCTTAGTTGGCAACGCTGCATGATCCAGGATTTCGATCCAAGAAAAGATACGCCCATCTCTAGTCAGGAAACTTATGGTCTTCTCAATGGATCTCGGATGAACAACCTTAGACTTATGGTCCGACTGATGAAATATACTTTCGAGTTGATTATTATATAACCACGAAAGAGTAAAACCCCCTAATCAGGGCTCATCCCGTGCCTTCGAGCCTTGATTCAGCAAAAAAACTCCCACCCCTAATCCTTTTTAAGGTCATTTTAGGGAGTGTTTTTTTTTGTTTGTTTGTTTGTGGGTTTGTTTCATATAATTTGGTAATTTACTCCCTATACATGATTGCCTGTAGCCAGATGCATGCATCCAAACGTGGTATCAAATTAGTCCAAATCCGAGTAAACTCAACCGAAAATTCACCTGCTCAGCTCGGGTCATCTCAGCTGATCGAATTTTTTTATTCAATCGTCAACCTCATTTTGGCTTGTCAGTTCTTTTAAAAATTTGAATTTAAGTTTTTGTTTTTGGTTTTGTTTTATAAATTCTTTATCCTTTGTTAAAAATTTCTATTTGGAAATAAATGAAGGAAGGGGGTCTGACACAAAGGATTTAGTTCCAGGTGCCTGCCTAATTTATTCTAGGCCCCCCAACACTCCTTATCTATCTATCTACCATTTCACCGTTCTACCATTTCCCCCGCACAACCGTTTCCTCCGCACTACTGTTTTCCCCGTACAACCGTTTCCACCGTACTACTGTTTCGCGTACAACCGTTTCTCCCGTAATATCATTTTCTTTTCCCTACTGTTTTCCCCGTTCTACCATTTCTTCATACAACCGGTTACCCCCGTACTGCTTCTTCCCCCGAGCTGCCCCACCAATACTGGTGACTTTTACTAACAAAACTCTAAGACTTTGCCAAAGAAACCTATGGTCTACCTCCCATACATTTCAAGATATTTTTAAAAGCATAAAAATTGACCCCATGTCCAACTGCCCGACATTTTCACCAATACTGGTGACTTTTACTGACAAAACTCTGAGACTTTGCCAAAGAAACCAAAGATTTAACATCAACCAAAAAAATGTACAAAGAAAATCAATTACATCATTTCGTTCCATACAAATAATTCCTTACAAAGAAAATATTTGAATACGCCACGGAACTTTATTTCATACAAATAAAAAAAAATATTTGAATACGTACCTTAATAATCAAGCATAAAATTTTTATTGTAACACACAACAGAATGCGTGTAGTAAACATGCCCTCCTAAATACATTGAGAATATTAGTGAATGAAGCCACGTGCATAAAATAGTTTTTTCGTTTATTCCATTCCACATTTACACACACACATAAACATATATATTCTCCCTGAAATTACTTGAACAAATTTAGCATATGAAAATAACGAAGTATACATTTTTCTAAATTAGTAAAAGCATTGTATAAATGTTATACTTCACAGAATATACTCAGTTTCAAATGTATGAATACCTCTGCTCAATTTGCTTGAAAGTATCGCCTGTTGATGATGTCCAGCGCTAAGCGTCGTTGAAAAATGATGCTAGGTGCGGATGGCGACACTGTTCTTATAAGGGAGAGTGCTCCCATAGTAAGAGCGCTTTGTTTTTGAAGGGGACTACTTCATTGCGGTCCCGATCCTCTAACAAAAGGGGAAGGTCTTTCGTTCTCTATTTCTAGGTTCCCCTTCTCTTGCTATTCGAAGTTATTTTTGCATTGCTTTTTTGGGTTATAAAAGGCAATACAAAACAGTTTAGTTCCTCGGAACTCTTCAAGCAGGTTGGACGTAGATAGATTCACGTGGGAATCTTCTTTTGCATTGCCTTTTTTTGACTCATAGAAGGCAGTGCAAAGCGACACTTTGCTTTAGTTCCTCGGAACTCTTCAAGCAGGTAGGACGTGTATGTAGAGTCACATACTTACTTACATACTTAACCGGCCCTACAACCCATTAAGGGTCTTGGCCTTCTCCAACCGGACCTATCCTCAGCTAACGTCTTTCAGCTGGTTACTCCCGCAGTTCTCAGGTTGGCAAAAGCTGCATCGCACCATCTGGATTTTGGTCTGCCTGCACTTCTTTTGCCTTCCGGTTTGGTGATAAAAAATTTCTTCGGGATACGATTGTCGTCCATACGCTGTACATGACCAAGCCATCGTAGTCTGTTAATTTTTGTTTTTCTAACTATGTCCGGCTCTCCATAAAGCTGCATAAGCTCATGATTAAATCGTCTGCGCCATCTGTTCATATTTTCGTCATATACTGGTCCGAAAATTGTCCGCAGTACCTTTCTTTCGAACGTGAGCAGCGATTGTTCGTCTTTCTGAGTCATGCACCACGACTCCGACCCATACGTAACTATTGGTCTTATCACAGATTTGTATAGTGTGCATTTAGAGTTTCTGCTTACTGATTTGGACTTTAAAATTTTTATCAGGCTGTAATAACTCCGGTTGCCAAGAGTTATCCGTCTTTTGATTTCGTCCATGATTACGTTGTCAGAATTAAGCAGAGATCCAAGATATACGAACTTGCCTACCACCTTAAATGTGTGTGTGTCAATTGTTACGCTTTGGTCGTGTTGTCGATTCGATGGGGAGACAATCATGTATTCGGTCTTTGTGTCACTAACCTTCAACCCGAGGTCGGTACCTTTTCTGTCCAAAGCCGTGAACTTTTCCTTAACAGCTTCCATGTTTCGGCCCAAGATATCCAAGTCATCAGCGACGCCCAGCAATTGACTGGATTTGGTGCTGGGGTCGATGTCCATGGTTCTCACTGCTGCTTCAAGGGTCAAATTAAAAAGCAGCGTCGCGAGCGGATCACCTTGAAGTAGTCCTTCCTCAATGTCGAAAGCGTCTGACAATTTGCTTCGGATTCTTACTCGGCTGTTAGCTCCATCCATTGTCAACTTTGTTAGCGAGATTAGTTTTTTGGGAATCCCTAATTCCTCCATCACTCTCCATAACTTCCTCCTGTTGACACTGTCGTATGCTGCTTTGAAGTGTACGAACAAATGGTGTATTTCCACGTTGTACTCCTTACACTTCTCCAAGATCTGTCTAATGCTAAACAGCTGGTCCGTTGTTGAACGACCTACACGAAAACCACCTTGATATTCACCAACAGTAGATTCCATGTATGGAAGAAGAAGTTTGTATAGAATATTCGCAAATATCTTGTAGGCGATATTCAAAAGCGAAATTCCGCGATAGTTGCCACACTCCAATTTGTCGCCGTTCTTGTACAAAGGACAGATGATGCTAGTCTTCCACTCTCCCGGCAACTCCTCGACATTCCAGATGCGCTTGATGAGCTCGTGCATCTCCATACATAATGCGTTACCACCGTGCTTGAAAAGTTCTCCAGGTATGTTGTCGGTTCCTGGGGCTTTGAAATTTTTGGGCTTTAAAATTTCATGCTCCACTTCCTGTAGCGTTGGTTCTGCAATATGTGGCTGCGCGGTCTGAAATGGTAAGTTGTTGTTGGTGTCGTTTCGGTTCGGTGGTCTGTTCGGGTTCAGCAGTTCCTTAAAGTACTCCGCCCATCGTCTGATGCACCTTTCCTCATCTGCTAAGACCAACCCATCCTTGTCCTTGCACAATAAAGCATTCACACACCAAAATCGGAACGCGGAAAATGTTAAAATTTTGAATGAAAAGTAATTGGTACGATGTCGAAATTTTTTTAATAGATACATTAACCCTCTAGGTACGATTTGAAAAAATCTTGAACTTATATGATGTTTGACAGGATAATTTTCAAAGAGTTTTCGCTGAAGCAGCCCATAAGGTTCTGCACAACTTCGGGACGAGCTTTTCTAGCAATTCTATTTCTAGAATTTTGCAATTAGTTTATTATTTTTAAGGAGTCACGTCCCTTTTTTAATTTAGACGTAATTACAACTACTTCTTTTTTGATACGAACGAACTGGTACCACTTAAGCGAATGAATGTTTTTTGTGAGAAATTGTGGTCAGCCACGTAGGTGCCGTTTCTTGATCATCCTAAAGAAAGACCAGTGGCTTACCATGGCTAGAAGTTACTAGGACAATGATAGCCTCCAATGAATGCCAGAAGTCGTTATTGCAAGCACGTCATAATGTAGGGAAAGCGCTTGATAGTTCACTTAGAGTTGAAATCTCTGCATTGTGGTCAGGTGCAATTACTGTCTCACAATTCATAACCTTCTTAGTAGATTTGACCTCCCCAATATATTGCAAATAACGTAGCATTCCCCCAGGATTATTTGTTACAAAAGATATGTGCCGCTACAGCTGCAAGGGTTCACCTTTAACATACATTTTAGAGCCTTAAATTAAATAACTCTAAATTTGGTCAACACTACATTGTACCAAAGTTTTTTTCATTTCTTTAAATCCGGTTTTGCTTTTCTGTCTTGTCCAGTCTTTTATTACAACCATCAGACTTATACAAATCACCGATATGATTATTGGCATGTTAGAAACGACTTCTATCATTTTTCTGACTCAATATTCGCACGTAAGTCCAGCGCTCTCATTGACGGAACACAGTTCCGTCTTGGTTAGTCTTCAGTAGGACTGCTCGTATTTGTGATCTTATCCACTAGCCCTGTTGACAGCCAAAGTTCCCTTGTAGTGTCCGACAATCGTCAAAGACTCTATTCAAGGCACTTTCAATGTTTTTAATACAAGTGAAACTAATGTAGTTCAAATTTGGAGAAATTTGTGCAAAGCAATTTTTTGATTTCTGATTTATATTTCTTGTAACGACCACATTTTGAAACAAAATTTCGAATTCTAGTAATAGGTTTGTAGTTTTACTTATTATCAGTTGACCTAAAACTTGTGGATTGAATTTTTTGAGAATTACCTGGTCTTTTATCGAATTTCCTGTGTTCCGATTTTGGTGTGTGAATGCTTTAAAGGTTGTTGACTGTAACCTTTTCTCGATTCGTTTACTTTCCGGTAAAAATTCCGCGTCTCTTTTCGATTACCAAACCTTTCAATTTCGATCAAAACTTCCTTGTCATGTTGTCGCTTTTTTCTTCGGAATAGTTTTTTCTCGAAATTTCTCTTCGAACGGTACTCTGCCATGCCAGCTCGAGTGCATCTATTTATATTTCTCGCTCGAGCCGCATTTTTGTCATCCAGTGCTTTTCTGCATTCGTCATCAAACCAGTCATTTCTTTTCTTTCCCCTTCTCGTTTCTATCGTCTCTGCTGCGGCTTGCTCTACGTTTCGTCTAATTTGATTCCATGCATCGTCTACGTTTTGTTGTTCGCTTTCCATTCCGTCAATAATTTTCTGCTCCAAACTACCCACATATTGTCGTTTAATATTTTCGTCCTGCAGTTTCTCGACGTTCCACTTTTCCAATGCCGGCTGTCGATTGTGTGAAATCGAAACTTGAGCCCTAACAACCACCTTTACCAAGTATTGATCTGAATCGATGTTCGGTCCCCTACAACTTTTGACATCCAAAACATTTGAACAGTGACGCCCATCTATGAACACGTGGTCAATCTGGTTTTTGGTTCGTCCATCAGGTGATACCCATGTCGCTTTGTGGATGTCTTTATGTTCGAAACAGGTACTGCAGACAACCATGTTCCTTGACGCTGCGAAATCAATTGCCAACGTTCCATTTTCGCTTGTCTTTTCGTGGAGGCTATATTTACCAATAGTGGGACGGTAGTAGACTTCGCGACCTATCTTGGCATTCAAATCCCCAAGTATGATTTTGATGTCTCGATTCGGTGCTCCAGTTTCTCGTAAAATAGCTCCTTCGCTTCATTATCTTTTTCCTCCGTTGGAGCGTAGACGTTAACAAGAGTATAATTGAAAAATTTTCCTCTTATCCGTAGAGTGCATATTGGTTCGTTGACAGGAGTGAAACCAATCACCGCGTTTCTGGCTCTTCCGAAGACCATGAAGCCTGTTCCGTATCCTCTTGGGCTGTCGTTGCTCTTGCCGCTGTAGTAAAACGTAAAGTCTCTACTGATCATAGAATAGTTTCCTGTACTGCTGTAATGTCAAGTTTAGTCGCCTTTAGCGCACTAGTGAGTGATTTCAACCCTCCTGGCCGTAACAGAGATCTAACATTCCATGTTCCTAATTGTAAATCGTTGTCCTTTTTCCGTTGCCGTTTATCCTGTCCAATCCGAGGCTCTGTTGTTGAATTCATAACCATATTGCTTTTTTTGAGTGTGGTATGGTGGGTAGCCACACGCACAACCCACTAATCCGGTTCCCCTCTGACCCGTGGGCAAGTCATCAGGTAGCACTCTTAAGTTTAGCACAAAACTCCGAAGAGAATTGAGGTCCCGGGGACTACGACGTGGACGTAAAAAGAGCACTTGATAGTTAGACAGTTGCACGCCTGACACATGACACGGACTACCACACTCCGCTCATATGCAATCAGGCGCTACCCTATTTAGCTACCCAATCCCCACCATGGGAATCCACTATTGGATTGCCTTTTCTTTGGCTTTCGGCTTATAAAAGGCAATGCAAAACGACACTTTGCTTCAGTTCCTCGGAACTCTTCAAGCAGGTCGAACGTATGTTGGTTCACGCTGAAAATTTGTGACCGAAAATTTACAAACAGACAAAGAGACAAACAAACAGACAGGCAAACAGACAAACTTTTGACTTTTATAAGTAGTAACAGTTTTTCGTCTATACTTCCTTAACTATGCAATGTGGAGATTTACTGGCAAAGGCAAAGTTGTAGAGAATTAAATTTAAGCGAACACGTGTCTCAGGGTTTTGGGGAAATATGGCCCAATCGTGGTATATGGCCACTTCCATAATTGGGCAGGATGACCCGAATCTCCAGAACTATGAGAGGTAGAAAGTTGCTTCCAAAGGCGAAGTTGTAGAGAATCGAATTTTAGCCAACACGTGTCTTAGGTTTTTGGGGAAATATGCCCCGATCTTTGGGATATGGCCATTTCTTGAATTTCAGGGATGACTCATATCTCTAGAACTATGGCAGTTAGAAAGTTCGAAGGTCTCAGATGTCAAAAGACGTACTTCGGTAGGACTTTTGACATTACCTTGGACAATTTCTATGGATCTTGTAAATTCTTATAGTTCTAAAAGAACTTAAAACATTGATTTGTTTGCTCATTTCTATTGTTTAGATACGTTCGAGTCTTTTTGAAACATCTATTCTGATACGTACGGGTCCATTGCATATGTTTTGGTCTGTCGTTTGTCAGAATCAGGCTTATCTTGGCTCCTAAACCACCTAGATATCTCAGACTTGCATCGACCATTTGATAGTTTCTTCGTCGAAGATGGGGGATGGAAGGGGGCGACAGATATTACACATATTTTGAATCATGGAAAGTTCTGGAAAATGCACGAATGTTATCGAAAGTACTGGAAAGTTTTCGAAAGTTCTGCTAAGTTCAAGAAAGTTCTGGGAAGTTCAGAAAAGTTCTCAAAGTCTAACGAAAGTTCTAGAAATTTGTGTAAAGTTATCGAAAGCTATCCAAATTTCTGGAAAGCTCCTGATAGTTCTGGAATGTTCTCGAAATTTCTTTCTTTCATTGAAACCGAAAATGAAACCAAGAATGACTGCTACTTTTGTGTCTAAGAGCTTTGTGAAGGAATTTCTGGAAAATTCGATAAAGTCAATTTTCCGACATTTGTTGGACTTTGCCGTTTCCATTATTCTTGCGAGGTTGAAATTTGTGCTGACGAACTGTGCCGGACTCACGCATTTGGTTAACAGACAGAGTGTGATCTACACCATTCGGTGACACAAATTCAGGCCCACTATAGTTCAGCAAAGTTCGTCAGATCTTTCAAGAAATAAAGAGAAACGTCACTAAACATAAAAGATTGCGTTTCGTTTTGCGCTTATTGTAGTAATTTAGTCGATAAATTGCGATATGTTCATTTTGTGTGGCAAAAATAGCAATAAGTTAAACGTCACATGGTACAAATTAATCCAATTCATTGAGACATTTTATTAAAAAAATATTTCAGTCTGGGTGGAAAAAGTTCTTTCCCAAATAATAAAATGTTAATGCACTGTGAATCCGAGTATTGTGTGAATTATAACAACGAAAGAAAAATAAATAATTTTACAAATTGCTTTACGCGAAAAGAAATTCATTTCATCCAAGAGCAAATAAGTTAACTTTTTTTTATTTTTATTTGTACAAGGGCACCTTTAATCCAATATTTATACGTTCCAATAACATCACAACATTTCAAACATTTCTGCGGATATTATATTCGTTACAATATCCACTTTCCTTCATGTGTGTCAGCTTTATTTTATTTGAAAAATCCGAAAAATCATACATAAAAATGCTTTGGCAATAATATTCTCTATAAAAAGCGTTCACATATTCCCTACATAAATGAACGATATTACATCAGAATGTGCACATAAATACTAGAACACAATAAAATAACGAAAAAAAAAAAGAAAAAAATGTATAGAAGAAAGAAAATTGAGAAAACTTTTCGACCGGCCAACAAAAAGTTATTTAAAGTCGCCACACCGTCACCTTAGCACACGGGCGTAGCTAAAAAAGTGACAAATAAACATCCAATTTCTTTTTCTAGGAAACTGTCTGGACACGATTTCAGTAGTGCATTACAGCACTTGCCGCGTAAACGACATATAACGACACGAAACAATTGAAAATTAGCTTTGAAAGGGAATTGTAAACTTTTACAAAAGATGAATTACACTCAATGGACCCAAAGAGGACGAACTCAGTTCAGTGTTACTAGCCGAGGGGGCGATGTTTTCTTTTTTTTATAATAAAATTGTGATTTGTACTTTACTTAAGCCTTAAATGAATCCATCGCCATCCAATCCAGCCACGGTGGCTAAATTTTACTTTAGGTAACAAACCATATAACAATACAGCAATTATGCGCGGAAGCCATTCCAGGGGAGCCCAGGCCCGCCCCCCCCCCCAAATTTTTTTTAAAAAGTGGTATTTTCATAGTAAATTTTTATGTTTTTGTGGTGGATTGATAGTTTCAGAATTTTTCATTTCGAATTTTTCCAAAAGAAAATTCGGGCTTACATCCCGGTGGAAAATCGATCAAATAAAACACATTTCTCGATCAAATTCGTCGTGTGGGGTACCGTTGGGAAGATAATGAATGAGCCTTTCAGGGAAAAATAAATTTGGAAACATTGGGCGAAATAGGTGGCGCTGACGCCGCTTTAAAGTGCAAAATTTGAAAAAATGAAGTTTTCGATTTTTACCACCGACAATTTTGTATCAAAAAATTAAAAAAAAATATTTTTCCCTTTTTTAGTCATCATCATCATCATCAAACTTTATAGACCATTAAGTACCTTTCGGTGTGAGGTCTTTATGACACAACCCTAGGAAGGCGTACCACCCCCCTCCATGCCCTCCTATCGCCCGCCAAGGAGATGGTTTGTTCGCCCAGAGAAAGTCCCCTAACTTCTAAATCCGATTTAACAGAGTCTATAAACCTTTCTCCTTGGTCTACCCCTTGTCCTAACCCCAGTGCACCTAAGATCCTTTTTGGTAGCCTGTTATTACCCATCCTTTGAACGTGCCCGAACGTTTTTTAGGTCAAACAATATTTTGTGTGAGGTTAAGGAATCGATTTGAAAAAACTTTTTTTTTTCGGACATGCCTATAGGGCCGATGGGGCCTATAGGACATGCCGATAGGGCAATATTGAAAAACCCGTCCGAAGAAACGGTGTAAAAAAACCTTTCCGAAAGCACAAAATTGACCCCCAAATAGACAAAAGTTTTCATGTCAATTTTTTCTTAAACATAGCAAAAAAAGCATTTTTTGGTCTAGGACCGATCTAGGGTCCTCGGGAAAGGCCTCGGACAAATGCTTACATAGACAAAAATTTTTCCCTCCATTTTCCCTACAATATAGTGAAAAACAATTTTTTTGTCTAGGGCAGACCTTAAGACCGACCTAGGGCCATAAAGAAATGCCTCGGACACATACTTCTATAGACAAAAATGTTTCCCTCAATTTGCTCTGTAACAGGGACCGTTCATAAAGGATGTCACGCCGAGGGGGAGAGGGGGGGATCAAGGACATCGTGACAGAGCGTGACAGGGGGGAGGGAGGGAGCTAGGACATCCGTGACAGAGCGTGACAGGGGGGATGGGGGGGATTCGAGAGCTGCGTGACGTCAAATAAAAGTAATTGCACCCGTACGTTATAAGCTTCGAACGCCGAATTCGGGTCAGGCGAAGCGTAACAGTGAAAAGAATCACTTAATCATACAATCAAGCGTAGGGCTTACGCTAGACCCGTACGATTCGTGTCAAAAGAACAGTGATTGCAAAATCATGATCGAAAAATTGAAATTGAATTGAAAAAAAAATAAACAAATTGAAAGACCCAATCTCTCAAATTCAATACGAAGGATATCAAGGTTGGTTCAGATTTGGCCGAAACATAGGGGCACAGACGAACAGTGTGAAGGATATTTTTTGCAGATTTCGTTTTTTAGAACCCAATGTTACAAACGTAATGACAAACACTGTAGACACTTACTTCCTTCATACGGGTCTAAAAAACAGCTATGTAGCTCAGTCGGGAGAACAACAACTGACCCACACAACTGTGAAACTCTGTTACCGTAAGGTACGGCGAATTTTCGAAAATGGTTCTATTCTGTTAACTTTTGTTCTTCTGTCATGCAACGTACTGTAACATACTCATTAACATTTAGTGCTAATACTTCTTGAAATTTGAGTGTCATACTAATTGGTAAGTTAGCGTGACGTTACACCAGGGGGGGGTATGAGGCTGGCGTGACACTAGCGTGACAGGGGGGAGGGGGGTGTACGAAAAAAGCCGATTTTGGCGTGACAAATAATTATATTCTAAATATAATTCGGTACTCGATTACCTCTCAAATAGAAAAAGAATCAACGAAATCGGTTAGGATTTATCCAACTTATGTTAGCGAACTCGTTGGGCCCTAGTAGAAACTCAGTTTCAGGGTTCTGACTGAGTCCAAGGGCTTCTAATCAAAAACTTTTCTTCCACAAAACGGGAGACAGTCCTAGACCTTTCGATCAAAAAAAATTTAAAAATCGGAAGAGATTTACTCGAGTTATGTACAAAAAACACGTAGGGCCCTAAAAAAGACTCGTTTTTAGGGCCCTAGCTATGTCCAAGGACCCAAATTAAAAAAAGTTTCTTCAATAAGTTGTCGGCCATGCCCAGATCATTCAAAAAAAAACTTATGAAAATCGGAGTAGATTTACTCGAGTTATGTACAAAAGACGAAAAACCCATTAAACGGCCCTAGCTCGGCGGCCCTTCGGCCGACAGTGCCCAAAATCAATCCCATAAAAGATTACCTTTCAGTGAAAAGAAAGTTTTTGAAAATTGGTTGAGTTTTGCTCGAGTTAACGTGTTGACGGACTGACGGACATTTTTTTTATTGCTGATTCGTCATCTAAGGACCACGATCGATGCTCCCCCTCTACTCCCAGGTCGAAAAATGGTTACAAACGTCGTGGTAAACGCATAAGACACGTACGGGTCTAAAAATTTTCTTTTGTGAAAAATGTAATTCGTATGGGTAGCGCAGAGGCTTTTCCTAACTCCTTCCGGCGTTCCTTATACAAAATACCGGTGACGGCTTTCCCTTGTACAAAATACCAGCGGCGGATTTCCCTTGTACAAAATACCATCCAAAGATTATCCTTGTACAAAATATTGATGACAGATTTTCCTTGCACATAAAACATCGGTCACAACCGAGGTCACAACACTAAATGCCTTAAATTAACTTTATTCTTCTTGTACGAAATTGCGAGGGTTACACAAACAATTACAAAATAATGTCCTTTTTTAAAAAAATTAATTTTTATCGGTTGACAAGTCGTTGTCCGAATATGCGGACATCACCATGGAGAAACGTTACTAATTCCTTATGTACTTGTACATGTACACGTCACTAAAAAACAGGCGACCAATTTCTTGTTGTATTTTCATCAACGAACCACCTTCAACCATCAATCAATCTACAACGAAAAAAAAAACAATTTACCATGAAAATGCCTAAAGAGAAAACAAAAGAAATTTGGGGAATCAGGGAAGTGGCCAAATTCAATAAAGAGCCTAGCCACTCATTCCAAATGTAACCTGGTCATGGATGCTTTTCAGGAAGTACCTGTATAGGTGTGAAGAAGAAACTGCAGATCACGTGGTATTCGTTTGTCTTCGTTTTGATCAAGAGATGCGAGGTGATAGCTGCGAGCAAGCCAGGTTGAAACGCCGATAACATAATATCAGAGATGTGCCGCGACGAGGAGGTGTGGAAGGTGGTAGACAGCGCAATCGCGAAGATAAAGCTGCGAAGTTCATGGAGAGGTAGAAGAGGTAGCTGATTGAGAGTGTAGGCTTGTCAGCACAGCCCCTCGCCGAAGTATTGCTGTGAGGCGGCTCCGCGGAGACGAAAGAACGATAATCAAGAAAAGAGGTTTTAGTTAATAGGTCGGCGAAATATGGAATCCAACACTACGTTGCATATGAAGTTTTGCTCACAATTGAAAAATAGACAACGCATGGTTAACACAGTGTTAACGCGTAGTTAACAGGGTGTCAAATGGTGTGTTATGCGCAATATAGTACTCCTTATGTACCTTAGCCTCTGTCCACCTACTCCTACATCCTACCTACCCGTGGTGACACCTGTTATAGTGAGCAACCCCATGAACGATCAGGTAACCAACCCTGGTGTAGTAGTGTGGGTCACTTAGCTGAAGGATGAGGGGGGCTGTCTTCGGGTAGTACCTAGACGCTACGTTTAGGGAGGGTCGAAGACAGCTAGGCGCTATTAAGATGGGATGGCGACTTAGCATGGTGGCGGAGGATCTCAACGGTAAGAGACAACGGCAGCATGCACAGTCCTAGTCAGATGGACTACCATCAACCAACAAACAAACACGGATGGAGTGCTACGGGCACATTAAGGCCAACGCCAGTGAGGTCTTAATTATGGCATACTGGCAAAGCATCGAACACGGACAATGAATTTGGTTAAATGGTTGTGATGAGTAGGCAAGGGCTGACAACTATTGTATTCCACTACCTTACTAAGGAGGGATGACACTTTCACGAAACGGCTAGTGGGCTAATACCATGGTTGCCCCCGTCCCGGTAAAACCTTGGCAGGCCTCCAAGTACGTTCGAAAGCTCGTCCTGTGAAAATAGGAGGTGTAGGCTCAGATGAACATTCCTGACTAATACCGATCTGGCTCTGAATACGGTGCCCCATGAAGGATCGTATCAACCCTAGCATGGCCTCACTGCTTGCATAGGTAACCATGGGATCATGAAGGTAACTACACTACGAGATGGAGATAGCGGTTTGGAGGGGGGACTCAACAAAATGGAAGAAATGAATAAGAATGACAGCAAAAATCAGCAGACAAAATCAGAGGATCAGCGGATAAATCAATCGGAGGTTAAGATGTACGACGTGTTCGCAAGAAGCGCGAAGATAACGAGGTCGCCCGTGAGAACAAGCGAGGAAAGAACAAATGCGCTTCAGACCAGCGATACCGGCGAATCGAAGATGACAAAATTGGAGCAAGCCAAAAGAATGGTGAAAGAGTTGCATGAATTTATTCAAGATAAGAATAACGTGCATAAGGACATAAAGAGGATGGTGGTCAATATTAGGGCCTGCTTAAATGATGTGAAACGGGAAACAGCTGACAAGAAGGAGAAAACAGACGGAGATGCCGAAGTGCTAGCTACCCCACTCTCCTCAAAGAGAAAACAAACGCCGGAGGTTACGCCCACAGCAACAAACGCGGCGAAAAGGAGCAAAAAAGACAAGAAAAATAACGAAAGGACCACAAGGAGACCAGATACACAAACACCGAAGCCTAGTCCTAATGAGTGGAGAGAGGTGAGAAACAAAAAGAAGGAGAAAAAAAAAGAGAAGCCGAAGCTTAAAAGACTGAGACCGAAGGCTGATGCTCTGATAGTGGCGGCGGAAGAAGGAACAACGTACGCTGAAATCCTCAAAAAAATAAAGGACGACCAAACTCTCAAGGACCTGGGCGAAAACGTCTCGAGAATAAGACGAACGCAGAAGGGTGAAATGTTGTTTGAACTTAAGAAGGGCCCAGAGATTAAAAGTGCAGATTATAAAGATCTAGTCAAGAGATCACTGGGCGAGTCAGCAAAAGTGAGAGCGGTGTCCCACATGACCACGATCGAATGTAGATATATGGACGAGATCACGACAAGCGAAGACCTTCGAAAAGCTCTGAAAGAGCAAGGTAATATAAATGACGAGATAGAGTCAATGACGATCCGTATGAGGAAAGCGAGAGACGAACTCCAAACGGCGGAAATAAAACTCCCGGTGGATTTTGAAAATCGGAAAGGTAAAGGTGGGCTGGACCGTATGCCCGATAAGGGTAACCCAGCAGTTAGAAAGGTGCTTCAAGTGCATGAATTTTGGACACCAGGCAAGGAATTGTAGGGGAGAGGATAGATCCAACCTGTGCAGGAGATGTGGGGGAGAGAACCACCTAGCCAAAGATTGCACGAACCCGCCGAAATGTCTGCTGTGTACGTCAGAAAATGACCACGTGACTGGTGGAGCGAGATGTCCAGTCTTTAAACAGGCGCTTAAATCTAAAACAGGACAAGAATGGAAGTGATACAAATAAATCTAAATCATTGTGACATGGCACAACAACTTCTGTGGCAAGCCTCAGCGGAACAAAAATGTGACGTAGCGATTATTTCAGAACCGTACCGTGTATATAGAAACAACGGTAAATGGGCTGCTGACAGAGCCGAGATGGCCGCAATATTGACAACGGGCAAGTACCCCATACAAGAAGTTGTATCAGACGCTCACGAAGGATTCGTGATAGCGAAAATTGATGGAGTGTATATTGCCAGCTGCTATGCACCACCAAGATGGACGATTCTGCAGTTTGAACGAATGTTAGATTTACTCACAGGAGAACTGACGGGACTCAACCCAGTTCATATTGGAGGTGATTTTAACGCATGGGCAGTTGAGTGGGGTAGTAGATTAACAAATGATAGAGGCTTCAGTCTGCAAGAAGCGCTAGCTAGATTAAATGTGGTTCTGGCAAACGTGGGAAATGCAAATACATTCCGCAAGAATGGGCGAGAGTCGATTATTGACGTGACATTCTACAGTCCAGTACTAGTTCCATGTCTGAACTGGAGAGTCGACG
>CM055406.1:111277708-111295459 GCA_029228625.1 Pseudolycoriella hygida | reverse complement strand
ACATTGTTGAGGGTCGGGTGATTTATTTGAAAAACCCTTTTAATTATTGTCCAAAATTTCTTCGGGTTGTCTGCTGTACTGAATTGAGCAGCGTAGTATTGTTTTTTCTTAAAACGGATTCTATAAGAGATTAAACGTTTCAGATTGGCCAATCGGGATCGATGCGTGAAGTCGTTTGGAAATCGAACAGAGAGATGATAAATTGCTTTTCCGTGGAATTTTGCAATATCTTGATAAACGAGTCAAAATTAGTGATCTTCGAGAAATCTATGGATTGTAATTCTTCCGTTAAACTCACGTGATCTATCTTGTCTTTATAGTAGAACTTCTTATTCTTTGGCATCCCTAATTCCAACCCGACAACCACTCCTCTGTGGTCACTGATGTGTGGTTTTATCAATTTGATGAAATACTCAACCCCACTCTCATTCGAAATCACATGGTCTAGGATTGTACGACTTGAACCTGTAATTCGAGTTGCATATCTTGGATCAATCTTGTTCAAGAGTTCAAATCCATTGGAATTGACTACGTCTTGATAATGAGAAACTTCGGAGCCGCTGTTCAACAGATCCAAGTTCATATCCCCGAGCAAAATCATCCGCGCGTTGGTTGTCAAAAGATTGTCAAAAAAGTCCATAAAGTTCAGGAAGTCATTCGACGTATCTCGGTCTAATGGACGATAGAATCCACAAACATTCAAACGAAGTTGTGAAAGTGATACTACCACTACGTTAGAGACGCCAGAGGAAGTGTTCAAGATTTAGTTGGATTGAAGCATTGAGTTTACAAAAACACTGACTCCTCCACCTTCTTTTTGTTCTCTAATACCGTGGTAGGCTGTGTAGCCATTCAAGTTGTAGTAACCTTCCTCACCTTCCTCAACACAAACGTTGTGTACATTCACCCAGGGAACGCCGCGTGGAGGCTGCTAATGTGTTCCCCTTGACCCTGAAAAGGGCCGTATTACGGTGGTGACCCTCCGGTTCGTCACTCCCGGAGTATTTTACGACTCCAAACACCCCATAATACTGTTACTGTCGTTCATCGTTTACGTGCCCCTCTTCTTCAAACGGTATGTAACAGCTTTCATTGTTGTGTCGTAAGAGTAAGCACGACTTCGTCGCTCGGCTTGGCAGCACTTGCAGCAATTGTACGACAAGTAGAAGTATTATGAGATGTTTGGGATCGTAAAATAAATTTGTGTACATTCACTTTAAAGCGCACAAATTCTTTCCTTTGAAACGACAGTAACAGTATCACGGGGTGTTTGGAGTCATAAATCCATCATGAGTGGTGTTGCTAATCGGTTCTTGCCACCGATGCGCGTGTCCTGATGCCTTGATAAAGTCTGATTTACCAAAAGTTTTTTTATTATTTGGCTACAAAACCGATGAAGTAATGCAACTAAAAACAGCAAACAGCAAGCACTGTTGGAAAAATTGTTGTTTTATCTTACCAACAATGCTTGCTGTTTTGTTGTTTTTAGTTGCATCACTTCATCGGTTTTGTTGCCGAATAATAACAAACTTTTGGTAAATCAGGCTGCATCAAGGCATCAGTACACGCGCATCTGTGGCAAGATTCTGTTAGCAGCACCACTCATGATGGATGATCTGCAGATCTGTAGAAATTTGCGAAAGAGTTGCCCCATACAACACCAACCTAAGACCAACAAAAAAGCTCATTCAATTCATTGAGTATTCTACTAAGTCAGTACCTAGAATCCGGCCTTAATTTCCCTGTATTCGACATTTCGGCCATTTGACTTCACTGTAGCTAGGATACCGCAGATATCCAATGCTGTAAAAAAGGTAATGAAGAAGAACCAGTTAGGTAGAAATCTTCAAAATTGACATACAAATTATTTCAATAACCAAATATTCATTCAGTGAAAATAAATTCTTTTGATGCTTTTAAAAATCCCCATTCGATTATCGATGCAGATTTTAAGTGTCCGAGATGGCGTACGCTCCACTAGAACTGAAACTAAACGTGATTGGAATTTCCATAAAAATATTCTTTTCGACTTTCATGAATATTATCGCTAAATGGCAGTTCTACACATCCTTTCATTCTAACAAAAAAAAACGGAAAAAACCCTGAAATATTGACGAAAATCTGATTGAATCATAAATCCAACCATGTGAGCGTAAAATATTCAATGGCCGAACGTTTCAACTCATCGCAATTCACTTAACTCTACCACTCATAAATCCTTTCGCCAACAAAAAAAAAGTTCAGTGTCCGTTGAATTATTCAAGCAACAAAACGATAGATGGAATAAAAGCTAAAAAAACTGCAAGGCAGAAGAAGTGCCAAACTGCTCAAAAAAAAGTCCTAAAAAAAACAATTTTCTGAAACAACAACTTAATTTCATATGCACCATACGAAAACCATATAAAGAAACAAAAACGACCATCATTCCTCTTCTACATATCCTGCAATTTTCATAAAGAACAGTTTTTGAAAGCGATCTACTAAAAGGAGATTCATGGATGTTGAATAGTCATATACATTGTAAGCGTATTGTGAAGTAAATGGAAGTAGACAAATTGTGGTGATGAATACTAAAACCGGTGAAAATATGTTGCTGTTGGGAAAACATAATATATTTTACCTTAGTTTTAGTGCATATTTAACTGTTCGCTACACTTTTACATCATGATCGTTTGTTAGTTTTAACATTTAAACTGTAGTTTACGTGAATTATTCAGGGAATTTACTAGGTATGGTGTGGAAAGTTGGAAATGTGCTTAGAGATTTCATCAATATCGGATTGTGGTTCTTAATCAATCGACAAGACAATGAAACGAGCTAAAATCCACTTTCAGAAGCGAGAAGCATGGTGTGGGAGTTAATTTATTGTAGAATCATGTTCTCTACAAAACCATTCAATCAAACAATGCCTCTGTTGATTCTGTACAATTTTCAATCAAATCGAAGCGGTTGAAGCAACAAATGAGAAACAGATAACCGCAACAAAATGCTGAGGACACGTTAATTCTAGGGAATGCAAAAACGTCTCTCTTTTGAAAACCACTTAACGACAACGAAAACCGGTTTATTTAGAAATTTTTTCCATTCATTTTCAGATTTATATCTTGCGCTGAAAACTTGTTATTTCCTTCTAATCGAATGCTTTTGATTTAACAAAACTTTAATCAAACATTGTTTTGACTGGAAAGGGAGACTTAAGTAAAATGAAGGTTCTAGAAGCAGGCCTGTAGCTATGGGGTGCGCAGGGGGTTATCAACTATCAACTTGATAGTTGATTGTCAAGCTGATAGTTAACTGTCAAGTTGATGGTGAACTATCAAATTGATAATCGAAAATTCTAATAACAGTTCGAAACTTTTTTTTTCTGCATTGAACTCTCGAAGGAGACGGACGTGTTACAAACGCATCATAACAATAGATAAAATTTTTGCTTTGGACGCATGGTGGTATACTTCAATTATTAACTGAAAAAAAAAATAATAATTTGGTTATTTGAAATAGTGCAGTGATCTGTTTATTATTCTAGTGTTAGTAAATTGGAACAGTATCGGTGAGTGAAAATTATTCTTTAATCATTTGGTTGAATTTATGAAAAGTGAGGTGAATGCCAAAAATTAAAGGGCACGGTGGGACTCATCGAACGAAGCCACTCCAGAAGCGTCGGAACGACTTCGTGGAGGATGGCAATCGTTCCATGAGCATAATTAGTGGTGTAAAATTGTTGACCGGGCAGGAAGGACATAATGGTTTCTCGCAACAAGAAAAAAAATTAAAAATTTTTGGTGATGAAAAAATGGCGTCGGACGCCATCATGAGCGGGAATGAGAGTGAATCTGTGATAAATGGCGGAGAAACGCCAGAAAATTCCCCTAATGAAATAAATAATATTGTGAAAAAAAACGATTTTGTATATGAAGATACGGATATGGGGCCCTTCGTGGTTGAAGTGATGACAAAAGAAAGAAGTAAATTTTTAGAAGATTTCCACTTAGGTGAAATGCTTAAAAAACGTAATACCCAGGGCGTGAGTAAATTAGTGAAAGCGGGCCTGGGTAAGGTTCGGATTTATTTTGACAATAGACTAAATGCTAATGCATTTTTGGGATACAGTAAGGTTGATCTCCAGGAATTTCAGGTGGAAATTCCATATAGTAACATAGTGAAATCTGGTGTAATCTTTGACATACCAATCGAATATTCGGTTGAGTACTTGAAAAATAATATTGTAGCATCCTTGCCGGTACAAGATATTTACCGATTCGAAAAAGTGATTTACCAATATGGTACAAAAAAAAGTATACCCACGAGAGCGGTCAAAATTACATTTCGCGGTCAATACCTGCCAGATAGTATATCCCTATTTTACGCGTTAAGAAAGGTAAAACAATTCATTCCTAGAGTCATTAAGTGCAATAAGTGTCTCAAATTTGGGCACATTCAAAAGGTTTGTAGAAAGGGGCTACAAACCTGTTATAATTGTGGTCAAGTGCACGAAGGCATTCGGCCGACAGACTGCAATAATGCAGTTTGTTGTTCAAATTGTCAAAGTCCGAATCACGACGCTAGAAGCGATCTTTGCCCAGAATATATGAGAAATGTTCTCATTAAGGAAGCGATGGTATATAAAAATCTCTCGTTTCATGAAGCCAACGAAGAATTCCCTAAGGTAAGTAGTGTGTATAGTATTGCAAAACAAGCAGCAGAGTTTCCAACTTTGGCACAGTCGCATGAAGCACGTAAAAAAAAAAGATCAGTAAAGACGAAGAGAAAAACGCAGGGAAATTTGTAAAAAAGGACGAAAATCAACTAAAGCTACAATATGAACTTTACGTAAAAAATCAAAGAATGACGAAAAATATTGAAGAATTGGACAAAGTAGAAACAAAAACTAGTAAGGTGGAGGACAAGGTAGGGCTGGATGACAACATAAACACGCTAATTAAAATAGTTAATTCGAAAATAGTGGACATTATAGAAGACAGTAATCAACAAGGGAAATGGGACAAACAATTACTGGTAGACATACGACAAGTCTTTGACATGATCATAAGCAATGAAGATCGGACTTTAGTACAATATAATGATTTGGAGGAAACGGAGGACCTCATAGGAGATACCTCTAGTAATTAAGGTAGATAAGTTTAAATAAATATTGACCTCTATATTTATATCTTAACCAATTACTTTTATTAACATTAAATGGATAAAAAAAATAAAACGAAAAATCAGCGGAAGGTCAACACAAGTAGTAAATATAGAAATCTTAATTTAGGACAACATAATATCAGGGGTGTATCCACGAACAAAGACGAACTTGTGCATTAAAGTATGATTACGAAAAAATCCGGACGACTTTGTTCCTCTGCTGAGCCTAATATAACACACAGAATAGTGCCATATTAATACCTCGTAGTCGTCAAGAACGTGCCATCCTTAGTATGCCAGACAAATTTAATTCAAGACTGTCTGCCAATAGTAAATAGTAATGGAGTTGGAAAGAAGAAAAAATATTTTGCACAAATATTTGCAAAATCCATCGTGGTCTCTAAAAAAGATTTCAAAGTCACTCAATGTGCCAAAATCAACGGTTGGAGATGTCCTTAAACGTTATAAGGAAACCTTATCCGTCGAACGAGCCAAGGGATCCGGCAGAAAGAAAGGACCACATGACAAAAAGCTCCATGCAAACATTGTTCGTTCTTTCAAACAAAATCCAGTGCTCTCTGACAGAGATCGGGCAAAGAGATATGGAACTTCAGCGAAAATGATACATAACACACGATTGCGGACTGGCACACGGTCATACCATGCTATAAAACGACCGAACCGGAACGATCAGCAGAATTTGAGATCAAAAACGCGAGCCCGAAAGTTGTATGAGACGATATTGACAAAATTCAAAGGTTGTCTCATCATGGATGATGAAACTTATGTGAAAGTTGATGCCAAACAAATCCCAGGCCAGAAATTTTATGTAGCAGAGAAGCGTTTAGGTGTGGCCAACAAATATAAATTCGTCAATGTTGACAAGTACGGCAAGAAGCTACTGGTTTGGCAGGCGATTTGTGGATGTGGTCGTAAGAGCAAGTCTTTCGTTACATCGTCTACTTTGAAGTCAGATTCTTACATCACGGAATGTCTCCAAAAACGATTGCTCCCCTTTATCAAAGGGCATAAAGGCAAAGTAATGTTTTGGCCC
Source organism: Pseudolycoriella hygida (assembly GCA_029228625.1). Taxonomy (NCBI): domain Eukaryota; kingdom Metazoa; phylum Arthropoda; class Insecta; order Diptera; family Sciaridae; genus Pseudolycoriella; species Pseudolycoriella hygida. The sequence goes on along the minus strand of CM055406.1, from coordinate 111,289,260 downwards.
GATCTGGCTTCTTGTCATTACTCCAACGCTACGTTGAATTGGTACAAGACCAACCATGTACAAATTATCCCGAAGGAGATGAATCCAGCGAACTGTCCCGAATTTCGTCCCATTGAGCAATTTTGGGCAATTGGCAAAAGAAATATGAAGAAGACACGAGCAGCCATCAAGGACACCAATTCAATGAAATTTTATTGGGATAAGTCGGTCAGTCTAATCAAAGGAACGACTGTGCGCCGTATGATGAGTGGTATCAAAGGAAAGGTGCGGGATTTCATCCGTACTGGCGAGCTTGCTGTATGACTTTATGTGGAAGTACAAAGTAAATATATATGCTTTCGAAGGATGACAAAAGTTTTCATTGAAATGGATCCGGTTAATAGAAACATCCAACTTGAGTCGTCCGGATTTTTTCGTAATCATACTTTATTTAGGTCAAAACGACATTCATATTTTTATAGCTTCTGAAACCAAATTGAAACTGGGCAATATAGGCGGATATGGTATAAAATTTCACTTAAAAAACTATAATATTATAAATGAATGTAGCGATAATGATGGATTCGGAGGGGTGGGGATACTGTGCAAAACGGGAATAATTTTTGACAGGTTGGACCTGCCGGCTTTGAATCCGGTACAGGCAGTGGGTATTCAAACGAAAAACTTACCACAGAATTTGGCCATTATTTCGGTATACATTCCCCCAATTAGCCAAAAGGTAGATGACAAATTAGTACTTAAACAAATTAAAGAATTAGCGATAATAATAGAAAAATTTGACTGTTTACTGATGGGTGGTGATTTTAACGCAGCTCACCCTGCGTGGGGGGCAGAATACATGAACAACAGGGGTGCATGTATCATGGAGAACTTCGAAAAATATGTTTTATTAAATGATGGGCGTCCAACTAGGGTACCGGAAAGTGGAGGGAGGCCGGGCAGGCTTGACCTAACATGGAGCACACCGGGTTTGGCTTATGGGCTCAACTGGGAGGTGAGTAATGAAACATTGGGATCTGATCATCTAGTTATAAAAATCAAATTTGAGGGCAATATGGTACCGGATCAAATTAAAGATAGTGTTAGGGTCAACAATTTGGAAAACATAGATCCTAACAGGATTAAGGATATGAAAGCCTTCATGGAACAGATTGAATCAGCCAAAAGCGGTGCCATAATAAACAGAAAGCAGACAAATATTTCAAGGCGGTATTACCCCAAGGCTTATTGGAAGGGACAGGTCAAAAATTTACAGAAGGATACTAAGGTAGCCCTAGTCAAATACTTTAGGTCAAGGAATATTAAGGATCTCATAACATTCAAGAAAAGTAAAGCTAAACTCAAATGTCTAATTAGGGAGGAGAAGAGAAAGGCCTCGAGGGAGTGGTCTGAAAAGATCTCTCCACACACGCCCCTCAAAAAGGTTTATCAGAGTATAAGAGCTTTAGCAAATTGTGGGAACCTTAGGTTGCTCAATTATATGTATGATAATCCTAAGATGGCGGAGGAATGTTTGGCACAGATGGAAGGAGGTGTGGGGAAGGCACAAGAGAGGCGGGAAGGACCACATGAACCTAAGTAGGATCCCTTCACCAGAGATGAACTTGATAAGGTGATTACCTCTAAAAAATCCACGGCACCAGGGGCGGATGGGGTGACATATGATACAATTAAATTACTGCCAGATCCACTAAAAAACAAATTGCTAGATGTTATCAATAGAATGTGGTCCTCATACAGCATTCCGGATGGGTTAAGAGAAATTATGCTTGTGCTAATACCAAAGCCCGGGAGAGACTACACCAGGTTACATAGTCATAGGCCTATCTCACTTATATCAGTATACTTGAAACTCACTAATTCCCTTGTAAAAAACAGGTTGGTACAATGGTTGGACAAAGAAAAAATACTACCCCAGGCTAGCTACGGCTTTATTAGACAGAAATCTGCTATAGACTGTATCAATCATTTCTTGTCAACCCTACATGAAATGAAAGAAAAAGGAATGGAAACGATGGCAGTCAACCTTAGTAAACTTTGGAAGATGCTAGTACAAATGGACACACCACCACAAATTGTGGAATGGGTTGGGGAATGTTTTCGAGAAAGGCGCGTGAGAATCGACACAAACGTAGGTAGTCTAAAATGTAACACAGGGAAAGGTGTACCACAAGGAGACGTTTTAAGTCCCTTACTATTTGTGATATACACTATGGGTTTATTCGCTTGTGAAGGAAACCATTCGAAAATGTATCAATTCGCTGATGATATTGCCATACTAGCCTGGGGGGACACTGCGGTAGAAGCGAGGGGACATTTACAGGAAACAATGAACAAATTGCTTCTTTTGATAGAAAATATAGATATGTCCATAAGTAAAGACAAAACCAAAGCGGTGTGGTTTTTCCCACATGAGACTAGATTTGGACCATTTTTAATGATGGGGTCAGAATTTGTGCAATGGGTCCATGAGGTTAAATACCTAGGAATATGGCTGGACGATAAACTTAATTTATAAACACATATCCTGAAACTGATTCCAAAAATAGAAGCAAGACTGAATATTATAAAAATGATGCAGGTAACAAGTGGGGGGGACACCCTCAAACGTTAATAAATATTTTGCAATCTACAGTGAGAAGTATAATTGATTATGGAATATCCATTTATGGCAAGGCTAAAGATAAGGAACTCAATAAAATTACTATATTATATAACAAAGGGCTAAGGATATGCCTTCGTGCACTGAATTCCACACCGGTGGCCTCTTTGTATGCAGCCACCGGTAACATGCCGGTAACATGCCAACATGGATTCCATCGCACTGTGGTATCGAGGGCAATGAAATGGCGGATAAACTGACTAATGAAGGAGCTAAATGTATTATTGAGGAAATAGTTCCTCTTACTTATTCGGATGCAATTAGGGCCCTACGGGAAGTATTAATTAAAGAATGGCAGGGAATATATAGCACGGAAATGTCCAAAAAAAAGGAAAATTCCTGGAGATCCACCCTACGGTTAAGACTAAGTCATGGTTTTATGGGCTACCCTTACCAGGTATTACAATAAGGATTATAAATAGAATGATGACAGGACACGGTATGTGTGGAAAGAAACAGTTTCAATATTGGCAGACAGATTCACCACTGTGTGATATATGCCAAGTCAACAACACAATGGACCACATAATATTTGAATGCAAAAAACTAGATGATCAAAGAATAAAATTCAACTCAATCTTAAAATATAAAGAAATTACAGAAATATTTAAAAATAATGTAACAGATATGCAACTATTACATATTTACAGAGAAATAACCAGTTTTTACAGCCTGACAAAGCAAAAATTTTAAGAAAAGGCTAGAATTGACAAGGAAATAATACATACGGATGACAACCTTCGAGAGTATATAAGTCGATAACTATAGCAATAGGCTGTGGCCGGCTATAACAAAAGCAAAAAAAAACAGTTCGAAAATTTATTTAACTTTGGTCCAATAAATAAGCAACTGTGGGAAGCGAAAATGAAACTAGTTGTTTCTGCTTGAGTCCACAAGAAGAAGTAAATTTCTGTCTAACTAGAAATTTGCAATACGAAATGTTTAAAAAAATTTCTAGGCTTTTAAAGCAAACTGGGTGGGACTTTACTTTTACGTTATTTAATCCCAGCCGATTAGCAAAAATGTTTATTGAATTTTTTAAATTTATGCAGTAGCGCTTCGTCACGAAAGTTTCCCGATAGAAAAGAGAAAATTTATAGCGATTGCATTTCGTTCAAAATTTTTTATCGAAACCTCATACTCGGCTTTAGCGAATTATTAAAAAAAAGTAACATGAAAGTAAAACTAGATGAAAACTCACTTGATACGAAAGAAGATATAGGTAGGTAGTTCTTGAAGATTGTTTCAAGTAGAAGTTAATATATTGTATTTGAAATCTGAAGTTGAACTGAATGTGAACTTTGCCCGTATTATCCTTCAAGTTTTACTTTTGAAAATAAGTATAGCACAAAACATAATTAATCCCAATTTTCCAGCTCCCCTTTCCATCCAGCTCCCTGGACCATGGTCCAATTGATCCCTATGGAAAGGCGGCATGTCTAGACGACACAGTTCCAACATTTCTAAGTTTGGTTGAAAGTGTCCGCAGAAGGCCTGTGTCTTATTACAATAAAAAACTTCAAAAAATTAAGAAAAATCTTACGTTTGCACTGAATTTTACATTACCGGTAATTTACCGGTAAATTTTTCGTAAAAATTCGGTAAACCGTTTTACTGTTTTTTCAAAAAGTCCGGTAAATGGATTCCCTAATCAGAATAGATGTGGCAAACAGAGTTTACGAAAAGACTGGAATGTATTAAAGTAAATATTGCGTTCACATTAGACTGTATTGGAAATTGCCCGTAGGCAACGGTGTAAAAAAATTCCCCGAACGCACATAATTGACCTCCAAATAGAGAAAAATGTTCTCCTCAATTTTGTCTACAACATAGCAAAAAACTATTTTTTGGGCTAGGGCCGACCTTAGTACTGACCTAGGGCCTTAAATAGAGGCCTCGGATACAAACTTCCATAGACAAAAATGTTTTCCCCAATTTGCTCTGCAACATAGCAAAAAACATTTTTTTATGTTAGGGCCGACCTTAGGACCGACATGAGGCCCACTTGAGCCCTAAGCACAGGCAAAAATTCTTCTATAAATTTTCAAACAAAAAAAATTTTTTGAAAATCGGAAGAGATTTACTCGAGTTATGTACAAAAAACACGTAGGGCCCTAACAAAGACTCTTTTTTAGCGCCCTAGCTAAGTCCAAAGACTCAAATCGAAAAATGTTTTTCCACAAATTGTCGGTCATGCCCAGATCTTTCAAAAAAAAAAAAAAAATTGAAAATCGGTAAAGATTTACTTGAGTTATGTATAAAAAACACATAGAGCCCTAGCACAGACTCGTTTTTAGTGCCCTAGTTAAGTCCAAGGACTCAAATGAAAAAAAGTTTCTTCCATAAATTGTCGGCCATGCCCAGATCTTTCAAACAAAAAAAATTATGAAAATCAGAAAAGATTTACTCGAGTTAAAAGACCAAAAACCACTTAAACGGCCCTAGCTCGGCGGCAATTGGGCGGACAGTGCCCAGATTCAATCCCATAAAATATTTTTCGACTACCTTTCAGGAAAAAAAAAGTTTTTGAAAATTGGTCAAGATTTACTCAAGTTATGTTGACGGACAGACAGACAGACCGACAGACGGACATTGTTTTTTTCGCTGATTTGTCATCTGTAGGCAACAAAAAAAGTTTCCCATTTACTCCTGGGTTCGAATTCGCGATGTAACAAACGTGGTAGTGAACGCATCAGACCTACGTTCTTCGTACGGGTCTAAAAAATGTCCGTCTGTCCGTCCGTCTCCACTTTTTTCCGATCGGCCAAGTAGTTCCGGAGATATGGTCGAAGAAGTGGAGGTCGGACATGGAATTTTCGAGGTCTATGAAACTTTTTCCCAAATATCTCAGCAAGTATAGCACGGAAATTCCTCATTTTGGTGTCAAATGAAAGCTATTGATGTCACAAAACTGGGAAAAATTTTTTGTGGGAGTCGGGTCTGGGCACTGCGACCAATGGAATTAACGAAATTGAGATTCTTGGCCATATACGAAAACAGTTTTTTGTCTATATTTTCATAGCTATGCAATATGGAGATTTACTGTCAAAAGCAAAGTTATAGAGAATTAAATTTATGCGAACACGTGCTTCAGGATTTTGGGGAAATATGGCCCAATTCTGGTATATATGGGAAATATGGCCCAATTCCATAAGTAGGCAGGATGACCCGAATCTTCAGAACTATGAGAGATAGAAAGTTGCTTCTAAAGGCAAAGTTGTAGAGAATAAAATTTTAGAGACCACGTGTTTCAGCGTTTTGAGTAAAAATGCCATTATCCTGGGATATGACCACTTTTAGAATTAGGAGGGATGACCCATATCTCTAGAACTATAACAGGTAGAAAGTTGCTTCCAAAGGTAAAGATGTAGAAAATAAAATTTTAGAGAACACGTGTTTCAGGGTTTTCGGGGAAAACGACTTAGTCCTTGGATATAAGCTTTTCTAGATTTGAATGGTCTGAGATGTGCTTCGGTAGGGTCTTTGACATTACCTTGGGTAATTTCTATGGATCTTTGAAATTCTTACAGTTATAAAAGAACAGAAAACGTTGGATTGTTTGCTTTTTTGCATATTCAGATACGTTTTAGTCTCTTTGCCACAGCTATTCGGTTTGCGACATCTATTCTGATACCTACGGGTCTTTGGTTATGTTTCACTTTAGGATTACGTTGTGACAGATGAAATGAGACAGATGAAAATTTGCCACACGGTTTTTGTTAAAAAAACATAAAGACCCTTCCTTATCCATAACAATTTATACCAAAAAGTGAATGTTATATTTGAAGCTTACCTGTTAATTTTAATGTTACAGCACTTTCTTCCATTAGCTGGACAAAGCTCAATAAACCCCAGGCAATTTACGTTTTTATTGCGTAAGTGACTGTTAATTTCGTAAAATTTCACTTTCTCACGTTAAGGGAAGCGTAAATATTTATTATTTGAATTACATTCCTCGGTAGTCGTATTCATCTTCAATTTGAATCAAAACAAATAACTGCGTCTAGACTTTAGTATTAATTTTCTGTATCGTTGGATTAATAACGTATAATATCCTGTTACTGCGGAACGTGATCCGTTGCTACGGCAGAAACTTTAATTTTGAAAGTTTCACTTAAATCTAGAAAAGTTCGTTCGTGCAAAAGAATTCGTTATTCCTTTTAAAACGTCAAGACGATGCTGAAAAGGAAAAAAATTGAGGGAAAAACACATAACCTCGTAATACGCTTCAAACGCTCACAGACGTGTGCGAATGAATAATGTCGTTCAAGTTAGTCACTCAATTAAAAGTTTCTACCATCGAAATAAAATACATAGAACATACACTGGGACACACAAAAGAATGAAAAATTATTTCAAATTGTGGAAATGTATGCGTTTCGCTTTTTCGTTATCAAAAAATTTCAATAAAAATGATACTTTTGTTGTGTATTTATAATGCATGCACCGTATGTGATATATTTATTTTATGTGAGCTATTGGCCATCATAAATAAAATCAACAAAAATCTATCAACTGTGGTGAAAGGAAGTACGAAAATATTAAAACCACAATTTTTTCGGATCGTTATCAAGCATGCATGTGGGATGTGTGGGATCTCGGACGGAATATGTGAACGCTTTTTCTTTCGTCATAGAAATTTTCCATGGCATAATACATTCCCACACGATTCCTATACGATTCTTAAGGGAATGTGTTCACTTATCCCTGACGGGATACGAGAGTGCGAAGTGAACGCTGCCAGTTGACACACATGCCTTGAACTTGGCAAAGGTGAAGATTATAAGCGATTTAACGTTTTGTGTATTTGCCGTTGAGGACAATTACCAATAAATAACGCTAACCACATTTACTGGGTGCAGTATAGGGTGTAGGTGTACAGTTGATCGAGCTGAATTCAACGGAGAGACTTTTGGAGCGCGGAACACCAAATTTTATTCTTTTTTTTTGCATTTTTGTGTGTTAGGAAGTGCTGGGAAGAATTGGGAAGGTCTGGATGAGTGGCGAAATGTTGATGGAAGAGTGACTTATGAAAATATATTGGGCGACTTATAGAGCACAAATTGAGCAACTTGGGCGCTTTAAAAGGACACATTAAGAAAATTGAGCGCTTTAAATAGAAAATGGAGGCGGTCACTCCTCTGCAGAGGGGGAGGTCAAAACTACAAAAAAATATTTTTTTTTTGTTGCATTTTTGGGTACTAGGAAGTGCTGGGAAGGGCTCGGAAGGGCTCAGAAGGGCTGCATGAGAAGTGAAATGGTGGTGGAGGAGTGACGGGGTGATCTTTTGTACATAACTCGAGTAAATCTTTTTCGATTTTCATAATTTTTTTTGTTTGAAAGATTTGGGCATGGCCGACAATTTATGGAAGAAAATTTTTTGAATTTGGACTTAGCTAGGGCACTAAAAACGAGTTCATACTCAAGTTACTGTGTTGACAGACGGACGGATGGACGGACACTTTTTTTATTGTTGATTCGTCATCTAAGGACCATGATCGATGCTCCACCCCCTAGTCCCGGGTCGAAATTGGGGTGGTTACAAACGTCGTGGTAAACGCATATTTTGCCAATGGCCCACCTTGACCTACCCATGGTGACAATTTGCTCTGCCAATGACCAGTCCTCCTCAGTTGTGAGGAAGCAATCTGGCGAGCTGACATCAGTTTTTTTTGTCTTCACAGCCAGGAAAGTGTGTCACTAACAAGTGCTTAGCCGTATCCTCACCACTCTCAGTGAAGCTTCCATCAGACCGGCTGGAAATAATGTTTTTCTCCCGGTATCCAAATCCGATTTCCCATTTTTTCCTGGTATCCGTCTAAAATCGATAAAGTTTCCCACTGAGGAATCGAGATTTCCCGGTGAAAAATTGAGATATCCTGGTGATCAAAATGCGATTTCCAGGTGGCCAAAAGTTATTTCGCGGTGATCAGCGAGATTTTTTTTAAATAATTTTTTCCGAAATCGTTGACATATCAATCAACATTTCACAAAGAAAAATTTATGAATCGCGAGCGGAGCGAGCGAGATTTTTCTTAATCCTTTTTAACGAACTTGTTGACATATCAATTTGCAAAGAGAAATTTATAATCCGCGAGCGGAACGAGCGAGATTTTTTTGAATACATTTTAAAAAATCGTTGACAAAGAAAAATTTTACAAATCTCAATCAAGTATTTTAAGAGTTTATAAAAGGCGGAGCTAGCGAAATTTTTTTCAAGTAAGTTGTTTACTCACTTTCCATTTTTCAGTCATTTTCCATTCTTTATTTATTTCCCGTTTTTCAGTAATTTCCCAGCAATTTCCATTTGTTATTCATTTTCCGTTTTCAGCAATTTCCCACTTTGAAGCTACTTCCCATTTCTTAGTCATTGCCTATCTTGAAGCGATTTCCCATTTTTAGTCATTTCGGTCATTTCCCACTTTGAAGCGATTTCCCATTTTTAGTAATTTCCCACTTTGAAGCGATTTCCCACCTTGAAGCGATTTCCCATTTTTTAGTCATTTCCCATCCTGAAGCGATTTCCCATTTTTAGTAATTTCCCATTTTGAAGCGATTTCCCACCTTGAAGCGATTTCCCATTTTTTAGTCATTTCCCATCCTAAAGCGATTTCCCATTTTTAGTAATTTCCCATTTTGAAGCGATTTCCCACCTTGAAGCGATTTCCCATTTTTTAGTCATTTCCCATCCTGAAGCGATTTCCCATTTTTAGTCATTTCCCACTTTGAAGCAATTTCCCATTTTGAGTAATTTCCCACTTTTAAGCGAACCCATTTCTTAGTCATTTCCCATCTTAAAGCGATTTCCCATAACGTAAACCGTTCGAGCTTTGCTCGAGCATATTTCCCGAAACGTGAACCGCTCGAACCGCTCGAGCTTTGCTTGAGCATATTTCCCGAAACGTGAACCGCTCGAGCTTCGCTCGAACACATTTCCTGAACATGAAGATTTCCCGGTATCCGGTTTTTCGGCCCCCAAACTGCCCGGTATCCTAGATACCAAGGATACACACTATTTCCAGCTATGCATCAGACCTCCGCAAAAAGTTCGGTAGCAGCGTAGAGTCCTTTGCGAGGACTTTGTGGATTCTGGCATAGTCTGGACATTTCTGCACAGAATCTTCTCCACGCCTCTTTAGCTTTTCACCGAACCGGTTTCCTAAAAGCCTTCTGATTCTTTTTATACGAGTCCCAATCTGCGTCTAGCGCCGTTCTCATGGCCTTGTTCCACGCCTTTCTGGCACAAAGCCTGAGCTTTTCGATCTCAATGCTCCAGAACTTATTGTCTTTCTTTCGCACAGTCTTCTGCTCTGGGCATGAGTTTTCATACGCATTCGTCAGCAACTCCGTGATACCATTTACTGATTCATTTAGTTCCGTCGATAACCTCGGCACAACCATTCCCAGCTTATGTTTCACGTGTTGCATCAGAAAATTCTCCAAGTTGGCTGGGTTCGATGTTTTTTTCGAAGTATTAAGCCATCTCTGAGGACTAGTGGTACTACTCTACCGATGACTTCGTTGACATTGGACTGCCATTGAAAAGCTATGTATCATGTACATGTTTGTATGGTTAGCCTTAAAGACGTTTGAAGGCCTTTAAGTACCCAATTTTCGATATTTTACTAAGCTGCGACTTACACGGACATTGCATTGAATTGTATCAATAACACAGAAATAAATATCATGAGCCTGGACTGGAAATCGAACCCGAGTCATCTATACGATGAGCAAAGACTCTACCACTACGCCACCGTGTCCGTCCGGAATCCTTACACTCCTTCACAAGTTTGGAAAAAGGTAACAGGTGAAACCGGTGCTCTAATTATCTCATTACTGTCTGAACATATAAGGCTCTACTTTCCCTCCTCGCACTCCGACAGTGCTTCGCGAGCTCCTGCAAGCACTGCGTAAACTTCTGCCTGAAAGACACTCGCAGGGACTCCCAGATTGAACTGATTTTCTTCCCCTGAGTTTGGGATATTGGCGAAGAAGAATGAACCACGAGCTGTATCAGTTTTACAACGAGCCCGATATAGTCAAATACATCAAAATCAATCAGGTGCGGTGGCTCGGTCATGTACAAAGAATGGAGGAAGAACGTATACACCTGAAGCTGCTAAACACCGAGGGGTGAACCACTTTCAGATAATCCCCAAATAATCCAAATAATCCTCAGATAATCCAAATAATATTCAGATAATCCAAATAATCATCAAATAATCCAAATAATCCTCAGATAATCCAAATAATATTCAGATAATCCGAATAATCACCAAATAATTCAAATAATCACTAGATCATCCAAATAATCAAAATCATCACATAATACAAATAAAAAAGACTCATTATGTGTTAATAGTTACTAATTGGATCAATTGGATACATCAAGCTAATATACTAATATAATGTTGGGCTGCCGCCCTCTTTACCTTCACCTTTTTATTAGACTATACGGCGCAATTTTTATTCCCTTCTTTCGTGCCGATCCGCTCGTCCAAATCCCTGACAAAAACCTCATCTAAGTCTTCGTTGAAACCACCGTCCAAAGTTATGGGGGTATTGGTCATCATCATCATCATCATCAAACTTTATAGACCATTATTACCCTCCGGTGTGAGGTCTTTATGTCACAACCCCAGAATGGTGAACTATCGTCCTCCATGCCCTTCTATCCCCTAACTTCTAAATCTGATTTAATTGAATCTATAAACCTTCTCCTTGGTCTACCCCTTGGCCTAACACCCGGGACCTGTGCACCCAAGATCCTTTTCGGTAACCTGTTATTACCCATCCTTTGAACGTGCCCAAACCAACGTAGACGACTGGCCCTGGCTTCCTCTTCCACTGACGCAATCCCTAAGTTTTCCCTAATGTCGTCGTTCCTGAT
>CM055406.1:111210455-111277208 GCA_029228625.1 Pseudolycoriella hygida | reverse complement strand
TTTTTAATCAAAAATGAAAACATTCCAAAAGAATTTTTGCGTTTCAAAGCTTTAAGCGTCACCCCAAATTGATATCAGTTGTTTTGGAAGGAAGAAGAAGGACTTGCGTCACATTTCCCTTTTAAAAGGGTTTTTGTTGTGATGTCAAATAAGGCTCGGAACAGGTCGGGTTTGACCTGACCTGAACCTGAAGTCATTTGACCTGAAATTTTCAGGTCACGTCAGGTTTTTTTTTTCAAATGACCTGAACCTGACCTGACCTGATTTGTCGTTGACCTGACCTGACCTGATAACCTGGCTTATTTTTATTTAAAATAAAACTATACTGCGTCCAGGTGTAAGGGAACATCCATAAAGGACGTCCGCAATTTTTAGCGACTTTTTCGACCCCCCTCCTCCCTCTCGCTTTGGCCGTTTAGCCATCCCCCTTCCAAGGACGTCCGACTTTGGCGAAAAATGCACGAAGTTCCCGAATTTTTGCTTGAAGTCTTCCGCCACTCACAGTGCAGAGAAGTCTGAACGGATATTACAATGTTGCTCATAGCAAAAGTTTAATCTGGGATCTCTTCACCTTCCAAGTTTATATAGTCCTGAAGATGCCACTTAGCGTCTTCTGTTTCGTTAACATTCACATCCGTCTAGAACATCAAATAAATTAACACTCATGTGCATTTCAATCAGTTTTGTTTTAAATTTTCATATTAATATATCTTTTTTAGTGAAAAGACAGACCAATATTCTTTATAGGTAAACATGGTTCGGAAACTAAATTTGAAAAACTAGTACGTTCAGTACAAATTCATTGAAAATCTTGGACATATTTTCACTTCAGTGCTCTTATCTCAACTGCAAACAACTTCGTTATAATGAGGTTACCATAACAGTAACAAGAGTGAAGTTTCTACGAACCGAGATAGTGCAGACATGATTATTATACTAGATTCGATCGCAGCGCTGTGGTGGCCAACCGTGTTTTCCTATTAGCAAGAAGAAGCATAGTATTTTACTACTAATTATTTTAATCAAAACCCTGTATTTTACTAATACTTGTATTCATGACCAAAGTCAGTATAACTTACTCAAACCTCTAAACCAATTAACCATTAACCAATCGCCATTACCTCAACCTGCCCTAGATAGTACATCATGTAGATGGAGATAGATAAGCTTGCCATGATATGAACAATATGAATGGCAAAATAAATTCAAAAATACTTGATATTTATATAAAGACCATTGTCGCAATTTGGTCGGGTCACCAGGTCAGGTCAGGTTTTTTCAGGTCAGGTCAAAACAGGTCTCAGATCATATCAGGTCAGGTCAGCGCTTGAAAAATCAGGTTCAGGTCAATTCTCATTTCAGGTTTCAGGTTGACCTGACCTGTTCCGACATTGTCGGACATTGTCAAAGGCCCTACCGAAGTACGTCTCAGACCATTTACACCTAGAAAAGCTTATATCCAAGGACTAAGTCATTTTTCCCTAAACACCTGAAACACGTGTTATCTAAAATTTAATTCTCTACAACTTTGCCTTTGACAGTAAATCTCCATATTGCATAGCTAAGGAAATATAGACGAAAAACTGTTTTCGTATATGGTCAAGAATCCCCATTTCGTCCATTCCATTGGTCCCAGTGCCCATACCCCTGACCCGATTCCCACAAAAATTTTTACTCAGTTTCGTGACATCAAATTTGACACCAAAGTGAGGAATTTCCGTGCTATACTTGCTGAGATATTTGCGAAAAAGCTTCACCGACCCTCGAAAAACCATGTTTTTGGTCACTTCCTCGACCATATCTCCGGAACTACCTGATCGATTTTGCTCATCTTCGAACTTGAATCATGGGAGACATGTACATGTAGGGAAAAAAAAGTTTAGGCTGATCGGTTCAGCCGTTTGGAAAAAAAAGTGGAGACGGACAGACGGACGGACAGACAGACGGGCGGACAGACGGACATTTTTTTTTTATTGCTGATTCGTCATATTTAGACGTTAATAGATGCATCCCACCAACTCCCACTTCGACCTACCCCATGTTCCAATAAACTTGTTTACTACTTCGTACGGGTCCAATAAATTCAAATTTTAAATAAGAAGTCCTGGTAACAGCGGATTAAGAAAAAATAAATGCGCTGCATCCCATTTTCCAGATTACAAAATCTGGATTTCGAATGTTTTTGCAAAAAAATTTCGGACATTTTTCCCGAAAGAATTCGGACAGTTTCGGGCAAATTCTCAATATTGCAGACATTACGGACATGTGGGAATGGGAACACTATTAATTGCGATTTTCTTTGAAAATTTTAGAAATTATGAGAAAATCGCTTAGAAAGATTTTTAAAAGAAAGCTTGTGACAGGATTTTAAATAGTCGTTTACTTCTTTCGATTTTAAACTAACCTCATCGGTTGCGATTCTTATTCTCAATGACCGTTACGTTAAAAATGTTACGAATTTAGAAGCTAGTCATCTAGGTCTATTTTTACGCAACATTCAATACATCGTCGACGAGTAAACGTTGCTGAAACAAACGCGAAATTGCCGTTTCTCTCATTACCTTCATTCTCCATACTCCCATTTAACAACTTTTTTTTTAATAAAATGAAACTTTTCCCTCCCACCTGTATGCAAAATTAATCACACTGGAATTGAAAAACCAAAAAAAAGCCTTGTTCTCTCAAGAATTTATGGTCGTTCCGAAAAAAAAGCAAGAAGTATCAAAACGTACGATTTAACTTCCATTCAGCGCCAATGTATTTATCATTGTTTAGTTATTTTTTTTTAATTTTCCCCAATTCCTTTTTTTCTTCGTTTTTTTTTCTTTTATACAAAATAACGAAATTTATTGCCGTCGATTGAAAAATAAAAGTTTGAATTATATAAGTCAATCATGCAGAAACATTCAATATCCGCAGATTTGTAGCAATAGATAAAAATTTGTTTTCTTTTCGAAAATATTTTGGTTTTCGGTTATGTTTTGTACGATTCACCATTCCAGCTGATAATTTATCACGAAAATTTATTATGAAACACAAAGAAGGAGAGCCTATTCATAATGCATGAGAGTAAAAAAAATCGGATTTGGAATTTAGTAGTTTTTCGTTCACTTTTATGCTCTTTGTCTGAGATGAGATTCCATTACCTTTTGACTTGAGTAACTATAAATTTTGTAACATTGAACATTTTTTATATCCCAATCGTAAAATAAAGACGCGTTGGATAGATGTGCAAATATTTTTCAATTTACCAAAAGAGTTTCGTTGCCGCCATTATGTTTTTATGAAACATTAAACAAAGTAAATATTTAGCGCCTACAATTAAAACAAAACCAACATTTTCCCGACGGGTCACTCACTTCAATTTAGTCCATTTAATCTGCAAATCTCAGAAGTGAGTTACCCCTGCCACTTTCCATAGAATTGTGTGTTGACCGCGCCAACTGATTTAACTGTACACGACTCCCGACTACAGCTTCATCAATCAGTGCATCCGATTAACGGTTCTGCTACAGGGTTTCCATAGGCGAGTATCATGAAAATTACATTGAGGAACCATATGGATCTTATTAAAAATAGCAGGCCCCCTGATAGTAACCAAACACGACAGCTTCACGACACGTTTAATGACCTAAATTATACTCACAATTTTCTTTTATTTTATCAATAGCAGAAGCGACCTGATTACTCACAAAAGCTAGACCAAAGACCCGTACGTATCAGAATAGATGTGGCTAACAGAATACATGTGGCAAAGAGACTCGAACGTATCTAAATATACAAATAAGCAAACAATCCAACGTTTTCTGTTCTTTCATAACTGTAAGAACTTCAAAGATCCATAGAAATTACCCAAGTTAATGTCAAAGGCCCTACCGAAGTACGTCTCAGACCATTCAAATCTAGAAAAGCTTATATCCAAGGACTAAGTCATTTTCCCCTAAAACCCTGAAACGCGTGTTCTCTAAAATTTTATTCTCTACAACTTTGCCTTTGGAAGTAATTTTCTACCTCTCGTAGTTCTGGAGATTCGGGTCATCCTGCCTAAATATGGACAAATATGGAAATGGTCATATACCAGGATTGTCCTATATTTCCCCAAAACTCAACATTCACCATTCACAGCATGGGTTTTTCTCCAAGAGATCTGAGCAGACCAACCTAATGGAATATGTCTCGTTTCTGGCTAATGAAATGGCAGGTGGTGGTCAAGTCCACTCAGTCTACACAGACTTCACGAAGGCCTTTGATAAAGTTGACCACTGTCGTCTGATTGGAAAACTTAAAGGTTATGGTGTAAACTCTAACCTGGTCGAGTGGTTTTCGTCATACCTAAGTAATCGCCCTCAGTTTGTGGTGATTGGTCGTTCAACTTCAAGCAGAATTATGCCGACATCGGGAGTACCGCAAGGATCAATTCATCCAGCCCAATTACGGAAGTGGCCAAATACCAGAATTGGGCCATATCTCCCTAAAACCCAGAGACACGTGTTCGCTTAAATTTAATTCTCTACAACTTTGCCTTTGACAGTAAATCTCCATATATATAGTTAAGGAAATAAAGACGAAAAACTGTTTTCTTAAATGGCCAAGAAGCTCAATTTCGTCCATTCCATTGGTCCCAGTGCCCAGACCCCTGACCCAATTCCCACAATTTTTTTTTTTCAGTTTCGTGACATCAAATGCTTTCATTTGACATCAAAATGAGGAATTTCCGTGCTATACTTGCTGCGATGTTTGCGAAAAACTTTCATCGACCCTCGAAATTTCATGTCCGGCCTCCACTGCTTCGACCATATTTCCGGAACTACTTGGCCGATTTTGCTCATCTTCGAACTTGAATCATGGGAGGCATGTACCTTTCAGACAAAAAAAGCTAAGGCTGATCGGTTGATCCGTTTGGAAAAAAAGTGGAGACGGACGGACATTTTTTTTATTGTTGATTCGTCATATTTAGACGATAATAAATTCATCCCCCAAACTGCCACCTCGATCTACCCCATCTTACATTAAAATTGTTTGTAGTAAACGTATAGGACCTTCGTACTTCGAACGGTTCCAATAATCTATATCATAAAACCGAAACCTCGGTGCACCTCACCATACCTTGATGCACTAAGGTGCACCTTGATGCGCTAAGGTGCAACTTGATGCACTAAGATGCACCTTGATGCGCTAAGGTGCACCTTGATGCACTAAGGTGCACCTTGATGCACTAGGGTGCACCCTAATGCACTAGGGTGCACCCTTCCTCTTAATTTGTGAGTTTTACCCCCGGAAAAAGTGCGCCGTGCCCTCAAAAATTATTTCGGAGGTGACAAATTTTCCGGAATTTTTTTTTTTTTTTCACTTGGCATGCTCCTTTCGGTTGCCTGAACACTTTTAGGTGGGTGCCGAATTTTTTTTTCGCCTCTTTCACATCTTTTTGCGTCAAAATGTTTCGCATTTTCTGACGTTCCTAACAATTTTTTGCCATCACCTTTAAAGGAAAACATTTTTCCATCATTTCTTTCACTTAAAATGTTCTACCACTTGCATTCTATCAGAAAACTATGTTGCGCAATATTTTTCCATCCATACGCTCATGTTGTGAGTGTTTAATTGATGGAAATTTAGGTCGGGAGCACTTTTTCCAATGCCCTGTGCACTGGGTCAAATTTTTTTCAACACAACCAACGTTAGCTTACAGTGCGTGAGCTGTTCTTTCAAATGATACCTCATTTGCAACAATCGGTCGAATAGTGTTCGAGTAGTGTATCGTCAAAGTGGCCATTTTCCAAAACGATGCCCAAAAGTTAAATAGATCTTATTCAAAAACTGTTCCGACGATTTTTCTCTAGCTACCTTCAATCGAAAGACCAATTAGTATACTGTCGGTTGCAGGAAAAATTAGAAAAAAATTAATACCCATTTTTGAGTTATGAGGTGATAAATTCGGGTCGACAATGTTCATGTAATTACACGAACCAACCAAATCATTCTCAATCTCACCGGCGAAGGCCCGGGTGTGTGGGGGTGGAACCCCCTTCTACACGAACCCACCAAATCACTCTTAATCTCACCGCCGGAGGCCCGGGGGTGTGGGGGTGGAACCCACACTACACGAACCAACCAAATCATTCTCAATCTCACCGACGGAGGCCCGGAGGTGTGGGTGTGGAACCTCCACAACACAAACCAACCAAATCACTCTCAATCTCACCGCCGGAGGCCCGGGGGTGCAACCCCCACTGCACGATCAAACCAAATCACTCTCAATCTCACCGCCGGAGGCTACCCATCTACAGCTTTTCTCACAATCTCGCTGCCTATCGGTGTTGAGCCGAACAATACTTTTGTAACTTTCTATAACCATTTACTTACAAAGTAATTCCTTCGCGTCTGATGATGCCTTTTACGAAATGCTACAAATGCGAATTATGTAGCGCTTTAAAAAATATTAGGTTACCGACTGATGATACGTTTTACGATATGAAGCGCATGAGTTTTTGACGCAACTGATAAATAACATTTTCTTGAAGGGCTACTTTCCAAAAGTATGGAAAATGGCTCATGTTATACCAATATCCAAACCTGGTAAGCCTGCGAACCAAGCTAGAAATTTGCGACCTATCAGCCTCCTTAACAACCTGAGTAAGATTCTTGAAAAGGTCCTTCATGCTAGAATACTAGATTACTGCATGAAGATGAATTTACTGCCTGATAATCAGTTCGGATTCAGAAATAAACACTCTACGGTACATGCTCTCATGAGACTATGTGAGGAATGCCTCCTGGGTTTCAGGGATAATAAAGTCACGGTGGCTGCTTTCCTAGACATAGAGAAAGCATTCGATACAATGTGGGTTGAAGGTTTTGATCTACAAAATGATACGAATGAAATTCCCTGACTATCTCATAAGGATTACACTGTCCTATCTCCAGCACAGAGAATATAGAGTGAAATTGGAAAACCATCTGTCAAATCCTATCACAGTTAATGATGGAGTCCCACAAGGCTCTATTCTTGGACCTCTTCTGTTTATCATATTTATAGCTGATTTACCGATGCACACTAACACGACACTATCCGTATATGCTGATGACACGAACGCCTTTTCTACCAGACTGTCGCCGAGTAGAGCTAAATCTAACGTTCAGAGCTATCTCTACAAGCTTCAAAACTACTATCATAAGTGGAAAATCAAAGTCAATGTGGGAAAATCTGAGGTTAAAGTTAAAGCCTATGTAACTATTTTGAGACCAGTACTCACCTATGCCGTGGCTATATGGCACGCTCTACCCAAGTATCTAATCAGAAAAATGAAGGTTTTTGAAAACAAATGCTTTCGCATGGCAATTAACTTCAAAAGGACAAGAAGTAACTTCAAGTATATATCTACTGATTCATTACATGAACTGACCAAAACTCCTAGATTGAATAAATATTTATATGACCTAGCAAAAAGGATGCTCAGCAGAACTTATACGCATGAAAATGCGTTGATTAGTGGGCTGGGTAGCCGCGCAAATGAATCGATTTACAATGGTATATACAAATCTCCACACTCCTTACTGTGGAGTCGCGAATCCAAGCTGTTATCTTTATAGACAGAGGCATTGCTTGACTTATCTGAATTAATTTGATGCTGATGATTGCGCCATTACGACATTCTCTAATTCTTAGCCGATCGACCTAGCACGCTATGAATCGTGTTGCGTCTCCTTAGGTTAAGTTAGTTTAAGTTTTAATTTTAAGTAAAAAAATTATGAATATTGATTGCTTTTTAAAAAAATTTTTACAATCTAAAGGGCAATTAGCACCTCCAATGAAATTCCAAATTCGACAAATAAATGATAACAACTCTGAGTTATCAGGCGACTGTGCTTGACATAAAGAAATTTCGTCATATAAATTTGATAAAGTCTTCATAGGCTGTAAATTTATCTCAACATTTACAATATTTAATAATTTGTAACAAATTTTTACTATTTTGAAATAAATGCATCTAATCAAAAAAAAAAAAACGTTTTACGAAATGTTACGTAAGCGACTCATGACTGATGACCCCTTTTACGAAATGCTACGAATACGAATTATGTTGCGATTTAAAAAATGATAGGCAACCGACTGATGATTCCTTTTACGAAATGCTACGAAAGCGAATCATGTTGCGCTTTATCAAATGTTACGTAACCGACTGATGATCCCTTTTACGAAACGTTACGTAAGCGACTCATGGTCCCTTTAACGAAACGTTACGTAAGCGACTGATGATCCCTTTTACGAAACGCTACGAATGTGAATTATGTTGCGCTTTAAAACATGTTACGTAACCGACTGATGGTCCTTTTTACGAAATACCATTCATATGTGTGACCCTCCCTATTCTGATCTCGCAGGCGAAACACTTCTCATTAGCACACGTTCTTTCCATCATTATAGTCCATATACATTCCACTAGATATGCTAATACTTGGCTGAAACTTTGCACTCTCCCCTATGCCACGAAAGAGTCTGATCTCGCGAACGATAAGGTCTTAATTTCAAGACATATTAGCATTTTCAGGCACATTCTCCGGCAGAGTAGCAAGCACTTTAGGTATTTGGAGGTTCGCCGAAAATACAATTTGTACCCAAAACTATGTTGTGGGGTGTCATTTTAAAGGAAAAGACGTTCAACTTTTTTCTTACACCTGTACAGCTCATACAGCTCATATATAGCTAACAGAAAAATGTTATTCTATGGATTTCTCGGATTGGTCCAAGGAATCAATGGGCCAATAATCACAAAAATCGGTGAGGTGTTGTATTTCAGTTTCATACAAACTGTTCGAAGAATTCGCAGATTGACTCTTAACAAATCTTAGCGAAACTCCATCTAGGCCAGAAGCGTTTGATTCGATCCGGCGTAGAGTCCGTTGAAAAAACATCCCCTACCAGATAGTGGTTGTAGTAATCCGCAGTGAACTTAGGTGCCGCTGAGCTCTTCTAATTTTAGCCGACAATACTTAGCATTAGCATTCCTAACTAATTGGGTAACCCTGTTGCGCAATTTGTTGTAGTGATTTCGGTTCTCTTAGATTTTTGATCGGGAGTATTGGAAGAAAGCAATCTGTCTTTCGAGAATCGCGTCGGAGATGTAATGGGTGCACCATGCCTTGGTCCGGATAACTGAATCGGGCTTATTGAGAGGCCGTAAAGGAGAGCATGTTTCTCCATTTTTTCAAGCAAAATTGAGTTAAGACCGAATACCATAACATCCGTGCTCGTTGATTCATAGATACTACTCCAAGGCGCATGTAGAAGATAGTCCAAGGATAGTTCATTCAGGTCGATTGAGTCGTATGGTCGATAAGTACTAGGGGGTGATGATTCTATGCAGAAATTTACCTCATAAGTCAAAACAATTAGGTCGTGAAAAGAAAGACCGGCAGCAATTTGCTGAAACTGAAGGACTTTACTCATGTCATTAGTTAGGAATAGATCAATCTGCGAGGGTTGACAACCAGGCTGAAAATTTGTTGGCTCGTAACCAACACTTAGGCAAAAGACCCCACCTTTTTCAAAGCTTCTGGGGGGGCGGAAGAAATTCTTGGGGCGCTGCGCCCCCCATAACCCCCCTCCCACTCCCCGTAGCTACGACCCTGAGTAACCTAGTGTTTTCTGCTTCATTGCGTCAAAAACGTCGTAGCGTAATGTGAGGCGATCTCTGCGGGAGGTTTGATCTCCGCATCTTGCTCTCAGTCGGCGCCTCTGCTATATGTTTTAAATCAATGTACAAAATGGAAACAAATGATTTATCTCTCACCATTGTAAAGTCCTAAGCTCATAAATGATCAATATTTACCAAAGAATTTACAGAGCATTTATGAAATAAATGAATCAGCACATATCGTTGATCAGCAAAGAATACAAATTCACAAACAGCACACAACTACGTTACATGCATGCACCTAGTCAATGCGAATAAAGGTCACACAGTTATCAATTTTATCAGTTGCATTTCTTTGATTTTCGTTGCTTTCGAGACGCATTATCGGTTGACAAATTGCATTGAAATTAGTTCTTTAGTCCGTTGTATTTTGCGTTTAGTGTCAATTTTTGTTGTGCAAAATAAAAACAAAACTTTACGCGAAGTTGTGATGCCGCTTCTAACATTTTTTAATAATTTGTTCAACCAATCAACGATCGAATCGACCAGTCCATCACCCATACTACGTAGTAACAACGAACACACCGGCGATGTGCATAGTAATTTTGTTTGGTTCGAAGATGACTTTGCGGTCGGAGGTAGTGTGTTGAGAGTTAACTTTAAAAAGTTGTTATACAAAAGTGCACTAAATTCAAATTGTAGGAATGGGGTCGTCGCGAGTAATTGCTCATCGACGTTACATTCAGCTGTCTCCTCTGTTACCATTTGGAATGATGCTGCTCATATCTACAATCATTTTCATTTTAATTATTTTTCGAAGGCGGCCAGGATTGGTGGCAGGGATTGTAGCCGGTTGTTTGACTAGCATTTCTATTTACATGCTGTTGTTTACATTGAAAGAACACAGATTGGTGTACGAATGAAAAGTAAAGTTAAAGACAAAGAATATGAAAATCTTAGGAATTAAATCGTTTTCAAGTTACACGTTAGCGTTAACAGTAATTTAAAGTTGTGTTTTATGCAGTTTCGCGGAAAGTGTCGACACAAAATCAACCTCCACATCAATAATGCATTCTGCATATTTATTTAAATAAAAACTTCAATTTTCGGTATTGTGAAAAGTGTTTCGATCGAGGGCTTGAGAAAAGTGTGGCGTTTTGAGGGGGTGAAAGAGGAAGGGAAGGAAAGGTCGGAAGTGGATTGTAGGCAGAGACTATTTTCGAGAAAAAATGTTCACAAATTTCACGAAGAATTTACGAAATTCACGATTTTGTTTAATGAATTCTTCATGAAATTCGTGACTGTAGTTTTCCAAGGAGTACCACAAGGTTTGACTTGTCGCCACTTTTGTTTATTCTATTTATGAATTACTTACATGATATACTACGGCATATGGACTACTTTCAGGGATTTATAGGCTCTGACCGTGACGTAATCTTAGTCTGTTCCAACGTGAATAAGATGAACGCGGACTTAATACTGGTAAGAAGGGTCTTCCCCTGAATGTTGGTAAAACTCAAGCTATAGTGTTCTGCAATTGTGCGCTCTAGGAACTGACATTGTGGACTTTATGCTCGACTGTAAAATTATTACTGTCAGTCGAAGTCAGGCTGAGCGATTATATATGTTGGACGGCTCAATGCAGCCACATAACATAGAAAGTTTACTCGGGTTTGCGGTTGTTGTGGTCGCATTCTACATATCTTTATCGATACTCGAGAATCGGATTAGTAGTTAAGACTCTGCTCATTCCTCATTTCCTTTACTGCGAACACAAGCCAACACTTCGTAAAGCTTTTAATTCCTGTGTTGTAGAGAAACAATTCTTGGATGTGGAATAATTGAGTTTGTGAAGGCTCGTGCACTTCTATTCACACATAAAATCATACTAAGAGACCTTCCATAAATTACGTAACTCCGAGGGGGGAGGGGTTGTCACTAGCTCGACAGAGTGTGACAGGTGTAGAAGGGTCTCGACTCGTGTTTCGTTGTTTTAAAGAGCTTACAAATAATCTAAGGCTGTTGGGTAATTGAGAGTTTTACTGAGCTCTTAGTCAGACGCAAATGCCATTGTTTATGCAGACTTCAATAAATTCGCACGCTCTGGCACTTGCCCCTCCCTATCTGAGATTTCGAAGTAAATGAAAATTTAACACTGAACTAGCAAAAGAAAGGTCAAAAAGAAACAAGTGAAACCTTTAAAACATTTTAATAAAAAATCGGCAGAGATTTACTCGAGTTACGTACAAAATACATGTATTGCAGAGACTCGGTTTTAGTGCCCTAGCTCGGAAAAGATTTACTTGAGTTATGTACAAGAGACCAAAAGCCACTTAAACGGCCCTAGCTCAGCGGCTCTTTGGCCGACAGTGTCCAAGTCGAGGGGATATACACTGGTCAAAAATTCCACAAAAATTCCAAAAATTCCATTGAAATTCCAAAAACTCCAAAAAATTTCCGAAATTCAGAAGTTCCGAAAATTCCAGAACTTCCACAGAAATTCCATCGAAATTCCAAAAATTTCATCGAAATTCTGGAAATTCCAAAAACTCCAAAAATTCCATCGAAATTCCAAAAATTCCATCAGCCTGTACCAAAAAAAAATGAAGTGGATAACCCCTCGGTCCAGATTCAATCACATAAAAGATTTTTCGTTTTAAAAACAAGTTTTTAAAAATCGGTTGCGTTTTACTCGAATATTGACGGACGGACATTCTTAGACCCGTAGGAAGAACGAAGTTCTTCGAAAAGGGGTCAATTTCGACCGGGGAGTAGGGGTTGAGCATCAATCATGGTCCTTAGATGACGAATTAGCAATAAAAACATAGAAGGGACCCGTACGTATCAGAATAGATGCGGCAAACAGAGTTGATGTTACGAAAAGACTGGAACGTATTTAAGTAAATATTGCGTTTGAATAGTTTGAAAGTTTGAATGACTCATAAAAATTACCCAAGGTAATGTTGAAAACCTTCCCGAAGTTGCCATTGAAAGCAACTTTCTATCTGTCATAGTTCTAGAGATAGGAGTCGTCCCTCTGAACTCTAGAAGTGTCTGAATCCCAGGATTGGGACATTTCTCGGGGAAACCCTGAAACACGTGTTCGCTAAAATTTAATTATCTACAACTTTGTCTTTGGAAGCAACTTTCTAACTGTCATAGTTCTTGAGATATGACTCATCCTTCCAAATTCTAGAAGTGGCTGAATCTCGGGATTGGGACGTTTCTGAGGGAAACCCTGAAACACGTGTTCGCTAAAATTTAATTCTCTACAACTTTGTCTCCGGAAGCAACTTTCTAATTTTCATAGTTCTAGACATATGAGTCATCCCTCTGAATTCTACATGTGGCTAAATCCCAGGATTGGGACATTTTTCGAGAAAACCCTGAAACACGTGTTCGCTAAAATTTAATTCTCTACAACTTTGTCTTCGGGAGTAAGTCTCTATGTTTCATAATCATAATAAACCATAGATTGATGAAAACCCATCTCGTATTGTATTTGGCTGAGAAATAAAATTTTCTCCATTCCGTGGGTTTTAGTGCCCAAACCACTCAACCAATTTCCACAAATGTTTTTTCCCAGTTTTGTGACATCTAATTCTTTTATTTGACGCTAATTCGAACAATTTACGTGCTGTACTTGTTGAGATATGCGTCAAAAAGTTTCACCGACCTTCGAAAAACCACGTTTTTGGACACCTCTTCGACCATATCTCGGGAACTATTCGACCGATTATGCTCATCTTCGAACTTGACCTCAGTTTTTGGACTATCTTTCAGGAAAAAAAAAGTTTTTGAAAATCGGCCAAGATTTACTCAAGTTATCGTGCTGACGGACAGACAGACCGACAGACAGACGGACATTGTTTTTTTCGCTGATTCGTCATCTGGAGGCAACAAAAAAAGTTTCCCCCTTACTCCCGGGTTCGAATTCGCAATGTAACAAACGTGGTAGAAAACGCATCAGACCTTCGTACTTCGTACGGGTCTAAAAAATTTTCGTCCGTCCGTCCGTCCGTCACCGCGATACTTGAGTAAACCTTAACCGATTTTCAAAAACTTTTTTTTCCCTGAAAGGTAATCAAAATATATTTTATGGGATTAAGGGCCACCGAGCTACGGTCGTTTAAGTGGTTTTTGATCTTTTGAACATAACTCGAGTAAATATTTTCAGATTTTCATAATTTTTTGTGTTTGAAAGATCTGGGCATGTCCGACAATTTATGGAGGAAATGTTTTTGAATTTGAGTCCTTGGACTTAGCTAGGGCACTAAGAACGATTCTATGTTAGGGCCATACGTGTTTTTTGTACATAACTCGAGTAAATCTTTACCGATTGTCATAATTATTTTTTTAATCGACAGATCTATGAAATCCCAACAATTTGTGGGAGAAATTTTTTTGAGATTGGGCTCTAGGATATAGCTAGGGCACTAAAAACGAGCTGCTGCTAGCGCTCTACATGTTTTTTGTACATAAATCGAGTAAATCTCTTTCGATTTTCAAATTTTTTCTTGATCGAAAGGTCTAGGATTGTATCCCGTTTTATGGAAGAAATTTTTTTGATTAGAAACCCTTGGACTCAGTCAGGACCCTAAAACTGAGTTTCTGCTAGGGCCCAACGTGTTTGCTTACATATGTTGGATAAATCCTAACTGACTTTGTTGATTCTTTTACTATTTTAGAGGTAATCGAGTTCCGAATTATATTCAAAAACAAAGGACCCGGTGCCTGTGCTTAGGGCTAAAGTAGGTCTCAGGTCTGTCCCTAATTTTTTTTTTTGCTATGTTGCAGAGCAAATTGTGGGAAACATCTTTGTCTTTGTAAATATTTGTCCGAGGCCTCTACTGAGGACCCCAGGTCGGCTCTAGACAAAAAATGTTTTTTTTTTGCTATGTTGTAGAAAAAATTGAGATGAACATTTTTGTCTGTTTGTGGGTCAATTTTGTACTTTCGGAAGTCCTTTCTTACACTATTTCTTCGGACGGATTTTTCAATATTGCCCTCTCGGCAATTTCCAAAATAATTTCATTTGGACGTAATTTCATACACTTAAGAGTTATGGCAATATTGACTTAAATACGTTCGAGTCTTTTCGTAACATCAATTCTGTTTGCCACATCTATCCTGATACGTACGGACGGGTCCCTTCATAATGTTTTTTATTGCTGATTCGTGATCTTAGGACCATGATCGATGCTTCCTCCTACTCCCGGGTCAAAATTCGACTGGCTACAATCCACGTGGTAAACGCAATAGAACTATGTTCTTCGTAGGGGTCTAAAAAGTTGCGTCCAGGATGGACTAATCAGTAGGTGTAAAAGAAATACTTCATATAGAGAACTTTAGTTGATTTAACCAACAATGAGAATTCATACGATACTTTTCGAATTTCTACGGATTAAAGCTCGCTCATTTTGATGAGTGTGACAACTTTAAGTTAACTTTGAAGACGATACACTCATGGTTTTAGTAAAAGATATATTCGCTACAGTTCGCTAGAGCATAACACCCCCAATCGAAACAAATAGAATATTCAACATCCCTCGTGCATTTTCATGCGCCATTGTAAATTGACGATCTCTTCTAACAATCTCCATCACGCAACTATTTTAGGTGTGTTAATGTCTGATCGTCATGAGCATGACAAAAGAATTGAAAAGTAAGTAAGTATGTAAGAATGTGACGCAATTCAGTCAATTCAATAATGGTGCAATTAGAAATCCAATCAAAGCTCGGTAGAAGAAGGACACAAAGTACACATTTTCTTTCACTTTTACGCGACATTTGAATTTGATCTTTATGCCGTTCTTCTGGTGCTGCTACAAAATCCGGATGCACAAAATCCAGAGGCGTCAAAATCCGGAGGCTACAAAATCAGGAGGCGTCAAAATCCGGTGGCGTCAAAATCCAGAAGAAAATAAAAAATCCGGATGACATCGTTATCCTTTGTCGCCTATTCGGCATTGGCAGTTGTGTGTCGATGAGGCACTGGTATGGTTTATGCGTAGTACGTTGACGGTGGGGCAGCGTGGAGCAATAAATGAACATGAAAATAAATCGTGAAAAAGGCGATTTGGTATTATATTTCATAATATTGAATATTGAATTTAATTTTAAATCGTCAATCTTCTTCTTTTGAAACTAGCAACCTGCAGATAGCAGAAAGCCGATTAACTGAGGCATCGTAAAACTGAGAGAACATGTTAAATACTCGCGACAGATTATTCACCGGTTCGAAAAGACCGTAATTCGAGCGATGCCTCGCAAGAACCATGAAACTTGTTTCTCTTAGTGCTCTAACTGGTGCATTAACCTCAAACCTCGAAGCCAAATCGGGAGCATATGCATATGCAGTGGTATTTAAAGCAGCTATAGTTTATTGATACAAATTGTATTGTAAATATGTATTAATGCGCCGCAGGCCAAGAAAAAAAAAGCGGGGTCGAGGGGCGGCGGCCCCCGCAAAGGGGGTCAAGGAGTAATATTCCCCTTGCGGGGTCTAAGGGGCAGAGCCCTTAGCGGGGTTTGGGGCAGAGCCCTTAGCGGGGTTTGGGGCAGAGCCCTTAGCGCGGTTTGGGGCAGAGCCCCATGCACATACGGCCGCCTGCAGGGCGTAACCAAGCCCGCCGCAGGCACAGGGGTGAGGGGGCAGAGCCCCCAATATTAAATATAATTAAGACCGTTTATTATTTACACCAAATAAATATATTTGCCAGTAGTATCATGGGCGCGCGGTAGCAATGCGCCCGTGACGCAAGTCTTACACGCCAAAAAATTCACAAGAAATTTTTTCGTAGACTAAGGAACATATATACAGGAACTTTTTGACTTCCCCCCCGAGCGACGTACCCCCCGGAAAATATTTTTCCCGGATTCTACGGAAAATTTTAGGCCGAAGTGCCTTTTCACTCATTAAAATCGGTTCAGTCGTTCCGAAAATATGAATTAAACAATTTTGCTATTTTGTATGGAAATGGACTCAAATCGAATATTTTTAACTAGTCAATTTGGTAAATCTTTCTTTCTTTCTTTCTTTGTGGCAATTTTTTTTTTGACGTTGTAAGGTTTTGAAAGTTTCATGAAATGTATTCCGTATCTCTAGAACTATGAGAGTTAGAAAGTTGGTTCCAAAGGCGAAGTTGTAGAGAATTAAATTTAAGCGAACACGTGTTTCAGGGTTTTGGGGAAATATGGCCCAATCCTGGTATATGGCCACTTCCATAATTAGGCAGGATGACCCAGATCTCCAGAACTATGCGAATTAGAAAGTTGGTTCCAAAGGCGAAGTTATAGAGAATTGAATTTAAGCGAACACGTGTTTCAGGGTTTTGGGGAAATATGGCCCAATCCTGGTATATGGTCACTTCCTTAATTAGACAGGATGAACCAAATCTCTAGAACTATGAGAGTTAGAAAGTTTGTTCCAAAGGCGAAGTTGTAGAAAATTAAATTTAAGCGTACACGTGTTTCATGGTTTTGGGAAAATGAGGCCTAATCTCGGGATAACGCCACTTCCAGATTCCAGAGGGATGATTCATACCTCTAGAACTATGGCAGCTAGAAAGTTGTTTACAAACTTACAAAAGTACTGATATCCGCAAAAAAAACCTCTAACAGAGGAGGTGTGACGCAAGTCTTTATGTCTGCTTACAAAAGCTGTGAAATCAGAAAAGTGTGACGCATTAATTATCTTAGGTAAAACTATTTTCTTCCAGTTACAAAAGTTCTGAAATCGGAGGGGGGTGACGCATTAAGCTTGGATTCGCAACAAACATTTTTAAACAAAATTATGTTGAGTTCAAAAAATTGCGTCACAAATGCCAGACCCAACGACGAAACAATTTTTCTGTACTTTCAGTTTTTACGCTGCGAAAATTTGACTTTTATTTCTTATTACATCGTTTAGGGTAAATTTTAATTTTTGCGTCTAAAAACTGAGTGTTGAAAAATTATTCCGCTGGTGGGTCTGGCATTTGTGACGCAATTTTTTGAACTCAACATAATTTTGTTTAAAAATGTTTGTTGCGAATCCAAGCTTAATGCGTCACCCCTTTCTTATTTCAGAACTTTTGTAAGTGGAAGTATATAGTTTTACCTTAGTTGATTAATGCGTCACACTTTTCTGATTTCACAGCTTTTGTAAGCAGACTTAAAGACTTGCGTCACACCTCCTCTGTAAGAGGTTTTTTTTGCTTAAATAATTCACACCAATATATAATATTGATTGTGAATAATATTAGCGTTGCTGTAAGCAATGACTGAATATTTTATTAGAAATAATATGTGCAAAAGTATTAGTTCGCCCAAAAACATTTTTTTCTATCCGTGTATGACTGCACCGCAGAAGTGAAGTTCAATTCAATTTGTAAACAATGTTTTGTAATAATTTGATACGTTGGAATAAGGGGCTACGTGTGAAAGCGACATTGTTATAAATGTACCGGAAGCTACAAAATCCGGAGGCTACAAAATCCAGACCCAACAACATCATCAGGATTTTGACGCCTCTGGATTTTGACGCCACCGGATTTTGTAGCCTCTGGATTTTGACGCCAACGGATTTTGTAGCCTCCGGATTTTGACGCCTCCGGATTTTGACGCCTCCGGATTTTGTAGCCTCCGGGTTTTGTAGCCTCCGGATTTTTCGTCCGGATTTTGACGCCTCTGGATTTTGTGCCTCCGGATTTTGTAGGGGAGCCCGTTCTTCTACCGAGCTATTCACTCAATCGATCTACGACGTTGTTCCAGGTGCGGGTCTGCTTAACTTATGCTTTATACCAATTTTAACACTCCATGAAACAATCTCACAATCTTAAGTTCATATAGCTGTCAGCAAACCAAAACGGTGCACTTGTTTCGTTATTGGTAAAACTACCATTTACCTGTTCATATCATGCGCTGCTATTACACTTACTATTCATGGCAATGTTCCGTTTCTTCGTCAAATTTGAGAATTGACATGTTTATGGTTCCAATTTATTTCCATCAGACTTTTATGTACTACATTTATACCCACAAATAGCAAGAGTATTGACTGGTAACACAACTCAATAAAAATTTTAGTGTCAAGCATTAAAATACTTGGAAATTGTTTATTGTTGTATCGTCAATAATTAGACCCGTACGAAAAGCAAAGTTCTTCGAAAAGATGTCTATTGCGTTTACCACGACGTTTGTCAATATTCGAATTTCGACTCAAGAGTTGGTTGGTTTTTCGTTTTGGGGTTTAGACAAGGGAAATCTGCAAATAAAATTCTCCGTCCGTCTACACTTTAACTCGATTAAAACTTAACAGATTTTCAAAATCTTTTTTCCCTGAAAGGTAATCGAAAAAGCTTTTATAATGTGAGCATTGTCGGACCAAGGGTGAAAGGTCTAGGAATGTCCGACAATTTAGTCTAGTTTCGAAGAAACGGTGGAAAAAGTGGTCAAAAACGTGCTTGTTGAAGGTTTTTGAAACTTTTTGACTTACGTCTCTGCGAAATCGCACTGAAATTGCTCTTCAAGGTTTTGAATATTACTAATTATAAAAGTCAAAAGTTTGTCTGTTTGTCTGTCGGTTGTATGGTTTTAAAATTATTTTCGAATGTGTGGGAGTTAGACCATATGTTTATTCGGCAAAGTCTTAGAGTTTTGTTAGTAAAAGTCACCAGTATTGGTGAAAATGTCGGGTAGTTGGACATTGGGTCAATTTTTATGGTTTTAAAAGTATTTGGGAAGGTATCAGAAACAGACGATAGGTTTCTTTTGCAGAGTTTTGTGAGTAGAAGTCACCAGTATTGGTGAAAATGATGGACAGCTCGGGGGTAATCGGTTGTATGGGGAAATGGTAGTACGGGGAAAACAGTAGTGAGAAGAAAATGGTAGTACGGTGGAAACGGTTGTACGGGAAACAGTAGTGCGGTGGAAACGGTTGTGCGGGGGAAATGGTAGTACTGGGAAAACAGTAGTGAGGAGGACGGGAGAAACGGTTGTGCGGGGAAATAGTAGTACGGTGATAACGTTTGTACAGGGAAATGGTAGTACGGGAGAAATGATAGTACGGGGGAAATGGTAGAACGGTGAAATGGTAGTACGCGGAAAACAGTAGTGAGGAGGAAATTGTTGTTGGAGAAACGGTTGTAAGGGTAAATAGTAGCACGGTGATAACGTTTGTACAGGGGTCGGTAGTACGGAGAAAATTGTAATACGGGGAAAAGTGTTGTATGGTGGAAACGGTAGTACGGGTGAAACGGTAGCACGGGGAAAACGGTAGTATAGACGTAATGACAGTATGTAGCAAACGGTAGTTCGGCAAAACGGTTTTACGGGAAAATGGTAGTACGGGGGAAAACCAGATTTGCGTAAGCTTATGGTAACTACTAAAATACTACTAAATCCATTTCTTATTCATCTAAATCTAACTTTGCACACCCTTGCATACATTTTAGTATTAATGTCGCAAATCTCCGACCTAGCGGACAAGAATGCTTAATGTCCGCGTAGCCCCTAGGGGCGGGGGTATTTACTAGTGAAATATACGGGCATCATAAAATCACGAAAATTAAATTAGTGTAAATCGGTTGATTGGTTAGTGTAGGCCCAACTCACGCTACTCGACCCTAGACGATATTTAGTGGTTTTTCATGAATGTGCCTTTGATGGTGAACTTTGGAAAGGATTTTATTGGCTATCCCATCCGAAAGTTTGCATTACATGTATGTTTACCCCCTTTGAAAACCATACATTACATGTAATGTTTTTTTTACCTCACTCGAAAGTTTTACCTCAGTAATGAAAACAAAAGTGTGACCTCACTAGTCAAAAAGCTCACAAAATGCGGTACTAGTAAAAATGCGGATTATTATTAATATAAACATACATGTAATGCTCAACTTTCGGATGGATACGCAATCAAATTCACTTTTGAGGCATAAAGCATGTAAAATGCAATACGTGACAGGGAAAATTTTTTTTGGAGCGTGTGATTGTAGTGCTCGCTTTCAGCTCGCGCTACAACGCTCACACACCCAAAAAATTTTTTCTTCCTTGTGACGTAAATAACTAATACAGTGGACCCTGCTACATAATTCATTACCTCGGACACAACTCGCCAACCTACTCGTGTTACTTTGAGCAACTCGCTTTGAAAACTGACATTTTGACTCGTGAAGTTACATATCCGAGCCGAAGGCGCTACACTCGTCAAAATAACGTTTTCAAAGCTTGTTGATCAAAAAAACACTCGTAAGTTTGGCTCTTATGACAAAATTGTGTCCTCATGTAATGAATTACTTTCGGAGGGTCCACTGTAATATACTATTACACCGCTGCTTCGGACGGGGTTTTCAATATTTCCTTTTCAGCAATTTCCAATCCAATTTAATGTCGACGTAATATCACACACTTAAGAGTTAAAGCAATATTTACTCATTGTTAAATACATCAAAGCCTTTTTGCAACATCTATTCTGATGCGCACGGGTCCTTTGCATATGTTTTTTGATTGAGTTTTGGTGCATTGACTTTGTGGTGCTAGACGACGGCCCATTGGTTTTATTGAGACAAACAACTCATGCTCCAAGATTGATATTTGTTTTAAAATTGAACAGCTTTCATTGATAACATAGGAAAAATTGTGTTTACGAACAGGAATCGAGGAAGGTGTAGGAAACAGTTCCCGAAACATGAGTACTTTTTTTTCACGTACTTATAGCAGCCACTTGATTTTACATCAACTATTTTACGCTATCCAAGTCAGATAGATCAGATTCATAACGTGCTAGTTAGTAACGGTTGACTTTACTGTCACAGTTTGTAGTGATAAATCGTGTTTGGCTCGCATGGTTCTAAACTGAAAATATATTACGCGTCACCTGAGTTTGGGGACAATTAATACAAAAATTGGTGATCGACTTTGTAAAAGTGAACATCGTCGAGTGTTGTATGTATGAAATTGTCCCGACACACGATCTATTGTATAATAGTGTACTATAACTGTCTCAAGGTAATGATTCATTTTCGCGGGGTGCTGTGAGTAAAGTACTTTACAGTCACAGGTATGTATACCAAAAATATACGAAATTGAATCGGTAATGTCTGTTTTGAATGAAAGACAATGGCCGTCATCAAAAATAAACGTATATAAATATAGAAATGGGTAGAATGAGCGGGTTGACCTTTTTTCGGAACCCGACCCGACCCGAACCCGACGAGATCAAATTTCTCGAAACCCGAAGCCCGCATCCCAAGAATTTTCGAAGCCCGAACCGACCCGAACCCGACCCGATCAAAATTTTTGAAACCCACAAATCGAAAATTTTCGTAACCCGAAGCATGCTTTCAGATGTTGATCGAAGGTTAGTAAAATGTCACTGCATTCTTTACGGACTTTAAAAAAAATCGTGTAAGAAATTAGTACACTTAATGAATTTTTACTCAACTATCCACGGGAACGAATGTTTTATCCGATCTTGGAATCTGAGTCAGAAATTTAACCCTGATGATGGTGACAACCGAAACCGTGGTCGAAATTTAAAGTTATATTATTGGACCCGTACGAAGTACAAAGGTCCCATACGTTTACTGCAAACAATTTTAATGTATCATGGGGTAGATCCAGGTTGGGATATACATTTATTATAGTCTAAATGACGAATCGGTAATAAAGAAAATGTCCGTATGTCTGTCTGTCTCCACTTTTTTTCCAAATGGCTCAACCGATCATCCTGAACTTTTTTTCCCTGAAAGGTACATGGCTCCCATGATTCAAGTTCGAAGATGAGCAAAATCGGCCAAGTAGTTTCGGAGATATGGTCGAGGAAGTGACCAAAAACATGGCTCGGTGAAGCTTTTTCGCAAATATCTCAGCAAGTAAAGCATGGAAATTCCTCATTTTGGTGTCAAATGAAAGCATTTGATGTCACAAAACTGGGAAAGTTTTTTTGTGGGAATCATGTCAGGGGTCTGGGCACTGGGACCAATAAAATGGACGAAATTGAGATTCTTGGCCATATTCGAAAACAGTTTTTCATCTATATTTCCTCAACTATGCAACATGGAGATTTACTGTCAAAGTTGTAGAGAATTAAATTTTAAGAATGCGTGTTTCAGGATTTTGGGGAAATATGGTCCAATCCTGGTATATGGCCTCTTCCATAATTGGGCAGGATGACCCGAATCTCCAGAACTATGAGAGGTAGAAAGTTGCTTCCAAAGACAAAGTTGTAGAGAATAAAATTTTAGAGAACACGTGTTTCAGGGTTTTAGGGGAAAATGACTTAGTCCTTGGATATAAGCTTTTCTAGATTTGAATGGTCTGAGACGTACTTCGGTAGGGCTTTTGACATTACCTTGGGTAATTTCTATGGATCTTTGAAATTCTTACAGTTATAAAAGAACAGAAAACGTTGGATTGTTTACTTATTTGTATATTCGAGTCTCTTTGCCACATGTATTCTGTTTGCCACATCTATTCTGACACGTACGGGTCTTTGGTTATGTTTATTAATGATCTTCCTCAGCGGTTAACTCACTGCAAATGCCATCTTTTTGCTGATGATTTTCAGGTGTATAGAGCGATTCATGAGGACAGCGTCTCTGCTGATATTCATATGTTGAATTCTGACCTAGCGGCGGTGAAGACTTGGGCGAAAGAAAACAGGTTGATGTTGAATGCTGGCAAGACAAAGGCCATGGTTGCTTCAACCAGCAGCTGGGTGAAAGATATTCCAGAGATAGAATTTGGCCTTCGGAATATGTGGCCGAAAGCTCGTTTTATTCCTCAAGAAGCTCCTTGTCAAGTCTCTCCTAATACCACATCTTACCTACTGCTGCTCTGTTTTTGGTGAGCTGAGTGCTAGCACTAAGAAACATTTTTATGAAACCCTTCAATGCATGTATTAGGTTTGTCTGCGGTATTGGCAGATACGAGTCCGTGTCGAGTTTTAGCAATTATCTTCTCGGAGCAGATTTATTCACATACTTTGATTATCTCACCTCTACCTTCCTGCATAAAATTATCTTGTCGAAAGAGCCGACATATGTTTATGAGATGCTTAACTTTGGTTCATCTTTTCGTACGTTTAATCTGTTACTGCCACGCAATGACAGAGACGAAGTTAATTGTTCTATGTTTGTTCGTGGAGTGGCGAAATATAACGCACTGCCTGGTGCGATAAAATGCAGGCTATCGTTAACTGGCTTTAAGCGTGCGTGCAGGGAATTCTATGGCCTGGGAAGCCGGAATTAATCTGCACACCTCTCTAACACTACACTACCTCTTATTTTTCTCTCTGCACACGACATTACGACATTGCCTATGAAAACTCATGCCCGGACCAGAAAGCTATTCCAAAGAAGGGCGGTAAACTCTGGTGTAGAGAGATCGAAAAGCTCAGACTTTTTGCGAGAAGATCATGGAACAAAGCCATGAGAATGGGTCACTTACAAGGCTGCCCAAAAGGCTTTCAGGAAAGCAGTTTGGAGGAGGGCCAGAGAAGCATGGAAGGGATTTTATGCGGAAATGGAACATGTTCCAGATTATGCCAGAATCCACAAGATCCTTGCCAAAGGCTCTAGGCTACCTACGAGCTCTTTAAGAAAACCAGATGGGAGCTTTACAGGGAGTGGCTGTGAGACGGCCAAGCACTTGCTGGAAGTTCACTTTCCTGGCTGTGGAGAAGATAAATCCGAAACTAGGTTGCCAAACATCGTTCCCCCGACGGAAGAGGATTGGTCGCTAGCCAGGAGAATCATCACCATGGAAAGGTTAAGGTGGGCTACAGGCAAATTTAAGCCGTATAAATCAGCTGGCAGTGATGGTATCTTTCCAGCTCTGCTGAAAGAAAGTGGAGAGATTCTGCTGAAGCCGCTGTGTGAGATACTACGTAGCTCCCTAGCCCTAGGTTACGTTCACACCAAGTGGGAAAAGGTGAAGGTTACGTTTATCCCTAAGCCAGGAAAACCATCGCATTTCACTGCCAAGGACTTCAGACCGATCAGTCTCACGTCTTTCGTCATGAAAACGCTTGAGAGACTGATAGATTTCTACATCAGGGATGAAGTTCTGGCGGTTTTCCCGCTACACTCGAATCAGCATGCTTACCAGTCAGGCAAATCCACGGATTCCGCCCTGCACAGGCTGGTAGCAAAGGTTGAAACATCATTCTCGATTGGAGAGGTGGCACTGGGATGTTTTATGGACATTGAAGGTGCCTTCGACAATACGAATTTTGATGTTATTCGCCGATCGCTCGAGGAGAGAGGAGTGGGATGTGTGGTAGTTAGGTGGGTAAGTAGCATGCTCAGAGATAGGACTGTTGAGGCGGAGGTTTTTGGTCACAAAGAAAATCTCTGGGTTGCGAAAAGCTGCCCTCAGGGCGGGATTCTATCGCCTTTGTTGTGGTGTATAGTGATAGACTCTCTCATCAGAAAGCTGAACGACGAAGGAATCTATGCGCAGGGCTATTCGGATGACCTGACGATTTTAGTTAGAGGAAAATTCTAGAGCACAATGTGAGTTTATTCCGGAAAACAAGTATCGTACGATAAATACATTTTAAGGGTTACCAAATGAAACTTGGTACTAAACATTATTAAGAGTGAGTTTAATTTCTAATTACTAACAATGGGTGACAGAGTTAGAACAGCTTTGAGAGTGGTCGTGAGATGGTGCCGTGAGAACGGTCTGAAAATCAATCCGTCCAAAACAGATCTTATGCTATTCAGCAGAAGGCGCTCAGGATCAAATTTGGTCGGTGAAATCAGGCTCTTCGATAAGGTGCTGGATTTAGCTCCGCAGGTGAAATACTTTGAAGAGACGCTTGATAGCAAGCTAAATTGGATTGCTCATGTCAAGGATAAGGCGCAGAAGGCGGTAGCGGCTTTTTGGCTTTGTAGGAACTCCTTCGGGAGAAACTGGGGCCTACCGTCAAAGGCAATTCTGTGGATTTATGAGGCTGTGATAAGGCCGATGATTAGCCACGGTTGCGTAGCGTGGTGGCCAAGGCTAGATGTGGAATGCGCTAGGAAACTGTCAAGTGAGATTCAAAGGCTAGTGTGTATTTGTACCACGGGCGCTATGAAAACCACCTCAACCCTAGCGATGGAGACGCTGCTGACTCTGCCTCCTATCGATATTGTAGTTAAAGCGAAAGCTTTTGCCACGGCTGATAGGCTGATGCAGAATGGCATGTGGACTCCGAATTTTCACATTGGGTATGGTAAGATTGCAACGATAATATCAATCCCGGTGTTTGAAATGCCGAGAGACGATATGGCTGTGGTAACCTGTGAAGGAGTAGGTGCTGGTGTATACGGCATGGGCTCTGGAGAGGGAAATTGCTTCTATCTGGGGGCTCTTGCCAGTGTGCTCAAAGCGGAGATCTTCGCGGTGCTGTCAGCAGCTCGTGAGACTCTGCCTGTTGGAACGCACGGCAAGAGAGTGCTTATCTGTTCGGACAAAAAGGAAATGATCAAGGCGCTGATGTCGCCTAGAGTGACCTCCAAGCTAGTGAAAGAGTGCAGAGATTGCCTGAACGAAATGGGTCTGAGGAATCAGATCACTTTAGTTTGGGTACCTGGGCACTCTGACGTGGAGGGGAATGAAAAAGCTGAAGAAGCTCTCGGTCTCGGTTTTTGCCGATTACTCGATGTGCGCGTGTAGAAACGCTGGGGAACTGGGTGATGAGGAGGCATGTGGAGCGCTGGGAAGGATATTATGGTGGTATCCACACCAAGCGCTTTTTCCCGAGACCTAATGTGAAATGGGACAAATCTCTGCTAGGGATGGACAGGAATCGCATCAAGAGAGTGGTAGGTGCGATCACTGGACATTGCGGGCTGAATGGACACTTGAAAAAGCTTAGGCTCTTAGCGACCTCTATGTGTGCGTGCGGCTTAGAGGAAGAACGGGATTTCATGTATTATGTGAATGTCCCAGTTTCTTCCAACTGAGGCGCAGGTTGCTGGGAGGGTATGTTGTAAGACCGTCCGAAGTTGCTAACTTAGAACCAGCTACTTTGAGCAAGTTCTTGGAGGCGACCGGGAGGTTTAACTAACTTGAGTGAGGAAGCTGATTTAAATGATGAACGGGAAAGGAACAAAGGATCGTCAGATCTGTGTTTCAAGATTGGTAAAACGATCGTCCCAAGCTGATAAATCTAAATCTAATCTGTTTGTTTCTGATCAATCATCCTCATCCTTATTCATCCTAATCATATAACAGACAACCAGGGAGACGCCTCTTTGAAATGCGATCCGTTCGATGGAGTTCTACGATGCATTTGGCTCCTGCTTTTAATATTTTTTCTTCTTTTCCTTTTTAGTGATCTTTTGAACAATGAGTTAAGAATTTATTTTCTATTGTGTAAATGTATTTGCTTTTTATTTGTACCGCGACACATATATGTAATTTAAAAAGGTTTTACGGCTTTAAACATATATTTGGCATAATAAAGAATCGTCATCATCAAAAAATCTTACTTGACCAAATATGTAATAAACTATTAAAGTTTTCTTCGAAACCGAACTTATCTGTATGGACGATAAGGACTGCCTTAAAAAATTCAAAATTGGTAACGGTCTGTCCACTAGATTTCGAGTGACGAGAATTTACATATAAAATTAAATTTGAAAAATTCCACGAATGTTATACGATGAAATGTGCCACACAAACAGCATTTTACTGAGAATACAACATCACCCTTAATGACACCTCAAAATTGTGTAATATTCAAATCTTATCTTTAATTTTCCCGAACCTTTAACCAAATAATACAATTCTGTAGAAATTCAAAATAGGACTCTGAACGGCATGAACATATTAAGATTGTAATACGATTTCGTTGAATATATGTACATACCTATATATGAATACACATTACATATATAATTTTTTTGAATGAAAAATGTGATCAACCCATCGACTATATGTTGTCACATCTTATCTGCCAGTAACGCGTTTCATTCATTTCACCGAACCCATCAATGCGTTGTACAATCCAATCCTTATTATTTTGTTTAATTCCATACACGCTAACCACCCGAAAACTCTCCTCCTACCATATACATCTAATAAAATCAACGAAAATATATTAGGATATAATGCGTAACATGGTACAAAGCATGTTATTCAAATTAGATGTAAATCTTCTTTCGTACTTGAACATTTTCAGACTTAACGGTGTGTATGTGTGCTCCTTAAAAATCTCATTATAATTCGAAGAATATTTAGACGCACATGGAAATAATTTTCTGTTAAACATGTTGTTATTCAAAATACCAAACTGAGAAAAAAAAATTGTATTTACATGGGGTTACGCTTCAATATTTATGTAATTCTCGAACATACACCACGCTATTTTTTAGTATACACGCAAATCTTTTCCTTCTTTTGTTAAATTATAATTGAGAAGCTGATTACAATTACCCCTTGACTGTAATTAATTCAACACGTAGTAATTCGTTTTTACAAAACATATGCTTTTCATTAAATGCTGATGTTATGAGGAATTGTTATCAAATTGTGTGTAGGAATCCATTCTTCTTCTGAATTTTGTTCGATTTTTCAGCATTTTGAAAGTAAAACCAGACCCACCACTTCAATTTGAAAACTCTTAAAAGCTTTGGTAAAACAACTGCTATTATGACGACACAATTCTACCCCCAATCAAAAAATCACGTAGCGTTTACATAAAGAGGGTAAACAGTCGTAGTTATGGGCCTTTCATAAAAC
The DNA here is from genome assembly GCA_029228625.1 of Pseudolycoriella hygida. NCBI lineage: Eukaryota > Metazoa > Arthropoda > Insecta > Diptera > Sciaridae > Pseudolycoriella > Pseudolycoriella hygida. Next base: position 111,248,853 of record CM055406.1, on the reverse strand, counting down.
TCATGCTCCTAAGGCAGCCCCAATCGAAGCATAAACTAAGCGCACCCGTACGATCCTCTATAAAGCCTGCGTCCGGTCTGTCGTCGCAAGGAATCCCGATGAATGTAATAAAATCTGGCAATGCATGCAAGCAATCGTTGCTATTTAATACCCTTTTGCTAAAAGGAAATTAGAATTGTTCACTGAAACAGTCAATAATTTGAGAATTTTTTTATACTTTTTTGGGAAATTTTGATTTCAATCCCTCACAACGCTCATAACCGGTTGAAAACAAATCCATTGTGTTACATTATCCGATACGAAAAATATTTGTTCCACCCCTTTCTTGTTGAGCGCTTGGAGGGCCTTTACGAGGGTAGCTCTAGTGCATATCTCAGCCATCACACTTCGCAGAAAATACAAATTAGTGCCAAAATGAAGGTATTGGAGCCTAATAAAGATTGAAATTTAAAAATAAAAATTTTGCTGAGCAGACAATCCAAAATTTCGAATTTTCAACTTGTCTGGAAAGAGATGCCCTTCATCATCATTAGGGTGGAGCGTTTGGAACTTTTGATTTTTAATTCACAATGGACATGGTTTTCCACATCCTTCAGGGCCCCCAGATTACGAATATATCAGCCGTTTTTTTTTTAACTGACGTTTTAAGGGTACCGACCGAGCGATTTCCGAGTAGAGAATTTTCGTCGTGTAAAGGCTTCCCCAAGCAGTCACTGCGCGGAAGCTCCGAAAGATACGTTATAGGTGTCTTCAGAGAAAATGTCAGGATCAGTCCAAAGTTTATTTTCTCTGGCCTCAAATCTCATAAAATGTATTTTTTTCGTCGAAAAACAATTTTTTTCCTTGTTCGAAGTTCAAACAATATATTGTGGGTCCAAAGATGAAGAAACAGCAGTTTTCATCCCAGTTGGCACTTAAAACGTAACCAAATTCGATATTTGAAGCGCACATGTCTGAACCCATTTTCAACGGTATCTCATTCCATTTTCTTTAAAATGACACTCTATAAATGACACCAAGTGGCCCGAAGGTAGCCGAGGGTAGCCGAAGGTGACACGAAGTGTTCTAAAGGTATCCGAAGGTGACACGAAGTGATCCGAATGTAGCCGAAGGTGACACAAAGTGTTTCGAAGACAGCCGAAGGTGACATGAAGTGTTCCGAAGGCAGCCGAAGGTGACACGAAGTGTTCCGAGGTGTTCCGAAGGCAGCCGAAGATGACACTAAGTGTTCCGAAGGTAGCCGAAGGTGACACGAAGTGTTCCCAAGGTAGCCGAATGTGACACGAAGTGTTCTGAAGGTAGCCGATGGTGACACGAAGTGTTCCGAAGGTAGGCGAAGGTGACACAAAGTATTTCGAAAGTAGCCGAAGGTGACACGAAGTGTTCCGAAGGTGACACGAAGTGTTCCGAAAGCAGCCGAAGGTGACACGAAGTGTTCCAAAGGCAGCCGAAGGTGACACGAAGTGTTCCGATGGTTGCCGAAGGTGTTGAAGAAAAATTTTTTTCGTTAAGAAAACTTTTTTTGGAGAAAATTTTTTTTCAAAGAAAAATTTTCTTGGAGAAAAATTTTTTACGGAGAAAAATTTTTTTCGGAGAAAATTTTTTTTGTGGAAAATTTTTTTTCAAAAAATAGCAATTGAGTGAGTCTGCTTCCAAAATTAATGATATCGCTTGAGGTGACGCTATCGCTGTTATCAGCAAAAGTTTGTTTGAATAGAACCTTGTGTTCAAAGCTTTAATTTCCTGGAAAATTACAGCGTTGTTTTCAAAACAAAATTACGTTGTGTTAAAAAATTGCGTCACAAATACCGGACCCACTAACGGAATAATTTTTCAACACTTTCAGTTTTTACACGCAAAAATTTAATTTACCTTTACCTATGCAATAAGAAACAAAAGATAAATTTTTGCAGCGCAAAAACTGAAAGTACAGAACAATTATTTCGTCGTTGGGTCCGGCATTTGTGACGAATTTTTGAATCGAATGTGAAAATATATAAAAAACATATGAAGGGACCCGTGCGTATTAGAATAGATATGGCAATCAGAGTTGATGTTACGAAAAGACTCGAACGTATTTAAGTAAATATTGTCCTACGTTGACATTAAATTGTATTGAAAATTGCCGAGAGGGCAATATTGAAAAACCCATCCCAAGAAACGATGCAAAAAAAGCCTTCCGAAAGTACAAAATTGACCCCCAAATAGACAAAAATGTTCATCTCAACTTTTTCGACAACATAGGAAAAAACCATTTCTTTTCTAGGGCCGACATTAGGACCTCAGGCATCGGACAAATACTTACACAGACAAAAATATTTCGCTCCATTTTCTCTACAACATAGTGAAAAACCATTTTTTTGTCTAGGGCAGACCTTAGGCAAACAGAGTTGATGTTACGAAGAGACTCGAACGTATTTAAGTAAATATTGCCTTATCTCTTAAGTGTATGAAATTGCGTCCACATTAAGTTGTATTGGAAATTGCCGATAGGGCAATATTAAAAAACCCGTCCGAAGAAACGGTGTACCTTTCCGAAAGCACATAATTGACCTCCAAATATAGCAAAATGTTCTACTCAATTTTCTCTACAACATAGAAAAAACCATTTTTTGGGCTAGGGTCGACCTTAGCACCGACCTAGGGCCCTAAGTAGAGACCTCGGACACACAATTCCATAGCCAAAAATGTTTCCCTCAATTTCCTCTGCAACATAGCAAAAAAAAAATTTTTCGGATAGGGCCGACCTTAGGACCGACATGGTCCACTTGAGCCCTAATCACAGGCAAACGTTTCTTTTATAAACTGTCGGTCATGCCTACATCTTTCAAACAAAAAGAAATTTTGAAAATCGGAAAAAATTTACTCGAGTTACGTACAAAAGACCAAAAATCATTTGGGCCGAAAGTGCCCAGATTCAATCCTATAAAGGGTTTTTCGATTACCCTTTAGGGACAAAAAGTTTTTGAAAATCGGTTGAGTTTTACTCGAGTTATCGTGTTGACAGACGGACGGACGGACGTACATTTTTTTTTATTGCTGATTCGCAAGGTTGGGTTAGCGTCGCTATTCACTAGCGTCGCTACTAGCGCCGCTAATAGCGAAGCTAATATTGCAAACATCTCGCTAGTAGCGACTAGCGCTCGCTAAAACTGCTTTAGCGAAACGTTTTCGCTAGTCGCTAACGCATTCGCTAGTTTTATGGACTAAAATATATGAATTTCGGTACTAAATCTTTTGATGAAAAAATAGAAACATAATTTAAGGAAAGATTCAATGGACAAATCGGTCTGCAACGACTCGAAGAAAGAACCAGAAAAGGATCGTTCTGATATACAACATTTCAAGACGTTTCGGCTACTCAGATGCAGGATTCTCAGGTGGGTTTATCTAGTCCATCGCTTTGTAAAGCAGAAGTGCTTCTGAACAATTATATGTCTAACGACAATACCAAAATGAGTTCTTTCAAGGACTATCCTCAAATCAGACGTTTACTTATAAAGTACAACACCACAAATAACGGTAGTGCCGCGTGTGAACGACTATTTAGCTTAGTAAAATACGTTTTGCGAGCTGACCGTTGCCAAATTAGCAACGAAAACTTTGAGGCTCAACTCATTTTGAAATCTAATCTATTCTCATCGACAATGAGAGCAAAATAAATTCATTTTATATTTATTACAAGAAAAATAAATCAAGATTTATATCGGATAATCCTCTCGCATTTTTTAGTGAGCAGAAAATCGATATTTTTTTTCTTTAAAGTTACAATTTAATTTATCGAAAAATTAGCGACCGCTACTAGCACACTAGTTTTTCTTTAGACTAGCGAATCAGTTAGCGACGCTAGTATTTTTTGAAACTAGCGTTAGCGTTAGCGTCGCTAAAAAAATGACTAGCGAGCACAACCTTGCTGATTCGTCATCTAAGGACCATGATCGGTGCTCCCCCCTGCTACCGGGTACAAATTCGACTGGTTACAAATGTCGTGGTAAACGCAAAAGACCCCTTTTCGAAGAACTTCGTTCTTCGTAACGGGTCTAAAAATTTGTTCATTTTGAAGCTTTAAGCGTCACCCAAATTGATATCAATTGTTTTGGAACAAGGAACAAGGACTTGCATCATATTTCCCTTTTAAAAGGGTTTTTGTTGTGAATTTATAGTGGGCAATTTTTGAGTTTTAGCGATCATTCTTCCATTTTCTACAGCCATTACTTTTTCAGAATTGAATTGGTCGGTCTTTTCCACCTGTCAAAATTGGATTTTAAACGTCAAAGTCTTCAAAGCTATAAAGCAAAAGAATCTAATAAGACGAGTGATAAATCTACTTATCTAAATGCTTTATGTTTAAAATGTCATTTTGACCGTCTTTCTGTCTACAACACAGCACGCAGTCAAGACTGATCTTTTAGACCCGTCCTTTGGACTGAACTCGTGCCCTAAGGACGGTCCCATCTTTTTTCTGAAACACCGCAAATAAGACGCAATTTTGTAAGCACAACTCCTAATTTTGTTACAGGAAGAGAATAATTTTGCTTATGGAAGCTTAATGCGTCACACATGATATCATTATTTTTGTAAGCTGACAAAAATGACTTGCGTCACACCTCCACTTTTGGCGAGGATTTTTTGTGCGGAAATTTGTAAATTTGTAAATTTATTTCTCTACAAATATACATTTCCCCTAATAATTTTGCAAAAAAAAAATTATCAAAAAAAGTTTAACCAAAAAATTTTTTGAAGTTGAAAAAAGTTCTAGAGAAATTCCTCTTCATCCCAAAATGACAAAAGGAAGCGACAATTTCGTAACTCAATTACGAATGGAGAGAATGGCCGAATTACAATGAACGAAAATAATTTGCACATTTATATCTTTTTAGACCCGTACGAAAAACGAAGGGGTTTTATGCGTTTACCATGACATTTGTAACCACCCCAATTTCGACCCGGGAGTAGGGGGGAGCATCGGTCATGGTCCTTAGGTGACTAATAAGCAATAAAACTATATGAAGGGACCCGTACGTATCAGAATAGATGCGGCAAACAGAGTTGATGTTACGAAAAGACTCGAACGTATTTAAGTCAATATTGCCTTAACTCTTAAGTGTATGAAATTACGTTCAAATCAAATTGTAATGGAAATTGCCGAGAGGGCAATATTGAAAAACCCGTCCAAAGAAACGGTGTAAGAAAGGCCTTCCGAAAGTACAAAATTTACCCCCAAATAGACAAAAATGTTCATCTCAATTTTTTCTACAACATAGCAAAAAACCATTTTTTTTTGTCTAGGGGAGACCTTAGAACCGACCTAGGGCCATAAGGAAATGCCTCGGACACATACTTCCATAGACAAAAATGTTTTCCTTAATTTGCTCTGCAACATAGCAAACATTTTTTTTTTGTTAGGACCGACCTTAGGACAGCTCTGAGGCCTACTTCAGCCCTAATCACAGGCACCGGGTCCAAATTTGTTTTTAAATATAATTCGGTACTTAATTACCTCTCAAATAGAAAAAGAATCAACAAAATCAGCTAGGATTTATCCAATTTATGTAAGCAACACGTTGGGCCCAAGTAGAAACTCAGTTTTAGGGTCCTGACTGAGTCCAAGGGTTTCTAATCAAAACAATTTCTTCCATAAAACGGGAGAGAGGTATAGACCTTTCGATCAAAAGCCAATTCGAAAATCGGAAAAGATTTACTCGAGTTATGTACAAAAAACAAAACTCGAGTTATGTACAAAATTTCAACAAAATCGTCGGAGCCGTTTTCGAGTTCTTAAAATTTCAGAAAACAAGGGAAGAAGACAAAAGTAAGAATTTGTCGAAATCGGTCAGTTAAAAATATACGATTTTCACTCATTTCTATGAAAAATGAAAATTTCAAAAATTCAGATTTCCGGATGGACAGAACCGATTTTATTGAATAATAATATGAAAAAAATATTTTCAGGGGGGGAGGGAGTCAAAAAGTTCCTGTCCACGAAAAAATGTTCTTGTAAATTTTTTGGCGTGCAAGACTTGCGTCACGCCCCCTGTACTACCGTAGAGCCATCTTAAGATTTTTGTTCCTTGAAAGTTATCGAAAAAAAGATTTTGGATTGCAGATGGGCATTTTTGAGCCAAAAGCCGCTAACCTAGAACCGCTTATGACTTCGTGCTTTATGTTTTTTGTACATAGCTCAGTAAATATCATCCGATTTTATAAATCTATTCATTCCCTAGGGAAAAACCAACAAATTATGAACGAAAATGTGGTGGATGTGGGCTCTCGAACTTAGATTACGCCCACCGTCTAGTGTCCTCAACGCGTTTTTTTCTTAAGAAATCTGGTAAATTCCATCCGATTTTCTTTATTACTTTTTTCTTTTTGAGGTAACTAATACCTAGATGTATTTAAGCCCTGGCTTTCGTTATGTTGTAGAGAAAACAGGAGGAGAACATTTTTGTCTACAGTAGCATACGTCCGAAGTCTTTCCAAGCGTCAGTCCGAACCCAATTTTCTGTTGAGCAATTAGTTTTTGAAGAAAAATAAAAGTTTTTTATTTGCTCTCAACATTACTTGCAACGAACGTTTGAGCGATTGAGGTTTAATTGAATGCGTTATGAACGTACGAGTCTCTGCTTATGTTTGTCATTTTTTTATCAAATCAATGACGCGTCACGTATACATAATACATGCATAAAATATTGGATGTGCTTGAACGAAAACTTATGCTTGGGATCGTTCTCTAGCAAAACAACTGTTAATCGTAAAAACCACAGAAAATGCATTTAAATGAAGGAAATAATAAATTTGCATCGAAATTCAAATATTCATAACTCTTGAATAATGCCCATTTAAAACACAGCAATGGCGCAATTCAATTGAGAAAATGATTGAGATTTAAGTTTATTCAAAGCTTATTTGGATTTCGAGAGAAAAAAAAGTCCAGTAAGACTTTTCAATTCTCGGTGAAAACTTAAGAAGTTTAAGTGCTACACATTTGAAACCCCACTCGTAAACTTTATCTTTGCATTAAGTTTAGAAGAAAACTTAAACATCGTTCAAAGTCACAGTAAGTTTTCATTTCTACTTATGGAGTAGTCGGAGTCGACAGATTCATACACGGTACATTTGCATTTTAAAGAAACATGAGGCTACGCAGACCCGTACGATTCTCCATAAAGGTTGAATCAACGCAAATTCGCCAGTCATGATTTTTTTAAAATTACTGATTACGTCCTTATTAAATTTCAATAGAACGAACGTGCCATGCCATTGGTTAAAAGAAAAATGGGCGCGAGGGGAACTATCGTTGAATCGTTGTAACATGCGAAATGTCTGAAAGTAACTTCAAATTTTTCTCGTTTTTTTGTACCTTACCGCTTCTCCTGTACTCATCTTCACCCGTACTTACCTTCGCCCGCACTCACCTTCGCCCGTATTCACCTTCGCCCGTACTCACCTTCGCCCGTACTCACCTTCGCCCGTACTCACCTTCGCCCGTACTCACCTTCATCCGTACTCACCTTCGCCCGTACTCACCTTCATCCGTACTCACCTTCGCCAGTATTCACCTTCGCCCGTACTCACCTTCGCCCGTACTCACCTTCGTCCGTACTCACCTTCGTCCGTACTCACCTTCGTCCGTACTCACCTTCGCTCGTACTCACCTTCGCCCGTACTGTCTTTGGCACGTTCTCACCTTCGCCAGTATTCACCTTCGCCCGTACTCACCTTCACCTGTACTCACCTCCACCCGTTCTCATCTTCGTCCGTACTCATCTTCGTCCGTAGTCATCTTCGTTCGTACTCATCTTCGCCCGTACTCATTTTCACCCGTACTTACCTTCGCCCGTACTCATCTTCGACCATATCCATCTTCGCCCGGACTCATCTTCGCCCGCACTCATCTTCGACCGTACTCACCTTCGCCAGTATTCACCTATTTTTTGTTCGATAAAAATAGTAATTTCGGTTCATTGAAAAGAAGAGCTATAGTGCATTTGTTGCGATAATTTCTATGAAGAATTCTATAGTGCATTCGTTGTGGAATATTGAGCTGAAATACATTGTGATTCGACAAAGACATGGCTGATCGCTTTTCGGTGTGCTTGTTCGATATTTAGTAGTTGGAAATTGGAACAAATAACCAATTTGGTGGCGTCATTAAGAGTAATCGCATCGGAAAATTGGGTTATTTGTAACGCTAAGGCAATATCGCAGTATCAACTACAAAAATGGTGGCGAGGAACAAAGGAAGTCAAAGTATTCGTCGCATATGGAAACCCGCCATGGTTATTTCGATCAAGTTTCGACGTTTGTATGGAGCGTGTGAATACAAAGGGTCGATAACAACGTTTGGTTTGCTGTGTTACGTGAAGGACACATCAATTCGAATATTGGATCCTGAGGACGTGGACGAATCATTATTTGGTGTAATCAAGACATTTCATTGTGTATCCACTCTTGGATCATCGAATCAAAGAAGGGAAGTATTCGGTCGTGTAAAGCTGAGTTTATCATCGAACCGGAGAAATGGCGTCTTTGATTACGACGATGGATCGTGCAAGTGTGCGGATATTTCGGAAATTGGGTCATCGTTGAGTGAAATATCGAATATGGAATTGTTGAACGTAGCGCAAGGCAAATCTGGTCAAGCGGTCAATATGTCGATTAGAGAAGAGGTCTGGCATCAAATTCGGCATCTCGACAAATTCGTTTCAGTGAGGGGATTTGACCGAGCAAGGGGTGAAAAATGGCGGGAACATACACAAGCGATCGATTGTTCGAGAAATTGTTCCATTATGGCCAAGTTAGTACAACAAACGGACATATGGAATGGTTGGCGGTTAACAATGTATAATCTAGCAATTTGACGTTGGGTGTACCGTTTTGGCATCGATCGAGATATGAATCGTACGGTCCAATAATTTGTATCGAGAGTGAAAAGAAAGTTGATTTTTGATAATTAAAATTTCAATTTAATCTTTTCTTTATTGAGATTAAGTCTTAAATTCTATTTGACAGTTTTATAAAAGTTTCGCTGAATTTGTTTCAACTCAAATATTAATTTAAAATCTTAACAAGTTAGGGTGTTGTAGATATATTACATAAACAACTGGACTATTAGTATGATAGGACCACCTGATAAGGGTGTAGTTGTAACGACAGTACTATTATAATTTAGTATGGAATAAATGTTTTACTTCTCTTTGTGCAAGCATCGAACAAGCATCGTTTCACTTATCTCTGCTCAACAGTACTTACCTTCACCCGTACTCCCTTTCTCCGCATCCCATGTATTCACGTTCTCAGCTTCCAAGTTTATGTAAGTTGATTTGTATACTTTGGGTAGTGTTCCGCATATAAATAACTACCTATCTATGTTTGCTGTGATAATGGGGATTTTCATGTTGGAAACATCACAGATTTTTCTCGGAACCTAAGCTTAATGACGCTTCCTGGTGTTTAGTTCTTCGGAGCTCTTCATGCAGGTAGGACGCACGTTGTTCACCCGTTGTTGTCGCCCGTAAATAACTTATGGAATGCTTACATGAGCTCATCATCATTTATTAACTTCTCGTCATGCAGAGGTTACCCTTACACAACATAAAGTTGGGCATAGCAATAAAACTATAAACTAATGATTGCATCTCATTCAACACAGCCTTAGGACAAAGTATGTCATGCAAGAGGGGAAAGGAGGTTTTAAACTCGTGTGACAGAGTTGGGAGAAGGGGTGTAGAAGCCGTGTTATGTCACATTGATTTTTAGACCCGTACGAAGTACTGGTCTTATGCGTTTACCACAACGTTTGTAACACGTCGAATTTCGACCCGGGAGTTGGCGGGTTTTTCATTTTCAAAATCTTTTTTTTCCTAAAAGGAAATCGAAACAGTGAGGTCGAGTTCTGAGATGGGCAAAATCGGTCAAAAACTTTCGATGTTATGGTCGAAAACGTGGTTTTTTGACGGTTGGTGAAACTTTTTCACGCCGCCGCGAGCTTCGCACAGAAATTGCTTTTCAAGGTTTTAATGAAAGGTATGGGCCTCGGAAAATCACAAAGAAATCAAAAGCATTTATTATGTTGTGTTGTTGAGAAAATTAATGCGAACATTTTTGTCCATGGCAATGGCTCCGAAGCCTTTCCTTAGGACCCTAGGTCGGCCCTACCAAAAAATATATGAAGGGACCCGAACATATCAGAATAGATGCGATAAACAGAGTTGATGTTACGAAAAGACTCGAACGTATTTAAGTAAATATTGCGTTCACATTAAATTGTATTGGAAATTGCCGATAGGACAATATTGAAAAACCCGTCCGAAGAAACGTAGTAAAAAATTTTTTCGAAAGCACAAAATGTTCTCCTCAATTTGCTCTTCAACATAGCAAAAAACCATTTTTTGGGCTAGGGCCGACCTTAGCACTGACCTAGGGCCCCAAGTAGAGGCCTCGGACACATACTTTCATAGACAAAAATGTTTCCCTCCATTTACTCTGAAACATAGCAAAAATACATTTTTTGGTTAGGGCCAATCTTAGGACCGACATGAGGCCCACTTGAGCCCTAAGCACAGGTAAAACTTTCTTTCATAAATTGTCGGTCATGCCTAGATCTTTCAAACAAAAAAAAATTTGAAAATCGGAAAAGATGTACTCGAGTTATGTACAAAAAACACATGGAGCCCTAGCAAAGACTCGTTCTTAGTGCCCTAGCTAAGTCCAAGGACTCAAATTCAAAAAAGTTTCTTCCATAAATTATCGGCTATGCCCAGGTCTTTCAAACAAGGAAATATCAGAACAGATTTACTCGAGTTAGGTACAAAAAACACATAGAGCCCTAGCAGAGACTCGTTTTTAGTGCCCTAGCTAAGTCCAAGGACTCAAATTTAAAAAATTTTCTTCCATAAATTGTCGGCTATCCGGCTATGCCCAGGTCTTTCAAACAAAAAAAAAACTATGAAAATCAGAAAAGGTTTACTTGAGTTATGTACAAAAGACCAAAAACCACTTAAACGGTCCTAGCCCTTAGGCCGAAAGTGCCTAGATTCAATCCCATAAAAGATTTTTTGATTTCCTTTCAGGGAAAAAAAGTTTTTGAAAATCGGTTGAGTTTTACTCGAGTTATCGTGTCGACGGACGGACGGACGGACGGAAATTTTTTTAATTGTTGATTCGTCATCTAAGGACCATGATGGATGCTAACCCCCGCCCCCCCCCCCTACTCCCTCTTCCAAATTCGACTGGTTACAAATGTCATGGTAAACGCAATAGACCCCTTTTCGAAGCACTACGTTCTTCGTACGGGTCTAAAAACTTTTTTTTGCTATCTTGTAGAGAAAATTGAGAGGAACATTTTTTTCCATGGAAGTATGGCTCCGAGGTCTCTCCTTAGGATCATAGGTCGGTCCTAAAGGTCGGCCTTCGCCCAAATTTTTTTTTTCTATGTTGTAGAGAAAATAATTGAGTGGAACATTTTTGTCCATGGAAATATGGGTCCGAGGATTCAGTGAGGCCCAAAACGAATTTTCTACAATGCTTCTTCGTACGGATTTTTCAATATTGCCATTTCGGCAATTTCGAATAGAGATTAATATGCATAATCAGTAATACATGCAACGGGAAGTAATCAAATTGAATCTTTATTTGGCGCGAAATTCGAAGTTTTGTATGTACAAATGGAAACTCTTAAACGTTGTTCAATTTAATTTTATTCGCAATTAATCGAAGGAACGCAACCATTTGTACAAAACTTCGAATTTCGCGCCGAATAAAAATTCGCTTAACTTCGAACGCAATCATCGCATAAAACCAAAATATTTTAGTAATTGTGTAAATACTTTCAGTTTACGGTCTGTAGAGTTTAATAATCAGCGAAAGTGATTTTTCCATAAATCACGTACATCGAGAAGGGGGAGGGGTTCAGCGAAGCTGGACGAAAGACGATGGGGGGGGGGAGGGGGTTTATCAAGAAGAAACAAATTAAACGGCGTCGCGAATTTAAAAAATTGGGAGGCAAAGCAAACACGCAAAAAAGGTGTGCAAAAACTGACAGAGAGAAAACTTTTTATTTCCAGTTATTGCTACGCAAGACCACGTAAAAAACACTTAAATTTAAATAAAATTAAAAAAAATTACATAAATAGTAAAGGGATGGTGGGGTTACAGACTTGGACGCAATTAAAAGGTTAAAGGTTCTGCAAAAATATGAATAGCGACGGAGGGTTGGAAAGGGGTAAAACTTTTTAGAAAAAAGTAGAAGTTTTTTATGAACAGCACCGGACAGACTCTGCTCAGCCCTATCGTCAACTTCAAGGTTAAAACTCTCTTCATGCATTAAGTGGTACACAACCTTGAAAAGAATATGGGATATGAAAATCTTACACTGGACACGTTTTTAGACTTGGAGGGAGTTTAAACAAAGTAACCTTCAGAGCTATAAACGCGGCCTTGTGAAAGTTTGGAGTGGAGAGAACACTAATCAGGTGGATCATAGCGATGCTCAGCAACAGATTACTCACTGTTAGTCTGCTGGGTGTCTGCAGAAAAGGATTCGTTGGTCGAGGGTGTCCGCAGGGAGGGGTGCCACCTCCGATTCTTTGGAACATGATAATCTCCTGACGAAACTAAATGCGTCGAGATACGCAGAGATATGCAGATGCAGACATTGCAATTCTTATCTCAGGAGCTTTTGAGGGAGTACTTGGTCAGCTGATGCTTGGTGGTAGACTGGTGCGAGGAAACAGGACTATCGGTAAACCCTGATAAAACCGGACTCGTGCTATTCACGAAGAGAAAAATAGGTGCTTTTGAGCTGCCGAAACTCTCTGGGAAGCAACTAGTACTCGCCGAGAAAATGAGATACCTAGGGGTGATTCTAGACAAAAAACTAACCAGAAAGGGTTGGTAAAGCGTTAAGGATTTTCTGGCGATGTCGCAGTGCATTCGGGAAAAATTGGGGGCTCCGACCTTCAGTTTTAGTGAGGCCAATCCTCTGCTATGGCAGCATGGTTTTCCCACACAACAGATGCGGCGCATATAGCCAAAGAACTAACCAATGTACAAAGACTTGCTTGGCTGAGCATAACAGGAGCGATGACTTCGACCTCTACTGCGGCGCTGGAGGTCTTACTTTCATAGAGCCTATCGACCTATTTGTGAAGCATGAAGCGGAGCGAACTGTGGCAAGGCTCTACGAAAGTGGCTTATGGTTCGCGGCAGGAAGGAAGATAGGTCACGCGGGTATACTAAACTCTCTAGTGAGAGACTTTGGGGAGATGTCAATGCCTTCAGACAGGATGGAGACAGTATTACGGTTTGAAAGGAGCTTTGAAGCAATATTCCCAAGTCGGGAGGAGTGGCAGAGCGGAAACGGTCCGGTAACAGGAGACATTACCACCTTTACTGAAGGTTCAAAAATGACAGGAGGAACGGGGCGGTATTGTCTGCGAGGACTTAGGGCTACCCGACAGCATTCCAAGCAGAGACCTTAGCGGTCGGAAGGAGCTGTGGGTGCCTGACGGGAAGCCAGTAGGTGAATAACCGAATTGTCATTTGCACTGATAGCGAGTCGACGAAAGAGGCGCTTTCATCTTGTAAGTTTGCGGCAAAATTGGCACTAGAAACTAGAGTGGCACTGGATCCGCTCTCAGAGAATAATAAAGTATCTCTGGTATGGGTTCTAGGACACTCAGGTATTCTAGGTAACGAGAGGGCCGATGTAGGTAGCGAAACCCCCTTCATTGGAACTGAACCATTCCTGGGTATTAAAACCGGATGTGACCTGACCTAGGGAGATGATATCCCAAACAACCCAGCGATATTTTGCAAACTTTTTTAGTTTTCTGAGGTCAGTATCATGCCCGCAGCGGTAGCGGAGGGTGTGACGCAGTCCCCACACCCCAAAAAAACGTCCACAAACCCAAAAAACTCCATACAAAAACCTTTGGGACAAGGAGCCATATATAGGCGAACTTTTGAGTTTTTTCCCCTCGCCCCCTCCCCCTTCAAATTATTTTTACAAGCCCTCACTCATCAAAATTGGTTGAAAATTGGCTGAGATATCGCCAATCAAAGATGACCAATTTCCATACATTGATGGTCAAATCTCCTTTGCAATTAATAACAATTTTATTCCTGTGTGGTGTGTCAACGATGTATCTATCTACTTTTTTTTTCTCGAGAACCGCTCGAGCGATTTCCTTAAAATTTTCAGGGAACGTCAGTCTCGGCCCCAAATGAAAAATTTCATATGCCGCTTTTCCGGGAAAATTCTGGAAAAGACGTGGCATGTGGAAAAGTGGTCAATTTAGGTAGTTTTCGGAGTTTTCGAATTTTAGCTCCAAAGTGACGATAGCTAGAGAGTAGGTTTCTTCGGTAAAGTTATAGAGTTTGATCAGGAGAATTTTTTGGGATCTTAAGAAAATAGCTGCCAGCGGTCAAACTGGCATCTTGAATTTTCCCAAGCAATAAATTAGGTTTTTTTTTGTTTTCGAATTTTAGCTCCGGAATGACACTACTTAGAGAGACGGTTTCTTCTACAAAGTTATAGAGTTTCATCAGGAGAATTTTTTGGGGTCATAAGAAAATGGCTGCCAGCTGTCAAAGCGGCGCCATCTTGGATTTTCCTTTATGCTTCTACGGTTTTCGAATTTTAGCTCCGGAATGACACCACTTAGAGAGACGGTATCCTCTAGAAAGTTATAGAGTTTCATCAGGAGAATTTTTTGGTATCATTAGAAAATGGCTGCCAACTGTCAAAGTGACGCCATCTTGGATTTCTTGCTAAATTCTGTATAAGAATACCTATACAGTTGGTTTCTTCAGGAAAGTTATATGAATCAGTGGGAAGAATTCGTGACACGAAGTGTTCTGAAGGTAGCCAAAGGTGACATGAAAAGTTCCGATGGTAGCCGAAGGTGTTGGAGAACAAATTTTTTCGGAGAAAAATTTTTTTGGAGAAAAATTTCTTTCTGAGAAAATTTTTTTGGAGAAAATTTTTTTCTGAGAAAATTTTTTTGGAGAAGAAATTTTTTTTTGCCGAGAAAAATTTGTTTCTGAGAAAATTTTTTTGGAGAAAATTTTTTTCTGAGAAAATTTTTTTCAAAAAATAGAAATTTTTTCAACAACTGAAATATTCCAAAACGACTGATATCACAACAAAAACCTTTTTAAAGGTAGAGTTTGACGCAGTCCGTAAGTCCGCTTCCAAAATTAATGATATCGCTTGAGGTGACGCTATCGCAGATAATACGCAGAAGTTTGTTTGAATGGAATCTTGTGTTTTAATTTCCTGAAAAAATTGCAGTTTGCAGTTTTAAATGTAGAAATATCACTTTTCAATTCGCTTGAAAGTATCGCCTGTTGGTGATGTCCAGCGCTAAGCGTCGTTGCAAAACGATGCTAGGTGCGGATGGCGATACTGTTCTTATATGGGAGACTGTACCCATAATAAGAGCGCTTTATTTTTGTTGGACTGCTTCATTGCGGTCCAGAATTAACAAAAGGAACGTCTCTCGTTCTCTGCCTCTAGGTTTCCCTTGTGGTTTTCTCTTCCCCTTCGAAATTAGGTTTGCATTGCTTTTTTGGGTTAAAAAAAGCAATGCAAAAGGGTTTATTTCCTCGGAACTCTTCAAGCAGGTCGGACGTAGATAGATTCACATGGGAATCTTCTTTTGCATTGCCTTTTTTTGAATCATATAAGGCAATGCAAGACGACTTTTTGCTTTAGTCCCTCGGAACTCTTCAAGCAGGTCGGACGTAGATAGATTCACATGCGAATCTTCTTTTGCATTGCCTTTTTTTTGAATCATATAAGGCAATGCGAAACGACTTTTTGCTTTAGTTCCTCGGAACTCTTCAAGCAGGTCGGACGTAGATAGATTCGCATGGGAATCTTCTTTTGCATTGCCTTTTTTTGAATCATATAAGGCAATGCAAAACAATCTACTATTGCATTGCCTTTTCTTTGGCTTTCGGCTTATAAAAGGCAATGCAAAACGACTTTTTGCTTTAGTTCCTCGGAACTCTTCAAGCAGGTCGGACGTATGTTGGTTCACGCTGAAAATTTGTGACCGACAATTTACAGACAAACAGACAGACAGACAGACAAACAGACAAACTTTTGAATTTTATAATTAGTAATGTAATTGCTAACTGTTGAAAATAGTAAAATTTCCTGCCGATTTCAAGCAAGTGGCGGCGACTGGAGCTCAGCAGCTCTCATGTATGATTGTTATTGACGTACTGCATAAGCACACCAAATATTTCGTACATATCTGTAAAAATGTATAAACGAACAAGAGAGAAGAGTTTCTATTGAAATATGAAAAAATCTATTAGGCGAGACCGGAGGAATCAAAATACGAAAATTCTGCTTGTAGAAATTTACTTCAAAACCACTTTTGAATTTGTACATTTCATAGAAAAAATTAGAATTTTTTATTTGAATTATGTTATGCGTTGTGTAACAACGGAACAGGTGTTGCACAAACATTTTACTCCAGGAAGAAGGAAAATTTTTTTTTGGTATGAAGTGAAAGTGTTGAGGATGATGTGTCACACGTATAATAAAATGACGAAACTTAAAAATGTCGTTCATACATAATTTCCTGGGTTGTGAGTGAGTAAGTCGTGTGAAAAAAGACGCTGTGACATTTTTTACCGGCACGTCGAGAGATGAAAATCTTTCACGAAGCGACAAATTAGGATGGTGTATATTGTTTCAAAACATTTCAAAAGAAAATGAGTTTTCTAATGAATGTAATGTGCTCTGAAGTCAGTTGGGAGAGTACAAGGCAAACGTGATTTGAATACTAAAATTTGTATGGCATGGCTGGGTTATTTTGAATAAAAGATATACGAAGCTGAATCATTTTGTTTATTACTGATGCGCATCGGGGATATGCTCCAAAGTCGAAAACAATAAATTTCACCCATACATTACGTTTCACAGTACAGAAATTGTTTGTTACATTATTTCGAAATAAATAGCTGATGTGCTTCGTGTACATATTACATGAAGAAAATTCAATACTTTTCCCTATCGTTTCCATTTGTATCCATAAATACGAAAATCTATACTCCACATTCAAAAAAAACGGAAAAAATAACTAAAACCATTATACCGTACAAACGTTAGACTCTCCGCTATGCCACACAATACATGGAAACCGTTATGAGAAAAATGAAAAAGTTTTCTTTCTTTTTTAGCGGAACAAACAAAAAACAAAATTAACATAACGACACCCTTAACTTTTTTTTCGTTAATCTAACGCAATTTATTTGATGTACCGACGAGACCGGAAACTCCCAAGGTCACGGGTGTAGCATTCTCATCGGAAATAGCGCAAAAGTACGATCGCTTCGTCAATGTGTGTTTCCAGTCAACATGCATGTTCGTCACGTACTATGGCCAATCATGTTTTTGTGAATTCCCGTCATGTGACGCGACTCAAAATCGTTTACCTCGTTTGTAAAAGTGGGCCAGTGAGACAATAAAATGTAAACAAATACATTAAAATCTGTTAAATAGTTCACCAGTGTAAGCGCCAGATATAACGTGAAAAACGTCCCAGAAACATTTTTTGTCAGTCGATTTTTTTTCTTTTATTCATAATTTTTTGTTGTTTCTTGAATTTTCGTCGGTTTTCTTGTCGATTTAAAATGCAAACGAAAAAGCGTCAAAATGTAAAGAAAGAAAAAACCAGGAAATTCGTTGCTGTGAAGTTAGCCCGTGAGAGTATTCGTGCAGGGAAGAGAATTCGCTCATTAAAAGTGAACGCATCCATAATGTCTCTCTTTTCAATACAAACAAATTACATGTATGAGTAAAACCTTACAATTATAATATTTTAATATCGGCAAACAAATTCGCAGATGAAGTTGTGTGTTTATTGTTACGTCAAGAGTCAAGGGTGTCTGGTTCGGAACTGCGAATGTATTTCTTTTTTAAAGCTTTTTTACGCAGGCTTGGACACATGAATGAGTATTGTAAGAGAATTGTAAGGCTTTACATACTTGTAATTTGTTTATATTCAAATGAGAGAAGATAGACATTGTGGATGCGTTCACTTTCGATGAGCGAATTCTCTTACGTGCACGTATACTCTCATGGGCTGCTAATCTCACGGGCTAACTTCACAGCAATGAAAATTCGACGAAAAGATGAAACAGTTATTTACAGAGGACGAAAGTATAAAAATTGAACCCCAAGCGTGAATTGCTGCTGGCGCCCGAAGAGGAAGTTGAATAAAGCCCAAAGGCTGTCAAGCATAAAGGTGGCAAGCACATACCGAATGATCTCACTGGAAGCGGTATGTGTTATAGCCGGAACGGTGCCGCTATGCATAATGCTGATGGGAGACACCGAATGCCACAGACTTAAAGATGGTGAGGGCCAAAACACCAAAGCAGCTAGGGTTTCTGCATGGCATGTGATAAGTTAGTTATTTACGTTTTTTGGTCTTGATACATAAATTCAATTAAGTTTTACAACTAGGTCTCACTTCTGGGCCTCTTTTGTGTCCAATCCGTATTTGCAATGGTTAGGTTTGCCTAATTCTCCTTGAAAAAGTAAGAATTTTTTCCATTTCCAACCGTGATTCCTCGTGTTGTGATAGGAAAAGTTTGTTGAAGATTCTGGACCTCTTTGCATATAGTGCCGGCGGGCAAAATATCATTAAATGCAGTGGTGTTTCGTCCTCTTCACAAGTGGCTGTGTCGCTGAATCCCATTTTATGCATGTGTTTATTCAACTTACAATGTCCTGTTATAACACTAATAATAGTTCTTATGTCCTCTCTGGACTTATGTAGTAGGAATTTGGTGTTCCTATCACTCGGGCCATCAATGATGGTCCTACTGTGTTTACAGTTTGTCAGGCTTTTCGAAAATTGGTAATGTTTTCAGACCCGTAGGAAGAACGTAGTAGGGGTCTATTGAGTTCACCACGACGTTTGTAACCTGTTCAATTTCGACCCGGGATTAGAGGGGGAGCATCGATCATGGTCCTTAGATGACGAATCAACAATAAAACATATGAAGGGACCCGTACGTATCAGAAGAGATACGGCAAACAGAGTTGATGTTACGAAGAGACTCGAACGTATTTAATTAAATATTGCCTTAACTCTTAAGTGCATGAAATTGCGTCCACATTAAGTTGTATTGGAAATTGCCGATAGGGCAATATTGAAAAACCCGTCCGAAGAAACGGTGAAAAAAAACACACAAAATTGACCTCCAAATAGAGAAAAATGTTCTCCTCAATTGTGTCTACAACATAGCAAAAAACCATTTTTTGGGCTAGAGTCGACCTTAGTACCGACCTAGGGCCCTAAGTAGAGGCCTTGGACACACATCCATAGCCAAAAATGTTTCCCTTCAATTTCCTATGCAACATAGCACAACAAATTTTTTTTTGGTTAGGGCCGACATTAGGATCGACATGGCCCACTTGAGCCCTAAGCACAGGCAAAAGTTTCTTTTATAAACTGTCGGTCATGCCTAGATCTTTCAAAGTTTTTGAAAATCGGAAGAGATTTACTCGAGTTATGTACAAAAAACACGTAGAGCCCTAACAAAGACTCTTTTTAGTGCCCTAGCTAAGTCCAAGGACTCGAATTCAAAAATGTTTCTTCCATAAATTGTCGGCTATGCCCAAGTCTTTCAAGCAAAATTTTTTTTTTGAAAATCAGAAAAGATTTACTCGAGTTATGTACAAAAGACCAAAAATCACTTAAACGGCCTTACCTTGGTGGCCTTTGAGCCGACAGTGCTCAGATTCAATCCCATAAAAGATTTTTCGATTACTTTTCAGGGAAAAAAAGTTTTTGAAAATAAGTTGAGTTTTACTCGAGTTATCGTGTTGACAGACGGACGGACGGACATTTTTAGACCCGTACGAAGTACGAAGGTCTGATGCGTTTACTACCACGTTTATTACATTGCGAATTCGAACCCGGGAGTAAGGGGGAAACTTTTTCTGTTGCCTCCAGATGACAAATCAGCAAAAAAAAAATGTCCGTCTGTCGGTCTGTCGGTCTGTCTGTCCGTCAACACGATAACTTGAGTAAATCTTGACCGATTTTCAAAAACTTTTCCTGGACTTTTCCTGAAAGATAGTCGAAAAACTGAGGTTAAGTTCGAAGATGAGCAAAATCGGTCGAATAGTTCCGGAGATATGGTCGAAAAGGTGTCCAAATTAAATCTTAGCGAACACTTGTTTCAGGGTTTCCCCAAGAAATGTCCCAATCCTGGGATTCAGCCACTTCTAGAGTTCAGACGGATGACTCCTATCTCTAGAACTATGGCAGTTAGAAAGTTGCTTTCAAAGACAAAGTTGTAGAGAATTAAATTTTAAACGTACTTCAGGAGGGCTTTCAACATTACCTTGGGTAATTTTTATGAGTCATTCAAACTTTCAAGCTACTCAACCGCAATATTTACTTAAATACGTTCCAGTCTTTTCGTAACATCAACTCTGTTTGCCACATCTATTCTGATACGTACGGGTCCCTTCATATGTTTTTTATTGCTGATTCGTCATCTAAGGACCATGATCGGTGCTCCCCCCCCCTACTACCGGGTCAAAATTCGACTGGTTACCAACGTCGTGGTAAGCGCATAAGACCCCTTTTCGAAGAACTTCGTTCTTCGTACGGGTCTAAAAAAATGTCCGCCCGTCCGTCAACACGATAACTCGAATAAAACTCAACCGATTTTCAAAAACTTTTTTTCTCCTGAATCGAAAAATCTTTTACGGGATTGAATCTGGGGACTGTCGGACTAGCGGCCGCGGCGCTGAGGTAGGGCTGTTTAAGTGGTTTTTGGTCTTTTGTTCATAACTCGAGTGAATATTTTCCGATTTTCATAAATTTTTTTTGTTTTACCTGGGCATGGCCGACAATTTATTGAAGAAACTTTTTTGGATTTGAGTCGTTGTACTTAGCTAGGCACTAAAAACGATTCTATGCTAGGGCCATACGTGCTTTTTGTACATAACTCGAGTAAATCTACTCCGATTGTCATAAACTTTTTTTTGTTTGAAAGATCATGCTCGAAGCGGTGGCGGAGAGCGTGACGCTGTCCCTACACCCCAAAAAAAAAAACGTCCACAAACCCAAAAACCTCCATAAAAAAACCTTTGGGACAAGACACGATATATAGGCGAAGTTTTGAGTTTTTTCCCCTCACCCCCTTCCCCTCCAAATTATTTTAAAAAAACTACGTCGCAGCAGCTTTCTAGCAAGCCCTCACTCATCAAAATCGGTTGAAAATTGGCTGAGATATCGCAAATCAAAGATGACCAATTCCCAAGGAAAAGTGGTCAAATTACCTTTCTAAGTAATAACAATTTTATTCCTGTGTGGTGTGTCAACGATCTATCTATCTATGTATCTATCTACATTTTTTTTCTTGAGAACCGCTCGAGCGATTTCCTTAAAATTTTCAGGGAACGTCAGTCTCGGCCCAAATCAAAAATTTCGTATGCCGCTTTTCCGGGAAAATTCTGGAAAAGCCGTGGCATGTGGAAAAGTGTTCAAAGTGGTAATGCACGGAGTTTTCGAATTTTAGCTCCGAAGTGACGATAGCTAGAAAGTTGGTTTCTTCGGGAAAGTTATAGAGTTTGGTCAGGAGAATTTTTTGGGATCTTAAGAAAATGGCTGCCAGCGGTCGAACTGGCGCCATCTTGAATTTTCCCAAGCAATAAATTAGGTTTTTTTTGTTTTTCGAATTTTAGCTTCGGAATGACAATACCTAGAGAGTTGGTTTCTTCGGGAAAGTTATAGAGTTTGATCAGGAGAATTTTTTGGGATTTTCACAAATCTGCCAATCTGGATTTTTGTAAGGTATAAATTATGCTTCTTTGGGTTTTCGATTTTTAGCTCCGGAATGATAACACTTAGAGAGTTGGTTTCTTCTAGAAAGTTATAGAGTTTCATCAGTAGAATTTTTTGGTATCATTAGAAAATGGCTGCCAACTGTCAAAGTGACGCCATCTTGGATTTTTTGCTAAATTCTGTATAAGAATACCTAGACAGTTGGTTTCTTCAGGAAAGTTATATGAATCAGTGAGAAGAATTTGTGACACGGAGTGTTCCGAAGGAAGGCGAAGGTGACACAAAGTATTCTGAAGGTAATACGAAGTGTTCCGATGGTAGCCGAAGGTGTTGGAGAACAAATTTTTTCGGAGAAAAATTTTTTTTAAAGAAAAGTTTTTTTCGGAGAATTTTTTTTTGAGAAAATTTTTTTCTGAGAAAATTTTTTTCGCGAGAGAAAAATGGTTTTAAAGAAAAATTTTTTCGGAGAATTTTTTTTTTGAGAAAATTTTTTTCTAAGAAAATTTTCTTTTCTGAGAAATTTTTTTTCAAAAAATAGAAATTTTTCCAACAACTGAAAACTTCCAAACTACTGATATCACAACAAAAACCTTTTTAAAGGTAGAGTGTGACGCAGTCCGTAAGTCCGCTTCCAAAATTAATGATATCGCTTGAGGTGACGCTATCGCATATAAAACGCAGAAGTTAGTTTGAATGGAACCTTGTGTTAAAAGTTTTGATTTCCTGAAAAAATTAGAGCGCTTTCTTTGAAACAAAATTACGTTGTGTTAAAAAAATTGCGTCACAAATGCCGGTATGGCCATCTCACGATAATCATAAATTTATCAATTTTATTAGAAAAATGTCTTTAAAATTAATTAATGTGGCGGTAATTAGACAGAGAGCAAATGAATTTTTTGGAATAAAATTAAAGCGTTCTATTCTTGTACAAGGAAAATTCCTCTTGGATTGGATGTAAAACACCCAAGGAAATTGTTTCCCGGGTGATAATTTCGTAGCGATAATTCCTCGGGTTATTTAGGGGTCGTGCTCATATGACGCCAAGGTTTAGGGGGAGGGGAACGGGTCTAGCAAAAGTGACGGGGAGTGGGGTAGGGGTTAAAAATTCCAAAAAATAGCGCGATATGCACCGCCACTTATGTCTGTCTGGGGAGTAATTCCCTGGGGGAAAATTCACGTCATCAGTTCAAAGATATTTCCAGAAATGAAGGCTAAGAAAGAAAACCATTTTAGACCATCCGTTGCCGGCAACGTTGCTTCTTCACTTTCTTTAAGTCTGTTTTTTTTTCATTCGAAAATCGTCGTCCTGATGAATGCTATCATCACTTCTCATTTCGTCATCATTATAAAATGCAATTTCTCCATATGACAATTTCTTTCATTAGATTTATAGTGGGGAACACCGCCATATCATGTCTCTGGTTTGAATATTTTCTGAATAAATTTATAATTCTTTGCCTTATGGATAAACAACCAAATTATTGTACTGTTGAGAAGATAAAAAGTACAACAATATAATTATGCGACACATACATATCAACAACAGACACACCAAACGCGAAGTTTAGCATTTCACGCGTATATTTGTATAAATACTACCTGATTCCTGCAAGACTCATCCTGATTTTACCCTACCAAGAGTAGATGAAATGTGATTTATCGAAAACCATTTCCACTATAATTCACTAAAATTTCTCATGCAAAGTTATTTTCTAATGATTCAACTATCTTTTGTTATACACATCCTCGTTCCCCCTCGAGTATAAAGTTTTTTGGGTTATAAATATTTTATTTTCTACAAATTTGTTGTATTACTTGTTCTTGAAAAATAAACTTCTAAATCGCTTGCATTTAAACCAAAAAGAAACGTTTTTGTTTCAACTCAACTATATGTAAGTGTTCAACTATATGTTAGTCGATTGTTGAATTGAATCAAAAACGTTTCTTTTTGGCCTAAGTCCAAACAATACGAAGCGATTTACATATTTTATTTTGCTTTATTAAACGATATAAAATCATAAAACGTGATTGATGTGCGCAAGAAATGGCTGTAACCCAATTTTAAGTAAGTCTTTCCGAGTTCCTTATTCTTTGAACAATAGAATAAAATGGAATTGCGAGAAAAACTTAAGATTTCTGGTCAGGTGTGGGAGGGGGATGGTAGGTAGTGGTAATGATTGGGGACCACCAATAATTTGGTGGCGGTCACCTCTCTGGAGAGAATGGGAAGGGAAAAAAAATTTTTCTTTTTTTTAATTTTTTTGGTACTAGGAATTGTCGGGAAGTGCTAGGTAGGGCTTAGTAAGGCTGAATAGGGCTAGATGAGTGGTGAAATGGTGATGGAAGAGTGGAGAAAGAATGGAAATTACCATGAAAATATATTGGGCGCTTTAAAGAGTCTACATTAAATTGGGCGCTCTAAAGAGTCTACATTAGGTAAATTGGGCGCTTTTTAAATTTTATCGATAATGTAAGCATTCGCTGAGTGGACATCAATTTTGTGTGCACTCATCCAGGATACGCCGCGTGGAGGCTGCTTACTTGTAACCCATTGGCCCTGAAAAGGGCCTTTTCTTCGTACTGAGATGGGGACCCCTCGGTTCGTCACTACCGAAGTATTTACCGACTCCAAACCCCTCTCAGTACCATTACATCGAAGCAAGTATAATTTGTTGCTTATTTGTCATAGATCTTTTGCAACTCTTCCTGCAATTCCCAGAATTTGTTTTCGTTGTCGCTCGTGACGACTTTTCCGCTACCATCGTAAAGTGAACCAGCCAACTGACAGAATTCAGTAAACGGATGCTGGTTCTTTGCTCTGCAAGCTCGCAAAAATAAATATCTGCTGAGCTTGCCCGCTAGAAAATCGCTTTGGCGGTTATGCGTACCAACTACTTCTTTAGCGATTTTCAAAAACTTCTTCTTCCCTAAAAGATTATCTTTTATGGGATTGAATCTGGGGGCTGTCGGCTTAACGGCAGCCGAGCTAGGGCCGTTTAAGTGGTTTTTGGTCTTTTGTACATAACTCGAGTAAATCTTTTCCGATTTCATAAATTTTTTTTTGAAAGGTCTGGTCATACCTCACAACTTATGAAAGAAACCTTTTTGATTTTGAGCTATTGGACTCAGCCAGGGCCCTAAAACTGAGTCTCTACTAGGGCCCAACGTGTTTGGACTCGTACGAAGTACAAAGGTCCTATACGTTTACTATAAACAATTTTATTGTAACATGGGGTAGATCGAGGTGGGAAGGGGGGGATGCATTTATTATCGTCTAGAGATGACGAATCAGCAATAAAAAAAATGTCCGTCTGTCCGTCTCCACTTTTTTTCCAAACGGCTCAACCGATCAGCCTAAACTTTTTTTCCCTGAAAGGTACATGCCTCCCATGATTCAGCTTCGAAGATGAGCAAAATCGATGAAGTGGTTCCGGAGATATGGTCGAGGAAGTGATCAAAAAACATAGTTTTTCGAGGGTCGGTGAAACTTTTTCGCAAATATCTCAGCCAGTATCGCACGGAATTTCCTTATTTTGGTGTCAAATGAAAGCATTTGATGTCATGAAACTGGAAAAAAAATTTTATGGGAATCGGGTCACGGGTATGGGCACTGGGGCCAATGGAATGGACGAAATGGAGATTCTTGGCCATATACGAAAACAGTTTTTCGTCTATATTTCCTTAACTATGCTATATGGAGATTTACTGTCAAAGGCAAAGTTGTAGGGAATTAAATTTAAGCGAACACGTGTTTCAGGGTTTTGGGGAAATATGGCCCAATCCTGGTATATGGCCACTTCCATAATTGGGCAGGATGACCCAGATCTCCAGAACTATGAGAGGTAGAAAGTTGCTTCCAAGGACAAAGTTGTAGACAATAAAGTTTAGATAACACGTGTTTCTGGATTTTAGGGATAAACGACTTAGTCCTTGGATATAAGCTCTTCTAGATTTGAATGGTCTGAGACGTACTTCGGAAGGGCCTTTGACATTACCTTGGGTAATTTCTATGGATCTTTGAAATTCTTACAGTTATAAAAGAACAGAAAACGTTGGATTGTTTGCTTATTTGTATATTTATGTACGTTCGAGTCACTTTGCCACATATATTCTGTTTGTCACATCTATTCTGATACGTACGGATCTTTGGTTATGTTTTTTCTACATAAATTGGGTAAATCATATCCAATTTTCAAAATCTTTTTTTTTCTTGAAAGATAATCAGAAACTTGACTATGAGAATGAATTTAAGCAAAATCGGTTGAAAGCTTTCGAAGTTACGGTCGAAAAAGTGGTGAAAAACGTGATTTTTTGAAGGTAGGTGGAACTTTTTCACTTATATCGCTGCGAAATCAGAACAGAAATCACTCTTCAAGGTTTTTAATGAAAGATATGAACATCAGAAAATCACCAAAATGAAAATAGTGAAAATCTATCGAGTGGTTCGGGCTATAGAGTCCTTAGTGTGGGTTCAACTCACGCTACGCGACATAACACGATATTTGTTTTTTTTCGTGAATATTCCTTTGATAATAAGGCTTTTTGTGCAGTGTTGTAGAGAAAAAACAGGCCTCTGCTAAGCGCTTTAGGTCGGTTCTAAATTCTGGGCTTGGAAAGATTTTTTGCGCCGTTTTTTCGGACGGGTTTTTCAATATTTCCCTATCGGCAATTTCTAAGAAATCACAAGAGAATCACAACCCAGGCTATGGTCATGTCAGCGGCAAACTACTGTTCCCCAGTCTGGATGATCAGCGCGCATGTAAAGAAAGTGGACACTCAGATAAACAATGCACTTCGAACCGTCTGTGGTGCGGTTAACCCAACAGAAGTGGAGTGGCCCTACGTGCTGACCTCCAATTGAAAATTAATGAAGAGAAACACCGGTTAGCCAAGGTCATTGGATTTTCTACTCCAGAGACAATCGCAATTCAACGCGGAAAACGCCTTAAGTATACGAAACACACACTGTGATTCGGGTACAAGTGTTTTCATGTGATCATAATGAGATATATGCGAAAAAACAAAACATAAATTTAAAACTTTTCCAAACTTTCATAAGCTCCTTCTAACTCGTTTAGCTGGTTTGCTCATCAGTTAATGCCCTAATGATTCCCTTTCCAGGGCAAACTCAATACCATTGTGAAAATACGCGTAAAAGTGTTGAAATTAAGTTAGTCTAGTCCACTTACCTTAAACAGTAATACGAAAATAGTGCCAAATTACGCCCCTGTGCTCCAGGTCTAAATTTGTGTGATAGCGAAACAGTGTTCTCCAACAACAATCTGATATATTGTCTGTGTTATTAGAATGGAATTTGTGTTACAATTTTATGTGAACATATACTATGCACGAGCTAGCGAAATGTAATAAAAAGTTTAGAAAAGTCATGAACCGTATATTGGATCATTGGGTACAAATTGCACATACATTTAACCGACTTTGCAAATATATATTTACTGATGACTGCAACTGTAAATAAGGGATTTTTTTTAAAGAAAGACGATTTTGTTATTATGTTGCAATTATTTGTTTTCTATTCGTTTCATTTTATACAGAATCATGGAATCATGGAACACAACACTTCAAACGCAAGTCTTTCATTCCACTCAAAAAAAGTACTCCGTTTAGCGCTCCGTTAAGAAATTTAATTGTTTGATGTTCATCATGTGATTTTTTCAACCAATTAAAATTCTTAACGGAGCGCTAAACGGAACACTTTTTTTGAGTGGAAACCAGGACTAGTGGTTGCCAGCGACTCACGTTCACCGCATCGTAAAAAACTTTGGTTTGGATATACATTTTCAGTGAGTCTTGTTACATAACCTGACGACAGATTTACCCTAACCCCTTCCCTCCCATTCCCGTCCGTCCGATTAAATGAACCAATCTGTGGCAATAAGTTGAGCTTTGGTGCCCTTATTGTAGTGAGATGCACTGAGGAGCAGTAGGTATACCAACGTGTAGTCAGGTGCATCGAGGTGCAGTGCAGTGAGGTATATTGAGGTGCAGTGGGGTCCATCAAGGTGAAGTGTGGTGTATTGTAGTGAGACCACCATGGTGTGAGATGCATCAAGGTACAGTGAGCTGCGGCGCAGTGAGGTGCAGTGTGTTCGCCATCTATAATATAAAACACAACATCACTGCCCCTCACTACATCTCACTACATCTCACTACATCTCACTGCATCTCACTGCACCTCACTACACCTTACTACATCTCAGTACATTTCACTACACTACACCTCACTACATCTTACTACACTACACTACATCTCATTACACTACACTACATCTCATTACACTACACTACATCTCACTACACTACACTACATCTCACTACACTACACTACACTACATCTCACTACACCTTAGTACATGTCACTACATTTCTCAGTACATTTAATTACACTACATCTCACTACACTACAATACATCGAATTGCAAAAAAAAATTGTCAGTCCGTCCGTCCATAAACATTAAACGTAAACAGTAAATCTTAACCGATTCTCAAACTTTTTTTCCCCTCAAATGAAGTACCAAAACTGGGCTAGGGCCGTTCAAGAGGTTTTCAGTCTTATGTACATAAATCCAGCAAATCTTAACCGATTTTAATAATTTTTTTATTGTTGTAAAGGTTGATGAATGTCATACATTTGATGGAAGTAATAATTTTTTGAGTTTGGACTTAGCTAACCCCAAAAAAAGACGTGGAGTACGGTCCTATATGTTTTTCATGTATAATGCAGCAAAATTACATTCGATTTTCATGGTTTCTTTTTTTGAGGGGTAAGCGAATGACTAACCGTACTCAAGAAAAAATTTGGATCCAAGGCCTCAGGACGGTCCTGAGGTCGGCCCTGGGCCGATTTTTTTTGTATTTTGTAGAGAAAATTGAGCAGAATGTTTAATTAACGATAAAATAATGATTAATAAATTAGGGACTATCCCTAAATTACGTAACGCTCGGGGGGGGGGGGGGGGTGGGGGCTACAAGCATTTGTGACAGATCGTTACGGGCTTTAGGGGAGGGGGGGGTTTGTAGAAATGTTACGTAACAAACACTTTTGTATCCAAAAACTTAAATTTTTAATGAAATTTGTTCAAAATCGCATACGAGAAACTTTTTTGTGATCATCTCTTATGTGCTTTTCACTTGGTGACGCAATGCTATTGTTTCTAGTTATCTTTCTCTAGTTTTGACAAATCTTAAGATACCACGTTGGACGTCATAACATTTGCTTGTTTTTCTTAAAAAATAAATTCCTCAGTTTTGTTACGTAACACGGGGGGGGGGGGTAAGTGGCCAAAAATGTGTTACGTAATTTAGGGGCAGCCCCTTATGAGGTTTTTCAAAAAAGGCTTCTATGACGAACTTTCTCTATAACTAACAGTTGAATTCCTTCAGAGTTCCATGCAGTAAAATTTTATTGAATTACATTACTACAATTCATAATTGAATACTACAACTCTTGAGTTGATATACATCCAGGGCGAAGCCTGGTTAACCATGCTAGTATATAATGTAAAACCCAAAATACACTGCACCTTGGTGCCTCTCACTGCATCTTGGTGCACCTCACTGGTCCTTGGTGCACCTCATCGCAACTTGGTGCACCTACTGCACCTTGGCGCACCTCACTACACCTTGGTGCGCACCTTAGTGCACATCACTGCACCTTGTTGCACCTCACTGCACCTTGGTGCACCTCACTGCACCTTGGTGCACCTCACTGTAACTTGGTGCACCTCACTGCAACTTGGTGCACCTCACTGCACCTTGGTGCACCTCACTGCACCTTGGTGCACCTTACTACACCTTGGTTCACTTGAGTGAGTCTGAGTGCATCTTACCACGCCTTGTAACGCCTCTGTGTACAATATGTTACTCAGCTCAACAGATGTCCAAGGTCGGTGCAACTGTTGGCCGATGTTACAGTGTGTGACAACGACGGGGGGGGGGGGGGTAAGTGGCCAAAAATGTCTTACGTAATTTAGGGGCAGCCCCTTATGAGGTTTTTCAAAAAAGGCTTCTATGACGAACTTTCTCTATAACGAACAGTTGAATTCCTTCAGAGTTCGATGCAGTAAAATTTTATTGAATTACATTACTACAATTCATAATTGAATACTACAACTCTTGAGTTGATATACATCCAGGGCGAAGCCTGGTTAACCATGCTAGTATATAATATAAAACCCAAAATACACTGCACCTTGGTGCCCCTCACTGCACCTTGGTGCCCCTCACTGCACCTTGGTGCACCTCACTGGTCCTTGGTGCACCTCATTGCAACTTGGTGCACCTACTGCACCTTGGCGCACCTCACTACACCTTGGTGCACCTCACTGCACCTTGGTGCACCTCACTGCACCTTGGTGCACCTCACTGCACCTTGGTGCACCTCACTGCAACTTGGTGCACCTCACTGCACCTTGGTCCACCTCACTGCACCTTGGTGCACCTCACTGCACCTTGGTGCACCTCACTGCACCTTGGTGCACCTTGGTGCACCTCACTACACCTTGGTTAACTTGAGTGAGTCTGAGTGCATCTTACCACACCTTGTAACGCCTCTGTGTACAATATGTTACTCAGCTCAACAGATGTCCAAGGTCGGTGCAACTGTTGGCCGATGACCAAATATTAATTTTTGAAGTGCTGCAGAGGACGTAGGGCAAATCACTTTTGCCGAGAACCAAAAAATTGATTTTTGAATTTTTATAGAGGAAGTCGAGGGGAGCATTTTTACAAATATAACAATGTGTTCCGGTCCACTCGAGCATCCAGATTGATACTAGAGTAATCGAAGAGCCTCAGTGTCATTTTTCACTTTATCTTTCTTTTTCTAACGTGAATAATCATTGTGAAAAATACTTTTCAAATAAATCAATCAAGCGATACTAGAGTTATTCAAGTATAAAAAAATAATTTTAGAATCATTGTAGAGGATGCGAGAAAACATTTTTGTCTATTCAACTGTCCTAGACGTCATCTAAGGACCAGCAAATTGTTTTTGAAATTTTGTAGATGACTACAAGTGAATTCAAGTACTAAGGAACCATTTTTTCAGAGGATGGCAAGTTAGTTAGGGAATTTGGGGAACGAAGGAAAATGGGCAACGCGGTAGTCAGTCAATTGAGGTCGCACGTGTTTAACAAAAAGGAATTGAGTAGCGGAACAAAGTTAGCTATCCACAGGTCTATTTTCAGACCGACAATTTTGTATGGTAGTGAGAGCTGGGTGGACTGCGGATATCTCGTGCATGACCTGGAGGTTTCTGATATAAGGGTTCTTAGGAGTATAGCGAAAGTTAATCGGAGGGAGCAGTGGGATAATCACATTAGGAACGACGACATTCGGGAAAACTTGGGGGTTTCGTCAGTGGAAGAGGAGGCAAGGGCTAGTCGTCTGCGCTGGTTCTGGCACGTTCAAAGGATGGGTAATAACAGGCTACCAAAAAGGATCTTAGGTGCACAGGTCCCGGGGGTTAGGACAAGGGGTAGACTAAGGAGAAGGTTTATAGACTCTGTTAAATCGGATTTAGAAGTTAAGCGACTTTCTCTGGGCGAACAAACCATCTCCTTGGCGGGCTATAGGAGGGCATGGAGGAGGGTTGTGTCATAAAGACCTCACACCGAAAGGTACTTAATGGTCTATAAAGTTTGATGATGATGATGAATGATGATGATGACTACAAGTGAAATATTTTTGTCAATCGCCAACCTGGTGTGAGCCGATGGCCGAAAAATCAATTATTGAAGTATTCAAGAGGATGTCGAATGAAACATTTCTACCCATTGGAGTCTTCATTCCAGAACTCATTACAGTAAATCTTCATATAAAAAGCTAATTCCTTTAAATACAGGCCTGTCCCTAAATTACGTAACGCTCTGGGGGGGGGGGCGGGGGTATAAGAATTCAAAATCGGATACGAGAAACTTTTTTTTATCATATGTTATATGCTTTTCACTTGGTGACGCAATGCTATTGTTTCTAGTTATCTTTCTCTAGTTTTGACAAATCATACCACGTTGAACGTCATAACATTTGCTTCTTTTTGTTAAAAAATAAATTCCTCAGTTTTGTTACGTAAAAGGGGGGGGGGGTTGTTACAGTGTGTGACAACGACGGGGGGGGATAAGTGGCCAAAAATGTGTTACGTAATTTAGGGACAGCCCCTAGGTCGGACTTTTTAAGCTGTAAAAATTGAAATATCAAAAATTCGTGTTCTCTCATACCTTTACGTTACCTCTCACTGCATTCACAATAGTCGCTCCTTTTCAATGGTTTCCTTTTTCTTGTGTTCACAACTAATGTATCATTCTATGGCCATCGTTGCTGATATACACATGGTCTTAAGACAAGGTGTACTGATGAGTCGTAAACGACGA
This sequence comes from Pseudolycoriella hygida, assembly GCA_029228625.1. NCBI lineage: Eukaryota > Metazoa > Arthropoda > Insecta > Diptera > Sciaridae > Pseudolycoriella > Pseudolycoriella hygida. The sequence continues at coordinate 111,216,632 of CM055406.1, read as the reverse complement.
AATCAGCACTTTTAGTTTTTCCATTTTTGTTAAACAATTGGAAGTAGGATGAAGAATTGTGAGTGGCTTTTAAATGAAAATGCATCTATCATATCAGCAAGAAAAAAAAATATTGTGCGATTTTTTCGTATAACGCCAGCTAACGAAAAGTTAGAAATGTTCCGAAAAGTGACCAATTGGTAAGTTTGAAGCCATCAGAAAAATACTCATCAAACTTTTTTCAATTGTTCACAAATTCAATTTAGTGCACAATAGAGTGCAGAATCTGGGAAAAGTAAGAACCATGATGATCAGCTTCTTTTGGTGGACTTGGCGAAGGTTTGAATAGGACCATGTCGAAAACGTCACTAATTTTCACTTATTTTTCACGAAAAAAATTTTTCGACCTTACCAATGAGATTCTATGGGGATAAGTAATTGTGGCACCAAGGTCCCACTTGCCGGAAAAAAAGTCCGAAAATCGACCTACCCTAAAATACAGGTATTTTTTGAGAATCCGGCGAGCACAGGCTCACTGATATCGCGAAAAGGTCCGCCCGTTAACCTCTAATCTCCGGGTCTATGCTAGAGTTGGTTGAGGTCTAAAAATTATTTTTTGATTTGCTGCAGTAGACGTCGAAGGGAACTTAATTTCTCATGAAACTATTGGTCCCAGAAATCAACTAAGATACTACTGTCGCACGAGGACCTAAAAATGATTTTTGATAGATGGTAGAGGACACTTTTGCGCAGCTTTTGGTTTTGTTTTCATGACACTTTGCATTTCATTTTATTTCATGACTTACAAATGGTCTAAATAGCCACTAGCCACGAGACAACACAATGAGCCCAACAAAGATGGCTTCAGTCTTCAGCATGAGCTCTTAGTAGTTTTAGTCATAGAGTTTTGTATTGTATTGTGCTGTATTGACTAGTATATAAGTTTGTATCATGCTACTCGGCCAACCAACCAACCAACATCTATTTTGTTAGTCCATTTTGTATCGCGTTTCAACAATTGCAGTGTATCTCTGTGGATCTATTTATTTGCAAAGCGGTGGATCACTGATATGCATATGTTCCTAAGTTGTTGAGTGTCCAGAAAAGGTTTACCCATGGTATTTCGTCTGGCTTCGGCAAGGGCAGGTGAATGTCGAATGCAAAAATATCAGAAAAATTAAAATATTCTGAGTGATTCCCATTAATCCATACGCCTGTTCCCTCACACAAAAATGCTTTTAAATGCAAAGTTATGCCATTAATGTCATTCCATGTTCAGAATGCAACACAAAGTTCATGGACAATAAGTCACCCAAACGTTCTTCAATGCAGACATTTTAATTCAAAAATATTTTATGCACAACCGTAAATTCTTGTGATTTTGATTTATGTTCATGTGCGAAATTTAGAAGAAAACTTCAAAACTTGAGAGTTTCTTCTTGAAATTCCACTTTCATTTCAATTTATTCGTGCTGACAATAAAGTTACGATAACATTGAAATCTGTTATGTGCACTTTCATAAAAATTTAGTTTTCCAATACGAAATACACACGAAAACCGAAAAAAATATTTACTTTGGTACTTGAAATTGTTTTATCTCACTATTCGTATTTCGATGCAAAACTTTAAAGTGAGTGTATGAACCAAAGTTTGACTATTCCTTCAATTCGGATGAAACGAATGATAAGTATATTTCCATAGCAATTGAGCATGAACTGAATATCAATACCGAAATATTTTTCATCAAAATGAAAGTCCTCGACTACGTGAAACTACCATTTTTATCGTCCGTACGATAGTACCCATTGTCATCCATTGATTGCTGGTTTAAACCAAATGACGTGTGAAAATCGCTTTTTCTTCAAGTTGGAGCGTCTTTATTCAATTTTTACATAAAAATTGAAAACTACTAACGTAACCAACGATATGCCGATTAGAAGAAATGTTTCTGCCAATATATTCGCCGCTTGGTAGCTTTTCGTCTATCATTTAGTGTCTATCGGTCGCCCAAGGCGTGGATGTACGAAGCAGTTATTAGACCCATGATGAGTCACGGCTGCGTCGTATGGTGGCCGAGGCTCGACATTAGGAGTGCGAGGAAAGAGATGAATGAGATTCAAAGGCTGTTATGCATTTGTGTTACCGGAGCTATGAAATCGACAGCTACGTCTCGGCTATGGAGACGTTAATTAACCTGCCACCGGTCCATGTGAAATTGAAGGCGAAAGTTTTGCTACGGCGGATAACCTGTCTCAGAACGATCTCTGGACTCCAAATTTCATTGCGGGCCATAGGAAAATCAAGAAGGCTATCACTAACGAGATCTTTGCGATGCCTAGGGACCGAATGATACCGGAGACAGACTTCGTAAGGCGTTCCGAGGCTGTCGTACCCAGCAGGTCGGAATGGCTGGAAGGTTGGCCAAGCGGCCTATCAGATGAAGGAACTGTGAGCTTTACTGACGGCTCTAAAACTTCAGAAGGTACGGGAACCGGAGTATTTTCCACGAAACCGTTGGCGGAAAGATGGTACCACCTAGGTGGATACGCCGATGTATTTCAGGCTGAAACTTTCGCGGCACTGATGGGAGCGCAGGAGGCACTCCCAGCAGAGGTATGTGGAGAAAATGTGACAGTCTGTTCTGACAGTGTTCTGTCGTGACATCCAAGCTAATAAAAGAGCTGAAGGAAACCCTGAACCAGATAAGACTGAGAAATCAGGTCACGCTGGTCTGGGTTGCCGGACAATCTGGTGTGGAGGGAAACGATAAAGCGGTTGAGCTAGCGAGAAGAGGCTCGGTAACATTGAGTTGTGGGCCGGAACCTCTTATACTCATTCCACACTCGGCATGCGTGAAAGCGAAGAAGAGCTGGGTGAGGTCGGAAATCGCTAACTGTTGGAGCGCCTATGAAGGAGGAATGCACACGAAGCGTTTCTTCCCGGTGCCCGATGGTAGGTGGGCCAGAGAACTGTTAACAATGGACAGGAAGCGCATCAAGAGGGTGGTGGGTGCGATCACTGGACATTGCGGACTGAGCAAGCACCTGGCAAAAATGGGAATCTCTTACGATGCCAATTGTACCTGCGGCCTAAGTGAGGAAACGGGCGTTCATGTTATGTGCGAATGCCCGAAGTTTTCCTCACTGAGGATTAGGACTCTAGGAAGTCATGTGGTCCAACCTGCATCTAGACAGGTTCCTTGTAGGAACTGGGAGGTTCTTGATATTTACATGATGAACAAGGTACGAAACAAAGGATCATCAGATCAGATCTGATAAATCAAAATCGGTCGCCCAGTACATCTCACAAGCGAGAGCAGTGCGAATCGATTGTGTATTGCATTGGCAAAACGGCTAATTGTCTTAATCAACAATCGTCCAGTTTGTACTTGTGGCCGTAATGGGATAGTTAAGAGGAAATTTGTATGCTATGACAGTTGCAAATTTGGTAGTGGTCCACACCTAGCACACCATAGATGGCACTAGGTTTGTGTACAATTTACCACTAACACAGTAAAAACTTCGGTAACGAAAGGATCTGTAAAGAGAATCCATATGTGCGAAAACTCATAAAAATTGGCGGGACTAATTGTAACAGCGGATTATTATTATATTAGTGGTCTAAGCTACGTATCCGCTCAGAAATTTGAGATAGAAATATCTACTCTTTCGCAAAGTTGTTCAGCAGATACAACAATAGACCATGTCTTGTCACCGAACCTCAAGTGGCTAACTTCACGTTGAGTATTACTTAAAAAGACCAAAATAAAATACTGTCACGTCCCTAAAATACGCCGCCGCCGAGAATAAGTTAAAACTCGTTTCGCCGCCGCCGAGATCTTTCGACCGGCGCGGCGCACGGGTCTAGTAAAGCACGTTGAGGTGAGCACTTTTAATATTATATGACACAATAAAGTATTCCTTTTAGACTCGTACAAAGTACGTGTCTTCTGCGTTTACTACCACGTTTGGTACATCAAGAATCCGAATTCGTGTGAGGAGAAAACTTTTTTGTTGCCTAGAGATGCCAAGTCAGCAAAAAAATCGATGTCCGTCTGTCTGTCTGTCTTTGGACACGACAACTTGAGTAAATCTTCACCGACTTTCAAAAACTTTTTTTCCTTGAAAGGTGGTCAAAAAAGTGAGTGCAAGTTCTAAGATGACCAAGGTCGGTCGAACAGTTACGGAGACATGGTCGAGAGTGTCTGAAAAAGTTGTTTTTCGAGGGTCGGTGAACGTTTCTCGCAAATATTTTGGCAAATAAAGTACGGAAACTGTTCATTTTAGTGTCAAATGAAAACATTTAATCTAAAGAATGTTGAAAAAATTTTTTGTGGAAATCGGGTCACTGGTCTGGGCCATAGGATTAATGGAATGGAGAAAATTTTTTCTCGGCCGTAAAAGATTGGAGGTGATTTTTCGTGAGTATTTGGCTAAGGCTTATGTCCAAAGAAAAAAATGTAGAGAATTAAATTTTAGCGAATACGTGTCTCAGGGTTTTATTGAAAAATGTATATATTGGCTTGCACAATGAGCCGTTTGCATAGAAAACATTTTTTGTAGGAAATATTATTCTGAGCAAAAAGTTGTTCTACGCTATGGCAAAATTATGACGTTTTGTATTTTTAATTAATTATTTTCTGATTTCAAAGATTTGTCACACACGAAAATTACTATACTTGACTATATCTATCTCTTTTCTTCGCATGTAATTTTTAGTGATTCTCTCACGAAAAAGACTATTTTTGCTGGTCAAGTGCTGCTTCATAAAAAATTCAAAATTGGAAAATGTACTGAAAGCGCACTTTTGAAATTAAAATATAAAATCAGCATAGAATTTTCGATGCATGTCGTAGAACAATTTGTTGTTCTAATTGTATTTTTACATCGTTTAAAAATAAATTTCGAAAATGCAAACGTTCCATTGCCGTATTCCGGGAGGGTTTTGGAAAAAACCTAGGGTAATTCCTGTGGGTCGTTCGTATTCTGATATTGTCCTAATAATAAATAATTAATAAGAAAAGAAAGAAAGAAAAGAATTTTTTACGTTCCGAAGCTGTAAGCGTCACCCAAATTGATATAAGTTGTTTTGGAAAAGGCACAGTTCCTTACGTCACGTTTCCCATTTAAAAAGGGTTTTTGTTGTGATATCAATAGTTTTGGAAGAAAAGAGGAAACAAATTTTGGAGAAAAAATTTCCGGTGTAAAAAAATTTTCGCCGAAAAAAATTTCCGGCAAAAAAAAATTTCCGCGAAAAAAAGCGATAAGAAAAATCATGGGCGCGCGGTAGCAATGCGCCCGTGACGCAAGTCCCCACGAGCAAAAAATGCAGAAAATTTTTTTTCGTAGACTTCGGAACCATATATACAGCTAGATTTTGACTTTTTTGCCTTGCGTCGTATCTTTCTGAGCCCTAGTTTTTCGGATTCTACGTAAAATTCTGATTAAAATCGACTTTTTACTCAAAAAAATCGGTCCAGTGGATCCGGAGATATGACCTTTAGAAAATCGTCATTTTCCATACAAAATGTGCACTTTCATAGAAACCAAAGTTAATGAAAATATCCTACGTTAGTTAGTTAGCTAGTTAGTTAGTTAGTTAGTTAGTTAGTTAGTTAGTTAGTTAGTTATTTACTTAGTTAGTTACTTAGTTAGTTACTTAGTTCCAGAGCCATTTGTATGAAAACCCACTTTTTTGGAGTTTTCTCGAAAACGGCTCGATATCTTTTCTTGAAATTTTGCAGGGACCTTCGACTGGGCATTCTACGCCATATGAGATTTTAAAAAAGGGGGGGGTACCGGCCTCGTTTGGGCGCCAGGGCTCTTAGAAGGCGTCATATAAAGCCCATATGTATGTGTTTGAGTGTGTGTGTACGGAAGCATATTTTGTATAAGACATGGTTGGGTGTTCGAGATACAGGTTTGGTGTCAAAGGGAAAGATGTTGGGTTGGGTGTGTAGTGTATAGGGGTGACCGCCAAAATGGCGGAAAATGGACCGGGGGCTCAAAAAAAAAAAACTTTTGATATGTTGTAGAGGAAGTTGAAGGGATCATTTTCGCCCATGAAAGTAGTAGCCGCCGCGGCTCGGTTTGGCGGCGGCGGCGGCTCAAAAAAAACTTTTTATATGTTGTAGAGGAAGTTGAGGTGATCATTTTCGCCCATGGAAGTAGTAGCCGCCGCGGCTCGGTTTGGCGGCG
>CM055406.1:111184777-111209955 GCA_029228625.1 Pseudolycoriella hygida | reverse complement strand
CGGCATATGAAATTTTTCAGTTGGGGCCGAGACTGACGTTCCCAAATTTAAAGAAATCGCTCGGGCGGTTCTCGAGAAAAAAAAAAGTAGATTGATACATAGATACATAGATACATAGATGCATAGAGACATAGAGACATAGATAGATCGTTGACACAGGAATAAAATTGTTATTAATTACAAAGGTAATTTGACCACTTTTCCATAGGAATTGGTCATCTTTGATTGGCGATATCTCAGCCAATTTTCAACCGATTTTGATGAGTGAGGGCTTGTTTGAAAGCTGCTGCGACGTAGTTTTTTTTTAAATAATTTGGAGGGGAAGGGGGGCGAGAGGAAAAAACTCAAAACTTCGCCTATATATACAAAGGTTTTTGTATGGAGGTTTTTGGGTTTGTGGACGTTTTTTTGGGGGTGTGGGGACTGCGTCACGCTCTCCGCTACCGCTCCGAGCATGATCTGGACACAAACTTCACTTTTGTTGCTGTTTTCCATTTAGTCTTTGGCATTAAAATATCTACCTTGTATACAAAATGATAAACACAAACACATTCAGCAACCTAAACACACCTCCCACATTTTTAACTGTAAGTCCGTGACTAATTTTTTTGTGTCTGTTTTATGCATTTGAATTTCCAAAAAGAATTTTCCTTATTTCATTTTTTATTAAATAGCACGAACTCGAACAGTGAATATTATTTTTAACAAACGATTGTTACGTGAAACAACTTTTAAGTCTTACAAGTAAATCATTTTGGGTAAAGTTATCATTTAGTAAAATCCATTCTTCTTATAACGGACTTTTACATTTATTCTCTTTCAAAATTGATGCCGCGCCACCTCCAAGCTCGGCAAGATTTATTGTGCCAACACCAATAATTAATTTAATAGCCGTGAGAACATTCAAACTATTATTTCAAATACCTTGACAAGATAATGAATTTCAGGAAGAGATTCAGGTTTACAATTTGCGTTATTCTTCATTAGAGTTTAAAATAATAGTACGCCGATCAAAAAACCCTGAAAACCCGTTACAGAAGAATATGGAAGAATTGGTGGGTTTTTCAGTCTGTATGTTCGTCTCACCGTCTAAAATTCGTGTAAATCTTAACTCACGATTTGTCCGCGAAACAGAATTGTCATCCTATTTTCTAAAACAAATCGAGGTGGAGTGATTGAGGAGGAAGCAAAAAAAGGAACGGGAATAATAAAATTTTTCAAATTCTAGTTGGACCCGTACGAAGCACAAATGTCCTATACGTTTATTAACAAGCCCATGTTACAGGCTAGATCGAGGTGGAAGTTGGGGGGGGGGTATATTTATTATCGTCTAGTGATGATTAGCAAAACAACATAAAGGGACCCGTACGTATCAGAATAGATAAGGCAAACAGAGTTGATGTTACGAAAAGACTCGAACGTATCTAAGCAAATATTGCCTTAACTCTTATGTGTATGAAATTACGACCACATTAAATTGTATTGGAAATTGCCGAGAGGGAAAAATTGAAAAACCCGTCCGCAGAAACGTTGTAAAAATGGCCTTTCGAAAGTACAAAATTGACCCCCAAATAGACAAAAATGTTCATCTCAATTTTTTTACAACATAGCAAAAAATCATTTTTTTTTTGTCTAGGGCAGACCTTAGGATAGGATAGGATATAGCGGGTAGGAACACTGATAGATTATTCCTGGCACCTAAGCCGCCAATGGGTTGTGCATTCCCACAGATTTTAGAGGTTATCTCATTTAATTCGATTAAGGTAGTCTAGTATCGTTCTAGGCGGGTGGTTTTCGATCGTTTTTGCATTCACTGTGAATGATCCAAAGTACGTTGCTCGAGCCATAATAAAAGCCGGGCCAATTACAGAGATGATGTTCGGCTGTTTCGATGTCTCCGCAACGATTGCACAGAGGGCTGCTAGTTAGCCCAATCATATGCATATGCTTATTGAGATAGCAATGACCGGGTAGGATAATAATGATTCTTTTAACGTCACGCTTGGAAAATGATAGTAATTCCTTGGTGTGCTTTTCGTTGATTCGAATACAGTTTTTGGCATGTCTAGCATAGTTAAGTGATTCCCAGTGGGAAGAGAAGGAGTTGGACTTCCAGAGAGCTATAATGTTAAACAGCGTAGATGCAGAAACCTGGGTTCAAAAGCCACAAAAGGGGAAGAAGAAGCTGTTCTTGCCAGCTCGTCTGCTTGTTCGTTGCCAGCGATTCAACTATGTCCTGGAACCCAGACAAGTGTTACTTGATGTAGAGTAGAGAGTGTTTGGATTAAATCTCTGCACTCTAGAACGAGGGATGATGTAAATTTGTAAATTTCCGAAAAGAAGGATGGTAAGTTTTGGAGCAGGGAAATGAACGAGTTAAGAGGTAAAGCGAGAAGCGCTTGGAACAGAGCGAACAGAACTTCATTTGACGTAGACTGGGATGCTTATAGGAAGTCTCAAAAGATATTTCGAAAGGCGTGGAGGAATTTCTGCGCAGAAATGGAACAAATTCCAGATTATGCCAGAATTCATAAAATCCTAGCCAAAGACTCAAAACTGCTGCCAGGTTCATTGCGAAGACCGGATGGCAGTTTCACAAATTCAGGCAAGGAAACAGCTGAGCATCTTCTCGGAACTCATTTTCCCGGTTGTAGTGGCGAGAAAGCAAAGGATAGAGCACCGGATCCACCTCCACCAAGTGAGGAGGTCTGGGTTCTGGTAAGCCGAATCGTCACGGTGGAAAGGATAAAATGGGTTATTGGAAAGTTCAAGCCCTTCAAGTCAGCGGGCCATGATAGAATATTTCCCGCTCTCCTTAAAGAGAGTGGAGAAATTCTATTAGAACCGTTGTGTAAGGTACTGCGTAGCTCGCTCATTCTAGGACACATACCATCGTCCTGGGAAACAGTGAAAGTAACTTTCATACCGAAGCCAGGTAAGCCACCACATGTGGAGGCTAAAGACTTTCGACCGATTAGTCTGACGTCATTCTTGTTAAAAACGTTAGAAAGACTGATAGATTTTTACATTAGAGATGAAATTCTGCCAAAGTACCCATTGCATGCAAATCAGCATGCATATCAAGTAGGTAAGTCCACGGACTCAGCACTGCACAGTCTAGCGGCTAGAATAGAAAGATCGTTAGGGGTGAGTGAAATAGCAATTGGATGTTTTATGGACATCCAAGGTGCGTTTGACAACACGAACTTCGAGATCATTCGTCTGGCCCTTGAAGACAGAGGTGTAAATTCAGTCGTCGTGAGGTGGATATGCAGCATGCTCAGTAGCAGAGCTGTAGAGGCCAACATATGTGGTCACAAGGTAAGTCTATGGGCTGCGAAAGGGTGCCCTCAAGGAGGGATACTCTCACCGCTACTATGGTGTATAGTGGTGGATTCTCTAATTATAGAGTTAAATGACAAAGGGATCTTCGCTCAAGGGTATTCAGATGACTTAACGATACTAATCAGAGGCAAGTTTGAAAGTACGCTTGGGGATCGCATCAGCTTCGCTATCAGAGTGGTAGAGAACTGGTGTCGAAAAATGGGTCTCAGAGTTAATCCAGATAAAACTGACATAATTCTCTTTAGCAGGAGACCCACGGGTCAGGAATTGGTTGGAAAATTTAGGCTGTTTGGCAAAGATGTCGAGCCTGGAAGCCAAGTGAAATACTTGGGTGTCATACTGGACGTGGAAAAACTACAGAACGAAGACATTAAACGTCAATATGTCGACAGGCTGGAGACGAATATTATTGCCGGAATGGTCAGCGAACAACGAAGCGTAGACGATGCGTGGAATCAAATTAGACGGAATGTAGAGAGCGCCGCAGCAGAGACAGTGGGAACGAGAACGGGAAATAAAAGAAATATCTGGTTTGACTATGAATGCCAGAAGGCCATGGACGACAAAAACGCAGCTCGCCTGAAAACTCTAAGTAGATTCACTCGAGCTGGCCAGGAAGAGTACCGTTCTAAAAGAAATTTCGAGAGAAAACTCTTCCGACGGAAAAAGCGACAGCGTGACAAGGAAGTTTGGATCGAAATTGAGAAGTTTGGCAATCGGAAGGAGACTCGGAACTTTTACCGGAAAGTGAACGAATCCAGAAACGGTTACAGTCAACAACCTTTGCTGTGTAAGGACAAGCATGGATTGGTCTTAGCAGATGAGGAAAGGTGTATCGCGAGATGGGCTGAGTACTTTAAGGAACTGCTTAACCCGAACAGACCGCTCAACCGAGACGACGAAAACGACGAAGTGCCATTTCAGACTGCGCAACCATACATAGAAGAACCAACGATGCAAGAAGTTGAAGCTGAAATTTTAAAGCTCAAAAATTTCAAAGCCCCGGGGTCTGACAACCTACCCGGTGAACTTTTCAAGAACGGCGGCAACGCGCTATGTATGGAGATGCACGAGCTCATCATACGCATCTGGAATGACGAGGAGTTACCGGAAGATTGGAAGACCAGCATACTTTGTCCCATAAAAAAAAGGTGACAAATTGGAGTGTGGCAATTTTCGAGGAATCGCTCTGCTGAATATTGCTTACAAGATATTTGCAAATATTCTATATCAGCGCCTTCATCCATACACGGAATCTACGATAGGTGAATACCAACGTGGTTTTCGTGTAGGTCGTTCAACATCGGACCAGCTGTTTAATATCAGACAGATCTTGGAGAAGTGCAAGGAGTACAACATTGAAACACACCATTTGTTCGTTGACTTCAAGGCAGCCTATGACAGTGTTAGACGAAGTAAGCTATGGAGAGTCATGGAGGAGTTCGGAATTCCCAACAAACTGATCTCGCTAACGAAGCTAACACTAAACGGAGCTAACAGCCGAGTAAGGATCCGCAATCAAATGTCAGAGACTTTCGACATTGAGGAAGGCCTACGTCAAGGCGATCCTCTTGCAACGCTGCTTTTCAATTTAACACTCGAAGCAGCTGTTCAAACCATGGACATAGACTCCAGCGGCACCATTTTCTCCAAGTCCAGTCAGTTGCTTGGTTTTGCAGATGACCTGGACATTATTGGCCGAACTATGGATATCAGTCAGTTGCTTGGTTTTGCAGATGACCTGGACATTATTGGCCGAACTATGGATGTTGTTAAAGATAAGTTTATGGCCTTGGAGAGGAAAGGTACCGACCTTGGGTTGAAGGTCAATGACGGAAAAACGGAATACATGATCATCCCACCTACGAATCGATACCGGGAAGATAACGTAACGATCGACACACACACATTCAAAATGGTCAATAAGTTCGTATACCTTGGATCAGAGCTGAACATAAACAACGACATTGCGGACGAAATAAAAAGGCGAGTAACTTTGGGCAACCGGAGTTATTACAGCCTGCTGAAAATTCTAAAGTCCAAGTCAGTAAGCCGAAATTCAAAATGCGCACTTTATAAAATTGTGATCAGACCGGTAGTTACGTACGGTTCGGAGTCGTGGTGCTTGACACAGAAAAATGAACAATCTCTGCATACGTTCGAGCGAAAGGTACTGCGTGCAATATTTGGACCAGTATTTGACCGAAAACTGAACCGATGGCGCAGACGATATAATCACGAGCTCATAGAGCTTTTTGGAGAGCCCGACATAGTCAGAACAACAAAAATAAATAGACTACGTTGGCTCGGTCACGTACAACGAATGAATGAACATCGTATTCCAAAAAAAATTCTGAAGTCCAAACCTGAAGGCAAAAGGAGTGCAGGGCGACCCAAGTCCAGGTGGAGCGACGCTGCTTTTGCCAACTTAAGAACTGTGGGAGTAACCAGCTGGGAGACGTTAGCTGCAGATAGGCCCGGTTGGAGAAGCATGTTGGAGAAGGCCAAGACCCTTAATGGGTTGTAGTGCCGGTAAATCAATCAATCAATCATACTGGACAGTAAATTGAACTGGACAGAGCACGTAACAAACAGAGCGAGGAAAGCTCTGACGACCTTTTGGATATGTAGAAACGCTTTCGGTAAGAATTGGGGCCTACCATCAAAGGCAATACTGTGGATTTATGAAGCAGTAGTGAGGCCTATGATCTGCCATGGTAGTGTTGTGTGGTGGCCTAGGCTGGAAAAGGAGTGCGCCAAGAAGGAGATGAGCGAGGCTCAGAGGCTGGTATGTATATGTATTACTGGAGCTATGAAGACGACAGCGACGGCAGCTATAGAAGCGCTTTTAGCTATACCACCGATCCATACGATTGTCAAGGCCAGAGCATTTGCGGCAGCAGATAGACTACGGCTCAACGATCTGTGGATGAGGAACTTCTCTCTAGGACATGGAAAGATAAGGAATGCAATAGCTGATCCTATTTTTCACATGCCCAGAGACCGCATAAATGCGGAGATCTACTTTGAGAGGCGCTATGAGGCTATCATACCGAGTAGACAAGAATGGCTAAACAATTGGCCAGATTGCATACCCGTAGATGGACTCATAAGCTTCACTGACGGTTCGAAAAACTCTGAAGGATCGGGGGCTGGGATTTTCACTCTGGAACCCAGAACGGAAGAGAGTATTTACCTAGGAAAATACTCCAGTGTTTTTCTGGCAGAGACGTTTGCAGCGATGAAAGGACTACGGTGCGCTTTAAGACCAGAAATGGAAAACGAAAGAATCACTGTAATTACTGATAGTGAAGCTGTTATCAAGGCGATAATGCCGCCCGTTACAACATCCAAAATAATAAAAGAGTTCAAGGGGACCCTGAACGAACTGGGTCTGAGAAATCAGGTTAAGGTCGCTTGGGTGCCTGGACACTCTGGGATAGATGGAAGTGAGAGGGCAGATGAGCTTGCGAAGCTGGGCTCTAAATCTGCTAGCCACGGACCGGAACCGTTCATTCCCATACCACAGTCACTGTGTGATAAGGCGGTGAAGGATTGGACATGGTCAGAGGCTAACAAGCATTGGCAAACTTATAAGGGAAGTTTACACACAAAAGGGTTCTTCCCAGTGGCCGATCGTGGTTGGGCGAAGGAACTGTTGCACATGGACCGGGATCGAATAAGGAGAGTTGTGGGAGCGATCACCGGTCACTGTGGTTTAAACAGTCACTTAGCCAAAATGGGCATCGTCAATGATCCCAATTGCACCTGTGGCCTGAGTAGAGAAACAGGACACCACATTATTTGTGAATGTCCGAAATTTTCTCTACTGAGACATAGGATTCTGGGTGGTCATGTGATCAGATCGCTCGATGGGCCGAAGCTAGGGCCAATTGTCTTAGACAAGTTCCTAGTGAACACGGGTAGGTTCTAATGATTTACGTGATGAACGAGAGATGGAACAAAGGATCGATAGATCTATGTTTCGCGGCCAAAAGCCATCACAACCTGATAAATCTAAATCACCCTAATGATTTTATAGTTGACTGGCTGTCTGTACATATGAAGATTCTTAGATCCCCGAGCAAGTTTTCCAGAGAATGTAACATTGTGTTAGCGCATCCTATAATTCCTACTATCTCCGATTGGAATACTGTTATGAGCTTGCCGAGAGGCAAATTATCGGCTACATTGAGTTCAGTACAATGAAATCCTGCTCCAGAGATTCCAATTTTTTTGTCTAAGGCAGACCTTAGGACCGACCTAGGGCCATAAGGAAATGCCTCGGACTCATAATTCCATAGACAAAAATGTTTCCCTCAATTTGTTTTGCAAAATAGCAAAAAAAGAAATTTGTTTTGTTAGGACAGACCTGAGGCCTACTTCAGCCCTAAGCGCAAGCACCGGGTCCACAGACCCGTACGAAGAACGAAGTTCTTCGAAAAGGTGTCTTATGCGCTTACCACGACGTTTGTAACCAGGGCCTTTTTTTTGGATTATATTTTACGAATTTCATGAATTTCACGAAATTTTACGAAATTTCACGAATTTTACGAAATTTCACGAATTTCACGAAAATTTCATGAATTTCACGAAAATTTCACGAAAAATAGACCCTGTTTGTAACCACCCCAATTTCGACCGGGGAGTAGGTGGGGAGCATCGATCATGGTCCATAGATGACGAATCAGCAATAAAAAAAAATGTCCGTCCGTCCGTCCGTCCGTCACCGCGATAACTTGAGCAAAACTCAAACGATTTTCAAAAACTTTGTTTTCCCTGAAAGGTAATTGAAACCCCTTTTTTAGGATTGAATCTGGGCACTGTCGGCCCAAGGGCCCCCGAGCTAGGGCCGTCTAAGTGGTTTTTGGTCTTTTGTACATGACTCGAGTAAATATTTTCCGATTTCCATAAATTTTTTTGGATTTGAGTTCTTGGACTTAGCTTGGGCACTAAAATCGAGTCTATGCTAGGGTCATTCGTGTTTTTTCTACATAACTCGAGTAAATCTTTTCCGATTGTCATAAACTTTTTTTTGTTTGAAAGATCTGGGCACAGTCGACAATTTGTAGAAGAAACTTTTTTGATTTTGAGCCCTTGGACTTAGCTAGGGCATTAAAAACGAGTATCCGCTAGGGCCCTACATTTTTTTGTACATAACTCGAGTATAAATCTCTTCCGATTTTCAAAAAAAAATTTTTAATCGAAAGGTCTAGGAATGTCTCACATTTTATGGAAGGACGTTTTTTGATAAGATGCCCTTGGATATGACGAAATATGTTTTTTTGGTTAGGGCCTACCTTAGGATCGACCAGAGGCCCAATTGAGCCCCAAGCACAGGTCCAAATTTGTTTATGAACATAACTCGATACACGGTTACCTTTCAAATAGAAAAAGAATCAACAAAATCGGTTAGGATTTGCCCGATTTATGTACACAAAAACATGTTGGGCCTAGTTTCAGGGTCCTGGCTGAGTCCAAGGACTCAAAATTGAAAAAGTGTCTTCCATAAATTGTCGTTCATGTCCATATCTTTCAAACAAATCTTCGGATGGGCATTCTACACCATATGAAATTTTAAAAAAGGGGGTACCGGCCTCGTTAGGGCTCTTAGAAGGCCCCATATAAAGCCCATATAATGTTTTGCATATGTGTGTGAGTGTATTCAAAGTATGAGTCAAATATTAGCAAAATTTTTGGACTGTGTGAGGATGAAGGTAGATGTTTGGTGTCAAAGCAAAAGTTGTTGGGTTGGGTGTATAGTGTGTCATAGTGACCAACAAAATGGCTGACGGTGGTATGGGACGAGTTTCGGGGGAAAACTGATTTTTTTTTAATTTTTTTTTGTTGAAGATAGATGTCTCGTGTCAATGAAAAACTTTTTTCGCCGGAAAACTTTTTTCGACGAAATTTTTTTTCGCTGAAAATTTTTTTTCGCCGGAAATTTTTTCTTCATAATTTGTCAGGCATTTTTTTAATCAAAAATGAAAACATTCCAAAAAAAATTTTTGCGTTTCAAAGCTGTAAGCGTCACCCCAATTGATATCAGTTGTTTTGGAAGAAGGGGTGAGGACTTGCGTCATGTTTGACTTTTAAAAAGGGTTTTTGTTGTGAAAGGAATGCTCATTCATTGAACCCACTTTAGTTCAAATTTTTCTCTGAATTGAACTGATAAATTTTTTTTTATGTGGGGGGGAGGGGGTTATAAAAATCCAGAAAAACAGCGGGCGTCATTTATAAACTGCCTTTTATATTGCGTTTTTTCAGTCTGCTGAATTTTCTTGGGGTGGTGTAGGGACTGCGTCACCCCCTCTGCTACCAGCATCGTGTTACGGAGTACTTTCCATCAAAATTGTGGAAAAACGTTAATGGACACTCTATAAATTTATGATGACTTCTTTACTATCTGTTTTCCACCACTAATTAGTGGTTTAGCGGTCTTTAAAAAATGCATCTCATGCAAAAAACCTCGCAAAAAGCACGACAAGTTAAAAACAAAATGTTTAATTGGTTGACATTCGGTACCCGGGACCTGCACCAATCGAAATCACAGATTATAATCTCCTCCCAATACAAGTGCGGGAAGCGTCTTATTATGTATCTTTCGTTAATGGCAGTGAACGTTTTTAGACAGTATTTATGCAAATCTGAGGACATTTCATTCTTATACGAACAAATTAATGGAACATTACGGTCGAAGAACACAATCAGCTCAAAGGCAGAACCACTCAACAATCGAAAACTTTTTTCAAAAACTATTTTTGAAAGATTTAATAAAACCTATACGCTTCAGATACTCTTGATTCAAGTGCATAGGACACAGATGTTGTGAAAAGCAAATTAATAAAAGGAGATCAATTTTTTTTTTTAAATTAAAAATCGCCATTTTCTTCTTTCATCAGTCTAACTATCGGTGTATTAAGATATTATAACTTCCTCAACTGCAATATTAATAAAAAGTAATTGTTACGACGACCCGTGCGTATATTTTGGTTAACTCCCATGTACAGTTTTTCTTGTTTCCAAGTTGGTAATTTTGTTTTTGAACAGTTTTAGGTTTTCAGATTTTTAAATGTCAATCAGATGCCTTTTACTTTGAGATACTTTTTTCATGCGCCCCTTTCTTGCGCATACATCTTATGTAATGGGACATTTATATTATATTACAGCACATGCTATGTAAGACTTACATTGTAAGTAAGCCATTACTGAACGGGCTGATGTTCGCACAAGGTGAAACACAAGTGCGAAGGTTTGAGGAACGAGCGAAGCGAGTGGATTAATCGCACAAGTGTTTCACCGTGTGCGAACATCAGCCCGTTCAGTAATGGCTTACCCACATAGTATGTTCTGCAGTATATTTTATCGCATAGGGAACGAGGAAAGTTTATACATGTCGGTTTTTTTTATAAAAAATTGTCAATAGCTGGGATCGAACCGGGGACACCTCACGTATGAGACGAGTACTGTACCACTGAACCACGGGATCATTTGAATGTTGGCAATAAAATTGCGTTCATCAGTTATTGTTGCAGATTTTCTTTAAGTTCAAAACAAAATAATTTTATTATTATTTTGAAATCGAGTTTTATTCTGTAACGATTTTTTATTTGTTATGAAATCGAGTTTTGTCTGTAACAATTTTCTTTTTTACTTCTTTACATTGTAATGTTGCATCCCGTCATACACTCATCTCTCCTTTTCGTTTAATGACAGCAAGCATGGTCTTTGTTCCACTGCAAATGCGCATACATACCCGTTCAATGATTACATGTATCATTTGGGTACCCACATGAAATAGCGAAGTGGCGCAGTGGTAGAGTGCTTGACTGTCGTGCGGATGACCGGGTATCGAATCCCGGCGTGTGAACTCTTTTTTAATAAATAAGATCGTTGATAATAATACAGAGTTTCAACGATACGGTACGTATGACTTATACAGCTACTACGTAACGCGCTCGCTCATCATGCGAAGGACCCGAGCTCGATCCCCGTGTTCGAAAAATTTTTTATAAGTTGCTAAGTACATTTCATGATGAAACGCTCAACCGTTCAGTAATTTTCATGATTGAACACAGTAACACAGTAACACAGTGAACAGTAATGAGAATTACTGAACACCTCGGCAGTCGTCCATGTAAGACCGATTTACATCAATAAAAATGTTACTAGTTTTGACCACTTACCGAGTCCCTATGCGATAAAAACTCTGACAAATCAAAAACATCTAAAAATTCTTCAGATATAGGACCCTTCATGAGTCAAAGTTTCCTCGTCAAAAGTCAATACAGTAGTGATAGCTGAACGACACACGTCTAATGAGCAAAATTTTAATTTTATACGAAGAAAAGTTCTTCGAAAACGGGGCTTATGCGTTTACCACGACATTTGTAAACAGTCCGATTTCGACCCGGTAGTAGGGGGAGCATCGATCAAGATCTTTAGATGACGAATCAGCAATAAATCAACTTGCAAATGTGACAAACAGAATGAATATTGAACGGTAGTCATCGAGGTCGGTGTTAGCGTACCAATCATTTCATCAATTCCAAGACCTCGATGGAATTTTCGGAAAGCCGATTGGGAGAAATATAAGACGAAAATGGATGCCGCAATACGTTTCGTGCCCGCAGAGCCGGAAAATTACGAACGTTTCGTAAGCTTAATCATCGCTACAGCAAGACAATGCGTGCCGAGAGAATATCCGAAAGAATATATCCCCTGCTGGAGCGAAGATAGTGACAGGCTCTATGCCGAATTCCAAGAAACCGAAAGCCCGGACACAGCGATGGAGCTGTTGGCTTCATTAGACCAAGCCAGAAGAGAAAAATGGATTCGTCGATATCGCACGATCAAGCAGAAAAGGCTGGGCTCTTATTCGAAAGCTAGGAAGTGCTCCCAAGCTGACCTGTAGAAAGCCCAAGATGTGCGCAAACCGTATCGCCAGCCCAGCCGTCTCGTTCAAATTTCCAAAGCACCGTCAAGCCAAAACTTCACTAGACGGCTAACGAAAAACTATCGAATGATTCGGAAATTGACACCAAAAAATTGCGGTTTATCCAGTTCCCATTTACGCAGAGTTTCTGAGGAATAGCGACAAACGTACACGACTATGGTTGGCCAGTTTTTTCACAAAAATAACAACGAGAAACATACTACCAGCAGCGTTTAAAAAAGCGAAAGTAATCGCACTGCTGAAGCCTGCTAGAGACGAGAAGAAACCAGAAAACAACCGTCCAATATCACTGCTATCCGTCACTCCGAAATTTCTAGAACGAGTCATCTTCAACCGAATCGCCCCTAAAATCGAAAAGATGCTGCCACACGAGCAAGCCGGATTTAGAAAAGGAAGAACTTGTGCTGATCAAGTACTGTCACTCACAAATTTCATAGAAGCTGGGATTCAAAATCAACTAAAGACAGGTGGAGTTTTCATTGACTTAACGACTGCATACGACACTGTATTAAAAAGAGGTTTGCTATCAAAACTAATCTTTGCGATTTAATGGCTAACATGCTGAGCGTCAGACTGTTTCGAGTACTACTCAACGATCAAATAAGCGCAATTAAGAAACTAAACAATGGCCTAGATTTTTTTAGATTTTTATTAGTTTGGGACGATCACTTTCGTGGTCTGGAACACAGATCTTGTGACCCTTTGTTCCTTTTTCCCGCTCATCATTTAAAAAATCATGAAAACCTTTGCGTGCCGACCAGGAACCTGTCTAATATGATAGGCCCTAACTCGGCCAATTTCGAAGAGTGCACGATGTACTCGCCTAGTGTCCTGAGTCTTAGCTGATGGAATTTAGGGCATTCACATATAACGTGAAAGCCCGTTTCCTCTTCCAAGCCACAGGAACAGTCTGGGTCACCTGAAATTCTCATCTTCGTCAGGTGCTTGTTGAGTCCGCAATGTCCGGTCGTCGCACTAACTACCCTTCTTATGCGATCCCGGCCCATCGTCAGGAGCTCCTTAGTCCATTTCTCGTTCGGAGTGGGGAGGAAATGCTTGGTATGCACTCCTCTTTCGTACGCTGTCCAGCTTTTTCTGTGCTTCACCCAGTCCTTC
This sequence comes from Pseudolycoriella hygida, assembly GCA_029228625.1. NCBI lineage: Eukaryota > Metazoa > Arthropoda > Insecta > Diptera > Sciaridae > Pseudolycoriella > Pseudolycoriella hygida. The sequence continues at coordinate 111,196,538 of CM055406.1, read as the reverse complement.
ACCGCTTTCGCACAAAGCGAATTCGGGATGGGGATGTGAGGTTCAGGTCCGTATGAGATTGCCGTTGAGCCGGTTTTTGCCAGCTTATCAGCCTTCTCATTACAGTTCACTCCGGAGTGCTCAGGCACCCCAACCAGTTTGACTCGATTGCTCAGTCCCATCTGGTTCAAGTAGCCTTTACATTCTTCTACCAATTTAGAAGTCATAATGGGTGATATCTGCGCCTTTATTGCTGATTCACTATCAGTGCACACAATCACGTTTTCACCATTCAGTCCTTCTGGCAGAATTTCTCGAGCTCCCAAAAGAGCTGATAAAGTTTCCGCCTGGAAGATGCTGGATAGACTTCCCAGGTGAATCCAGGTGCCGGTATCCGTCCTCGGGTCATATACCCCGGCTCCGGTCCCTTCACCTGTCTTCTGTCTGACCCCTTCACTTTCGTATAGCGTAAGTGGCCATCCGTTCGCCCACTCATCCCTGTTTGGGAATAGCACTTCAAAGTTTCTTTCGAAACTCAGTTTCTGTGTCATAGAGTCCCGCGGCATGTCGAAAATATGATCAGAGATCATATTTTTGATCTTCCCATGCCCGGTCTTGAAACCTGGAGACCACCAGCCATTTTGTGTCAACCTGTCTGCTGTTGCGAAAGCTTTCGCCTTCACTACTATATCGATAGGTTGCACTCAAACAATGGCCTAGCCCAAAGCTCGGTGCTATCGTGCGTGCCTGATGTTCAATTTGTTTGTACAGCCATGACCCACCTCCGTCCCTCTCAAAGAAATTTTTGTACGCAGACGACAAGGCCTACTCATACCAAGAAAAGATTTTTGAAAATATCAACAAAGTTCTTAACAAAGACATAGAAGACTTCTTGAGGTATTGTAAAAACTAGCAGTTGAAACCAAACGTCACCAAAACAGTCGTATCCTGTTTCCACGCAAATAACCGAGCAGGCAATCTGGAGTTGAGAGTGTGGTTTAACGGAACAGGACTTAAACACACTTTCGAACCAACGTACGTCGGGCGTTACTCTTGATAGCTCGCTGACTTTTAAGAAACACGCAGTGAAAGTATCAGCGAAACTCAGCTCAAGAAACAATTTGCTTCGCAAGTTAGCCAGCTCATCGTGGGGTGCTACGCAGTCATCTTTGAGAACAACCGCTTTAGCCTTGGTTTACTCTCCATCCGAATATTGCTGCTCTACATGGCTAAACAGCGTCCATTCAAAGAAAATTGATGTTGAATTGAATAAGGCGATGCGAATAATCAGCGGAACCGTCTAATCTACAACAACTTGGCTCCCTGCACTCTGTAACATAGCACCACCGTACATCAGACAAATGAATTCACTGCTCAATGAATATCGCAAGGTTATAAAAAACACACACATCCCACTATATAAAGATCTGATATCACCACCGATTCCACGTCTGAAATCAAGAAATCCGCCAACACTTACAGCCAAACAGCTACATGAGAACGTATTTGACGCTGAAGAAGCGTGGAAAATGGCGTGGACAAATTCAGTCACAGAAAGCATACTGTTTGACTTTGAAACGCACAAAAGCTCAAATAATGAATTCCAACTACCAGCGAAAAATTTGGTGCAGCTTGAACCGACTACGTACAAGACACGGTCAATGCATTGATATGATGCACAAATGGAATGTGGTACAGCTAGACAAACAGCCGATCATTTGCTGATGGAGTGCCCAATTTGGTCGTACAGTGGAAACGCTAACGAAATAAGAAATCTAGAGCCACTTGCGATTTGAATCCTTTTTTATGTTCCTATTTTTATGCCGTTTCTAGTTCCCAGTTTCTGTTACTATACTCTTCCCATATGACGATTCACTAATTTATTTGACCTATGATAATTAGTGACTAATGCCTGTGATATAGAGTAGTCAAAATTGTAAATCAATTAATGAATATCTATACGCTAAATAAATAAAAATTGCAAAAAGATTCAAAATGTTGCTTTAACTCTTAAGTGCATGAAATTACGTCCACTATAACTTACTTACTTACTTAACCGGCCCTACAACCCATTAAGGGTCTTGGTCTTCTCCAACATGCTTCTCCAACCGGACCTATCCTCAGCTAACGTCTTCCAGCTGGTTACTCCCGCAGTTCTCAGGTTGGCAAAAGCTGCATCGCACCATCTGGATTTTGATCTGCCTGCACTTCTTTTGCCTTCCGGTTTGGTGATAAAAAGTTTCTTCGGGATACGATTGTCGTCCATACGCTGTACATGACCAAGCCATCGTAGTCTGTTAATTTCTGTTGTTCTAACTATGTCCGGCTCTCCATAAAGCTGCATAAGCTCATGATTAAATCGTCTGCGCCATCTGTTCATATTTTCGTCCGAAAATTGTCCGCAGTACCTTTCTTTCGAACGTGAGCAACGATTGTTCGTCTTTCTGAGTCATGCACTACGACTCCGACCCATACGTAACTATTGGTCTTATCACAGATTTGTACATTGCGCATTTAGAGTTTCTGGACTTTAAACTTTTTATCAAGCTGTAATAACTCCGGTTGCCAAGAGTTATCCGTCTTTTGATTTCGTGCATGATTACGTTGTCAGAATTAAGCGGAGATCCAAGATATACGAACTTGTCTACCACCTTAAATGTGTGTGTGTTAATTGTTACTTTTTGGTCGTGTTGTCGATTCGATGGGGAGACAATCATGTATTCGGTCTTTGTGTCATTAACCTTCAAACCGAGGTCGGTACCTTTTCTGTCCAAAGCCGTGAAAATTTCGTTAACAGCTTCCATGTTTCGGCCCAAGATATCCAAGTCATCAGCGAAGCCCAGCAATTGACTGGATTTGGTGAAAATGGTGCTGCTGGTGTCGATGTCCATGGTTCTCACTGCTGCTTCAAGGGTCAAATTAAAAAGCAGCGCTGCGAGCGTATCACCTTGACGTAGTCCTTCCTCAATGTCGAAAGCGTCTGACAATTTGCTTCGGATTCTTACTCGGCTGTTAGCTCCATCCATTGTCAGCTTTGTTAGCGAGATTAGTTTTTTGGGAACCCCTAATTCCTCCATCACTCTCCATAACTTCCTCCTGTTGACACTGTCGTATGCTGCCTTGAAGTCTACGAACAATTGGTGTATTTCCACGTTGTACTCCTTACACTTGTCCAAGATCTGTCTAATGCTAAACAGCTGGTCCGTTGTTGAACGACCTACACGAAAACCACCTTGATATTCACCAACAGTAGATTCCATGTATGGAAGAAGGCGTTTGTATAGAATATTCGCAAATAGACGATATTCAAAAGCGAAATTCCGCGATAGTTGCCACACTCCAATTTGTCGCCTTTCTTGTACAAAGGGCAGATGATGCTTGTCTTCCACTCTCCCGGCAACTCCTCGACATTCCAGATGCGCTTGATGAGCTCGTGCATCTCCATACCTAATGCGTTACCACCGTGCTTGAAAAGTTCTCCAGGTATGTTGTCGGTTCCTGGGGCTTTGAAATTTTTCAGCTTTAAAATTTCATGCTCCACTTCCTGTAGCGTTGGTTCTGCAATATGTGGCTGCGCGGTCTGAAATGGTAAGTTGTTGTTGGTGTCATTTCGGTTCGGTGGTCTGTTCGGGTTCAGCAGTTCCTTAAAGTACTCCGCCCATCGTCTGATGCACATTAAAGTGTATTGGAAATTGCCGAGAGGGCTATATTGAGAAACTCGTCCGAAGACACTTTTAGAAAAAAAACCTTCCGAAAGTACAAAATGTTCATCTTAATTTGCTTTACAACACAGCAAAAAGCTAGGGTCTAGAGTAGAGGCCTCGGACAAATACTCACATAGTCAAAAATATTTCCCTCCATTTTCCCTACAACATAGTGAAAAACCATTTTTTTGTCTAGGGCAGACCTTTGGACCGACCTTGGGCCATAATAAAATGCCTCGAACACATAATTCCGCAGACAAAAATGTTTCCCTCAATTTGCTCTGCAACATAGCACAAAAAAAATTTTTTCGTTAGGGCCGACCTTAGGACAGATCTGAGGCCCACTTCAGCCCTAAGCACAAACACCGGATGCAAATTTGTTTTTGAATATAATTTGGTACTCGATTACCTCTCAAATAAAAAAAGAATCTACACAATCAGTTAGGATTTATCCAACTTATGGAAGCAAACACGTTGGGTCCTAGTAGAAACTCAGTTTTAGGGTCCTGACTGAGTCCTAGAGTTTCTAATCAATAAATTTTCTTCCATAAAATGGGAGACAGTCGTAGACCTTTCGATCAAAAAAAATTGAAAATCGGAAATGATTTACTCGAGTTATGTACAAAAACATGTAGAGCGCTAGCAGAAACTCGTTTTTAGTGCCCTAGCTATATCCTAGGGCCCAATCTCGAAAAAGATTTTTTCTACAAATTGTTGGGCTTTCATAGACCTGTCGATTAAAAAAACTATTATGACAAGCGCCCTAGCCAAGTCCAGGGGATCAAATACAAAAAAGTTTCTTCCAGAAATTTTTGGCCATGCCCAGATCTTTCAAACAAAAAAATTTATGAAAATCGGAAAAGATTTACTCGAGTTATGTACAAAAGACCAAAAACCACTTAAACGGCCCTATCTCGGCGGCCCAGATTCAATCCCATAAAAGATATTTCGATTACCTTTCAGGGAAAATCGGTTGAGTTTTACTAAGTTATCGCGGTGACGGACGGACGGAAATTGGGGTGGTTACAAACGTTTTAGGAAACGCATAAGACCACTTTTCGAAGAAACCCTTGCGAAAGCACAAAATTGACCCCCTATAGAGAAAAATGATCTCCTTAATTTCCTCTACAACATAGCAAAAAACCATTTTTTGGGCTAGGGCCGACCTCAGTACCGACCTTGTGCCTTCAGGAGAGGCCTCGGGCACATACTTCCATAGACAAAAATCTTTCCCTCAATTTGCTTTACAACATAGCAAAAAAATTTTTTTTGGTAGGATCGACCTTAGGACCGACCTAAGGTTCACTTGAAGTAATTACAGGCACCGGGGCCAAATTTGTTTTTGAATATAATTCTCAAATAGAAAAAGAATCAACAAAATCGGTTAGGATTTGCCTGATTTATGTAAACAAACAAGTTGGGCCCTAGTAGAAACTCAGTTTTAGGATCCTGACTACGTCCAAGGGCCTATAATCAAAAAATGTTCTTCCATAAAATGTGAGACGTTCCTATACCTTTCGATTAAACTTTTTTTTTTAAATTGGAAAGAGATTTACTCGAGCTATGTAAAAAAAGCAGAAAACCTTCGTACTTCGTAAAGGTCTAAAAACTTTAATTACATAAAAGATTGAATATTAACATAACGCAGTAGTAGCAAAACTTTGACTTGGAAATTCCTTTCATGTTTCCATAAAAAGCGGATACGCGGTTTATGGTAAAAATTTCAAAATTTCCCATCAATGTTTCAGGGAAAACTTGTTCTAACATGTAATAAGAGAGTACATTCATTTTCGTTAACTTTCAGTAATAAAAAGGCGAATTCATTATGTAACTATTTTTGCATCAGATTTTGCAAAAGTGTTTTCATTTGAACATATCACTGTAGATTATGAACAGAGGAGAATTAATTATTGCAATGTATTCTTCTAAGAATAAGTTTTAATAAAAACTTTATGGCAACAGTATGAGATTCATGTCAAAACCTTGCTTTACTTTCTTAGAATTGATAATAGACTCATAAAATTAGTTAGGTTTAGTTAGAATTTAGTAGCTAGAGGCGAATCAAAGCCTAAAACTCTTCAAGTTCCATTGATACGTGATTCATATACCGCATCCTATACCAGGCCAGCAAAGCTTAATAGAATATTTAGTAGATTACAGTGTGCGGTGCGTAGGAATGCAATCAATGTTGTTGTATCATAAAACTATGTTTATAGCGTTATATTGGCGGATGTGGCTTTGTTTCACGAGCTGAAGACACAAAAGTCAAAACAACAGCTTTGTTGCCAGTTATTTAAAAGTTATTGAACCCGTACGGAGTGCAAAGGTCATATACGTTTATTACAAACGATTTTATTGTAACATGAGGTAGATCCAGGTGGGAATTGGTGGGATACATTATCGTCTTGCAATAAAAAAATGTCCGGTCGTCTTTTGTCCGTCTCCACTTTTTTCTTCTTGGTGGGGACAAATTACTAATTATAAACCTCTAAAGTTTGTCTGTTTATGTCTATTTGTCTATGTGTCTATTTATTTATTTGTCTGTCGGTCACAATCCCGTTATTTTTGCTATTAAGACTTTACACTGCGTACTAAAGAGCCATCTGGCGGAAATTTTTCAACTAACGAAAATTTGTATGGGAAAAGTGACACTTTTGTGTAACGTTTTTCTCTTAAAGTGTCGAATCTAACCATTGCTTATGTAATCTTTACATACTTTACCTATTTCTAAAAGAAATTGCGGAAACACTTTTGAAAAAACATTCTCCTTTGCTAGAAATGTGAATTTCAATTTTTCATTTCAAAAGTCAGTTTTTTCAGCTTTTGTAGTTTATAAACACTTCGAAATGCATAATTTTTTCGACCAATTTCGATAATAATTTTTTAGGGCTTATTGAGGAAATTCCTCAAGATTTTATTCCAGGAAACGGCGAACAGAAAAAAGAACAGAGGAATTGGGATCTTCCGAGGATCGACAGTGAGTTCTCTAGGATGTTTGATTCTAGTGAACCTGTTGCTCAGGCAAGACTACTTGCGTCATCTGGTCTGTTGGTCTTCGTTTAGGTTCCCAATTATGTGAGGAATATAAGTGCATTTGTGGCTTTATGGTTAAAAAGGACGGCTTGCGTGGTTTGTCATGCAAGAAGAAAGCAGGGATAATTTCTAGGCATGACGAAATTAATAAAATTATTTCTCATGCATTTTCTTCTGCAGGGTTCCCAAATATAATACAACCACCAGGAATTTCTAGAGACGATGGCAAACGAACTGATGGTATGACTCTAATTCCGTGGAATCAGTTCGAGATACGTTAGCCCCTTCTTATGTCATTGAATCTTCTAAGAAAGCTCGTTCAATAGCCGATAACGCGGAAAGATGTAAGCATAATCATTATATATCTTTAAAAGAAAACTATTTATTTACTCCTGTTGCTTTTGAAACCCTAGGTTGCATGGGTCCAGAAACCAAGAATTTTATAGGTACATTAGGATCATTGATAAGGACAGCTTCTGGGGAATCACGCTCGAAAGATTTCCTATTGCAGAAAATTTCAGTTGCAATTCAAAGAGACAATGCAGCATGCATCTTGTCAACATTAGGGAAAAGTAGAGTAGATGAATTTTATTTATTGTAATTTGTTGTTGAAAAGATCGTTTTTTTACTGGCTACGCCATTGTGAGTAGCCTTTTTTTGCTGAAGATGAAAAATTGAAAAAAAAAGTTTGCTCATTTAATCTTTAACTGAGTAATCCATTTAAATCATAGAAAACATTTTCTACGATTTAGAAATAGATAAAAACTTTTTGAGTTAATACATTTGCAAATATTTGTAAACGTCAAATCAAAATAAAGATGGCGGCCATTTTTATTTGGAATCATCAAATCAAAATTTGGTCATCAATTTTTGACTCGTAGAAAATGTTTTCTGTCACTTAAATTTATTACTCAGTTAAAGATTAAGTGAGCAAGCACATTGGTCGGAAACGTTATGCATTTCGAAGTGTTTATTAACTAAAAAAAGCTAAAAAACTGACTTTTACAGTGAAATATTGGAATTCACATTTCTAGCAAATGAGAATGTTTTTTTCAAAAGTGTTTCCGCAATATTCTTTAGAAATAGGTAAAGTATGTAATGATTACATAAACATTGGCTTGCATTCAAGACTTTAAGAGAAAAACGTGTCACATTTTGCATACAAACTTTCATTAGTTGTAAAACCTTCGCCAGATGGCTCTTAGTACGTAGTGTAAACTCTTAAACTGAGGAGCAAAAAAATAGTATATTACAGCCGAACACTGTTATGAGTAATATTGCAGGTGTGCGATGTTTACGGTAACGAGCCTTGGCGACAAAGTCTCAGAGTTTTGTTAGTAGAATCGGTGACAAATGGCCGAAATTGGAAAAATTTGGGTGAAATCAGTTTTTAAACGTATCTTCTTATGTATGGGAACTACGGCGTTGATTTCTTCCACAAAGTCTTAGAGTTTTGAGAGTAAAATTCATCAGTTATGGTGAAAATGTCGGACAGTTGGACATGTGGTCAATTTTGATGGTTTTAGAAGTTCGGGGAAGGTATAAAAGATAGACTATTGGTTTTTTTTGGCAAAGTGTCAGAGTAGAATACGTAGCAAGTGCAACGCTGAATACGGTGATCGTTGAATACGTGAGAACTTGGAATAGCTTGAATAATCCATGGAATAACTTGGAATACGGGGGAAGTGGAATACGGGAAAAGTGGAATACGGTGAACATGGAATACGGGGGAAGTGGAATACGGGGAAGTGGAATACGGGGGAAGTGGGATACGGGGAACGTTGAATACGAAGAACGTTGCATACCGTGAACGTGGAATACGGGGGAGGTGGAATACGTAGGAAGTGGTATTGGGGGAAATGGAGTAATTTTACGGCAAAGAAAGTATTTTGATTTATAGTGCTTTTCGCGCCCACTTCGATTTTAGTCAACGAAGTAATACAACGACCTTCAACATTACGCGTCATTATTTAAACCGAAAAAATATTTGCTTTGGAAAATGATATAGCCTGCGTAGCCCCTAGGGACGGGTGTTTCAACTAGTTCTGTTTACGATTTTTCTTTAATGTATAGCCTGAAAGTAACGTTCCTAGGCAGCCTGGGTTCATAATTTTTTGTAGTTGTGAATTTGGTGCGGCAACGAAGCGTACATAGAAGAATTACAAATATGACGTCACCCATATTCAGTGGCGCCGACTAACGTCCATCGTGTTAGGTCGATTAACGTAAATATTAAACAAAAAAACCGTTTTTATTTTATTTTGATCGGAAACCGTAGAGTTGTTTTATTTTCTTGAATGAGCAAGTCATCAAAAATCAAATCAAATGGTAAAATGCTTGATACCGTTAGACGTGGTTCGGAATTCATGTTTAGCATAAGGTCCAAAAAATACTTCGAAATTCATCGAATATGGGTGACGTCATATTTGTCATTCTTCTCTGTATGATTCGTTCCAGCTACAAATTCACACCTACCCATATTTTGAAGCCTAGGTATGGCAGTGTGCCTAGGAATGTTACTTTCATGCTCTGCATTGAAGAAAAATCCTATACAGAATTTGTCCCCACCAGGATTAAACCCGAATATTTTGGTAGAAAGCTAGTACTTTACCACTGAGCTAATCCATCCCGTTGTTTACAAATTACATTTTCAAGTATGTACTTTTATTGATTTACCGAAATAAAATGTATCGAATTTCGATAACTATCAAAATATCGAATTTCGATAACTATCAAAATATCGAATTTTGATAACTATCGAAAGATCGAATTTCGATAACTATCGAAATATTGAATTCCGATAATTATCAAATTTTGATAATTATCGAAATTTTGAAAAATTATCGATAATCGATGTTTTTTTGATTATTTTCGATAAAAAAATTTATCGATAATCCGTAATTATCGATATTCAAAATCACTATCGCCCACGCCTACTCCTATTTTAGTCTGTTCGAATCTCGCAGGATGGAGAGGAAGTTCACAATCTCTAAAAAACGCGGTCCGCTAAGTTCTTCACTGCAACGAATACGGGTACCATGTGAATTCAAAATTTTTTGAAATCGGCACAAATAATGACACTGAGAATAAAGCCAAGTTCGACTAAGCAATGACCTTACTTTTGTCTCCGGCTAAGAGCTCAGTGAAGCCCTAATGATCCAACAGCTTCAGAGTATTTGTAAGTTTTTCAAAAAAAAACTTATTACTAATTATAAACGTCTAATGTCTGCCTGTTTATCTATCTATGTGTCTATTCGTCTATTCGTCTATTTATATATTTATTTATTTATAAGTCTGTCTGTCACGATCCCGTTATTTTTTTCGTTTAATTGCGTTTACACTGGCGAAGAAAAAAAAAATACTTTTTGATATGTTGTTGGGGATGGTGTAAAACGTCGAGAAAACATGTTCCGGGGTTAGATATTGTTCTGAAATAAGGGAGTTATGGGTCAATAAAGGGTCGAAATTGAAAATCGTCCAAAAGTCAGTTAAGATGACGTCTTAGCGATTTGGTCGGGGAAGCAAAGTCTTAGAGTTTTTGATGGGCTACAACTTTGTAGAAGAAAGTTTTTTGATCCGACTTCATGCGGAGGAGCTAGGCAGCAAAAACTGTTAAAATTTTAGGGTTTCCTCACTTTGTTGTTAGGGAACTTTTGCTCTTGGCCAAAGTAGAGATAATTTTTGAGTGCCAATCGCTAGTGGAGGCTTGGGGCAACAAATTTGCTGAACAATGTTGGGTGAAAAAGTTTCATACTACCGAGTTATACGTCGTTCTTTGGCGATTTTATCCAGAGCTGGAGCACTTATTAACCAATATCTCGGCCGGTAGTTGCTGGAATGAGGCCAGTGAGGTGTCACATGAAAGGTTTCGACAGTGTGAAGGTAGCGGAACCGATTTTAAGAAAATCGGTTGAGCGGTTCGGTGCCCAGGGTCGATCAAAGGTGGCAAAAATGGACAAAAATGTGCTCCGCTGCCCGAAAATTACTGAAAAATTAATTTTTGATATGTTGTTGGGTATGGTGCAAAACGTCGAGAAAACATGTTCCGGGCTTAGATATTGTTCTGAAATAAGGAAGTTATGGGTAAAAAACGGGACATAATTGAAAATCGGCTAAAAGTCAGTCAAGATGTCGTCTTAGAGATTTGGTCGGGGAAGTGTCAGAGTAGGATGCGTAGCAAGTGCAACGCTGAATACGGGGAACGTTGAATACGGGGTAAGTGGAATATGGGGGAACTTGGAAAACGGTGAACGTAGAATACGGGGAACTTTGCATACGGTGAACGTGGAACAGGGGGAAAGTGGAATACGAGGAACTTAGAATACGGGGAAAGTTGATTACGGTGAACGTTGCATACGGGGAAAGTTTAATACGGGGAACGTTACGTACGGTGAACGTTGCATAGGGGGAACGTAGCATACGGTGAACGTTGCATACGGGGAACTTCGCATACGGTGAACATGGAACAGGGGGAAAGTGGAATACGAGGAACTTAGAATACGGGGAAAGTTGATTACGGTGAACGTTGCATACGGGGAAAGTTTAATACGGGGAACGTTGCGTACGGTGAACGTTGCATACGGGGAACGTAGCATACGGTGAACGTTGCATACGGTGAACGTGGAATACAGGGAAAGTGGAATACGGGGAACTTGGAATACGGGAAAAGTTGAATACGGGGAAAGTTGAATACGGGGAACTTGGAATACGGGGAAAGTTCAATACGGGGAACGTTGCATACGGTGAACGTGGAACAGGGGGGAAGTAGAATCGGGGAACTTGGAATACGGGGAAAGTTGAATACGGTGGAAGTGGAATACGGGGGAAGTGGAATAGGGGGGAAGTGGAATGGGGGGGAGTGGAATACGAGGAAATAGAATTCGGGGAAAGTTGAATACGGCGAACTTGGAATACGGGGAACTTGGAATGCGGTGAACGTTGAATACGGGGTAAGTGGAATACGGGGGAAGTGGAAAACGGTGAACGTTGCATACATTCCACGGAGGAAGTGGAGTACGGGGGAAGTGGTATAAGGGGAACTTGGA
>CM055406.1:111150100-111184277 GCA_029228625.1 Pseudolycoriella hygida | reverse complement strand
ACGTTGCATACGGTGAACGTTGCATACGGGGAACGTAGCATACGGTGAACGTTGCATACGGTGAACATTGCATACGGTGAACGTTGCATACGGTGATCGTGGAATACAGGGAAAGTGGAATACGGGGAACTTGGAATACGGGGAAAGTTGAATACGGGGAACGTTGCATACGGTGAACGTGGAACAGGGGGGAAGTAGAATCGGGGAACTTGGAATACGGGGAAAGTTGAATACGGTGACCTTTGCATACGGTGAACGTGGAATACGGGGGAAGTGGAATACGGTGGAAGTGGAAAACGGTGAACGTAGAATACGGGGGAAGTGGAATACGGGGGAAGTGGAATACGGGGGAGTGGAATACTGGGAAATAGAATTCGGGGAAAGTTGAATACGGCGAACTTGGAATATGGGGAACTTGGAATGCGGTGAACGTTGAATACAGGGTAAGTGGAATACGGGGGAAGTGGAAAACGGGGAACGTTGCATACTTTTCACGGAGGAAGTGGAATACGGGGGAAGTGGAGTAATTTTGCGGCAAAGAAAGTATTTTAATTTATAGTACCTTTCTCGCCCACTTTGATTTTAGTATTATTAGCGGTAATATCAACAAAGTGATGCAATGACATGAAACATTACGCATCATTATTTAAAACGGAAAAAAATAAGCTTTGACTCTCTGAATAGACAACACGTGAAAATGATAAAGCCTGCGCAGCCCCTAGGGGCGGGGGTTCGACTAGTCACACTATGTGACGCTAGTCACGACCCTTCCTGCCCCATCGTAGCGTTAAGTAATTTATGGACGGTCCCTTGATGAATGTTGTTGAGGTAGTTACAAACACAACCTTTCTTGTTGTTGTTATTGAATGCAAGAACAATTTTGATTTTCAATTCCAATTGGATATTCTTTGCGAAAAAAGAATGAAAAAGATACCATAAACCCTTTAATAGAATATAGGATTCGACCTCATAATCGGCATTGTAAAAATCTGTAATTTTCAAGAGTTATACGCTGAACAAAATTCAAAAATAAATAAACTTTTCAGCCGATTAGCTTTTCATTTATCGAAAGGTAGATTTTTCATATATTTCTGTTGTATCCGTCAACGAAATTTCCTTTTACATTTTCATTTTGTAATAACAGATTATGAATAGGCGAACGCATGGAATAACAATTTTACATTTTTTTATTTTTCGCTCATTTTCCTTCAGGCGATCCAGAAATATCGCAAACAGAATTTTACCTGAAACATGTAAATGTTTCTGAACTTCAACTGTTTTATTTGTTCGAAAAAAGTAAAAAAAGAAACAGGAATGTATGAACTTGAACATATATTAAGACAATAAAAACAGAGCCATAGTGGGGGGTAGTAGGGAGACATCACAGAATGGGGTTTGAATAGAACGGATTTTTTCATAATATATGCGCTGGAATCACTCTAACCGAACTCTAAGCTCACATGGCTTAGTGGCACGTTACCAATCCGTGAGTAACGTTCTTTTTCACATACATTAATTTATCAGAATCGCGAGTTCGTGAAATATCTTGTGCCACATAAATGTCGCCATGTTTCGCTCAAACACAATCGCGACAGAGTACAGTAAGTCCATCTACTATTCGCTTTAGAAACTATAATACAAATCGTGGTTAAATTTAGAGAAATTTGCCTATATTGCGTTTCGAATTCCTGTGCGATATGAAAATACTAAAAATAAAAGTTTGGTTTCATTGGTCAAAGAAAATATTTCCTCATCTAGTTTATCATATTCGGATAAACTAAAATCAGCTGACTTATGTAAGCGCAGTGAATTGAAGATATCGGATTTTGACATAAAATGAGCCGTTAGATTAATAAGTTCAAATGACTCTTTCGCCCCCGATAATGATGACACGTTGAGAGCGCTATACAAGCACCCACAACCCACAGCCATTAAGAAACCTGTCGCAATCACTCAAACCAAACCAATCAGACGACCACTTTCAAGTAAGTTCAAATCAAGTAAAGAAAGCAATAAGAAATTTGAACAGTGGATCCGCTTCGGGACCTGACGGCTTCCGGCCACAGTTTTTTAAAGACCTCACCTCAATTTCGGCGGGCAATTATGGACCCGAATTATTGTCTGCGATCACAGATCTGTGTAACTTCATGTTCCGGGGTGAAGTCAACGAAACAGTTTGCAAGTATCTCTACGGGGCTTCCCTTTGCGCACTAACAAATAAAGACGGGGGTGTCAGACCCATCGCGGTCGGTTTGTCAATTCGTAGAATTGTTTCACAGCTTGCATGCACATACGCTAAAGAAGTTCTGGCCAATTATTTCGGTGCAAAGCAATTGGGAGTTGGTGTCAAATACGGCTGTGAAGCAACCGTTCATGCAGTGAGAGCCTTCGTGACGAATCCGGCAAATCAAAATAAAATCTCATTAAAAATTGATTATGTTAACGCCTACAACACCATTGAGCGAGACAACATGCTGCTCAAAGTGAAGACACACATCCCTCTGCTCTATAAATACTTTTGGCAATGTTATGCGAGTCCCACAATTCTTTCCTACAATTCACACAACATCTTATCGGCAGTAGGCACCCAACAAGGCGACCCAGCTGCTTCTTTTCTTTTTCCGCTTTCAATTCAACCAATTATCGACGCAATGCAATCCGAATTAAATGTATGGTACCAGGACGACGGTACCCTTAGCGATCTTCCAAATATCGTTCTCAACGATTTCACTAAATTAATCGAGATGTCACACGAAATTGGCCTAAGTGTCAATCCATCTAAATGCGAAATATTCTTTCATTCAGGCAATATTGACAATGATGTCGACAGAAAATTTAAAGCAGTTGCTCCTGGCATACAGGTCATTTCAGCCGAACAGTTTAATTTACTTGACATCGGTTTCGAACATTTCGCCGCCTCTATTATGGAGAAAGCTAAAATCATGTTCGAACGTTTACGAAATTTACAAGCCCATTCGGCATTCTTCCTGTTAAAAAACTGTTTTGCGATCCCCAAATTGACATACCTCATTCGCTCATCACCTGCCTGGAAACATACAAATTTCATTGACACGTTCGACAGTTTGTTATTGACTACGTTAGAAGAAATTTTAAATGTAACATCGGAAAACAATGCCCGAACTCAAGCAACCTTACCCATCGCCTTCGGCGGTCTAGGCATACGACTATTGAAAGACATTGCACTGCCAGCCTATCTTAGCTCAGCGCATGGCGCCTATGATATCGTCTCTCTAATCCTCAACTCATCAGACAACTCATCAATCGGCAACATCGACGAAGCTCTCGATTCCTGGAATGCATTAAACAACTCCTTCTCGACAGAAATGCTGGGACCTTATCAACGTCAATCGTGTTATAGACGAAGAATTGAAATACACCGATGTACACGACGTCGCCAGATTTAAGGCATTGCAATGTAACGAATCTAACGCTTGGTTAAATCCCGTTCCATCTAAAAACATTGGCACATTTCTAGACAACAATTCTGTTAGAGTTTGCGTTGCTCTACGACTCGGCGCACCAATTTCCGGCCACATTTTTGTACATGCGGTACTTATGTTAATGTGTCTGCTATCCATGGGCTAAGCTGCCAGAAGAGCGCCGGTAGGCTCCATAGACACGCCGAAATAAATAATATTCTGTGTCACGCGCTATCATCAATAAATGTCCAATCAACTTTAGAACCTTCAGGTCTCCATCGAGACGACGGCAAAAGACCAGACGGTCTAACCCTTATCCCCTGGTCCCATGGCCGACATTTAGTATGGGACGCTACATGCTGGGACACCTTAGCCGACAGCCACGTAAGGACCTCAGCTAAGAGAGCTAGAAAAACTGCTGTAGAAACTCTCGGCCCCTGGTCGACCGACGCCTTAAAACTGATTAACAAAATTGGTCCAAAACTCAATGAAATCAGTGGCGACCCTCGCTCTCATAGTTATTTAGTTCAGCGCAATTTCATTAGCCATTCAGCGGGCCAACGTAGCGTCGATACTGGGAACGTTACTGCCAAGTACAAGATTGGACGAGATTTTTTATTTATAATGAAATTCAAATTATAATAAATAAATACTAAGATACACGTATATGGCACCAAATTCAAATACTTAAGCAATTTCTCTACCTTATTTTCGTTCCATCAGACGATAATATTTTCACAGAAATGGTAATATTATCATACCAGCAGACTGTACGGCGTAAAATTCCTACATTAGATGTGGAACTTAGCCCCAGCGTCATTCACAATATGACATTTCGTATAAGGAAAATGTTCTATTGTGGATCGCGCTGGCGCGAACTTCCCTGTTACCGACTGTACTTGTATCATTCCTAAAATTACATACGTAAATTAGAGAATGTAAAATCGGACCGGTTTTTGCTAACCGGTTTCAGGAGATTTCATTGAATTTTCACTAGATAAAATTTCGACCTAAGAACCGAAAAGGAGAAAAACGAGTATCCTAGCTCATTTTTAACTTTTGTTCATTTCGTCGCAGTTTATCTATAATATAAAACCCAAAATACACTGCACCTTGGTGCACCTCACTGCACCTTGGTGCACCCCACTGCACCTTGGTGCACCTCACTGTACCTTGAAATAAAACCCAAAGTACACTGCACCTCACCGCACCTTGGTGCACCTCACTACACCTTGGTGCACCTCACTGCACCTTGGTGCACCTCACTGCATCTCGGTGCACCTCACTGCAACTCACTGCACCTTGGTGCATCTCACTGCACCTTGGTGCATCTCACTGCACCTTGGTGCACCTCACTGCACCTTGGTGTACCTCACTGCACCTTGGTGCACCTTACTGCACATTGGAACACCTTACTGCACCTTGGTGCACCTTACTGCACCTTGATGTACCTTATTGCCCCCTGGTGCACCTTACTGCACCTTGCAACGCCTCTCTGTACAGTGTACAATAAGTTACTCAGCTCAACCGAGGCCCAAGGTCGGTGCAACGGTTAGCCGATGGCCAAATAATTAATTTTTGAAGTGTTGTAGAGGACGTAGGGCGAAACACTTTTGCCTATTGAAGTGTGATTCCCAGGCCTCTAGGCCTCCAGGTCGACGCTATCGTCAGCCGACGACAAAAAATTTAATTTTTGGATTGTTAAAGAGGGGAGCATTTTTACCAATGTAACTATGTTTTCCAGAGTTATTCAAATATAAAAAAAATAATTTTAGAATCATTGTAGAGGATGTCGAGGAAACATTTTTGTCTAATCAAATGTTCCAGACATCATCTAAGGACCAGCAAATTATTTTTGAAGTTTTGTAAAGGACTACGAGTGAAATATTTTTGTCAATCATCCAGGTCTAACCTAGGGTCAACCGGTGGCCGAAAAATCAATTATTGAAGTGTTTAAGATGATGACCAATTGAACATTTTTACCCATTGGAGTCTTGGTTCCAGAACTCATCACAGTAAATCTTCATATAAAAAGCTAATTCCTTCAAATACACCTTTAATCTCCGGGTCTATGCTAGAGTTGGTTGACGTCCAAAACTTAATTTTTAAACTTGCTGCAGTAGACGTCAAGGGGAACTCAATTTCTCATGAAACTATTGGTCTCAGAAATCAACTAAGATAGTACTCCTGCCCGAGGACCAAAAAATGATTTTTGATAGATGGTAGAGGACTCTTTTGCGTAGGTTTTGGTTTTGTAAATTTCATGACTGTAGGAGAATTTTGCTTTACAAATGGTCTAAATAGCATAGCCTTGCACATAAAAAACTTCACACTACGCGAATTGTGAGGGTCTATGTAGTTGACGTGGTTCTAACGATACGCTACGCATGTGCGCATGATACGAAGCAAATTTTCAACTTTTTGCCAGGTCATAGCTCAAAGTGGGATACTAATGTATTTTATATAATTACTGATTTCCTAGAAACTTTCAGCAAAGAACTGATTATGGACGTAAATTTCTGAAATCAAAAACATGTTTACTGGTAGCCAATTTTCATAAATTAGTGAAACCATATTCCGGGCAAAGTCCGTGTAACCAAGCTAGTCTTAAATATTTCGTTCATTTTATGGGACTTAATTGCATTTTTACGCTCGAGCTCTCTCTCTCTCTCTGCAATACGTCCACATTTACTAATTGGTCCGATTCAGCCCGTACATGTCGTTCGAAGTAAATTCAATTTTTTTATATTTGGTTTCATTTGTTCAAGAGCACATGTCTTACTTTTTATTTAAATTTACTTCGAACGACGTGGAGAGACGATGGGAGAACATTTCCTATATTTCTTTTGAATTTACTTCCAACGACATTCGAGGGCTTTGATCGGATGGGTAAATGTGGTCGCACAGCAGAGAATCTCCGTTCCGAGTGTAGACGCTGCGTTTCTTTCTTGTATCGCTATACTGATTCCCTGTATCAAGTATGCTTGTGCTTTGGATCGAGTCTCCCCACTTTTTCCCGCCAGCTTCTTTTCAATTTAATTAACTAATTTTTTCCCTTCATCTCCCCAAGTGCCATACGTGTCAATAGTCGGTACAAAGCAAAAACAACCCTCCAAACAAACGCAATTTGCCGTTGGGTGGTGTTGCACTGGTCGATTTCAGAAGCCAACTTGGTGCTAAAAAAGTTCCTATGGCAATGTTGGATGGCGAAATGAGTACATTAATGTGGACTAGGTCGGCACCAGGCTGTGTACTTGAAAAGTATGAGTAGCCTTTAGGAAGGCAGTCTGGTGCCGAAAATCATTTAACGTCATTGTAACGGCAGTAACGAATACTGCGCGTCACATAAATTTCAATTCGGCACCGGACTGCTGCTGCTCTCTACATTAAGTAGGCAGCCTGGTGCCGTGCTGAAATGTATATGACGTATGTATTTGTTACTGCCGTTACGATGACATTAACAGATTTTCGGCACGAGGCTGCGTTCTTCATGGCTACTTAAGCTTGCCAAGCAGGCAGCCTGGTGCCGAGTTGGAACATTGTGCATAGTAATGTACTCGTTCCCCACTCCAACATTGCCATTGAAAATTTTTTGGCACCAGGCTGCCCACTTTGATATGCAGACCTCTACTTGTTGCAATTTTTCTCCATGAAAATGTTCTACACGACGGTGACATACGATGTTCATGCACTAGACAAAGGAGCAGTCTACTGTGTGAACTCCTTATTTCATAGTCTCGTAGAACATTTTCATGGAGTAAAATTGCAACAAAGAGAGGCCTTTTTTAACGAACAAAGCCTTTAGACGCTTTCTCTACATTTCGCAGAACCACGAGCACGCTTACGTATAGATTTTTTGTGTGTTTCGCAGACGGTATCACCACATGTAAAGTCTTATACAAGGTCATCTAGTTTTTTGCCGTTGTTCCTGTCGCAGCCAAGGGATGTAACATAAAGTTGAAGCTCGTTCTATGAGATGATTAACAATTTCGTGCCCTGCTTTTCTGCCAGCTCTTCGCTTGCTGGCAAATCTGTGGAGTCCGATTTTGCCTACAGCAAGACCAATCGCAATTCTAAAAACCTGGTCGCCTAAAAGAGTTGCTGAAGGCGCTGTTGGGAAAGCATTCACTTTGTGTGAGAAAGTTGTAAGATAGTTTCCCACAAAAAATCTCTCAGAATTATTCTTGAAATTCTTCTTTGTTTTCTCTTTGAAATACTAACAAATCTCGCACTTAGCTTGTCGCTTCTTTTTAGATAAACTGTACTGTATCAGCAAAAGACAGCGGTAGTAGAGGCAGCCAGTGCCGCAAAGGCTTCAGATGGCAGCATCACTATAGAAAACGTCACTAACGCTCAAAGATCACTGAATAACTGAGTGATTACGCAGGATTCTAGCAACTGCCCAGTTCAAAGTCGACCGGTACGGCTCTGCAGGTTACAACTCTTTGAGTTTTTGTGTTGCAATTGTACTGGCTTTATTTTTATTAAATTCCTTATGACCTCGGGATGTGAATTCTTTCCGAAATAGTTAAACACTTAGAAAAATTAAGTGAAGGTTATTTCAGATAATTTATTTAATTCCAAACAGACATGGGAGCCGAATCAAAAATGTCGGAGGCGACTAACCGAGCAAAAATTATCAGCGGCGGCTAAAAAGTTGGCTTAAGCTAGCTGCAAAAACGTAATTTTCAGTAGAATTTCGAAGAAAACAATTAGTGCGTTCTGATCGCAACTTTTGAATTTTTTTAGCCTATGTTGTTTGTGGTGAAAAACTGTTTGTCATCAGCTTTTATATGAGCCCTCAAACATCCAAATCGGTTGAAATTTGGCCTAAAGTTGACCAATTTTCCTTGTCACTTTTAAGAAAAATTGTAACTCCAGCGTCACCTTGTGTCATAGAAAAAAAGTTTGCAATTGATTAGACTATTCAGGGAAAAAAGGTAATTAAAAATATTCATTCGTTTGGGAGATATTTCAATTTAAATTTTTCATATAATGGCTTTTCTGGCTGGAAAATCGATTATCCATTTTCCAAAAAAAAAAAAAATTTGGTTCCACTGTTTTTCACTTTCACAACAACATAAAAAAATCAAAAGTTGCGAGGCCACTTTTTCGGGTTATTATTTAGGCACCAATAAAAAAATCGTTTTCTTCCAATAAAAATGATAAATGTTCAATGAAAAATAATTTTTGTCAAATAAAAGTATGAAATTGCCAATAAAAAATTACATTTTTCTTTTACAATATAAACTTATTTTTTTTATTGTACACAAATTATTTTTTTTATTGGATATTTATTATTTTTATTGGAAAAAATCATTTTATTACGATCCAATTTGATAATGCATAGATTTACGCTTCATACCACACACGTTTTCAATTTATCTTCTCGCGTTCACGTCTCTTTTAATATTTAGTGCTCCGAGGCATGTCCGAAAAAAAGTTTTTTCAAATCGATTCCTTAACCTCACACAAAATATTGTTTGACCTAAAAAGCATTAAAAATATTTTTTTTTAATTTTTTGAAAGAAAATTGTCGGTGGGAAAAATCAAAAACCTAATTTTGCACTTTAAAGCGTCGTCAGCGCCACCTATTTTGCCCAATGGTTCCAAATTTATTTTTCCCTGAAAGGCTCGTTCATTACCTTTCTAACGATACCCCACACGATGAATTTGATGGAGAAATGAGCTTTATACAATTTTTTTTGACGATGCTTTCAAGTGCAAAATTTGAAAAAATGAAGTTTTTGATTTTTCCCACCGACAATTTTCTTTCAAAAAATTTAAAAAAAAATATTTTTGGTGTTTTTTAGGTCAAACAATATTTTGTGTGAGGTTAAGGAATCAATTTGAAAAAACTTTTTTTTTTCGGACATGCCTAGGCTCCCATTTGCTATAATTAACACAAATTTGAATAAACTGATTTCGGTGTCAGGTCTTTAAGCTACAAATATCCGACCTAGCGACCGACAATGTGTATGCCCGCGTAGCCCCTAGGGGTACGGGATTTAACTAGTCAACTTAATAAACAAACAGACGGACAGACTTCCTATGTGCTTCCCATAACTCCGAAATGTAAATCCGGATTGTTCCGAACATAAGTGCGCCCACATATTTTGTATGGGTCTAAAAATTGTTCTTAATCTTAGGATACAACTCATTACATATTACTTTTACTATGAACGTATAAGGTCTTATTTGAATTATTTTGTCATTGATATGACGCTCAGGCATTAACACATCTAGAACGGTTGCGTTATGGAGATAATTGGAAGAGACCAACATTTCGGCATCTAGTGTCAATCTTCAGTCAAGTCATGCACCTTGATATGCTGATGGTCGTGAAGGACAAAGCGCTGATGTATCTATTTGTCTCGGTTAAAGGATTGGACTACACTTACGGAAATATATTTTTACATCAAATAGAATTTTGTACTTCTGCGCAGATTTTTGCAGCGTTAAAAAACTGCGCAGAAGTACAAAATTCTATTAATGCAAAAATATATTTCCGTGAGTGTAGCGAAGTGTAACGGAAATGGTTAGAGCTGCCATCTGTTGAAGTTTTGTATGAAGCATTTCTTACTCTAACCCTGAGTGTATTGTCTCCAAAGTTAACTCAAGAGCTTATTAGGGGCCATTCAAATAGTGCGCACGCGGAAAATTGGCCTTTTTTGACCCCCCGTCGCCCTGTGCACGCTTTCGCACGCTTTTTGAAAGACCCCCCCCCCTAAAGTGCGCACGAAATTTATACTCACAATCCACACCATATACGTTTTCAAAGCGAAAACTGCAAAAAAAATGTCTATGGAAAACGCATTGGGAGAAAATATTAACGGCAATACCTAAACAAAATATTTATTTTAAATCGGCTGCTCTCTGAAACCTGTATTAGATTGGAAATAGTGCACTACAACCAGTTGAAAGTCTTCTGCATCTCCAAACGAACCTATCCGCAGCTAACGTCTACCAGCTACTTACGTCAACCGATTCGGGATTGGCATAGTACATGCTGCTTCGCATGTTTCTTTGTGTTGTGGTTAACCTTTTAAAATTTCACATAGTCGACGACACGATGGAAAATCTCATTAGTGCCCATTAAAAGTATGGAGATGAGAAAAATGACGAGCGTAAGTATATTATTGACACAATTAAAGAAATGGACAATATTCTAGGACCATAACTTTCCAAGAACTTCATTTTTCGCTTAGAATTCAATCCGAATTCGAAGAATGGCTGCCTTAATGCTTTTTTCACTTTACTTGTATCATCCCATCTTGTCCCTTTGCTAATTAAAAGGAAAATAAACCTAAAAACATCAAATATCACAAGAGTGCGCACGTTTTCGGATGATACCCCCCTCCCCCCTCGCACGCTTTTGCACGCTTTTCGAAAACCCCCCTCCCCCCTTAGATGCGTGCGCGCTATTTGAATGGCCCCTTACGTTCATCAAAGCCTATGAGATCTTATAGTGGCAGCAGTGCCGCATCTAGAGGGGGGCGAAAAGCAATTCCCGTACGTACATCGCGGAGATATAAGCAAAAACGTTTTTGCGACCTTCAAGAAACCATGTTTTTGACAACTTTTTTAATCGTAACTTTGAAACTTCTTGACCGATTTTGCCCATCTTCAATCTCAACACTCCTTTTGAAACTACATTGCTTGCAGACTGGATTAGAGGGGGGATGAACAGGGGTAAGTCCCCCGGGCCCCTGCATAAAAAGAGGACCAGGGCGGCAATTTTAGAGGCCCGCCCTATGGCCGAAAAAAAAAGAAAACCGGATCCAAATTTTCAAAATGTTCGCCTGAGAGGCTCAAAAACACCTCGAAGGAAACTGGTTAAGAGCCTAGAAACTTTTGCCTACGGCGTTTGAGGAATACGAAATCAATCAATTATTGAAATTCTTACTTATAATAAGTCCTATAATCAAAAACTTTCGCCTGCGGCAATTAAGCCGTTCTTCGATTTACCTAAAAAGCAATAAAGAGCAGTCCAAAATTTCCGCCTGCGGCAACTTACCCGATTTACCTAAAGAACGAGAAGAGACGGTCCGAAATTTTTGCGTGAAGCGCATTCCTTGTAGTGACCATTAAGCAATTCTTTGATTTACCCTAAGAACGAGTAAAGGCATACCAACATTTTCGCCTGTTGCGCTTTTCATGGAAACCTTACTTGCACCAGTTGAGCACCGCAATAAAAAAAAATCGCCTGCGGCGCTAAGCTCAAACAAAAGCTTCCGGCGCAGTAACAAAATTTTTCTTTGACAGAGTAGAACTTCGACTTTTCTTATAAACCAGCTTTTTCCATAATTTTCGCGATTTTTTGACTTATTTGCTCTAGGGAACCTCCAGGTCGGCTTCGGATTCAGTTATTATCATTAACACTTTTCAGAACGCAAAAAAATACATTGACACTTCATTTGAATTGTAAAAAAAAAATCTGGGGCGAACCCCCCCCACCCCCAAGAAAAGTGGTCTAGATACGGTACTGAGTGGCAGATGCCAACATATTGTTACCATGATTTTAGTTCGATTTAAACTGTTGCACACATATCGACTTACCCGATCTTATGATAGCAAATCGGTTAAATCATGGGCGGTCGTTACGGAGAACAATTTCCGGCTATCTGAGGGAGCACACAAAATCGTAATTAATTCAGAGAATTTGTTGTTGAGTAAGGGGCCATCCATAAATGACGTCCACTTTTTTCAGTGCTGCCAGCACATTTAAATCTTTAATAACTCGATAAATATCCATTAACGATTTAAATGTGCTGGCAGCACTGAAAAAACTGGACGTCATTTATGGATGGAGTCATTCGACAGTTTTCAAATCTCTACGGATTAAAGCCAGCAAACTACTAAGATTGCAACTAAGATTGATTCCAAGTCTGCGGGCTTTAATCCGTAGAGATTTGAAAACTGTCGAATGACTTTTCATAGTTGGGCTTACTCAACAACAAATTCTGTGAATTAAAAATTGTTATTGGATTCAAAGGAACTTTTTCTCAATTATTTTATTTAATTTCAAAGCTTATAGACATTACAGTACCCTTCATAATTCCTTTATGACAAACGAAGCGTCTTCATAAGATTTAACAAACTAAAGTGCTGATTTCGTCGTTTACGACTCATCAGTACACCTTGCCTACTAGACCATGTGTATATCAGCACACTCAGTCACAGAATGATGGCTTCTATGAACAGCGCACTTTCTTATATACCACCTGAATCGAAACGAACGACTTCACCGCGATCTGAGATATAGCCGAAGAAGTGCTCCCGTCGGTGGATTTTCATATATGGGGGTTGTATGGAAACTTTGAAGGCCAATAACTCAGTTCCATGAATTTTTTGGGGGTAGCCACCGGCTTAATTTTCCATTTGGAACCGAAACTGAACTTCCCTAAAAATATTAAGGAAATCGCCCGGGCGGTTCTCGAGAAAAAAAAGTAGATAGATTCATAGATAGATAGATCGTAGACACACAACACAAGAAAAAAAGTTTGATTATTTTCCAACATATTTTTACCATTTTTATATGGAAATTGGTCATCTTTGATTGGTGATATCTCGGCTCATTTTCAACTGATTTTGATGATCCAAAGTGCGTTGGAATAAGGATAGGAACTAGTATTTTTAAAAAATAATTTGGAGGGTGAGAGGGGCAGGAGGGAAAAACTTCAAAGTTCACCTATGCATCGTGTCTTGTCCCAAAGGTTTTTGTATGGAGTTTTTTGGGTTTGTGGACGTTTTTTTGGGATCTGAGGACTGCGTCACGCTCTCCGCTACCGCTCCGAGCATGATTGGAAAATTGATAAAAGTTTTGAATTTGGTCAGAATCGGTCGAAAACTTTCGAAGTTACGGCCGAAAAAGTGGTCAAAACATGGTTTTTTGAAGTTCGGTGAAACTTTTTGCTTATATCTTCGTGAAATTACCACAGAAATCACAAAAAATTAGTGAAAATTAGCCCAATTCACGCTAGTACATTGCACGACACTACACGATATTTGGTGGTTTTTCTTTTCATGTAGGTTCCTCTAACGATGAAGTTCTTTGTGAAATCTCTTAGAGAAAAAAGAGCTAAACTTTTTTGTCCATGAAAGTATGTGTGCGAGGTCTTTCCTTGTAGTCCTAGGTCGGTCCTAAGTTCGGCCCTAGACGAAAAAAATTCCAAAAATCCCAAAAATTCCACAGAAATTCCAAAAATTCCACAGAAATTCCAAAATTCCGCCGAAATTCCAAAAATTCCAGAAAATTTCCGAAATTCAGAAGTTCCGAAAGTACCAGAACTTACAATAATTCGAGAAATTTCACAGAAATTCCAAATATTTCATCAAAATTCTAAAAATTTCATCGAAATTCCAAAAATTCCATCGAAATTCCGGAGTTCAGAAATTCCGGAAATTCCAAGCCCCTCACGGTTATTCACTGGTCAAAAATTTTTACCAAAAATTCCAATTCCATAAAAAAATTCCACAAAAATTCCAAGAAATTCCAAAAATTCCAGAAATTCCAAAAATTCAAGAAATTCCACAGAAATTTAAAAATTTCACAGAAATTCTAAAAATTCCGCAGAAACTCCAAAAATTCCACAGAAATTCCATCGAAATTCCAAAAATTTCATCGAAATTCCGGAGTTCAGAAATTCCAATAACTCCAAAAATTACATCGAAATTACAAAAATTAAACTAAAATTCCAAAAATTCTATTAGCCTGTACCAAAAAACATAGAAGGGACCCGTACGTATCAGAATAGATGTGGCAAGCAGAGTTGATGTTACGAAAAGACTGGAACGTATTTAATTGCCGTAGGGCAATTTTGAAAAACTCGTCCGAAGTAACGGTGTAAAAAAAATTCTCCGAACGCACAAAATTGATCTCCAAATAGAGAAAAATGTTCTCCTCAATTTTGTCTACAACATAGCAAAAAACTATTTTTTGGGCTAGGGCCGACCTAGCGCCTTAAATAAAGGCCTCGGATGAATACTTCCATAGACAAAAATGTTTCCCTCAATTTGCTCTGCAACATACCAAGAAACATTTTTTTATGTTAGGGCCGACCTTAGGACCGACATGAGGCCCACTTGAGCTCTAAGCACAGGCAAAAATTCTTCTTTAAATTGTCGGCCATGCGCAGATCTTTCAAACAAAAAAAAATTATGAAAATCAGAAAAGATTTACTCGAGTTATGTGCAAGAGAGCAAAAACCACTTAAACGGCCCTAGCTCAATCCCATAAAATATTTTTTGACTACCTTTCAGGAAAAAACAAAATTTTTGAAAATCGGACAGACCGACAGACCGACAGACAGACAAACGCACTTTTTTTTCGCTGATTTGTCATCTGGAGGCAACAAAAAAAGGTTCCCCCTTACTCCCGGGCTCGAATTCGCAATGTAACAAACGTGGTAGTAAACGCATCAGACCTTCGTACATCGTACGGGTCTAAAAATGAAGTGGGTAGCCCCTCGTGGCTGAGGCCTTACGTCGGCTCTAGTCCAAAAAATGGCTTTTGATATGTTGTAGAGAAAATTGAGGTGAACATTTTTCTCTATTTGAGGGTCAATTTTGGGGAAGGGTTTTTTTTACACCGTTGTTTCGGACAGATTTTTCAATATTGCCCTTTGCTACGTCTATTCTGATTCGTGCGGGTCCCTTGCATATGTTTTTATGTTAAAGTCAGATTTGTCATCCTCCCACAAACTTTCATTCATTGAAAAATTTTCTGATAAAAGTCTAAAACACTCTTAAGATCCAATAAAGTAGTAAAGCATTTTTTCGTGAGAAAAAGCAAGAAACAATTTGTTAAAAATGTAAAGTGTACCCAAATGTTTTTAACGTTTGTAGCGAAAGGAAACCCACACAAGTCCAATCACTCGTGCATGCATAATGATTGTAATATATAGAAATGCCAGCGTTCTACACCAGCTGGTTCTCCCCATTGTAGTTGACTAAACCAACACAACAGAGATCACAACAAAAGAAATATGTCACAAGTTATTGTTTCTTTTTCCGATATTTGCCTGTGAATTGTATTTCGTGAAGTCAAATTCTTGCGGATGAAATGTAACAGCGTAAATGAATTATTAGGTTATTTGGCATCAAAGCTGAAAGTGACACATACATTTATGTCAGTTGTGTGGAAACCCTTTTAAGGAGTTTTTGTTGTTACCATTTATTTCTTCTGGCTACTAATGTTTTGTTTTGACCCGCCACTGCCCAACGTAAGCGCTACGGAATCTGCTTTCATTCATCAAAATGATCCTCACACCTTCCTCTATAACATATATGTACGATGGAATCAAAAGTCGGTCTATTCCAACTGTCAAAATGACGTTTAAAACGTCAAAGTTACGAAATTAGCGAGAAGCGCCGAATCTGTATTTAGTTAACAGTTATCAAAGAATTGACGAAATAATTAAGAAAACGTCAGCCTCAATAGCAAGAACTTTGGCGTTTGAAACGTCATTTTGACAGTTGAAATAGACCGACTTTTGATCTGAATTCATCAAAAATATTTTTGAGTTCCCACCGCGAAGCTAAATACACTGAAAATTTTTGGATTTTCACGTTAGTTGTATGCTTTATATATTAGTTGCAAGTTGTATAATATACCAACATGCAGCATACAAAATGCTGCATGTGGGTATATTATACAACTTGCAACTAATATATGCAACATATCACTATAGATATACAGCATATCACTATATGCAGCATACAACTAACGTGAAAATCCAAGAATTTTCTGTGTAACAAACTTGGCCAAGGCGGACCCCGATTCCATTCATCAAAAGTGTTCCCCCTAATCTCTACAACAAATGAAAAAAAATTGCTTGGCCATTGCTTTACCAGAAGGGGGATACGTGACGGGGGAACATCGAAAACTTGCCGTCTATAATAAATTTTTTTTGAATATTTTAATCGTAAGTGGACTTGCGTCGCGGTCGCATTACTACCGAACACCCATAATGCCAAGCATCAAACAATCGAGCAATGTGTTTGTGGCATAAATCAGGCACACATGCTGAAATGAATTCAACAAGATTTTAACCACCGTTTCGATCTGACGAGGTACATTCCAAAGCAGTAAGTTATTTAAATAAATTTAAAAAAGAAATCCCGAAGGATTTCTTGTACCTTTTTGTTGGCTTAGTCAACTTCAGTGGGGAAAAGAACCAGCAGATTTAGAACGCTGCATTGGGTGGCATTCCCAAATTAGAATTATTTTACATGCACGAGTGGTTCGAATTGTGTTGGTTTCTTTTCACGAAGAAATCTACAAACATTGAAACATTAGAAGTTGGGTTACTCGGTGTAAAGCTTTCCACACAGTCCGGTATGTGTCTGTATGTTTGGTGAAGACATAAAATTTAGAAAAAATTTTTTGTCATGATTCACCAAAGATGAACATATGAAAAAGGTGGAAGAAGTGCTCTGGTCTCTCTGTCACAATTTGTCATACGCTCTTTTCCGCCGGCATTTTTTCGGCATCCGGTAAAGTTCGCCCCTTTCCCCAGCATTCGGCCCAGTAATTTCTCCCTTGCACTTAATTGTAATAGGAAATGTGTCAAATTACACCTGGGATAATCATATTGCACTACTAAAGAAACTAAAATCAGTTCCTTCTCTTACACAATTTTATAAACCTAATCAGGAAACCATTAACAAAATTTTACCTTTATTTTCTAACATTTTTGCAATGTTATGACCAAACAGGGAAATTTATATTCCACGAAGGCGTAAGAAGCACTTAAAATAAATAATCCGTTAAATTAAATTTAAAATTGGTTATTACATGGGGTTGTCAGTAAATTTACAAAGCTAAAGAAAATGTAATTATATATTTATATTGTTACGTTCATTGCCTAAATGCACGGTGTGTATTATGCTTACTAACAATAGACGCTAACGCTAAAACTGGGAAATATTAGCGCTGCTAGTTATTAACACAAAGATTTTAACAGTTTTATTGCTTGACTTCGTCTTGGGGACCCTTTCCTTTTTTGTATCAGTCCTTTAGGGTGGGTCGATTTTTTCAATTTGAATCAATCAATTTGTTTGATATTTCAAAGTGTTCGGAGGTAATTTGAATTATTGATCTCAGCAATTTCCAATACTAAAACGTTTGTTTCCAATGCTTTTTCGCTCTATATAACACACACATAACACATATTTGCTGAGATCCACATAGAAGACACTGCAGGTTTACGTGCGTACCTGGCCAAAGCCTTAACTGCACGGCCCCCATGGGCGAGGAATTGGGATACGCCCAATTAGCGCGAGCCGAGGCTCTACCTTTCGAATTCCAGTATGTAAGTACCGTCCTTCATCCAAGATGGGGACCGAGACTACTAACTGCCTTAGGAAGCATTGCGAATATTCATGTAAAAAGGCGGCAAAAAAATTGGTTTTCTGGCCAGAATCGGAGGTAAACTAACAATGTACAACAAAATAACTCTGTACAACACTATTGTGGCACCACATCTACAGTACTGTGCGTCAACGCTCTATATGCTCAATGAAGGGGAGTTTATTATGCCCCAGAAGCAACAGAACAAAGCGATGAGAATAATCTTAAGATGCAAATGTAGAACGAGTGTAAACAGGATGCTAGGAGCGCTGGATTGGCTCAACGTTAGACAACGTATCATGTTTTTCACGATGCTGATGATTTTCAAAATGAAAAATGGACTGGTACCGGAATACGCGACGAGAGACATGAAATACATTGAATCAGATAGATACCCGCTGCGCCACATTGGAAAACTCAGAGTGGAGCGAGTCAATAAAATAGGCACTCAGAACAACATTTTCTTCAATGGACTAGTGACATACAACAACCTTCCAAGTGAATTAGGAAATGAGAAAAGCTTGTTTGTGTTTAAAAATCAACTAAAAAAATATATTAAAAATAACTGTTATGTGATCGTTTAAACGAAAAGAAAAGTTGACTAAAAGTGGTTCTTTGGATTTTCGGTTAAAATTATTATAAATATTTTTATTTTATTGTGTAATTTGAATAGCATAATGCTAAATAAATAAATTCATTCATTCATTCATTAAAGGAATATTCACGAAAAAGCACCAAATATCGTGTAGGACCGCGTAGCGTGAGTTAGGCCCACATTAAGGTTAAGGACACTACAGCCCGAACCACTCAACAGATTTCCGCTCATTCGTGATTGTCTTAAACCAATTAAACGGCCCTAGCTCAGCGACCTTTGGGCCGGCAGTACCCAGATCAATGCGATTAAAGATTTTTCGTTTACCTTTCAGGGGAAAAAAGTTTTTGAAAATCGGTTGAGTTTTACACGAGTTATCGTGTTGGGGAGCGTCCATAAATGACGTCTGCATTTTTTCGGCTTTTTTAGACACCCCCCTACCCCCTGTCTGTTTTCGTCTGTTTTCCGTACCCCCTCCCCCCGAAAACAGACGTCATTTTTTCATCTTCTATTTGCAATATTTTTGAAGATTCTTTGATTTAAAAAAAAGTTATTTGTGTATCTGTTTTCCAAGACTGACTTTAGGCAATTTTGCGAGTTGTAGACCGAAAGAAGTGAGGTCTACAAACGAAAATGCCTAAAAACCGTCGTCCAGAACAGATGCATGTAAAACTTTACATGCAAAGGGGCGAAATCCTAAAAAATATCCAAAAAGTTCACTCACTTGCGATCTTGCGTTCAAGTCAAGTTATGCGTTCGTGGATAGTGCGAAAGTCACACACAATTGATGCGACAAGAAAAAGGTCATAATGCGAAAGCCAATAGTGTGATTTCATCGCCAATATCGTTGGTTGTTGTTTTTATGTTTGAATATCGAGAAGTTACAATTTTTGTAGTTATCGAAGTGAAAAGACGAATAAAATTTTTGTTCTAAAATGGGATGGGACAACTATGGTGTGCTAGAGAAACGGCTTTCATCATGACCGTTTTCAAATTGACAGTTTCAAATTGAGCGACATTACCGAATATGACGTCTGTTTTCGTCAAACACCCCCCTCCCCCCTGTCTGTTTTCGTCTGTTTTTCATGATTCCCTCCCACCCTCCAAATGCAGACGTCATGGGTACGTGTGTGTAGTGTGTACGGTGTGCATTGTACAGTGTAGTGTGTAGACATTGTGTACACATTGTGGGCAAATTGTGTACACATTGTGTGCAAATTGGATGCACATTGTATACACATTCGTAGTATTTCGTGAAAGGGAAAATCGCTTACGTAACATTTCGTAAAAGGGATCATCAGTCGGTTACCTAACATTTTTTAAAGAGCAACATAGTTCGCTTTCGTAGCATTTCGTAAAAGGCATCATCAGTCGCTTACGTAATATTTCGTAAAAGGGATGATCAGTTGGTTACCTAACATTTGTTAAGTATGGATTGAAGAGTAAAATTGCACTTTAGTGGTTTTGACAAGAGGGGAGAAGGAGGGGTGGGGAATTGTGGTCCTTTTCAGGACCACACGTAAACAGCCTCCTCGTGGCGTATCCTGGGTAAGTATATACTTAGCGAATGTTTACACAAGTAAAGCGCTGAAATTTCCAGTATTACGCGCTTTACATATCACAAAATCACTACTTTCACAATACATAACACGCCAGTGCCATCTACAATGTACTTACCTGTTGTCTGACATTCGTCCCCTACAATTTCCATCCAACAACTCCCATCACCCTACCATCCTTTTTGGTGTAAATACGTTAAATACAATTCTCCATATAAAAACTTTAAACTCCTCCCCCCTCCTCTACTGATCCGACCGCCACCTATTCATTGTATATTTGTGATGTGGGGATGGTCCCCCACAATTTCCCCCCACTTCTTTCCCCTTCTTGTCAAAAGCACTAAAGTGCTGTTTTACCAATTTTGTCGCTAATTTGATTTCTTTTTCGCTGATTTTCTCCAAGTTTTTTTTTCCTTGAGATGGCAGAATATGTCACCCAACATCTTACTTAACAGGCGATACGATGGCGCTGCGAACGTTTCAAGTTTAAAAATTGGCGGTAAAAACCCATTTTTAAATTTCAACTCTGCCAATTTTCACTCAAAAAAGTCGAAAAAAAAAACCATTTTTTGAAGATTTTGGACTCCTACAATTTTTTAAGTGGGGGAACAAGATCAACCCGTGGCGTTAGACTGATTAAGGACTGGAGGGAAAGGGCCACTAGATGGGTTTCGAGTGAAACAGATTGCATGTCGTAATGAAGCTTTCTGCAGTCGAGGATGGAGAGCCTCCTGTCAGCATACACAGCTGATTTTTTTCGTCAAAAAACATTTTGTCTGTATCAACACAGCCGTTGAACTCAAAATTAGCGACTAGCGAAATCCAAGTTGCTTTCTGATATTAATGCATGAACCTTTAAAAAACACAAATGTAAAAGCTACACGAGCATTCATGAACTTCGCAAATACTTGAGAGCAGACAAATTAAATAATTTATTGATTTATGAATCTAAATGGCAAAATATATTTCAGTAAAAAAATTAACTTTCCTTCAGATAACATGAAAGGATAAGAGAAAGCAACGTACACAAAAGGGAAATATGTTGTTGGCAGTGGAAAATTAGTCTACAGCACCGGAACAAAAAAAAACAGTCTCATGAACATTGAAGTACATTTTAAAAAGAATATTTGACTTTCGGTTTTTTGGTTCTTCAGGCGCTTGTAACAAAATTTTTTTTCTCATTGAATCGATGATATTGCTTCGATACACTTTGAAGAGTTTATGAATCTCTCAGAGAACGAATTACATTGTTTTCATTGTTTTTTGACCCGTTCGAAGTACAACGGGGTCTCATTGGTTCACTTCATGGTTTGTAACACGGGTTAGAAAGACATGGGAGTAAGGGCCCATCCAGTTTCCTTCTTCCACACAAAGTTGCAATAAAACTAAAACATTTTTCCTGTAATTTTCTGAAAAAAGTTCCCTTGGGGCAAAAACTTTGATTCGGAAACGTACGAGTCTGAACTCACATTTGTTTCTTGATTTCATTTTATGGTTTTTCTTGTTTGCATACTCTTTATAAAACATTTTTCAATTAAATTTCTCAACTTGCAACTTGAGGGAAAAAAAGCACAATCGATCCAATGAAAAAGATTTTTTTTAAATTTTAAACTAATATTAAATCGTTACGTAATTGCATCTTGTAAATTAAGAATAAGGCGAAAATTTTGCGGCGGCTAGCCGCATTTAGCCGACAAAAAACGTCGGCATCGGCGGCGGCGGCACATTTGGCCGTCTTTTTCGGCCGGCTAATAATCGGCGGCTCTCGTCTCTGCACAGATGGCAAAAATATTCTCTGTTACAAACTGTAGGTTCATCGTTTGCAGTGAATGTGTAACGACGGGTGACCTTTCACTTTTTACGTCTTAAAATCAAATTAAGAGTGATATCGCGAAAACGTCGACAAATATTTGAAATTTATTTTACAAGCCAACGCCTATCGAGGCGAGTGATACCTTCCTCGAATCGTGAGTAATACGTATCACTTCGATTTTTTAGACCCCTACGAAGATACGAAGTTCTTCGAAAATGGGTTTATTGCGTTAACCACGATCAGGACCCGGGAGCTGGTAGGTCCTTTGTTTTATAGTCTAAATAAGTGAGTCTGTCTCTCTGTCAACACGATAACTAGAGTAGTCGTGAAACGTAATCAAAACATATGCAGAGGACCCGTACGTATCAGAATAGATGTGGCGAATAGAATAGATGTTGCAAAGAGATTCGAACGTATCTAAGTAAACGTCGCCTTAACAATTAAGTGTATGAAAATGCGTCGACATCAAATTGGATTGGAAATTGCAAAAAGTCAACATTGAAAAACCCGTCCGAAGAAAATCCCAAATAAGCCCAAAATTTAAAAAAAAAAAAAATTGTAAAAAAAATTGCACCAGACCCGATCTTAGAACCGACCTAGACCACTTAGGAGAGGCCTCTGATCCACGAACAAAAAAGTTCACCTCTTTTTTCTCTGCAACACTGCACAAAAAGCCTCCTCATTAAAGAAATATCCACTAAAAACCACCAAATATCCTGTAGGGTCGCGTAGCGTGAGTTGGGCCTACACTGAGTACTCTACAGCCCAAACGCTCAACAGATTTTGACTAATTTAATTTTCATGATAATCTGATGTCCATATCTTTTATTTTAAATCTTCAAGAGTGATTTCCGTTCTAATTTCGCAGAGATATAAGTGAAAAATTCCCACCAACTTTCAAAAAACCACGTTTTTTACCACTTTTTCGACCATAACTTAGAAAGTTTTCGACCGATTTCGCCCAAAATTCTTATAATCAACTTTCTTTCAGTTCAATTATCTTTCAGAAAAAAAAAGTTTTTGAAAATCGGATAAGATTTACCTGATTTATGTAGAAAACACGCTGGGCCCTAGTAGAGATTCAGTTTTAGGGCCCTGGCTGAGTATTAAAGCGTAAAATTGAAAAATATTCTTCCACAGAATGTCAGGCATACCCAGGTCTTTCAAACGAAAAAAAAATTATGAAAATCGGAAAAGATTTACTCGAGTTATGTACAAAAGACCAGAAACCACTTAAACGGTCCTAGCTCGGCGGCCCTTGGGCTGACAGTGCCCAGATTATATCCCATAAAAAATTTTTTTTACCTTTCAGTTTTTGAAAATCGGTTGAGTTTTACTCGAGTTATCGCGGTGGCGGACAGACGGATATTTTTTTATTGCTGATTCGTAATCTAAGGACCATGATCGATGCTCCCCCCTACCCCCCTAGTCGAAATTCGACTGGTTACAAACGTCGTGGTAAACGTGGGGGCCGTTCATAAATTACGTACCGCAAAATTGGGCTGGTGTCACGCAAGCTCGTAACCCCCCCCCCCCCCCATTTGTGACGTAACGCGAAAGTTATTTGAAAAATATCTAAAATCGCAAAAACTGCACAAAATGCTAACACGAACGCTAAAAATGAAAATAATTAGTGTCGTTAACGCAATTCGCTAACCGAAATGAACATTCATGAATGAAATTGAAAACTACAACTATTCTAAGAGCAAAATTTGACACTTCACACCCCGACTGAAAGATTTAAGAAATGCTCCCCAAAAAGCAAGCGTATTTTGAAAAGAGGGACTCAAATAGAGCTCAAGACAGGTTTCATTTGATTCCAAACAGATCCTTCCCCGTGTATATATTCGAGATTTTCGATTTTTTTTTCACCCCTAAGTCAACAAAAAATTTTTTTGAATTTTTCGAAAAAGATCTTGAGATCGCGCAATCGCAGAATGTGCTTTTTTGGCCATTTCTAAGCGTTTTCGGGTCTAACCCTCACAAATTCAATCAGATCGGCTTAAGATGCTTTTCCTGGACAGCCACTATCATTACCTTTCCAACGACGCGACACCTCACTCGAGAAATTTGGCGAAAAAGTGAATTTATGGCAGTCATTTGAGTGAGGGTGATGGTTAGAGCATGGTTAGAGATGATTTTTCGCACACAAATTCTAATTTTGTCACACTATCATTAACATTTCATTTTAACTCTGTGTGTTAAATTCCCCCTACAGAGTGACTTTGGCACTGTGCTAAAATCCCCTGGCACACCACAAATTTGTATGGTATACCAAACCCGTCCTCCTTTTAATTTCAAACGAAATTTTGGCCTCACCTACCGTATACACAATTGTACACGCTGATTTAGGTAGTTGGTTGCTTCATTACTACTGAAAAAAGACAGGACATCAAAAGTACTTCCTTACCTCTTTTAATGGGAGATGGGCCAAAGAGTACATCACCATTATGGAGCTCATAAAGAATGCTACGTGAACCTGTGCTAAAGCCAAAAACGTGTACCCTTACATCATCGTGTGCAGTATCATCTAGAGTATTAGAAGAGGTCGCATATGGGCCATTCTACAGCATGTACCCATGAGAACGGCTTCTGATGAGTGAACCGCACAAAATTAAGAATTCTGATATATGGAGAAAATCTACGTTGAAGTTTAATGAGAAAGTTTTTCATACATCAAAAATTTTACTGTTGTGCGCTTTACTCATCAGAATCCGTTCTCATGGGTACATGCTGTAGAATGGCCCATATCGTCATATCGTCATATGAATACTATGTTTGGAAATATCCATTTTCTGTATACGTGAGAGTGCATTGGTAGTGACGGAAAATATTTTCCCATCACTTGGGACGAAAAGATGCTTTCCGCGGTATACCCCAATACACACTCGATGTGTACTTTTCGCTTGCGCTTCGCCCAGGCGTACGTACACATCTCGTATGTATTGAGGTATGTTTAAATATACTATCTCTCACTCTCATTTTTTCCCAGCGCTGACAATTCAGAGTGTCATTTATAATGACACTCTGAATTGTCAGCGCCGGGACCTGTTGTAGACGGGTACGTTGATTTTGCTGAACATGTTTTCAGCATGGAAAATAACACATTGTTGTGTTGCTTACGAGACGGTAATGAAAACTTTGCAGAACATGTTAGTTAGCTTAGTGTGTGAGTGGGTGTGAATGACGTCACAAAAATAAAATTATTCAATTGTTACGATATTGTTAATTCAACAATAATGGTTATTTCATCGGCAAGAGAATATCGTACGTTATTCACTCTTGCATATAAAGGAAAAACCATACATTAAATCACTAAGGAAAATTCGTTTTCTCTTTGCCAATTCACTGAAGAAGACAGTGGCACAGCCGTGATTTGAACTCACGACCCACCGATCCGCAAGAATCGACGCTAACCACTGCACAAGTTCGCACATTTGCTATGTACAAATTTTGTTGATACTGTTTGTTGACAAGTAGAAGCATATAGTAACGTAGAATGTACAAATATGTCTCTCACAAACACTAGCGTTGTCTTTCTCGATATACAACATAGGCTTATGTATTTTGAGTGGTTTTCTTTACGTTTTGTATTTGCATCTGTGTTCGTTTTGTATTTGAATCAGTTTTTATTTATGTTATAAACATGTGATTTTCTGACAGAGCAAAATTCAAATGTCCATATGAAAATAGTAATTTCACTTGACGACCAAAACGACCAAATGAATAAAATTAAAAAAAAAAATATTGGAAAAAAAAATTGAAAAAAAAACCTGCCGCCACCGTGTCTCGAACCCAGGACCCTGACACTTCGGAGCAGTGATAAATTCTCGCAGCTATCACATTCATGCGCTCGAATGAATAACGTACGATATTCTCTCGCCTAATGAAATAAAATATTGTATTGGTGGGCGTGAGAAATCTCGGATATCTTCTTATGTAAATATTGTACTCTCACTTGTTCGCTACGCTCACTCGTTATGTACAATATTTATATTAGAAGATATCCGAGATTTTCTCTCGCCCACCAATAAAGTACTATAGTTAGCTTAGTGTGTGAGTGAGTGTGAATGACGTCACGAAAATAAAATTATTCAATTATTCAACAGACGATATTGTTATTTCGATAAACGTCATTAATTGATTTTGTTTACATAAATATTTAATGTAAAATTTGTTACAAAATGTAGATAGTTTGTTTTGGTGGTTTCTACGACCCGTCTACAACATGACAAAATAGCATTCATGCTTACTGAGAAAACTCGTTCATTACCTAGTTACGAATTGCATCGACGAGCCGCCAGCAACTATTCGTAACACGGTAATGACTCGTTTTCTTAGCAAGCATGAAATCTACTATACCATCACTTCCACATTTCATTGAAACTGCAATTTCTACTTTCTTTAAACCGTTAAGCTCTAACTTTAAACAGGTGAGAATACAACTGATAGTATCAATGATACATTTAACTTCATTTAAATTCGTTTTCGTCGTGCCTCTAAATTGACTGTACTGAACTCGGTATCGTTCCTTGAAGCGGTTAATAAAATCCATATGTCTGCCAATCAAATTGTCTCGATATATTTTTGTCGTGTAATGCATTCATAGTTGCCATCTTCGTTTGATGCTACGTTATTATCATTCTTGGGTGTAAAATATGCATGGTGATTTTACTCGTCCTCTTAGAAAATTATAGGCGATGTTGCAAATGATTGAAAGGTTGAATGGATGCTATTAAGATATCTGTTGTATTTTCTTGCTTCAAAGTCTATTCAGTGTAGACATCACACAGTAGATGTTATATACCACAATGTGCACAAGATATGGAATGGGTTCAATTGGAACATAAACCTACTCTTGTTTGCAAAGGTAAGATTATAAAAGGAAAATTACACATCCGGTCGCACACAGGAAAGGATTAATTATGTTCGTTAATAACAATTTTTTTGTATCTCATATTTAACGACAGTGGAAATAATTGTGTTCTATTTACAAGTATTTTAAAGTGAATTGGGCTTATTTATAGGAGGGATGTTTAACGGCTCTGCCCAAGCCCCGCTAGGGACCTTCCTGTAAACACTGCAAGGGGATATTTCTCTAGACCCCCATACACGGCGCAGCCGCCATTCACTCCATGTTTTTTCGATTTTACGTCATGATTTTCTCCAATAGCTCTACTTAAAAACTCAGCGAAAACGACCATTTCTGACGGGATGTCACAGGGTGCTCATGGGCCTTTGTTTATTAATTCACTCATCAATTGTAGGATAAAAGAGATGCAATTTTTCGTAGAAATGGACTTCGCCCCCTCCCCCTCCCCCTCCCTCCGGATAAGAGGAAAATTTTTCAATTATACTCTTATTAACGTCTACGCTCCAACGGAGGAAAAAGATAATGAAGCGAAGGAGCTATTTTACGAGAAATTGGTGAATGTGTATGATGGAGCACCGAATCGAGACATCAAAATCATACTTGGGGATTTGAATGCCAAGATAGGTCGCGAAGTCTACTACCGTCCCACTATTGGTAAATATAGCCTCCACGAAAAGACAAGCGAAAATGGAACGTTGGCAATTGATTTCGCAGCGTCAAGGAACATGGTTGTCTGCAGTACCTATTTCGAACATAAAGACATCCACAAAGCGACATGGGTATCACCTGATGGACGAACCAAAAACCAGATTGACCACGTGTTCACAGATGGGCGTCACTGTTCAAATGTTTTGGATGTCAAAAGTTGTAGGGGACCGAACATCGATTCAGATCAATACTTGGTAAAGGTGGTTGTTAGGGCTCGAGTTTCGATTTCACACAATCGACAGCCGGCATTGGAAAAGTGGAACGTCGAGAAACTGCAGGACGAAAATATTAAACCACAATATGTGGGTAGTTTGGAGAAGAAAATTATTGACGGAATGGAAAGCGAACAACGAAACGTAGACGATGCATGGAATCAAATTAGACGAAACGTAGAGCAAGCCGCAGCAGAGACGATAGGAACGAGAAAGGGAAAGAAAAGAAATGACTGGTTTGATGACGAATGCAGAAAAGCACTGGATGACAAAAATGCGGCTCGAGCGAGAAATATAAATAGATGCACTCGAGCTGGCATGGCAGAGTACCGTTCGAAGAGAAATTTCGAGAAAAAACTATTCCGAAGAAAAAAGCGACAACATGACAAGGACGTTTTAATCGAAACTGAAAGGTTTGGTAATCGAAAAGAGACGCGGAATTTTGACCGGAAAGTAAACGAATCGAGGAAAGGTTACAGTCAACAACCTTTATTGTGCAAGGACAAGGATGGGTTGGTCTTAGCAGATGAGGAAAGGTGCATCAGACGATGGGCGGAGTACTTTAAGGAACTGCTGAACCCGAACAGACCACCGAACCGAACGACACCAACAACAACTTACCATTTCAGACCGCGCAGCCACATATTGCAGAACCAACGCTACAGGAAGTGGAGCATGAAATTTTAAAGCTCAAAAATTTCAAAGCCCCAGGAACCGACAACATACCTGGAGAACTTGTCAAGCACGGTGGTAACGCATTATGTATGGAGATGCACGAGCTCATCAAGCGCATCTGGAATGTCGAGGAGTTGCCGGGAGAGTGGAAGACTAGCATCATCTGCCCTTTGTACAAGAAAGGCGACAAATTGGAGTGTGGCAACTATCGCGGAATTTCGATTTGGAATATCGCCTACAAGATATTTGCGAATATTCTATACAAACGCCTTCTACCATACATGGAATCTACTGTTGGTGAATATCAAGGTGGTTTTCGTGTAGGTCGTTCAACAACGGACCAGCTGTTTAGCATTAGACAGATCTTGGAGAAGTGTAAGGAGTACAACGTGGAAATACGCCAATTGTTCGTAGACTTCAAGGCAGCATACGACAGTGTCAACAGGAGGAAGTTATGGAGAGTGATGGAGGAATTAGGGGTTCCCAAAAAACTGGATGGAGCTAACAGCCGAGTAAGAATCCGAAGCAAATTGTCAGACGCTTTCGACATTGAGGAAGGACTACGTCAAGGTGATCCGCTCGCGACGCTGCTTTTTAATTTGACCCTTGAAGCAGCAGTGAGAACCATGGACATCGACACCAGCAGCACCATTTTCACCAAATCCAGTCAACTGCTAGGGTTCGCTGATGACATGGATATCTTGGGCCGAAACATGGAAGCTGTTAAGGAAAAGTTCACGGCTTTGGACAGAAAAGGTACCGACCTCGGGTTGAAGGTTAATGACACAAAGACCGAATACATGATTATCTCACCATCGAATCGACAACATCACCAAAGCGTAACAATTGACACACACACATTTAAGGTGGTAGACAAGTTCGTACATCTTGGATCTCTGCTTAATTCTGACAACGTAATCATGGACGAAATCAAAAGACGGATAACTCTTGGCAACCGGAGTTATTACAGCCTGAGAAAAATTTTAAAGTCCAAATCAGTAAGCAGAAACTCTAAATGCGAACTGTACAAATCTGTGATAAGACCAATAGCTACGTATGGGTCGGAGTCGTGGTGCATGACTCAGAGAGACGAACAATCGTTGCTCACATTCGAAAGAAAGGTACTGCGGACAATTTTCGGAGCAGTATATGACGAAAATATGAACAGATGGCGCAGACGATTTAATCATGAGCTTATGCAGCTTTATGGAGAGCCGGACATAGTTAGAACAACAAAAATTAACAGACTACGATGGCTTGGTCATGTACAGCGTATGGACGACAATCGTATCCCGAAGAATCTTTTTATCACCAAACCGGAAGGCAAAAGAAGTGCAGGCAGACCAAAATCCAGATGGTGCGACGCAGCTTTTGCCAACCTGAGAACTGCGGGAGTAACCAGCTGGAAGACGTTAGCTGAGGATAGGTCCGGTTGGAGAAGCATGTTGGAGAAGGCCAAGACCCTTAATGGGTTGTAGGGCCGGTTAAGTAAGTAAGTAAGTAACAGCTCTCTGTCTAATGCACTATACTTCATTTCGGCTGTCTGCCTAAATGCTGCATGTGAGGAGTACGGGATGAAGAAAACTAAGATTATGCATGTCGGAAAATCTCGGAAGGAGATAACTTGCAGTTTAAATGGGGAGGAGCTGGAGCAGGTTTCTGAATTCAAGTGGTTAGGAACCATTTTTTCAGAGGATGGCAAGTCAGTTGAGGTCGCACAAAAGGGAATTAAGTAGCGAAAGAAAGTTAGCTATTCACGGGTCAATATTCCGGCCAACGATTCTGTATGGTAGTGGGAGTTGGGTGGATATCTAGTGCATGACCTGGAGGTTTCTGATATGAGGGTTCTTAGGAATATAGCGAAAGTTAATAGGAAGGAGCAGTGGGATAACCATATCAGGAACGACGACATTATGGAAAATTTAGAAATTCCGTCAGTGGAAGAGGCGGCAAGGACCGGTCGTCTGCGCTAGTTCGGGCGCGTTCAAAGGATGGGTAATAACAGGCTACCGAAAAGGATCTCGGATGCACAGATCCCGGGTGTTAGGTTAAGGAGTAGACCAAGGGGAAGGTCAGATTTAGAAATTAGGGGACTTTCTCTGG
Organism: Pseudolycoriella hygida; assembly: GCA_029228625.1. NCBI lineage: Eukaryota > Metazoa > Arthropoda > Insecta > Diptera > Sciaridae > Pseudolycoriella > Pseudolycoriella hygida. The sequence goes on along the minus strand of CM055406.1, from coordinate 111,153,949 downwards.
GCGAACAAACCATCTCCTTGGCAGGCGATAGAAGGGCAAGGAGGACGATAGTTCACTATTCTGGGGTTTTGACATAAAGACTGCACACCGAAAGGTAATAATGGTCTATAAAGTTTGATGATGATGAAGATTAATGTTACTTTAAAATAACTCACTTGGTCCGAATTATACAAAACACAAAATGAATGATTCACAAAAAACGAATTTCTTCCATACAAATGTAGTGTTTTGTCACCGACGGAACAGTTGAAACTCGGGGCGCCCTCAGCTGTATTGTGGCCAATATGTGAAATAGGCGCTTGATCCATTCTGCTAAACGTTTGAATAAAGCGTCTAAATGAGTTTTATGTTCTTTCTTCGTTTTGCTAAATATTATTATGTCGTCAAGGTAGACGAAAACGAAATCTAAATTTTTACAAATTTCGTTCATGAACCTCTGGAAGGTTTGTTCCGCATTACGTAAGCCGAAAGGCATTCGCGGAAATTCAAACAATCCAAAGAGTGTTGCAATAGCTGTCTAGTGTATGTCTTCGCTTGCTACGGGAATGTGGAAATGTGGTGATCTGCTTAGCAGAATAATCCAAATTAAAAAATAACCGAAACAAACTCACAATTCTTTTACTTGCAAATTGTTCAAACGAAATGGCATGCATCCAATCGTAGGATCTGGATTGTATAAAAGGCTAGTTGACATAGTTTGAGTATCATTCTATGGCCATCGCTGCTGATATACACATGGTCTTAAGACAAGGTGTACTGATGAGTCGAAAACGACGAAATCAGCACTTATAGCTTTTCGATTTTTGTTAAACAATTGGAAGTAGGTATAAGAATTGTGAGTGGCTTTTAAATGCCAATTTGAAATTAAAATCGTGAATATGGGCTAATGGGTCTGAAATTGTAACTGCACTTAACCTGCGATAGTCTCCGCATGGACTTCGAGGTTTTCGTGGCCTAGCTAATGGTGAGGGTGTTTGCGAATACGACGGTCTACAGATGTCTACCTCATTCATGTAATTAAATTCCACTTTTGCAGCTTCGTATTTTTCTGGATTAAGTCTGCGTGGTTTAGGTAGGGGACCTTTCGTAACCAGTCAGGCAAATCTACGGATTCTGCCTTGCACAAACTGGTAACAAAGGTGGAGAAGTCATTTTCGGTTGGGGAAGTGTCTCTGGGATGTTGCATGGACATTGAAGGGGCCTTTGATAACACGAACTTTGACACTATTCGCCAGGCGCTGGTTGATGGGGGAGTGGAACGTGTGGTAGTGAGATGGATAAGTAGCATGCTCACAGATAGAACCATTGAGGCGAGTGTGTGTGGCCATAAGGCTAATCTCTGGGTAGCTAAGGGCTGTCCACAGTGTGGGATTCTCTCGACAATAATTGTGGTGGATTCTCTCATTTGGAGGCTGAATGCTGAAGGATCGATCGGACGGAGTCAGAGGCAAATTCGATAGCACGCTAGGAGACCGAGTCAGAGCTGCACTGAGGGTAGTGGAGAAATGGTGCGATTAGAAAGGCTTGAGAGTCAACCCAAACAAAGCAGATCTAGTGCTATTCAGCAGAAGACTATCCGGCTCAGATTTGGTGGGTAAGATGAGGCTCTTTAACAAGACCAAAGAACTGACTTCACAGGTAAAATATCTAGGAGTGACGCTTGATAGCAAGCTAAACTGTATTGCTCATGTCAAGGATAAAGCGCAGAAGGCTCTAGCGGCTTTTTGGCTATGTAGAAACTCTTTCGGGAGGAGCTGGGCCTGAAGTCGAAGGGCATTCTGTGGCTTAGGCTGGAGGTTGAATGTGCGCGTAAGTTGCTAAGTGAAATTCAGAGGTAAGTTTGCATTTGCATTACTGGTGCTATCAAAACAACAGCAACCGCTGCCATGGAAGCACTATTTTCCCTGCCGCCTTTAGAGGTGGTAATCAGAGCTAGAGCTTTCGTTGCTCAGACAGGCACAGGCTGCCGCAAAACGGTATATGGGATCATAATTTTCGAAGTGGACATGCGAAAACTATCAGAATGATCTCTGACCCGATTTTTGACATGTCAAGAGACGAGATGACGCCAAGAATCGACTTCACAAGGCGATTCGGCGTAATGGCTGGCCTGCTGGCTTACCCGGCGACTGCGTGGTAGAATTTACAGATGGATCGAAGACATCTGTAGGAGCGGGTGCTGTGGTGTACACCCTGAACTTGGAGGAAGGAAATCAGTTCCATCTGGGAGTCTTTGCAAGTGTCTTTCAGGCAGAAGTTTTCGCATTGCTCGTAGGCACTCGCGAAGCACTGCCGGAGGGCGAGCAAGGAAAGCAGATCCTTATATGTTAAGAGAGTAAGAAGATGATCGGAGCACTGGTTTCAGCAGTTACCACTTCCAAGCTTGTGAAAGAAAGTAAGGATTTCTTGAACTCGATAGGTCGATAGGTACGCGGACACTCGGGAGTGGAGGGAAATGAGAGGGCGGACGAGCTAGTCAAGGCAGGTGCTATGACCCTCGAGAACGGCCCTGAACCGTATCTGCCGATTGCTCGATCAATCTGTTTGAGAGCACTGAGAGATTGGGTGATGCAAAGGCATGCGGAGTACTGGAATAGGTACGAAGGAGGCGTTCATACAAGGCGCTTTTTCCCGAAACCCAATTTGGTATGGGCCAAAGGTCTGCTAGAGATGGGCAGGAATCGCATAAGGAGGGTGGTCGGAGCGATTACTAGACGCTACGGGCTAAACGGGCACATGAAAAAGATAAGGCTTTCGGAAACTTCCAGATGTGCGTGCGGATCAGAAGAAGAAACGGGTATTCACGTGATATGCGAATGCTCCAAGTTCTCTCAACTGAGACGCAGGCTGCTGGGAGATTACGTCGTGCAACCATCAGATGTTGTCCAACTTGGAACTGGTATTTTGGACAGGTTCTTGGAGTCAACGGGAAGGTTTGCGTGATTTAAATGATGATTGGGTTGGGAACAAAGGATCGCAAGATCTGTGTTCCAAGATCATTGACATGATCGCCCGAACTGATAAATCTATCTCTAGGACCTTTCGTATGAATACAATGTGTTTTACTGGTAAATTACAGTTGGGTGGTGAAACTAAGGATGGGTATTTTTTTAGGATCTCCCCATATTCATCATCTATTGAATATAGTTTGGGTGTAGGGTACGTGCATCACAATTATTAGCTGGAATTCCATTATTTATTAAAGTCGTAGTAGGATCGATTAAGAGTGATTTTGCGAAAACTTCGAACGATTTTGGGACAACATGTCCTACTTTTTCCCGATGAATGTGCCATTCGATTCCTTGTTCTATTTTAAGAAAAGTTATTTCTCATTTTTGGAAAATTTGATATTTTGGGGGAGTTATGATGCTCTAAGTAAGTGCATGTCAGGGGGTGGTAAAAATGGTTTTTGGCTATAACTCGTGTAAAACGAAATGAAATCAAATGAACTTTTATGGGATGGTAAGCCCCAATGATACAAAGGTTTTTCATCATTGGATTCCTTGGAGCCTTCCCCCACTCCTGAATTATTAGTCATTTTAGGTGAAAACTTCGGGAACGCTTTACTGCTTTACTGCTTGAAAGATAGTGTGAAGATGTTGAGTTTTATATGGAAACTAGCGTGGTTAACCGGGCTTCGCCCGGGATGTATAGCAACTCAAGAGATGTAGTATTCAATTATGAATTATAGTAATGTAATTCAATAAAATTTTTCTGCAACAAACTCTGAAGGAATTCTATTGTTCGTTATAGAGAAAGTTCGTTATAGAAGCCTTTTTTGAAAAACCTCATAATTTATTAATCATTATTTTCTCGTTAATTAACCATTCTACTCAATTTTCTCTACAA
>CM055406.1:111133508-111149600 GCA_029228625.1 Pseudolycoriella hygida | reverse complement strand
TTGGAAGAAGAAACAAGGAGAATTGCGCCACATTTCCCTTCTAAAAGGGTTTTTGTTGTGATATCAGTACTTTTGGAAGTTTCGGCTACTACTTCCATGGGCGAAAATGATCACCTCAACTTCTTCTACAACATATCAAAAGTTTTTTTTTTGAGCCGCCGCCGCCGCCGCCGCCAAACCGAGCCGCGGCGGCTACTACTTCCATGGGCGAAAATGATCACCTCAACACACACAAACACATACATATGGGCTTTATATGGCGCCTTCTAAGAGCACTGGCGCCCAAACGAGGCCGGTACCCCCCCCCCTTTTTTTAAATCTCATATGGCGTAGAATGCCCAGCCGAAGGTCCCTGCAAAATTTCAAGAAAAGACATCGAGCCATTTTCGAGAAAACTCCAAAAAAGTGGGTTTTCATACAAATGGCTCTGGAACTAACTAAGTAACTAACTAACTAAGTAACTAACTAACTAAGTAACTAACTAACTAAGTAACTAACTAACTAAGTAACTAACTAAGTTTCCATTAACTTTGGTTTCTATGAAAGTGCACATTTTGTATGGAAAATGACGATTTTCTAAAGGTCATATCTCCGGATCCACTGGACCGATTTTAATGAGTGAAAAGACATTTCGTCTTAGAATTTTCCGTAGAATCCAGGAAAAATACTTTCCGGGGGGTACGTCGCAAGGGGGGGGGGGGAAGTCAAAACTTAGCTGTATATATGGTTCCGAAGTCTACGAAAAAAATTTTCTGAATTTTTTGCTCGTGGGGACTTGCGTCACGGGCGCATTGCTACCGCGCGCCCATGATCGAAGGATTTGGCCATTTTCCCCTAAAAAACCCTGGAACACGTGTTCTCTAAAATTTTGTTCTATACAACTTTGCATTTGGAAGCAACTTACTACCTCTTATAGTTCTAGAGATATGGATCATTCCTTCCAGTTCTAGAAATGGTCATATCACAGGATTGAGGACTAAAACCCTGAGACACGAGATCTGCCTCTCATCTCAGACCACCAACAAGATGAAGCGCACGTACCGATCCACTGCATGATAGAAATGCACCACTACGAAACGCTCGCGGCTAACATTGGCCGGGACATAGTAGTGGTGCAAACAGACACCCCACCAACAAAAGAGCTTTGGGTGAACAAATATGAAAACAAGGCTCTAGGATTTGGTATTTGCTCGGCATCGGCTGAAACAGAAAGACGAACAGCAGCGGCATGTGAAATGACAACAACGCTGGATGCTTCTGGCAACCGGAGCGAGAGAAAAAACCGTAAAAGGGAAATTTTGTCCAAAAAAGACAAACTCTCCTTTCGGTTGAAACCACCCTTTAAGGGGAGGGAGGTCCTTTTTGTATTAGATAGACATCAAAATGTATTCGCAAGGAATTAGAATTACACAAATTAACCTGCACCACTGCAAAGCGGCCACGGCAAACATCTGTCGGGAAATAGCGGTGGGAAACGCGGATATTGTGCTAATCCAAGAACCTTGGGTGAACGGGTCCAAAGTAATGGGCTTTGGCCGTTACAGGAACAGGAACAGGGTCTTCAGCGCCAGCAGAGGAGGCAGAACTAGATCGGCCATTTATATATCCCCTAGCCTACCGACCATGTTGATGAAACAATTCTCTAACGAAGACACGACTGTAGTGAGGATCACCCGTACGGCAGCGGACGGAGGTGACCTCCTAGTGACGTCATGTTATATGCCGGACACGGCGGAGACGCCGTATACGGACTTGCTAACTGAGACAGTGAAGTTCTCCAAAGATAGGAGCATTCCGATTCTCTTAGGCAGTGATGCGAATTCGCACCACACGGTCTGGGGGAGCACGAATGTCAATCCCAGGGGAACCCTGCTGCTTCAATTTATAGTAGATAAAAATCTCTCTATTTTGAATATAGGCAATGTACCGACGTTCGTCACAAGAAATAGAGAGGATGTTCTGGACATCATCTTAGCATCGGAGGACCTAACGGATCAGATAGATTCATGGCGGGTCTCTCTGACGCATAGCTTTTCGGATCATAGATACATACAATTTAGTCTGAGGAGCTATGTGCCGAAGGTGGTCAAGTTCAGGAACCCCAGAAGGACAAACTGGGAACAATTTAGGAAATTTCTTAGACAGCATGTGGAGGATAAACAGGGCCATGTGATGCCGAGATCCTCGGCAGAGTTAAATGACGTTGTCAATAGCATTACATGGCTGTTAACGAGTGCCTATCAAAACTCGTGCCCAGAGTCGAAGTCAACTCGTAGGAAAGACAGTAAACTCTGGTGCGCGGAAACTGAAAATCTTAAGCTTAGGGCGAGGAAAGCATGGAATAAGGCCATGAGATCAGCAACGGAAGCTGACTGGGCTAGCTATAGAGTAGTGGCTCAAAAAGCTTTTAAAAAAACAGTTTTGAGAAAGGCTAAAGAAGCCTGGAAGAGATTCTGCGCAGAAATGGATCACATTCCAGATTACGCAAGGATTTAGAGGATTCTTGCCAAAGACTCAAGACTACTACCTGAGGATGCCTAATGGTAGTTTTACAGAGAGCGGGGAGGAGACGGCTAAACACCTTCTGGAGGCTCACTTTCCTGGCTGTGGAAACGAAAGAGCGGAGAAAAAAGCTCCAGATATCCTCTTTCCCTCAGAAGAGGACTGGATGCTGGTAAGGCGAATCGTGACCATGGAAAGGCTAAGATGGGCCATCGGGAAATTCAAGCCTTTTAAGTCACCGGGAGACGACGGGGTTTTTCCTGCCATGCTAAAAGAAAGCGGAGAGATCCTGTTGAGACCGTTGTGTGAAATATTATGCAGCTCCTTGGCTCTGGGCTACATCCCAACCAAGTGGGAAAGAGTCAAAGTGACCTTCATCCCGAAACCGGGAAAACTTTCTCACTGCTTGGCCAAGGATTTTAGACCGATCAGTCTGACTTCCTTCATTATGAAAACATTAGAAAGGTTGATAGACTTTTATATCAGGGATGAAATCCTGGCTAAGTTCCCACTTCATGACAACCAACACGCTTACCGGACCGGCAGGTCAACGGACTCTGCCCTGCATAGTCTGGTAGCGAAGATAGAGAAATCCTTCTCGTTTGGAGAGGTCTCCCTGGGATGTTTTATGGACATCGAAGGAGCCTTCGACAATACGAGGTTCGATATTATCCGTCAAGCTCTGGTTGAAAGAGGAGTGGGAAGAGTTGTGGTGAGAGGCTATTATATGTGGTCACAAGAAAAATCTTTGGGTAGCCAAGGGATGCCCACAAGGCGGGATCCTTTCACCCATACTCTGGTACATAGTGGTAGACTCCCTCATTAGAAAACTGAATGAGGAAGGAATCTATGCGCAGGGGTATTCAGACGACCTGACGGTTCTAGCTAGAGGGAAGTTTGAAAGCACCTTGGGAGATCGCATGAGAGTTGCGCTGAGAATAGTAGAGAACTGGTGTTTGGAGAAGGGCCTAAGGGTCAACCCCACTAAGACAGACCTTGTGCTATTCAGTAAAAGAGGTACATGATCAGATCTGGTGGGGAAGATGAGGCTCTTCAGTATGGACCTAGAACTCGCGCCAAGGGTAAAATACCTCGGAGTCACGCTAGACAGCAAACTAAATTGGATGGACCATACCGAAGACAAGGCGCAAAAGGCCTTGACGGCGTTTTGGATCTGTAAAAACTCCTTTGGGAGGAATTGGGGTCTGTCATCCAAGGCCATTCTGTGGCTATACGAGGCTGTGATCCGACCCATGATGAGTCATGGTTCTGTAGTATGGTGGCCAAGAATGGACGTGGAGAAAGCAAGGAAGAGACTGAGTGAGATACAAAGACTAGTGTGCATAAGCATAACTGGAGCTATGAAGACCACGGCCACCGCGGCCTTGGAAACGCTGTTAGCGATACCGCCTTTGGACTTAGTAATTAAGGCCAGAGCTTTCGCCACTGCGGATAGGATAGAGCAGTCAGGATTATGGGCCCCGTACTTCCGTGTAGGGCATGGCAGATGGGTGGCCAACCTGTTTGCCTAGAAATGCGAAAGTGTTTTTCACTGATGGATCCAACGCCGTAGAAAGAGCAGGGGCTGGAATATACGATTCAGACACTGCACATGGCACTTGGTTCCTTTTGGGCAAAACTTCCAGTGTCCTCCAGGCAGAGGTCTACGCACCTCTCATGGGAGCTCAAGAATCACTGCCGGCGGGGACGCAGAGAAGAGAGATCTTTATCTGTTCGGACAGTAAAGAGATGATTAGTTCGCTCATGTCACCCACCTCGACCTCCAAGCTGATGAAAGAGGGAAAGGATTATCTAAACTACATGGGACTGAGTAATCAGATTACCTTGGTTTGGGTACCTGGACACTCTGGCGTGGAGGGAAACGAAAGGTCAGATGAGCTAGATAGGGTGGGCTCCGCTACCACAACAAGCGGAGTGGAGCCATGTCTACCAATACCCCAGGCACTATGCAATGATGCATTAAGGAACTGGGTGCGACGGAGACACGCAGAACGCTGGGAAGCGTATGGAGGAGGCGCGCATACGAACCGATTCTTCCCGAAACCTGATGAAAGATGGGCCAAGGACCTTATCAAAATGGACCGTGATCGTATCAGAAGGGTAGTAGGGGCGACCACTGGGCATTGTGGGCTGAACCGACACCTGAATAAGATGCGGTTGTCGGAGACTCCTAGATGTTCTTGCGGATTAGAAGAGGAAACGGGCATACACGTGATATGTGATTGCCCTAAATTCCTCCAAATGAGACGCAAGATTCTTGGGAATTTCACTGTGAGACCATCTGAGGCTATCAAATGTGGACCTGTCATTTTGGACCGGTTCTTGGAAGCGACAGGAAGGCTCACATAATGATCTATATGATGAACGGGAAAAGGAACAAAGGATCCCAGGATCTGTGTTTCAAGACCAACAATAGGTCGTCCCAAAACTGATAAATCTACAAAAAAAAAATGATAGAATGCGACCCACCACCATGTCTGCCATCTTCGTCATCCGAGAAAATTTATTGTTTCAAGAAGGCTCCGATCGATTTGATACGAAATGCGATTTCCAACGTGAATTTCTCGCCACAATGTTCTTCAACAAGGACATCAATGAGACGGTCAATGAATTCTACTCCTGTTGTTACATAATTTTCGATGATCTCATTCCGAAAGCAACTCTTCGAATTTCGAATCATCCGGTTTGGTACGACGGCAAACTGATCAACCTAAAAAACAGAAGGAATCGTTCATATCGGAAGCTATTGAATCGTCGCACAAATAACGGTGGTGCAGCGAATGACTCTGCATTTGTAGCTGCAAAAAATGAATTCGAATCATACCAAAACGAGCTCTACAACGCATTCAAGCGTAATCTAGCATTGAACTACAAGAAGCAGCCAAATAAATTTTGGAATCACATAAATTAAAAGTACAAGAAGACGACTCTACCAGCCACTATGTTCTATGAAGACGAACAAGCAACAAACGATTTGGATAAAGCCAATTTATTCTCCAAATTCTTCTCCACGGTCTTCAAGAAACACGCGACTGCAGCGGCCGACGACATCGCATTCCAATCTTTTATCAGATACAGAAGAGATGAGGGCTACCTTGACATCGAAATTACACCAGACATAGTGCGTCAAGTCCTCCTCTGCATGGATCTAACCAAAGGAGTCAGTCCAGACAAAATGTCACCATTGATTCTTCGGCAATGTGTTGATGAACTATGTCATCCGCTTGCAATGATATATTCGAAGTATCTGTCAGATCTATGCTAACCGGAAATTTGGAAACTTGGACACGTCACCCCAATCCATAAATCCGGTAACAAAGCAGACGTCACTAATTACCGTGGTGTCAACGTTGAGCCGAACCTTGCGAAAGTACTCAATATCATCGTTCTCAATCAAATCAAGTTTAACATATTTCCACACATATCAACGACTCAACACGGTTTTTTCCCCGGTAGAAGGGTGGAATCGAATTTGTTTGAATTCTCCGTACTGGCTCATGATGCATTTAATAGCGGCTGCCAAATGGACTCCTTCTACGCAGATATTCACAAAGCGTTCGATGTAGTTTATCACATACTTCTGCTATTCAAACTAGCAGCTGATAAGTACTGTTTGAGTAACCGCTTCCTACTATGGCTTCGTTCTTCTTTCATAAATCGGAAGCAAGTCGTGAGAATCAACTCATCGTTGTTCGTAGTGATTGAAGTACACTCTGGGGTTGGCCAGAGCTCAATCTGCGGTCCAGTGTATTTCCTGGTATTTTTCAACGACTCGGACGATGCACTTCGTATAACCAAAGACCTGAACTTCGCGGCGGACGATAAGATCATTCATAACAAGATTTCGACCATCGACGATGCCCAACCACTTCAAGAGTCCATAAACAGAGTCTTCGAGTGGTGCTGTAAAAATGGGTTCGAACTTAACGGAAGTAAATGCAAAGTGATGACGATTTCTCACAAACGCACTCCGATCTATGCCAACTACCATTTGAACGGCATACGACATACGGAGAAGATTTTTCTTTCAACGCACATTACGAGCTCGTTTCAAATAAAGGACACTCGATGTTATCTTTCATCAAGCGCCAGTGTTATGGCCGGTTCAACGTGGACACAGCTAAACTGCTTTACAATGCAGTGGTACGGTCACATCTTGAATTCGCTTGTTCCATCTGGTCACCTCACCACGACATACATGTCCAGTCACTCGAAAGTGTACAACGCCAATTCGTGCTCTATGCCAACCCTAACCGATACGCTGATCCGAACGCCGAAAGTTTTCGTCTTCGCCCATACATCGACAGATACAATAAATTGAACTTACAATCGTTAGTGCGACGACGAGCAAATTCGGCAGTGTTTTTCATTCACGACGTGCTGGCCGGCAAGGTGAACTCTCAACCGCTTCGTGACAGGATCACTCTTTACGATGGAATTAGAGCTCTGCGCGACCCGGACATTATTCGTATCGATCTGTGCAGACATGAGTATTCGATGTTTTCGGCATTCAACTTTGCGTGCCGTCTATTCAATTTAGCTGCAGCTCATGTCGATCCAACTCTGTCGTCAAAAGAATTTCGCCGTAACGTGTTGGAACTGGAAGACACCGTATTTGGTACCTTTGCCTCCTGTGACTGACGATCATCGATTTTTTCATTATTTTCACCGCTTTATTGTCAATTTGGATTTTTGGCTTTTGGCTCTTTATCTCGTATACTTGACGACTGCACGATGGTTTCTGTTTTTGTTTACCTCTGACGACCCTTTTTTCTGATTTTTCTTCTTTTTACTTCCAATTTGACTTGAATTATTTTTTGATTCGTTATATTTTAAACTTTTTACGACAAGCTCTTGATAGTTTATATTTTTTTGAGTGATTTTATTTTCTTTTTATATTTTTGTTTCAATTTATTTTTACTTTTTGTTGTTCAATTACTGTTTTTGTTCTGTGATTTTTATTTTATGTTTTCGCTGTGATTATGTTATTTTACTTTGTAACGTTTTCATGGTTTTTTAACGAGGGTTATGACAGCAGTCATAGCCACTCTTTTTCCATGTCGGCTTGGAAAAAGTAGACAATAAAATTAATATCAATCAATCAATCAATCACATGTTCTCTAAAATTTTATTTTCTACAACTTTGCCTTTCGAAGCAACTTTCTAACTCTGATAGTTCTATAGATATGGATTATCCCTCCTAATTCTAGAAGTAGTCATATCCCAGAATTGAGGCATTTTTACCCAAAACCCTGAAACAAGTGTACCTTAAAATTTCATTCTCTACAACTTTTGCCAGTGATTTCCATATTGCATAATAATAAACACGAAAAACTGTTTTCGTATAAGGCCAAGAAACTCAATTTCGTCGATTCCATTAGTCCCGGTGCCCTGACCCCTGATCCGATTCCCACAAAAAAATTTTCCCAATTTTCTGACATCAAATCCTTTCATTTGACACCAAAATGAGGAATTTCCGTGCTATACTCGCTGAGAATCTCAGTAGGAAAACGTTACATTCTCACATTGTAGACACTTGCGTTCATGGGCTTAAATTCAACTTACCGTTTAGCCGGACGAATACTTCTGATTCAAAAACAAAAGAATTTGTTTTGTATTTCAATGTATTAACGAAAATCCATCGTTCGAATTAAAATTGAGGTTCACAAACTAACCGAAAATATGTGGAATATTACAAGAATTCAAAAATTCCATGGCCTCCTCTGACTTATGATTGTGAAACGCATGCGTTCTTAGCGCAAATCGCGTCAAATTTTGTAAGGAACGGCGTTCTGGTTTAGCATTTTGTCCACTAAAGATACGGTAATGTTCCAATAACCATCTGTCAGATTCCGTGAAAGCGTTGACGCAACCGTAGTCCTCCGATCCCAATTGCATTTCCAAGTCGGATGAAGGGTCGTCAGGATCAACAAGGAAACTCATATGTCGACACATACGCGACATTGATAAACGTCCTTGTTCACCCATTCCTGAAATATCGAATCCATACCGAAGAAGCATCTTCTCAAAATTGCGCATGATTACGACCGGTGGCTTTTCAGTAGTCGACAGAAAAAGTTTGAATATGATGCCGGAATTGCAAAACTTCCAACCAATTCTCGCGACCTCTGCAACGTATTCGTTCGCTAATGCTTCGTCTTTCACAAACAAAGGGAACAACTCTTTCAAAAAACAAAGTTTAAGAATTTCAAGGTCCTTAATACACCAAGATTTAAACATCCACGCAACAGGGATGTAACGGAGATTCTGCTTAAAATTTTCTAAAATCAAACAAAAACAGTTTTCAATTTCTGCAGCCATTATTTTTTCCATTAAACGTTTTCTAGGATGGCTCACACATAGGAATTTCACCACTTCCCGAAAATGTATTTTAGCAATGGGACCCAGGAATTCATCTTCTACTTCTTCTCGCAAGTTTTGACAGTAGAAGTAATGGAGTAATAAACTACCCACGTCAAAAGATTCGGCCAATCGTAATGGGTTATGTGATCGTGAAATAAAGTCCAATCCAAATTGAAAGTGTTCGTGTGATGTCCAGATGTCCTGATGTAGAAGCCTAGCCATAAACAGTCCACAAGGAAGCCATCCGCTAGGATCTCTTGCATACAGATCACAGTCAGTCTCGTCTAGCAAATAGCGAAGAATGTCCAATTCCATGCGAATGGCAGCTGTGTGCAAAACGTTTCCGTTGGGGCCACAATAGTTCACATTACCCACCTAACTTTATTAATTCCTTAATAACTTCTAATGATTGACACCTAACGGCACATTGTAATACACTTTCATCATAACTGCATTGGTTTATCAAATCATCACCTGGCATCTCGCACAGCATTTTTATTATTTCAATTGTACGCGTCGTTTCTAATACAGGCCTTGGCATCACTGCCTTCAAAAGAGCCGTACATCCTCCACGGTCCTTAATATTCATATCGAGTTCTGGAAAAGTTAGTAAATATTTCACTGCTTCAACATCAAGGTAAACAATTTCTGCCAAAACTGTCTTTTAGATGAAGTAAATGTTTCCTTTTTTCCACTTCACTATCCAGAATGTTCTTCACTTCATCAAAACGACCGTCTATACAAGCACTTAAAAATGAATCCATTTTATCCGGAAGACAACTTTCTTTAAATGTTTATGGACAACTGAATGAAGAAATAAAACCCGAGAAGGTATTTACTGCGCTAAAAGGCACCAACAACTGAATGTAGAAAAACAACAAAAACATATGAAGAGACCCGTACGTATCAGAATGGATGCGGCAAACAGAGTTGATGTTACGAAAAGTCTCGAACGCACACTTATGGACCCTACATCCCGAAACGCCTCAACCTATTTTCACTAGTTTTCTGAGGTAAATACCTTTGATTTAAAACATTGCAGAGCCCTTTTCGTGCGTAATTCGCGTAGATCTAAGCGAAAAAGTTTCAATGAGCTTCAAAAACCCATCACTCACTTTTGACCACTTTTTCGACCATTACTTTCAAACTACTCCGCCGATTTTGCCCAAATTCAATTCCATTATCGATTTGTCGATATATTTTCAGGGGAAAAAGATTTTGACGTTTTACTACGGTCAGACGGCAGTTTTTTGCAGTAGAAATTTGACTGGGTAAACGTAGTAGCAGACCCATCAGACTTTGTGCTTCATGCACAATGACACGAAGTGATAATAACACTTCGTTTTTCGTTCGAGGGTCTACCGACTACGGCAATTTACATAAATCTGTCTTCTTTACTCTAATCCATTCTCTCACTTACTCTGGTGAGGTATTCATCGACATAGATGAAATATTGTTACCATAAACATTTATTTTCTTAGTGTGGAAGGTGTGGAGAAAGCGACAAATAAATGGAAATGTTTACATTTGTGGAATTTCTAACAGGGAAACAATTCTCTTCTATACATTTACGCATTTTTAAAATCCAAAATGCAATAAATTAACATAAAATGTTGAAGGTAAGCAAACGTTCACTAAAACGAATTAGTAAATATAAGGAAAGACCCGAACGCACGATGTTGCAAAAAAACTCGAACGTATCTAATGAGCAAACCATTCAATTAGGGATTAGGGTTTTAACCGAACCGGTTTTTCGGCTAACCGGTCAATAAATAAGTCACTGCATTACTAATTATAAACCTCTAATGTCCGTCTGTTTATCTATTTTTTTATTTATTTGTCTATTTATCAGTCTGTCTGTAACGATCCCGTTATTTTTGCGTTAAAACTGACGTAGAAAAAAATACTTTTTGATATGTTGTCGGGGGTGGTGCAAAACGTCGAGAAAACATGTTTCGGGGTGGGATATTGTTTTGAAATAAGGGAGTTATGGGTAAAACATGGGTCAAAATGTAAAATCGGCCAAAAGTTAGTGAAGATGTCGTCTTAGAGATTTGGTCGGGGAAGTTTTTGATGGCCTACAACTTTGTAGAAGAAAACTTTTTGATACGACTTCATGCGGAGGAGCTAGGCAGCGAAGACTGTTAAAATTTTGGGGTTTCCTCACTTTGTTGTTAGGGAACTTTTGTTGTTGGACAAAGTAGAGATAATTTTTGAAAGCCAATCGATAGTGGAGGCTTAGGGCAACAAAATTGCTGAACAATGTTGGGTGTAAAAGTTTCATACTCCCGAGCTATAGGTCGTTCTTTGGCGATTTTGACCAGAGCTGGAGCACTTATTAACCTATATCTCGGCCGGTAGTTGCCGGAATGAGGCCGGTGAAGTGTCAAATGAAAGGTTTCGGCAGTGTGAATGAAATCGGTTGAGCGGTTCGATCAAAGGAGACGAAATTAGGCAAAAATTCGCTCCGCTGCCCGAAAATTACTGAAAAATTAATTTTTGACATGTTGTCAGGTATGGTGCAAAACGTCGAGAAAACATGTTCCGGGGCGGGATATTGTTCTGAAATAAGGGAGTTATGGGTAAAAAACGGGTCAAAATTGAAAATCGGCCAAAAGTCAGTCAAGATGTCGTCTTAGAGATTTGGTCGGGGAAGTGTCAGAGTAGAATACGTAGCAAGTGCAACGCTGAATACGGGGAACTTGAAGAACGGGGAACGTTGAATACGGGGTAAGTGGAATACGGTGAACGTTAAATATGGGGGAAGTGGTATACAGGGGAAGTGATATACGTGGAACTTGGAATACGGTGAACGTTGCGTACGGCGAAAGTTGCATACGGTGAACGTTGCATACGGTGAACGTTGCATACGGTGAACGTTGCAGACGGTGAATGTGGAATACAGGGAAAGTGGAATACGGGGAACTTGGAATACGGGGAAAGTTGAATACGGGGAACGTTGCATACGGTGAATCGTAAGTGCGGTTGTGTAGAATTCTTGAACTTCCCCTTAATACTTTAATTACAATGTCTCCAATAACAGAATTATTAATTTTGAATTGTTTGCAAAAATCAACGAAAAATTTTGGGATTGTACCTCTTGCAGCCAATAGAAAACCAATAACTTTCAATTCTTTTAATTTACATATGATTTCGATGTCTGGTCTGAGATATTTGCGAAAAAGCTTCACCGACCCTCGAAAAACCATGTTTTTGGTCACTTCCTCGACCATATATCCGGGAGATCGATTTTGCTCATCTTCGAAGTTGAATCATGGGAGGCATGTACCTTTCAGGGGAAAAAAAGTTTAGGCTGATCGGTTGAGCCGTTTGGTAAAAAAGTGGAGACGGACGGACGGACGGACATTTTTTTATTGTTGATTCGTCATATTTACCCCATGTTACATTAAAATTGTTTGTAGTAAACGTATAGGACCTTAGTACTTCGTACGGGTCCAATAATACCTACCTATATCGACCACTTCTGAGTAGACATTATGTCTGGTGATATTTTGTCCGGTTTATGTGGGATATTTTGTCCGGGGATAATTTGTCAAAGGATATTTTGTCTTGGGATAATCGATCCTAGAGCCACTTTCGAATATTCGTTCATGCTGAATTATGCAATATCGATCGTCGATCCTCGCGCTTATATGGTATTAATGTTCTCCACCCATCTCCAACCCAAGCGCAATAGATGTAGCTCTGGCGAAAGGTGTCAGTGTGACTAGTAGTAATGTTATCGAACTCAGCCCAGACCATTGTCCTTTTGAAAATTGATGGCGGCTTCACATACGACGCACCCGTTGAACACTTCATGTACAACAGAGCAGATTGGCTTATGTTCAAAGACATAGGAGAAAACGAACTGAGAATGGGGCCATTGCACGGTGGTCCCAAAATCGTTTCAAAAGTTCATAAGTCGCAAGATAAGCGAAACATAAGAAAATGATCTTCTGCAAAATTATTCAGTAAGTAATACGCAATTTCAAGAGCAATCTTAAAATTGAAGATGGCCGCCACTTAAACCGGAAGTGGCTTGTAACTGCTAATCTATGCGATTTTTGAACGTAGTTTCGTTACTAAAGTCATGAGGTCAGTCGACGATGAATTTTACAAAAATTTACAATTGCCACTCGACCGGAAGTGATTTGTTACTCCCGAAATAAGCAATGTGCAACCGGTTTTACGTCAAACGTCAAACATTTCTTTGAGGATTTCATTGGTTATTGACCTATCCTAGCGTCCAAACAGTAAATCTTAACCGATTCTCAAAATCTTTTTCCATTCAAATGAAGTACCAAAACTGGGATAGGGTCATTCAAGAGGTTTTCGGTCTTATGTACGTAACTCGAGCAAATCTTAACCGATTTTAATAATTTTTTTTGTTGTAAAGGTTAATGAATGTCATACATTTGATGCAAGTAATATTTTTTTAAGTTTGGACTTAGCTAACCCCCCAAAAAAGACGTCGAGTACGGTCCTATATGTTTTTCATGTATAATGCAGCAAAATTACATTCGATCTTCATGGTTTCAAGAAAAAACTTGAATCTCTACTTGGAGCCACAGGACGGTCCTGAGGTCGCCCCTGGGCCGATTTTTTTTTTATTTTGTAGAGAAAATTGAGTAGAATGGTTAATTAACGAGAAAATAATGATTAATAAATTATGAGGTTTTTCAAAAAAGGCTTCTATAACGAACTTTCTCTATAACGAACAATAGAATTCCTTCAGAGTTTGTTGCAGAAAAATTTTATTGAATTACATTACTATAATTCATAATTGAATACTACATCTCTTGAGTTGCTATACATCCCGGGCGAAGCCCGGTTAACCACGCTAGTTTCCATATAAAACTCAACATCTTCACACTATCTTTCAAGCAGTAAAGCAGTAAAGCGTTCCCGAAGTTTTCACCTAAAATGACTAATAATTCAGGAGTGGGGGAAGGCTCCAAGGAATCCAATGATGAAAAACCTTTGTATCATTGGGGCTTACCATCCCATAAAAGTTCATTTGATTTCATTTCGTTTTACACGAGTTATAGCCAAAAACCATTTTTACCACCCCCTGACATGCACTTACTTAGAGCATCATAACTCCCCCAAAATATCAAATTTTCCAAAAATGAGAAATAACTTTTCTTAAAATAGAACAAGGAATCGAATGGCACATTCATCGGGAAAAAGTAGGACATGTTGTCCCAAAATCGTTCGAAGTTTTCGCAAAATCACTCTTAATCGATCCTACTACGACTTTAATAAATAATGGAATTCCAGCTAATAATTGTGATGCACGTACCCTACACCCAAACTATATTCAATAGATGATGAATATGGGGAGATCCTAAAAAAATACCCATCCTTAGTTTCACCACCCAACTGTAATTTACCAGTAAAACACATTGTATTCATACGAAAGGTCCTAGAGATAGATTTATCAGTTCGGGCGATCATGTCAATGATCTTGGAACACAGATCTTGCGATCCTTTGTTCCCAACCCAATCATCATTTAAATCACGCAAACCTTCCCGTTGACTCCAAGAACCTGTCCAAAATACCAGTTCCAAGTTGGACAACATCTGATGGTTGCACGACGTAATCTCCCAGCAGCCTGCGTCTCAGTTGAGAGAACTTGGAGCATTCGCATATCACGTGAATACCCGTTTCTTCTTCTGATCCGCACGCACATCTGGAAGTTTCCGAAAGCCTTATCTTTTTCATGTGCCCGTTTAGCCCGTAGCGTCTAGTAATCGCTCCGACCACCCTCCTTATGCGATTCCTGCCCATCTCTAGCAGACCTTTGGCCCATACCAAATTGGGTTTCGGGAAAAAGCGCCTTGTATGAACGCCTCCTTCGTACCTATTCCAGTACTCCGCATGCCTTTGCATCACCCAATCTCTCAGTGCTCTCAAACAGATTGATCGAGCAATCGGCAGATACGGTTCAGGGCCGTTCTCGAGGGTCATAGCACCTGCCTTGACTAGCTCGTCCGCCCTCTCATTTCCCTCCACTCCCGAGTGTCCGCGTACCTATCGACCTATCGAGTTCAAGAAATCCTTACTTTCTTTCACAAGCTTGGAAGTGGTAACTGCTGAAACCAGTGCTCCGATCATCTTCTTACTCTCTTAACATATAAGGATCTGCTTTCCTTGCTCGCCCTCCGGCAGTGCTTCGCGAGTGCCTACGAGCAATGCGAAAACTTCTGCCTGAAAGACACTTGCAAAGACTCCCAGATGGAACTGATTTCCTTCCTCCAAGTTCAGGGTGTACACCACAGCACCCGCTCCTACAGATGTCTTCGATCCATCTGTAAATTCTACCACGCAGTCGCCGGGTAAGCCAGCAGGCCAGCCATTACGCCGAATCGCCTTGTGAAGTCGATTCTTGGCGTCATCTCGTCTCTTGACATGTCAAAAATCGGGTCAGAGATCATTCTGATAGTTTTCGCATGTCCACTTCGAAAATTATGATCCCATATACCGTTTTGCGGCAGCCTGTGCCTGTCTGAGCAACGAAAGCTCTAGCTCTGATTACCACCTCTAAAGGCGGCAGGGAAAATAGTGCTTCCATGGCAGCGGTTGCTGTTGTTTTGATAGCACCAGTAATGCAAATGCAAACTTACCTCTGAATTTCACTTAGCAACTTACGCGCACATTCAACCTCCAGCCTAAGCCACAGAATGCCCTTCGACTTCAGGCCCAGCTCCTCCCGAAAGAGTTTCTACATAGCCAAAAAGCCGCTAGAGCCTTCTGCGCTTTATCCTTGACATGAGCAATACAGTTTAGCTTGCTATCAAGCGTCACTCCTAGATATTTTACCTGTGAAGTCAGTTCTTTGGTCTTGTTAAAGAGCCTCATCTTACCCACCAAATCTGAGCCGGATAGTCTTCTGCTGAATAGCACTAGATCTGCTTTGTTTGGGTTGACTCTCAAGCCTTTCTAATCGCACCATTTCTCCACTACCCTCAGTGCAGCTCTGACTCGGTCTCCTAGCGTGCTATCGAATTTGCCTCTGACTCCGTCCGATCGATCCTTCAGCATTCAGCCTCCAAATGAGAGAATCCACCACAATTATTGTCGAGAGAATCCCACACTGTGGACAGCCCTTAGCTACCCAGAGATTAGCCTTATGGCCACACACACTCGCCTCAATGGTTCTATCTGTGAGCATGCTACTTATCCATCTCACTACCACACGTTCC
>CM055406.1:111102198-111133008 GCA_029228625.1 Pseudolycoriella hygida | reverse complement strand
AGTGAAGAGATGAGAGGTGAGACTTACAGCTTTTAAGTTGAGATGGGAAGTCATTAATAAAAGCTGCAAAAAGCACAGGACCCAAAACCGAGCCTTGGGGTACGCCGCTACTCACACGAAGTAATTGCGATTGAAAACCATTCAAAAACACCGATTGGAAGCGATCCGACAAGTAACTGCCTATCATCCGGGTGGCTCTAGAAGAGAAGTAAAACTGCAAGGAGAGCTTTTCGACGAGAAGCCTATGTGACACCGAGTCGAAAGCTTTAGAGAAGTCCAGCATTAAAAGTACAGTGGCCAAATTCTTGCTAAGATTCAGCCTAACATCGTTTGAGACTTGGAGAAGGGCAGATGTCGTACTATGTCTCGCACGAAAACCTGATTGGAATCTGCATACCAGTTTGTTCCTTGCCATGTTGTCAACCATTTGCTTCTTAAGTAACCTCTCAAGAGCTTTGGACAGTGAAGGCAACATACTAATGGGTCTGTAGTCATCCAGTGTATGTTGGCGCGAGTTTTTATGCCTCGGTATAACTTTCGTTGTCTTCCAGTGTTTCGGAAATGTAGACTGCATAATAATTAAGTTAAATGCGTGGGTAATGACTGGTAACACAACCGGCAGAAGCATCTTAATGAAAGAGATAGGTATCAAATCAAGCCCAACGGAGTTTGACTTAATACCCCAGATCGCACTAATAACATCAGAGTCATCAACCTCGCTGAAAGAGAAAGAAAGGTCAAGACGACGAGCATCGTTCACGGCTGAATAACCCGATACGTTGAGAACCCTCGGGAACTCAGAGTATACAGTTCTGCCGACGAAGTGAGAATTGAGTTCATCAGCAGTGAAGTGAGGTGATACATTATCGGAAGGGGAACCAAACCCAAGTCTGCGCAAGCTACTCCACAAGTTCCGAGTTGGGGACACTGATGAATACTTCTTAGCAAAATACCTCTTCTTAGCTAACGTCACAATCTGAGATGCGCGATTACGTAGTACTTTGAAGACCCTAAACTTTTCATCTGTCCTCACCCGCTTCCATTCCGCATATGCCAGGTCACGGTCGATTTGTGCTTTACTGATCTCAGAATTGAACCAAGGATTAAGTACCCGATTAGATATGCAGGGGACAAGTGGAGCATGAATGTCAAGTAAACTAAGGACATCATTACTAAACGTCTCAATCAGAGCGTTCACGTCACTAACGGAGACCAGTCTCATCCAATCATATGTCGTGGCATCCGCCAATAGTTTGTCAATATTCACCGCGTGAACCCGCCTAATCATGCGTGGTGGTTTCAGAATAAAATCCATATCACATTGTAGCGATAGAAAGATCAAGTCGTGCTTAGACAATCCTGGTAGACTAATCTGCGAATAACGTGACACTTTTCCAATGGAACTAGTCATGAAGTGATCAAGTGCAGTGGAATTCGTTGGCGAGAAGTGAGTCGGTTCATCTGAAACAATTTTTAGAGAGGCTTCTCTAAGTACTGCAGTATATCGTTTCGTCTTGCTCGAATACTCAATGAGGTCTTCTTTCAAGTCACCTGAGAATCTCCGAGTACGAGAGAGAGAAACGCTGCAGCAGTTCATCAAGTTTGTCGATGTCGATCGATTAATCTAGTAGTTGAGCTAGCTTTTTGTAATTCCTCGGTTTTTTAACAAATCTTTCGCTAGAAGATAGGTCTGCATTTCAGACTGGGCATCCTGGTGTCGAAGAAGAGTCTATAACAATGTTGCATGGTGGAAAAAGTACACAAATTTTCACTAGTTTCGAGCTCGGCACCAGGCTGCGTACATTTGATTGACAATGTAGAAGGCAGACTGGTGCCTAAAATCGATCAGTGTCATCGTAACGGCAATAATGAACACTATACGTCATACAAATTTCAAGTCGGCACTAGGCTGCGTACTTAATCTTTTGTTTTATGAATGTAGGTATGTAAGTGGCAGCAGCAGCCTGGTCTTTTTCTTCTTCTTCAGCCTTTTATATCCACTGCTGGATGTAGGCATCCCCTTTCTCCTTCCACTTCGAACGGTCCATTGTAACTTGTTGCCAATTCGTGCTTGCTGATCTCTTAATGCTATGGGTCCATCTCTCTGGTGGTCTGCCCATAGGTCGTGTTGTCGGTGGTCTTCAGTTCATGATGGTTTTGGTCCAACGCTCGTCTATCATTATATGTTCTTCCCAGTTCCACTTAATAGACGCTATCCTTTCCATTACATCAACGACTCTTGTTTGTTTTCGAATCCATTGATTCGTCATTTTGTCCCTGAGCGAAATTCCAAGCATACTTCGTTCCATGGCTCTTTGTGCAACCCTTAATTTGTTTTCTGATGCTTTGGTATGGGTCATGGTTTCCGCTTCATAAGTCAGTACTGGAAGAATACACGAATCGAATACTTTCCTTTTTAGGCTGTTATTCAGTTTGCTTTTGAAGATTAGTTTGAGCTTTCCGAATGCAGCCCGGCCTAGTTCAATTCTACGTCCTACTTCTGCAGTTTGTTTGTCCAAATCCAGTTTCAGCTTGTGTCCCAGGTACACATAACTGTCGTAGTAAGTGGTAGAGCTGAGAATGTAGATGGCAGCCTGGTGCTGCAAATCTGTTCATGGCAAAATGTAGGCAGGAGTGAATCATATATCTCACTTCAGTTTCAATTCGGCCAGGCTGCTGCTGCCATCTACATTAATAATACGAAAGTTTAAGTACGCAGCCTAGTGCCGACTTGAAATTTGTGTGACGTATTGTGTTCATGACAGCCGTTTCGATAACACCGACCCATTTGCGGCACCAGGCTGCCTTCTACATTGACAATCAAATTTATCAAGTACTCAGCCTGGGGCCGAGTTAGAAACTAGTGAACAGTCGCGTACTTATTACACCATGCAACATTGTTACAGACACTTTTTCGGCACCAGGCTGATTAGTATGACATACAGAACTTTCTTCTAGCTAAATATTTGTTAAAAAAACGAAGCAATCACAAAAAAGTAGTTCAACTACTAGATTAACGAACGATGAGTGTAAACAGCTATTTAGGTACTTTTTTGAAAATGACAAATTTTTATAACAAAACTATTGCTAGAAAAACATCGTTTTTACAAAGATTGCTCTTAAGTTGAGTGATATAACTACTCCGTGACTGCTTATATCGGATTTTTAGACCCGTACGAAGAATGAAGTTTACGCCGACGTTTTTAACCAGTCGAATTTCGACCCGGGAGTAGGGGGGGGGGGGCGGAGAATCGATCATGGTCCTCAGATGGCGAATCAACAATATAAAAATGTCCGTCCAGAGTCTGGAGCCGGAAAAAACGGCTGGCGGCGGCTACGTGCTACTTATTCGAAAGTAATTGAAAATTTTAATTTCTAATGCTGATCGAACCAGTACCGTTTTCCCGTTCATCGCATTC
The DNA here is from genome assembly GCA_029228625.1 of Pseudolycoriella hygida. Lineage (NCBI taxonomy): Eukaryota > Metazoa > Arthropoda > Insecta > Diptera > Sciaridae > Pseudolycoriella > Pseudolycoriella hygida. The sequence goes on along the minus strand of CM055406.1, from coordinate 111,129,589 downwards.
GTATGTCTTGCTTCAAATAAATCATAAGTAGGAAACGTTAATAGCACGAAGTTCGATGAATTCACTATAATGTATTTTATTATGAAAACGTATCAGATAGGATTAAATCATTGGGCGGGACACCTAGGCCATTGAGCATACTCCAGTCACGGTACGGATAAGGGATTAAGTAATGGGAAATTTGGAGACCTGAATCCGAACCACCGTCAATGTAAATGTTGAATTACATTGAATGAGGCATTTCGACTAAAAACATCTAAGAGAGAGAGAGAGAGAGAGAGAGAGAGAGAGAGAGATGTCTAAAAGACATCTAAAAAAGAGTTAAGTGTGCAAATTATAAATTGTTTCATTGTAAAAGGAGGTAATATTGTTTGGCAAACATAGTAAAACTTGTTTTCAAAACTTTTAGTGAATTAACGAACCACCCTGTGGGCTTTCATATCATTTTATATGGTTGTCATCCTCGCACGCGATCGCTTATCGGACGTACAGCCGTATATAAACGCATGAGAGCACACGCGGGGGTTCGTTTATTCGCTTTAAGGTATCGAAAACAAATTTTACAACATAGTAGGTCAAAAAATATTTCTTCCTTTATACAATTTTTTTTAATTAAAAAATTTCATTTTATTTTTCAAACCATTTACGAAAATGCATTACAGTCGTTGGTTATTTTCACGGTGTCGGCGGCTTTGATTTTTTGATTTCATAAACTTTTTCTTGTTTGAAAGGTCTAGCCAACACTTTATGGAAGAAACTTTTTAGATTTTGAGCCCGCGGACTAAGCTAGGGCACTAAAAACGAGTCTCCGCTAGGGCCCTACGTGTTTTTTGTACATAACTCGAGTAACTCTTCGATTTTCAAACAATTTTTTAATCTAAAAGTATAGGAATGGCTCATTTTTTATAAAAGAAAATTTTTTGATTAGAAGCCCTCGGACTCAGCCAGGGCCCTAAAACTGAATTTTTGCTAGGGCTCATAAATAAATCCTGTAAATCCTAACCGATTTTGATGATTATTTTTTTATTTAAGAGGTAATGAGTTATCACAACAAAAACCCTTTTTAAAAGCGAAACGTGACGCAAGTCCTCGTCCCTTCTTCCAAAACAACTGATATCAATGTGGGTGACGCTTACAGCTTCGGAACGCAAAAAATTCTCTTGAAATATTTTCACTTTTGATTAAAAAAATGCGTCACAAATGCCGAACCTCCCAATGTTGTAGTTTTTCTGTTCCGTGATGTGTAGTGTACGGGAGCCCGTAGCTGTAAGCGTCACCCAAATTGATATCAGTTGTTTTGGAAGAAGGGACGAGGACTTGCGTCACGTTTTCCTTTTAAAAAGGGTTTTCGTTGTGATTGTAATGTTTTGCATTATTTTGCGCTGCCGCTGCCGCCAAACCGAAGCGCGGCGGCTAGTACTTGCATTGGCGAAAATTATCCCCTCAACCTCCTATACAACATATCAAAAGTTTTTTTTGAGTCGCCGCCGCCGCCAAACCGAAGCGCGGCGGCTACTACTTCCATGGGCGAAAATGATCCCCTCAACTTTCTGTACAACATATCAAAAGTTTTTTTTTGAGCCGCCGCACAATGTCTTTTTTGTAAGGGTTTGCGGCATGAGGTTTGCTCGTCTCGTAGATATTTTGTACGCTGGAGTTCCTATTTTTCTCTCATAGAGAAAATAACTGGCTGGACCGACATCAGGCCTACTCGAGCCCTAAGCAGAGGCAAAAGTTTCTTCTATAAATTATCCGCCAAAAAACCTCTTACAGAGGAGGTGTGACGCAAGTCTTTATGTCTGCTTACAAAAGCTGTGAAATCAGAAAAGTGTGACGCATTCATCACCTGAGGTAAAACTTTTTTCTTCCAGTTACAAAAGTTCTGAAATCAGAGGGGCGTGACGCATTAAGCTTCGATTCACAACAAACATTTCTAAACAAAATTATGTTGAGTTCAAAAAATTGCGTCACAAATGCCAGACCCAACGACGAAACAATTTTTCTGTACTTTCAGTTTTTACGCTGCGAAAATTTGACTTTTATTTCTTATTACATCGTTTAGGGTAAATTTAAATTTTTGCGTCTAAAAACTGAGTGTTGAAAAATTATTCACCTGGTGGGTCTGGCATTTGTGACGCAATTTTTTGAACTCAACATAATTTTGTTTAAAAATGTTTGTTGCGAATCGAAGCTTAATGTGTCACCCCCCCCCTGATTTCAGAACTTTTGTACCTGGAAGAAAAAAGTTTTACCTTAAATGATTAATGCGTCACACTTTTCTGATTTCACAGCTTTTGTAAGCAGACATAAAGACTTGCGTCACACCTCCTCTGTAAGAGGTTTTTTGTCGGATATCAGTACTTTTGTAAGTTTGTAAGCAACTTTCTAGCTGCCATAGTTCTAGAGGTAAGAATCATCCCTCTGGAATCTGGAAGTGGCGTTATCCCGGGATTAATCCACCAAAACCATGAAACACTTGTACGCTAAAATTTAACTCTCTACAACTTCGCCTTTGGAACCAACTTTCTAACTCTCATAGTTTTGGAGATTTGGTTCATCCTGCCACAAATTTCCATAAAAAAGACAAAATTCTGGAAGTGGCCATATACCGGGATTGGGCCATATTTCCCCAAAACCCTGAAACACGTGCTCGCTTAAATATAATTCTCTACAACTTCGCCTTTGGAACCAACTTTCTAACTCTCATAGTTCTAGAGATTCGGGTCAACCTGCCCAATTATGGAAGTGGCCATATACCAGGATTGTGTCATATTTCCCCAAAACCCAGAAACACGTTTTCGCTTAAATTTAATTCTCTATAACTTCGCCTTTGGAACCAACTTTCTAACTCTCATAGTTCAGGAGATCTGGGTCATCCTGCCAAAAATTGCCACAAAGAAAGAAAGAAAGGTTTGCCAAATTGACTAGTTAAAAATATTCGATTTGAGTCCATTTCCATACAAAATAGCAAGTCTCCGGAACGACTGAACCGATTTTAATGAGTGAAAAGGCACTTCGGACTAAAATTTTCCGTAGAATCCGGGAAAAATATTTTCCGGGGGTTACGTCGCTCGAGGGGGAAATCAAAAAGTTCCTGTAAATATGTTCCTTAGTCTACGAAAAAATTTCTTGTGAGTTGTTTGGCGTGTAAGACTTGCGTCACGGCCCCTTACTATCGTGGGGCCATAATCGGTCGTGCCTAGATCTTTTAAACAAAAAAAATTTATGAAAATCGGAAAAGATTTACTCGAGTTATGTACAAAAGACCAAAAACCACTTATACGGCCCTAGCTCGGCCGGCGTGCCCAGATTCAATCCCATAACAGATTTTTTGATTACCTTTTAGGGAAGAAAAAGTTTTTGGAAATCGGTTGAGTTTTACTCGAGTTATCGTGTTGACGGACGGACGGACATTTTTTTTATTGTTGATTCGTTATCTAAGGAACATGATCGATGCTCCCCCCTCTACTCCCGGGTTGAAATTCGACTGGTTACAAAAGTCGAGGTAAACGCAACAGACCCCATTTCGAAGCACTGCGTTCTTCGTACGGGTCTAAAGAGGCGAACTTTTTTGATAATGGAAGAATGGATCAGAGGCGTCTCCTAAGTGGTCTAGGTTGGTTCTAAAATCGAGTTTTGTGCATTTTTTTTTTTTTTTCAAATTTTTCCCCTTTTTTTTTAAATTTTGGGTATTTTTAAGGATTGGAAATGTTTTTTGCGCCGTTTCTTCCGGCGGGTTTTTCAATATTGCCCTTTTGACAATTTCCAATCCAATTTGATGTCAATGCAATTTCATACACTTCAGATTTAAGGCGACGTTTACTTAGATACGTTCGAATCTTTTTGCAACATCTATTCTGTTTGGCACATCTATTCTGATACGTATGGGTCCTCTGCATATGTTTAAAGCTTCTATTGTTCTATGTACAGTGACTTTTTGAGAGCTTGGTATTTTCAGGAAATGTTTAACTCCTCCACCCTCACTTTTGCGACGGATTCTACTGGGAATTCTAGTCCGAATGAATAAATCAGTCATTGAAATCAGTTATATAGACCCGAGGTTATGAATTTCGCAATTCAACTAACATTTTTTATGCAAATAATTTTTTGTAGAACATTTTACTAACAGAAGAGTTTCCGAAGACCGCACAATAATAAAGCAATTCTGAATAAAATAGTATGAAGCAGCCCAAATAAAATACCTAAAATTTCCACGACTTCGACGCAAGTGTTACTGTAAACGTTTTTTGTGCTACACAAAATTAGGTTACGTAAACAGTATTTTTTGTATTGACTTCTGCGTTAACATAAAACATTCGTTTTTTCGTATGGTTTTTTATTTTTGAGTCCCTTCATACGTACTGAACTTTTCTCTGAGAATTTTTTTAGTCGAAGAATGGATATTTCGACATGTACAATTCCCTATAAAGCCTGCGTCAGCTACAAGGGAATGCCGATGGATGTAATAAAATCCTGATTGCGTCCATACCGAATTGAATTGGAAATTGCCCAAAAGGCAACGGTGTAGAAAAACCTTCCAACCCCATACTAAATTTACCGACCTGGGGACCCGTACTCAGTAAGGAAAATGTTCCCCTCAATTTTTTCTACCACATAGCAAACAATTTAGGAATCGAAATTCAGCTTAACAACACAGCATATGTTATATAGACATTACCTACAGCTAGCGTGATACATTCCCCAGATACTCCTACTTACTTCCCGTCGCAGGCTAACCGAACTTCACCGTCGACAGTCGACGTTTTTCTGACTAACGGGTCCAATGACATTTCGGGAATTACTACTATGAACGCCCTTTCCTCTGACCACCTACCAGTCACGTTCCGGCTAGACCTGGTGCACACGTTCAAGACTGTCCTCCGCAAAGGTCGCTGCTACGCTAAAGCAGACTGGTCCAAATTTAAATCATTCCTGAATGAGAATATTGACCTTCTGACAGTGTCTTCCCGACTGAATAGCAGAGAAAGCGTTGACACCACTATAGATAATTTCACGTCGCTGATCAAGCAGGCAGAAGACCTAGCAGTCCCTACATTTAACAAAAAGGATCAAATTCCCCACATGAGTGAATCGACCATTCGACTCATTTCAATTAGAAACTTCAAGCGTCGCTTATGGCAGCGTTCCAGGCATCCTGCCTTGAAAATTGAGGTTAACGCCATGAACAGGGAAATCAAGGCCCAAACCGAGGCGTTCAAGAACGAAGTCTGGAACAATAAGCGGTCGCGTATGAATAAGCATCCCAACCAATTCTGAAAGATAGCTAAAACTCTGAAAGACCCTATTAGAAGCATTCCTCCAATTAAAGCTGAATGTGGACTTTTGACATCTGAGTTAGACAAAGCTAATGAAATAGGTAGCACCTTTTGCCAAGTTCATAGTACCACATTTAGTGACGTGAGCGACCCTGTCACTGAATCCGCAGTGAGGACGTCCATCAACAATATCAATTTCTTCCAACCCACCATTCATGAAACGAATATGCCTACACTACGGGAAATCTCCCGAGTCACTCGGGGTTTCAAAGCGAGGAAAAGCCCGGGTGAAGATTCTGTAAGTAATCTCCTACTGAAACGTATCCCAAAGAAGGCCAATATCTTTCTGATGCATGTCTACAGGGCATGCTTGAAGCTATCAAATTTTCCCCTCGTCTGGCGCCGAGCGAAAGTGGTACCCATTCCGAAAGCCAAAAAGAATGCTGCTCTTGCATGCAATTACTAATGCAATTACTAGGCTAATGGGCCTTCTGAGCTCACTGAGTAAAGTGTTTGAGCAGATTGAAAACCCACCTTGCCTCCCGTAAAATCCTGATGGATGAACAATTTGGGTTCCGTTCAGCCCACTCTACTGATCACCAGTTGCTACTAGTTACGAAATATATCAAAGATTCACTACTCAAGAAGCATTCTACCGGCATGGTCGCTTTTGACATTGAAAAGGTCTTCGATAGCGTTTGGCACAAAGCCCTATTACACAAAATGTTTCTACTGAAATTCCCGCTCTACTTCATCAAAATTGTTCAATCATTTCTTTCCAAACGCTCTTTTTATGTGATTGTTGGTAACCAAAAGTCAAAAATCTACAACATTCTGGCGGGCGTTCCCCAAGGCAGTGTCCTAAGCCCGACTCTATATAACATTTTTACTTTAGACCTGAAAATAACCGATAGCGAGAAAGCATTCTTCGCGGACGACACTTGCTTATATGTGTCAAGCAAATCGCCTCGGAAGATAGTCAAAAAGCTGGATAGTGCCAGTGAACAACTGTCTGACTTTGCCACTGTGACATATGAGCATTCTGTAACACACTCTCAAAGTGATAGGAGGTCAATAAAAGGAAGAAGTTTACATCGGTGGTTAAGGCATTTGACGATTTTTGTGTGCCAAAAAAGAACGAAGTATATGAAACGTATGTGTTCCATAGCCGTAACCAGCGCGAAAATGAACCGTTTGATAATTTCTTGATGGATCTGAAGAAACAAGTAAAAAAATGTGAGTTTGGAGCCTCACCACTTTCTGATCGGATGCTACGGGACAGAATTGTTATGGGCGTCAATGACAAGAAGTTACAGAAAAGGTTACTTGAAGCTGAAGCGCTAACGGCCACCAAGGCGATTGATATGGCAAGGGCAGCCGATGTCACCTTGAAGCAGATGAATGACATTCATAAAACGAGTTGTGGGTCACCGTCATTGGCATCAGCTGATGCTGTATCGCAGCAGAGAAATAAAGATAAGTATATCAAACCGCATTATAATAACAAGTTTGGGGGAAGGAATGGAAGTGGGGGTTCACAGAGCAACGATAAAGTCAACAATAATTCGATGTTGAACCATTCTGATGACAAACAAATTTCAGGAAGGTGTAGAAATTGCAATTATGCTCATGGCGTTGGTAAATGTCCAGCTTATGGAAGAGAGTGCAACAATTGTGGAAAGTTAAATCACTTCGCGATGACATGCAGACAACAAAGAATTCGTGAAATAAGAGTGGAATCACCTTTGTCATTAGCGAGCGACCAGGCAGACGAAGCAGACACTTCAGATTTCGTCATAGATTCAATTTCAAGTAAGTTGATTGTTCCTAAAAGACCGAAGAGAACTGCGAGGTGGTATCAGGTGATTAGGTTTGATGATTATTATGTGCGTTGTAAGCTTGATACTGGAGCGGATGTTACTACTTTGCCTGTTAAGTATTTTAAGAATATGAAGAAAATGAAGCTTAATCCATACATTGGGCCGTCGGTGAAGAATTATGCAGGGAAGAAGATAGTAATTTTGGACACGGTTGAAGTAGTGGTTATGTGCAATAACGAAATTGCACTTGAGGAGGTCTATGTGGTTGATGTGGATGAAGAACCACTGCTAAGTAGAGATCTCTGCACCGCGTTGAAGCTAGTTGAACGGAAAGAGGTGAATGAAGTCAAATTAGACGACAAAAAGTTGTTTCTGCGAGAGAACAAGGATGTCTTCGAAGGTTTCGGAGAATTCGTTAAAGACTTTAACATGGAGCTCAAGGAGGGTTCAGTGGGGGTGATTCGCAATGCAAGGCGGATACCACAGTCGTTGTCTGGTAAGCTGAAATCCACGCTGAGTGAGTTGTGCAAGCGGGGCATTATAGCGAAGGTGGATGGACCGACAGAGTTCGTATCGAATTTGGTTATCGTGGAGAAGAAGGATGGGTCACTGAGGTTGTGCCTGGATCCTCAGGAATTGAACAGGTCGCTCAAGGAAGAGAAGCATCCGATGCCGACGTTTGATGTGCTTTATTCGAAGTTGAATGGCAAAAAGTATTTCACATTGTTAGATTTGAAAGATGGGTTCTGGCAGATTCGACTCAATGATAGGACCAGTAAGCTTTGCGCATTCAGCACTCCGTTCGGTTGTTATCGTTTCTTGGTGCTCCCTTTTGGCATTAAAATTGTTCCGGAGGCTTTTCAGAAATATCTTGAGCGGAATTTTGAGGACATTGAAGGTGTGCATGTGAATGTTGATGATATACTTATTTACGCGGACTCCCTGCAAGAGCATGACGAAGTATTGGGCAGAGTGTTGGCTAAGGCTAGGGAGCTGAATATTCAAGTTCAATGGTAAGAAGGTTCAGTATCGCATGAGTTCGGTGAAGTTCGTTGGACACGTTGTTTCGGATCAAGGTATAGCCTGTGATCCTGATCGGATTCTTGCGATCCAGAAGCTTGAGCCACCGAAAACGAAAAAGGGACTGCAGTGTTTGTTGGGCTTTATAAATTATGTACGCGAATATGTGCCGAACTTGGCAGAATTGTCTCAACCATTGAGGGAATTGCTGAAGAAGGATGTGGTTTTCCAATGGTTACCGGTTCATGATGACTGTCTGTTGAAGATCAAAGACAGTATTACTCAGGCGACTGTGCTGATGACGTTTGACCCAAAAAAGGAGATCACGATTGAGACAGATGCGTCTAAAGTCGGTTTGGGTTGTTGCCTTATGCAAGAAGGTAAGCCTATCTCGTACGCTTCCCGCAGTTTGAATTCAGCCGAGATTCGGTATGCACAAATTGAGAAAGAGCTTCTTGCTGTTGTGTTTGCTTGCTTCAAGTTTCATTACTTTATTTACGGTCGGAAAGTGGTTGTCAGAAGTGATCACCAACCGCTAGTAAGTGTTATGCGGAAAGATTTTCACTCGATACCGTCGGCTCGATTGCAAAGAATGAAGTTACGTCTGACCAAGTATATGTTGAATGTTACGTACGTACCGGGCAAGTACCTGTATGTGGCTGACCTTTTGTCAAGAAATTTCGATAAGTCAAATGAAGGTTCGGAAATAGAAGATATTGACGAGGTTGTTCATTCCCTGAATATAAGCGATTCGAGGGCAAAAGAGTTTCGCACTGAGACTGACAGTGATCCGACGTTGAAAGAGCTGAAGGCTATGATTAAAGAAGGATGGCCCAGTGCAAAGTCGAAGGTTCCGGAGATGTTAAAGTTTTACTACAAGCTCCGTGATTATTTGTTCGTCGAAGATGAACTGATTTTTCTTAACACGAGAGTGTTGGTTCCGAAGTCTTTGCGCAAGGATTAGTGTTGAGTCAATTGCACAAGGCTCACCTCGGGATTGAAAAGACTAAATCGAGAGCGAGGTCGCTCGTCTATTGGCCTCGGCTGAATGAGGATATTGAGTTGATGATTTCCAATTGTGCGACGTGTCAGAAATTTAGGAGATCGAACGTGAAGCAACCGATGCTGTCACATTCAGTGCCCTCGTTGCCGTACCAGAAGTTGGGAATGGACATAGCTGAGTTTGAGGGACGAAATTATTTGGTCATGTCAGATTACTACTCCCGTTATTTAGAGATTCATCCATTGAGGAATAAGACGGCGAAGGAGGTGATAAGGGTCATCACTGATTCGTTTTCGCACCAGGGAATTCCGAGAAATATAGTTGCCGATAATATGCCGTTCAATTCATTTGAGTTTCGGAATTTTTGTCGTGACTATGACATAAGGTTGACTACGACCAGTCCCACATATCATCAGTCTAACGGGTTTGCGGAGAAATCAGTGGGCATAGCGAAGAGTTTGCTTAAAAAATGTAAAGATAGCAAGACGGACCTTTGGTTGGCGTTGTTGGAATATCGTAATACTCCTATTGTGGACGTAGGAGTGTCCCCAGCTGAAATTCTTATGAGTCGGAAGACCAGAACTCTTCTTCCTGAAATAAAAAATAATCGGAAAAAAATCTATTACGACAGGCACGCCAAGTTCAGTAATGGGTTCAGACCGGACGAAAAAATTTGGTTTCAAGACCCTAAGCGTGGGTGGCGCGAAGCAGTGGTTGAAAAAAACGACACCACCCCCAGGTCATATTGGATCCGATTAAATGATGGAAAAGTGTTACGGCGAAATGCAAAAACGCACAAATTAACCTTAACGTTTTTGATGAATTTTATATTGTTTTTTTGCTTTGCTCGGGAATTTTGTAATTAATGTGAAATAACTTATTCAAGGTGAGGGAGCTGATCTGATGGGTCGACTAGTCAGCTCACCTCATTTCGGGGTTGAATAAGTCAAAAGGGAGATGTGCCATATGAGCATTCTGTAACACACTCTCAAAGTGATAGGAGGTCAATAAATATCACTCGTAGAATTACCATTGTGTTTTATATCAAATAGCAAACGACACAGCCACTAAGTGGAAAATTAAGCTTAACGATAGCAAGACCAACGAAGCCTTCTTCACTAGAAGAACCTCTCCGAGATGGCTACCTGTTAAAGGAGTCACTATCCGTAACTCAACAATCGAATGGAAGAATTCTATTAAATATCTGGGAGTCATCCTGGATAAAACTCTAACTTTCAGAGAACATGTTTATCTCGCTGTAGAAAAATCATTGAAATCCTTCGGCATGTTATATCCCATACTCAACAGCAAATCGAAGTTGAACGTGAAGAATAAGGTTGTCATATATAGAGCAACTGTACAGAGTATACTGCTAAATGCATGTCCAGTTTGGGGAAATAGTGCTGAGCACCACAAGAGCAAACAAATGCTTGAGAACAATATTCAACCTCCCAAAAAGGTATAGAACGTCTGACCTTCACAGGCTCGCTTCTGTTCCCTACATTTCCGCTCAGATCACCAAGATCATCTGAAATTTTAGAACGAAATTGTCTAATTCTGAAAATATTCTGATTAGAAACTTGCAGTGAACAACACCCAACTCGACTGTGATGATTTTAATTTTAATTTAATTTAAAAAATTAGGACTCATTTGAAGTTTTTTTTTTAAATTTTTCCATACAGCGAGTAAAACGTCAACATTTTTCAAATAGTGATTTCACTAACAATACGTTTGATGAGTCGTTTCAATTATAAAATATCGCTTCAATGTGTCGGCCGCATTTTTGCACTTGTGGCACGTACGTTAATGAGTTTGCCACCCATGGTCTAAGCTGTCAGAAAAGCGCTGGAAGGTTCCACACTCCACAGACACTCAGAAATAAAAAACATTCTGAGTCGTTCGTTTTCTTCAATCGACTTTAGAACCTCGAGGCCTTCATCGTAACGACGGTAAAAAACCAGACGGCTTAACCCATTGTCGACGTTTAGTATGGAACGCTACTTGCTGGGACACTTCAGCCGATAGTCACGTCAAATTTTCAGCTAGAGGAGCCAGAAAAACTGCCGAACTTGCTTCAAATCACAAACATAACAAGTACTCCGAACTAAAGGCAAGCATACGGTACGGTGAACATTAAAGTCATTGGAGGCTTGGTAAATCCAATAGGTCAGCAGTGGCGGCACACATGTTGAGCAATAAAGGGCACACGACGGATCTCAGTAAGTTAAGCCTAGTTAAAGAAATCAATGACAAGCGTAAGCTGAAGTTTTATGAATCAATTTTTATTCACAAGAACAAATTGAATTTGATGAACAGTGACCTAGGTAACGTAAATTCCCCATTGTTAGACTTCTTTACAGAAAAGTACCGTGAGCGAACGAATTTTGATATTAACGTTAGGTTTTTCGATTAACGTGCATAAGTAGCGGTATACTTGTGGGAGTTTTTTTTTCCGCCGCGTCGTCGTCACCAACGCACTCGCACGATACGATCAAATGAAGCTGATAAATTCGAGGCATTAAGCCGTTTGAACGATAAAGTAACAGACCACCAATTTGATTCTATAGATGGGCAATTCCACGGATTTTATCGTTCCCACTCACAAAATTCTCAGTAGTTACAAAATGATATTAATAGGAAAGTAACTAACCTCAAGTTAAAGGATCAATCTTTATGATACACGCATTTCGTAAAAGGGATCATCAGTCGCTTACTTAACATTTCGTAAAACGTATCATCAATCGGTTACCTAACATTTGTTAAAGCGCAACATAATTCGCATGAGAGTGATTTGGTTGGCAAGTGTAGTGGGGGTTCCACCCCCACACCCCGGGCCTCCGGCGGTGAGATTGTGAGTGATTTGGTTGGCTCTTGTAGTGGGGGTTCCACCCTCACACCCTCGGGCCTCCGGCGGTGAGATTGAGAGTGAATTGGTTGTTTCGTGAACAGTTCTGGGGTAAAATTGAAAATTATATGAAAATTGTAGACCCAAATTTATCACCTCATAAATCAAAAATGCCTCCATATTTTTTCCTAATTTTTCCTGCATTCAACAGTACACGAATTGGTCTTTCGATTGAAGGTAGTTTAAGAAAAATCGTCGGAACAGTTTTTGAATAAGATCTATTTTACTTTTGGCCATCGTTCGGAAAAATGGCCACTTTGACGATACGCTACTCCAACACTATTGGACCGATTGTCGCACATGAGGTATCATTTAAAAGAACAGCTCACGCGCTGTGATCTAACGTTTGTGTTGAAAAAAATTTGGGTTGAATGATTTACTTTAGTGAAAAAATGGAAATTTTATGAAAATTGTGGACCCAACTTTATCACGTCATAAATCAAAAATGGGCCTGAAATTTTTTCTAATTTTTCCTGCATCCAACAGTACACGAATTACTCTTTCGATTTGAGAAAAATCGGCGGAACAGTTTTTGAATAATATCTATTTTACTTTTGGGCATCGTTTTGGAAAATGGCCACTTTGACGATACGCTACTCGAACACTATTCTACCGATTGTTGCAAATGAGGTATCATTTGAAAGAACAGCTCACGCGCTGTAAGCTAACGTTGGTTGTGTTGGAAAAAATTTGGCCCAGTGCACAGGGCATGGGGAAAAGTGCTCGCGACCTAAATTTCCATCAATTAAACGCTCACAACATGAGCGTATGGATGGGGAAAAATTGCGCATCATAGTTTTCTGATAGACGGCAAGTAGTGGAACATTTTAAGTGAAAGAAGTGATGAAAAAATGTTTTCATTCAAAGTTGATGACAGAAATTTTCCGGAAAATTCGGAAAATGTTGGAGCTCCGATCTGGGGTATGAAGGGTGAAATCGATGGAGGCGGCTCTTATGTTGATGAATACATATATAGTTGGTTTTGGTTTAAAATGTTTTTTGAGGTCACGGGAAACTTTCTACGACCCTAAAACTCACAAATTAAGAGGAAGGGTGCCCATAGAAGTAATATTTTACTATGGCTGCTGTACCTTCGGCAGATTAAAGTCCACCCGCTTGAATCAACATTTAAAAGCCACTCACAATTCTTCATCCTACTTCCAATTGTTTAACAAAAATCGAAAAACTAAAAGTGCTGACTTCGTCGTCTCACTCATCAGTACACCTTGTCTTAAAACCATGTGTATAACATATGAAGGGACCCGTACGTATCAGAATAGATGCGGCAAACAGAGTTGATGTTACGAAAAGACTGCAACGTATTTAAGTAAATATTGCGTTTGAATAGTTTGAAAGTTTGAATGACTCATAAAAATTACCCAAGGTAATGTTGAAAGCCCTCCCGAAGTACGTTTAAGGGGCCATCCATAAATGACGTCCGGTTTTCTCAGTGCTGCCAGCACATTTAAATCGTTAATAACTCGATAAATATGCATTCTGGCGAGTCAGGCGTGTGTTCTACCCCCCCCCCCCCCCCCACACACTGAAAAAACCGGACTGCCATAGTTCTAGACATATGAGTCATCCCTCTGAATTCTACATGTGGCTAAATCCCAGGATTGGGACATTTTTTGAGAAAACCCTGAAACACGTGTTCGCTGAAATTTAATTCTCTACAACTTTGTCTTCGGGAGTAAGTCTCTATGTTTCATATTCATAATAAACCATAGGTTGATGAAAACCCATCTCGTATTGTATATGGCTGAGAAATAAAATTTTCTCCATTCCGTGGGTTCCAGTGCCCAAACCACTCAACCGATTTCCACAAATATTTTTTCCCAGTTTTGTGACATCTAATTCTTTCATTTGACGTTAATTTTTTACGTGCTGTACGTGCTGTACGTGCTGTACTTGCTGAGATATGCGTGAAAAAGTTTCACCGACCTTCGAAAAACCACGTTTTTGGACACCTTTTCGACCATATCTCCGGAACTATTCGACCGATGTTGCTCATCTTCGAACTTGAAGTTTTTCGACTACCTTTCAATCGGTCAAGATTTACTCAAGTTATCGTGTTGACGGACAGACAGACCCACAGACCGGCAAATAGACGGACATTTTTTTTCGCTGATTTGTCATCTGGAGGCAACAAAAAAAGTTTCTTCTTACTTCTGGGTACGGATTCGCAAAGTAACAAACTTGGTAGTAAACGCATCAGACCATCGTACTTCGTACGGGTCTAAACATATGAAGGGCCCCGTACGCATCAGAATAGATGTGGCAAACAGAGTTGATGTTACGGAAAGACTCGAACGTATTTAAGTAAATATTACCTTAGGGACCATCCATAAATTACGTACGCTTTTTTCAGTGCTGTCATCAGATTTATAGCAACAATAACTTGAAAAATATTTACTTTTGAGACATCAAATGTATGGCCGACCCCCCCATTTAGGGGGGTAGTATGGGGGGGGGGGGTCGGTCATACATTTGACGTCTCAAAAGTGAATATTTTCCAAGTTATTGTAGATTTAAATCTGATGATAGCACTGAAAAAAGCGTACGTAATTTATGGATGGTCCCTTAACACTTAAGTGTATGAAATTGCGTCCACATTAAGTTGTATTGGAAATTGCCGAGAAGGCAATATTGAAAAACCCGTCCGAAGAAACGGTGTAAAAAAACCTTTCCGAAAGCACAAAATTGACCCAAAAATATAGAAAAATGTTCTACTCAATTTTCTCTACAACATAGAAAAAATCATTTTTTGGGCTAGGGTCGACCTTAGTACCGACCTAGGGCCCTAGGTAGAGGCCTCGAACACACAATTCCATAGCCAAAAATGTTTCCCTCAATTTCCTCTGCAACATAGCAAAAAAAAATTTTTTGGCTAGGGCCGACCTTAGGACCGACATGGCCCACTTGAGCCCTAAACACCAGGGGGAAATTACTTCATAATAATCCCAAATAATCCCAAATAATCCAAATAATCCCAAATAATTCCAAATAATCCCAATAATCCCAAAAAATCCTAAATAATCCCAAATAATCCTAAATAATCCCAAAAAACCGCAAAAAGTTTAACTTCAAAAAACGCTCTAAAAATAACCAATTTGTCTTGCAAAGTACGAATTCTGAGATTGAAATTGCGCAGTCTTTGATCTAGGCTTTATGGGATCGACATCTTTCATTTGACACCTGCCGACCACTGCTGACCGAGATATAGCCGTTGGCGACAAATCGTATCGAAATTTTTGAAGCAGCATTATTCGGCAATTTTTTTGCACTGAACCTGCACTATCGATTGATATTCAAAAGCGCATTCCACTTCACACAACAGCACCACTTTCATACCAAAAAATTTACCAAACCACCAAATTTGAATAGTTTTCGCTGCCTAACTCCTCTGGAAAAAAAAGGATGAAAACATTTTCTTCTGTGAAAATGTTGCTCATAAAAATCATTAGACTTTTTTCTCTGAGCAAACCCCCAGAGTTAGATCCCGGCAGCCACTAGTGGATACTCATTCGCAGGCGTTGGAGCGGGTGAGTGTGAGGGCACTCGAAAGCAATAAGCGAGAAATAAAGCTGCTATGCGATTAACAGAATTATGTTTTTATACTAGCAGCCCCCTGGACCCCCGCTAATTATTAGTCTGCGATGCTGTATGTGCCTGTGGCGCTTTATATGCCTGCGGCGCTTTATGTGCCCGCGGCATCAATGGCCTTTATAAACAGAGCATTTGTAGCTTCATGCATAACTCGATCTGTGGACAGTCTTACAGTACGATTCAGTTCAAAACAACCTTTCATAGGTATGGAACCAGAAATCGTCAACAACTCTACTGTGCTTCAACACGAATGAAGTTAGGGAAAGGGGCTCTAACCATATCTGATAGTGCTCTGTACTGTTCTCTCTCGACATGCGTCACAACCCTAGACCCACTTTCAGAAAAAGCTAAAACAGTGGCTATCGGAACAGCAGTACCCTGGCTGAAAGCTTAGATGCTATGTGTCCTTTCCAGCTCCGTCAAACAATATTCATAGTATGAGATTCAATTAAAGGGGTTGTAGAGTGTGGGCCTACCGAACGGTACTCTCCATCTCAAATCTCAGAGTGTTAATTCACATGTGGTATTGGGGTGGGCCCAAAATTAAAAAAAATCCACTAGGATCGATCTTGGAACCAACCTAGAGCACATAGGAGAGACCTCTGATCCATACTTCCATGAACAAAAAAGTTTGCCTCTTTTTTCTCTGCAACACTGCACAAAAAATCTCATCGTTACAGAAATATTCACAAAAAACCACCAAATATCGTATAGGATCGCGTAGTGTGAGTTGGGCCCACACTGAGGACTGTACAGCCCGAACTACTCAACAGATTTTGACTTATTTAATTTTGGTGATTTTCTGATGTCCATATCTTTTATTTAAAACCTTAAAGAGCGATTTACGCTCTAATTTCGCAGATATATAAGTGAAAAAGTTCCTCCAACCTTCAAAAATCCACGTTTTTGACCACTTTTTCGACCGTAACTTCGAAAGTTTTCGACTGATTCTGCCCAAATTCAATCTTGTAGTTAACTTTCTAATTATCTTTCAGGAAACTAAAGTTTTTGAAAATCTGAAAAGATTTACTTGACTTATGTACAAAAGATCAAAAACCACTTAAACGGCCCTAGCTCAGCGGCCCTTGGGCCGACAGTGCTCATATTTAATCCCATAAAAAATATTTTGATTTTCTTTCAGGAAAAAAAAGTTCTTGCAAATCGGTTGAGTTCGAGTTATCATGTTGACGGACAGGCGGACGGACGGTAATTTTTTTAATGTTGAATCGTCATCTAAGAACCATGATCAAAGCTCTCCCCCTACTCCCGGGTCGAAATTGGGGTGGTTACAAACGTCGTGGTAAACGCATAGGACCCCTTTTCGAAGAACTTCGTTCTTCGAACGGGTCTAATCAAGTTGTAGCTCCCTTTCCAAGTCCCCTTTCAAATACGTTTCCCAATCTCCGTCTTTACCCCTCCATTCAAATACCCTTCAGAACCCCGTCTTAACTTCCGTCCAAATACTTTTCAAAATCAATGCACGTCCAAATCCCATCTTCATTTTCGTCCCAATGCCGTTCCAAGTCACACTCAAAATCCCGTTTCAAATCCGACATTATTTTTGCAATGTCATACATTTCGTGGGTTCCGGAATCTAACATTTCTGTGTGACAAACTTTATGAACGGCCCTTTACGAGATTTAACATTACCTGTCGTGATTTTCTGGAATTTTATGTGTCTTTTTGTGATTTTGGACGACTTTCCAGAACTTTCGTGCATGACTTTTCGTGACTTTATGTGATTTTTCGCGATTTTCTGACTTTCCGGCTCACTTTTTAACTTTCCGAATGACTTTGTAGCTTTCAGGATTTAACTTTATTTTTCTGCGCTGGTCTACGACTTTCCGGAGCTGTTTCCATCTCGGTAAAAACCTTGACGACAGAGATACATACACAAATTCCGTTTTAGTTCCAGAGGCTAGAAAATATTAACATTGGTGACTGGTGCATTTTTGAATTGAGTGGACAATCATATAAGGTTGATGCACAGTTTTCGCCTTATACTACATGGGGTGAAAAGTCCGCGGCCTTGCAATGAAAGAACTAACTTTTACATATGAAATTAATTTTATTCTTCAACGTAGTCTCCCTGAAGGGAAATGCACTTAGTCCAACGGTCCTGCAACATTTGGATACCTTTGGTATAATAGGATTTCTCCAACCCTGCAAAATAGGCCTCTGTTTCGGATATCACCTCATCATTAGAGTAAAATCTTTTTCCCTGTAGCCATCTTTTTAAGTTTGGGAACAAATAGTAGTCGCTGGGGGCCAGATCTGGAGAGTAAGATGGGTGGTGGAGTAATTCATAGCCCAAAGAGTCCAGTTTCACAGTTGCTTTTATGGATGAATGCGCTGGGGCATTGTCATGATGAAACAGGACCTTTTTCTTCTGCATATGCGGTCGTTTTCTCTTGATCTCGTTGTCGACCTGTTCCAATAATGTGACATAGTACTCGCCAGTTATTGTTTTTCCTTTCTCCAAATAGTCGATAAATATTATGCCATGCGCATCCCAAAAAATCGTGGCCATAACCTTGCCTGCAGAACGCTGTGCCTTTGGGCGCTTCGGTCGGCTTTGACCAAATTCTAACCACTCTGCAGACTGTCTATTGGACTCTGGTGTATAGTAATGAATCCATGTTTCATCAATCGTGACAAATCTACGCAAAAACTCCGTTGGATTACGCTCGAACAAAGCTAAATTACGCTCTGAATCGTCAAGACGGTGCTGCTTTTGATCAATTGTTAGAAAACGCGGCACCCATCGCGCAGAAAGCTTTTTCATGTCCAAATACTCGTGTAAAATGTGTCGCACCCGTTCTGTTGATATTTTGAGGATGTCAGCTATTTCACTAACTTTAACTTTCCGATCAGCCAAAACAAAACGATGGATTCTTTTGATGTTTTCTTCAGTAACTGCTTCACTTGGACGTCCTGAACGTGGGGCATCATCGGTGCTTGTATTACCTCGTTTAAATTCAGCATGCCACTTCTTGACCGTTGTATACGACGGAGAAGATGTGCCATAACACTTATCCAGCAATTCTTTGCTTTGCACCGTATTTTTTCCCATTAAGAAACAATGTTTAATCAACACACGGAATTTATTATTTTCCATTTTTTACGAACAACAAAAACCTGCGTCACTCTATTGACAGTAATTCGAAAACTATGACACCAAATGTCAGGAAATTTTGGCTGTAGACAAGTAAAGAGTGGTACTACTGAATGTTAACAAAAATTCTGAAGTAATGACGCCATCTCTATGTGAGGCCGCGGACTTTTCACCCCATGTAGTAAGCGGAAAAACATTCAAAGATCAAGCTTCCGCCTAGTCATTTACGGAGTGCAGTCCGTAAAGGAAGTCGGTACTATTAGAATAGTGTCGGCGCATTATTTCCTCGACCTGTTGACAAACGCGTATTTGAAAATATTCAGTGATTTAATGGAAATATTTCTGTGCCTATCTATCAAAACAATGTGCTGAGAGTATCAAGACATCTTATTGAGTTGATTGAGAAGGAATTGGTTGAATAATGTTAAATTGATATTAAAATCCTAACTCATGTATTTTTATTTATAAGACCTTCTTTCGTATGAAAATACACAAATTTTTACAGGTTGCTCACTTTTCTGACTTTGCTGACATTATGATCCTACTACAAATTTGAAATAATCCCAAATAATCCGAATAATCCGAATAATCCCAAATAATCCCAAATAATCCCAAATAATCCTTAGAAAAAAAAAGTAATTTACCCCTTGCTAAACACAGGCAAAAGTTTCTTTTACAAACTGTCGGTGATGTCTAGATCTTTCAAATAAAAAAAATTTTGAAAATCGGAAGAAATTTACTCGAGTTATGTACAAAAACACATAGAGCCCTAGCAGAGACTCGTTTTTAGTGCCCCAGCCAAGTCCAAGGACTCAAATTCAAAAAACTGTCTTCCATAAATTGTCGACTATGGTCAGGTCTTTCAAACAAAAAAAATTTATGAAAATCGGAAAAGATTTACTCGAGTTATGTAAAAAAGACCAAAAATCACTTAAACGGCCCTAGCTCGACGGCCTTTGGGACGACAGTGCCCAGATTCAATCCCATAAAAAATTTTTCGATTACCTTTCAGGTAAAAAAAAAATTTTGAAAATCGGTTGAGTTTTACTCAAGTTATCGCGGTGACGGACGGACGGACGGACGGACATTTTTTTATTGCTGATTCGTCATCTAAGGACCATGATCGATGCTCCCCCCTACTCCCGGGTCGAAATTCGACTGGTTACAAACGACGTGGTGAACGCATAAGGGGCTGTCCCCAAATTACGTAACACATTTTCGGCCACTTACCCCCCCCCCCCCGTCGTTGTCACACACTGTAAGAATCACTCGAACCCCCCCCCCCTCCCCCTGTTACGTAACAAAACTGAGGAATTTATTTTTTAACAAAAACAAGCAAATGTTATGACGTTCAACGTGGTATCTTATGATTTGTCAAAACTAGAGAAAGATAACTAGTCACCACGTTACCAAGTGAAACAGATGATCACAAAAAAGTTTCTCGTATGCGATTTTGACCAAATTTAATTAAAAATATAAGTTTTTGGTTGTAAAAGTGTTTGTTACGTAACATTTCTACAAACCCCCCCCCCCTCCCCTAAAGCCTCCCCCCGTGCGTTACGTAATTTAGGGACAGCCCCTAAGACCCCTTTTCGAAGAACTTTGTTCTTCGTACGAGTCTAAACAGACCCATTGCCCGTCTGATTATCCTTTTTTGAACAAATTTTTTTTTGTTACCATTCAAAATACGATCTGTTGCACATTACGCATTATCAGATGCAAACACATTATTGATGATATGGCTTAACGTCCCGATGAGAAACACCCGGAATATTTCTCACTTTCTTGCATTACATGGGCGCCCATATTCATTGAAAACGCCCATGCCCATATTTTCAAAATTTGGAAATGGGCGTGGACAGCCCACTCACCTCTAGCTGCAAGTGTTCGTGATAGCTTCTGTGATATCGTTTATAACGATTGTAATGGTGATGATGAAAAAAGATGCAAAGCATAACACTTTTTAGCTATTTTCTTTGTCAGTTGATAAATTGTCAAGTATTTCTTCGTTGTTAAATTCACAGTTTCGTGCATAATTGGCCATTATATCCACCAGCAATATACTATCGTATAACACAAGTACTAAGTACTAAGTACTTGATCATAGTCTCGATACGTGAAGTGGCCTCGGAGCGAAGTGCAAGGTCTATTCACGCACCGAGATGAAGCTAATAACCCTCCGATCATTCACTAAAACTCGACTATAATCACGCGATTATAGTCCTTGTGTTATAACATACTATTGTAGAAGTTTAAACAATGTACTTCGTATGGGTCCAGCAATAGGGGCCTCGTAACTATCGCAGGGTCCGTAACCGGTGCAACGTTTTAACTTTGTTTAACTTAGTATGTACATCACAAAATCTTATTATTGTGAGTAGATGGACTTGATTTTAATTGACGGAACTTCAAATGATTGCAATAATATTTATTTCCAAAACTTTGTCAAATGTGAACACAAAAATTACAACATCCATTTGCCTTAGAACACAATATTGACTATAGCTAATTTCATTAAAAGAAAGAAAAAATAATCTTTTTGCAATGATATATCGAAATAGGACAGATTTCTTAATCAATTATAATTTCAGATTATAGTTTTCCGCACTGACTGGTGGTAGGCTAATTGATCGTACAAATTTCGAGTGTTTATAAAGACGATCATTCGATTTTTTTGTATTGGTCTATTTCGATTAATCTTTGCGAAAAGTATAGTGTACAGTACACCTTGTTGCACAAGTGCACACGTCCTAATTTGCCTTAGGAAAACTTATGACTGATTCTATAAAAATCTACTTTGTGCAACACGGTGTCTAATACATATACTATAGAAGCTCTCAATGCGAGTAGTTCAAGGAATAATTTTTGGAGCAAAATGGAATGGAATGATGAATGATTACGTTAATATGCACGCGTATTGAAACACAGAGTTACCAGATGCGTCAGAAAATGGGATAACCTTTCTACTTCCAACGGAGCTGCTTGATTTTTTGTAATAGTACACAAATGAATGATCTCCAATACTAATAAGATCAGTGTAGGGGTTGTATAAAGTAAATACCCCCATAATTTTCTCATACAATCTATCTGATATTTTATCTACATTGATTAGAGAAAAAACTCGATGGGAATCATTGAATATAGCAGTATCCTTTACTTCTTGCGCTTCTTCTTTAGTGAAGTATTTATATGGTGCCGTAGCCTTATTAGTGAAATTTTCAAAGTCTCTGCCATCTCTCACCATTGTGACTTCACTAAATTGGCACTCCATATCAGATTGGACATTGAAAAGTTGTAGTGTTTTTCCAGCAGCATTACCAACTGAACATTCCACGTCGTCTGTCTTTGTCTTGGAATCTGTGAACGAGCATGAATATGTTCCGCCGGCTGAAACTTCTCCGCCAATTTCAAACACTTCTCCCATCTTGAATTTGGTAGAGACCGTAACACCCCAATTATATCCTTCAGAGGACGTGTATGATTTTGTAGTTGACACGCTATGGCCCAGTTTACAAGAGACATCGTGGCCACAATGTACGGAGCTCAGCAGACTCGGAGTATACGTGAAAAATGAGCAACTGTGAGGGAAACGTGTTTTATACGTTGCACAATCGAAGCCATAACAGTCTCCTTTTTCATATGCCACACCAAGAAACTGTGTGTTTTTGTATTTATCGACTAACATTTGGTTTTGTTTATTAGCTATATCATTAACGTTACTTCCTGCTGTTGGTGAAGCAAGTACGGTGACGGCTCGCTTGCGTCTGCTGCCAAACCCATCCTGCTTGCAACGTTGAGCTGGCAGCCACGCAACAGCTACATTTAGGCACACAATGATTACAATAATAAGCGTTTTCCGAATGAACATTTTTTCACGTTTGTCGTTTATGGCACTGAAGCTTTTCTTTTGTATATCTTGGCCACTTGGTCTCGTTCTCACATGCCAGTTAATTCAATAAAAGCTCAGCTGGATTTAGTTGATTGATAACTTGAATAGTTTCAATCAAGACACAAATATTTTCAAGTGTGAATTTGATTACGATACGTAGTTGTCTGAGACGAACCAACTAAAAACTTATTTATTTATAACTGAAAATCCCTATCTCATTTGTTTGAACCGTAACTTATCAGAAGTCAAACTTTTTGCTACTAAAATGTTACCAATTACAAAATCAGTAAAATAACGCATGTAACATCTAGAGCGAATCTGTGACTTTGTGATAAAAAGTTCACTACAAAAGTGGCGTTGTGACGCAAATCTTTTTTGTCAGGTTACACATTAAGTTTCGATACGTAAAATTATTCTCTTCCAGTTACACAGGTTGTGATTCGATGCGCAAATCATCTTTGAAAAGCAAATCTACGAGTTGTGTGACGTTTTGACGTGAACCTATTGTCGTCATTCAACTTTGGAATCGTAAATGACAAAGTGACTAGGAAATGTAGTGGGAGACTCTTAGACCATGTTGCATGCAACTTTCAGCTGGGTGATACGGCTCTGGTTAGTACAGTTCAAATGGACTTCTGAGACCACTCGGCAATATTTGTTCATGTGCCTTGCAGGCCCCGCACAGAGACATAACAAAGAGTGTAACAAACCTCGAGTTGCTTAGAAATAAAATAACAGACAGACTGAACGGGTGTCGCTTGACCGTGTACGTTGATCCGAACGGAGCCTTAAATACTTTCGTGAATGAATTTAAAAAAGCTGTCACATCTGTCACATACAAGGACGTTAACCTATCGGTGATACGCCGTAAAGATAATTACTACAACAGGCACAAAGGCTTCCTAAATACGCCTGGAGTAAAGATTAAGTTAAAGTGTCTTAATGATGATGTGATCAAATGGCAACTGTTTTACAAGAACGACTATTACGAAGAGATGTTCCAAAACTCCATACATGACCGCAAAAAAACGTGGAGGACTTCTGGGTAGAGATAACATTGAAAAGAGGAAAAAGATCCAAAAAATTACACGCAATGGTCGCGACTACATAAAGCGATTCAGAAAAATTCAATATTCTCAATCATTTTTTCGTTAGTGTGGACAAAGAGATTACTGAAGGCATTTTGAGGGCAGGACATAAAAATGAATTCCCAACTGCCAAAACTTCTAGCTCCAGTATTTTCCTCAGACCGACTAGTGAAGCGAAGCGTACTAAATCTCCTCAGCTCCATGGATCCCGACAAAATTGCAGGGGTAGACGGAATCACCGCACGATCGTTAAATACCTGTTCTGACATAGTAGCTCCATACCTTTCCTCAATTATCAATCTTTCATTGAATAGAGGCACATACCCTGACAACCTAAAAATTGCACTAGTAGCACCAATACATAAGACAGGTGTAATAAAGCCAATTCTACCTATCTCAATTCTCCCGGTGGTAAACAAGGTGTTTGAGAAGGTAACATATGAAAGTCTTCAGTGTAGTAGTGCTGGTGTAGTAGTGTGGGTCACTTAGCTGAAGGATGAGGGGGGCTGTCTTCGGGTAGTACCTAGACGCTACGTTTAGGGAGGGTCGAAGACAGCTAGGCGCTATTAAGATGGGATGGCGACTTAGCATGGTGGCGGAGGATCTCAACGGTAAGAGACAACGGCAGCATGCACAGTCCTAGTCAGATGGACTACCATCAACCAACAAACACGGATGGAGTGCTACGGGCACATTAAGGCCAACGCCAGTGAGGTCTTAATTATGGCATACTGGCAAAGCATCGAACACGAACAATGAATTTGTTTAAATGGTTGTGATGAGTAGGCAAGGGCTGACAACTATTGTATTCCACTACCTTACTAAGGAAGTGTGACACTTTCACGAAACGGCTAGTGGGCTAATACCATGGTTGCCCCCGTCCCGGTAAAACCTTGGCAGGCCTCCAAGTACGTTCGAAAGCTCGTCCTGTGAAAATAGGAGGTGTAGGCTCAGATGAACATTCCTGACTAATACGATCTGGCTCTGAATACGGTGCCCCATGAAGGATCGTATCAACCCTAGCATGGCCTCACTGCTTGCATAGGTAACCATGGGATCATGAAGGTAACTACACTACGAGATGGAGATAGCGGTTTGGAGGGGGGACTCAACAAAATGGAAGAAATGAATAAGAATGACAGCAAAAATCAGCAGACAAAATCAGGAGGATCAGCGGATAAATCAATCGGAGGTTAAGATATACGACGTGTTCGCAAGAAGTGCGAAGATAACGAGGTCGCCCGTGAGAACAAGCGAGGAAAGAACAAATGCGCTTCAGACCAGCGATACCGGCGAATCAAAGATGACAAAATTGGAGCAAGCCAAAAGAATGGTGAAAGAGTTGCATGAATTTATTCAAGATAAGAATAACGTGCATAAGGACATAAAGAGGATGGTGGTCAATATTAGGGCCTGCTTAAATGATGTGAAACGGAAAACAGCTGACAAGAAGGAGAAAACAGACGGAGATGCCGAAGTGCTAGCTACCCCACTCTCCTCAAAGAGAAAACAAACGCCGGAGGTTACGCCCACAGCAACAAACGCGGCGAAAAGGAGCAAAAAAAGACAAGAAAAATAACGAAAGGACCACAAGGAGACCAGATACACAAACACCGAAGCCTAGTCCTAATGAGTGGAGAGAGGTGAGAAACAAAAAGAAGGAGAAAAAAAAAAGAGAAGCCGAAGCTTAAAAAACTGAGACCGAAGGCTGATGCTCTGATAGTGGCGGCGGAAGAAGGAACAACGTACGCTGAAATCCTTAAAAAAATAAAGGACGACCAAACTCTCAAGGACCTGGGCGAAAACGTCTCGAGAATAAGACGAACGCAGAAGGGTGAAATGTTGTTTGAACTTAAGAAGGGCCCAGAGATTAAAAGTGCAGATTATAAAGATCTAGTCAAGAGATCACTGGGCGAGTCAGCAAAAGTTAGAGCGGTGTCCCACATGGCCACGATCGAATGTAGATATATGGACGAGATCACGACAAGCGAAGACCTTCGAAAAGCTCTGAAAGAGCAAGGTAATATAAATGACGAGATAGAGCCAATGACGATCCGTATGAGGAAAACGAGAGACGAACTCCAAACGGCGGAAATAAAACTCCCGGTGGACGCAGCGATAAAGATTTTGAAAATCGGAAAGGTAAAACTGGGCTGGACCGTATGCCCGATAAGGGTAACCCAGCAGTTAGAAAGGTGCTTCAAGTGCATGAATTTTGGACACCAGGCAAAGATCCAACCTGTGCAGGAGATGTGGGGGAGAGAACCACCTAGCCAAAGATTGCACGAACCCGCCGAAATGTCTGCTGTGTACGTCAGAAAATGACCACGTGACTGGTGGAGCGAGATGTCCAGTCTTTAAACCGGCGCTTAAATCTAAAACAGGAATGGAAGTGATACAAATAAATCTAAATCATTGTGACATGGCACAACAACTTCTGTGGCAAGCCTCAGCGGAACAAAAATGTGACGTAGCGATTATTTCAGAACCGTACCGTGTATATAGAAACAACGGTAAATGGGCTGCTGACAGAGCCGAGATGGCCGCAATATTGACAACGGGCAAGTACCCCATACAAGAAGTTGTATCAGACGCTCACGAAGGATTCGTGATAGCGAAAATTGATGAAGTGTATATTGCCAGCTGCTATGCACCACCAAGATGGACGATTCTGCAGTTTGAACGAATGTTAGATTTACTCACAGGAGAACTGACGGGACTCAACCCAGTTCATATTGGAGGTGATTTTAACGCATGGACAGTTGAGTGGGGTAGTAGATTCACAAATGATAGAGGCTTCAGTCTGCAAGAAGCGCTAGCTAGATTAAATGTGGTTCTGGCAAACGTGGGAAATGCAACTACATTCCGCACGAATGGGCGAGAGTCGATTATTGACGTGACATTCTGCAGTCCAGTACTAGTTCCAAGTCTGAACTGGATAGTCGACGAAAGTTACACACACAGCGATCACCAGGCATTGAGGTACACCGTGAAAAAGTGTACAGAGGCAACAAGACAGATGACTCATAGAGGAGAGCGAAGATGGAGAACCGGAAATTTCGATCAAGAAATTTTTAAGGAATATCTCCAATCAAAAGACGATCACGAAGAGAAATCTGCAGAAGAATTGACGAAAGAAATGGTGAATGCATGTGACGCGGCGATGCCAAGAAGGATGGAACCGAGGAATGGGCGAAAACCGGCATTTTGGTGGAACGACGAAATAGGACTTTTGCGAACAACTTGTTTTAAGACAAGAAGGAGGATGCAAAGGGCCAGAAACGAGAATGTTAGAATAGAGAGGTCCGAAGAACATCGTAATGCAAAACTAGCACTGAAGCGAGCAATCCGGGCGAGTAAGAGGGATTGTTGGAGGAAACTGTGCCAAGAGGCAGACACGAACCCGTGGGGCAAAGTGTTCAGAACAGTAATGACGATGATGAAAGGTACATTGGGGCCAAAAGAAAAGTGCCCGGATAGGCTAGGTGTCATAGTGAGAGAGCTCTTCCCACAGCACGAACAGATCACATGGGCGCAAACTCCTTATGACGATGAAGCGGAAGACAGACTTGAACGGTCGATCACTGTAGAAGAGATCCAGATGGCTGCACAAAAGCCAAAAAATAACAAAGCGCCAGGACCAGATGGAATCCCCAATATAGCTC
>CM055406.1:111068952-111095064 GCA_029228625.1 Pseudolycoriella hygida | reverse complement strand
TGAGAGTTAGAAAGTTGGTTCCAAAGGCGAAGTTGTAGAGATTTAAATTTAAGCGAACACGTGTTTCATGG
The DNA here is from genome assembly GCA_029228625.1 of Pseudolycoriella hygida. Taxonomy (NCBI): domain Eukaryota; kingdom Metazoa; phylum Arthropoda; class Insecta; order Diptera; family Sciaridae; genus Pseudolycoriella; species Pseudolycoriella hygida. The sequence goes on along the minus strand of CM055406.1, from coordinate 111,094,993 downwards.
TTTTGGGAAAATATGGCCTAATCCCGGGATAGCGTCACTTCCAGATTCCAGAGGAATGATTCATACCTCCAGAACTATGACATCTAAAAAGTTGCTTACAAACTTACAAAAGTACTGATATCCGCAAAAAAAACCTCTTACAGAGGAGGTGTGACGCAAGTCTTTATGTCTGCTTACAAAAGCTGTGAAATCAGAAAAGTGTGACGCATTAATCATTTAAGGTAAAACTTTTTTCTTCCAGTTACAAAAGTTCTGAAATCAGAGGGGGTTGACGCATTAAGCTTCGATTCGCAACAAACATTTTTAAACAAAATTATGTTGAGTTCAAAAAATTGCGTCACAAATGCCAGACCCACCAGCGGAATAATTTTTCAACACCAAGTTTTTAGACGCAAAAATTTAAATTTAGCCTAAACGATGTGATAAGAAATAAAAGTCAAATTTTCGCGTAAAAACTGAAAGTACAGAAAAATTGTTTCGTCGTTGGGTCTGGCATTTGTGACTCAATTTTTTGAACTCAACATAATTTTGTTTAAAAATGTTTGTTGCGAATCGAAGCTTAATGCGTCAACCCCCTCTGATTTCAGAACTTTTGTAACTGGAAGAAAAAAGTTTTACCTTAAATGATTAATGCGTCACACTTTTCTGATTTCACAGCTTTTGTAAGCAGACATAAAGACTTGCGTCAGAGGTTTTTTTGCTTATTTTGACAGGGAGCCATAACGTTGGTTGTAATAAAATCAATTTCTATCCATCAAGAGCATCCTTTCGTGCATCAACAATAAAAGCTCAAGTTTCAGTAAATATTAACTATTCCGGCTACCGGCTACCTGTAGCGAATTTTAAATGTTTAACCAGAACATTTGATAGCGATTTCCAGCCAATAACACTAATTTTGTTGTTTGCATTCTCAAACTTTTTGTACTGACATTGCCTTCAAATGACCAGTTAAATTTAGCTGATTTAGTTGTATTTTTGCACGTAAACTGATCAAGTTAAACGATCAATGTCAAAATCACGTGACCTTGTGTTAGCATATGACTCAATCACTTGAATCATGCTACAAGTTCACCACAGAACATTTTGAGATTTTTGCCTTTTTCAAATTATTACACTGAATATTCTAAATTTTAGTGAATGTACAAAAATAAAGTCTGTTTTCTTCGTCAGTCAAAAACAATAAAATCAAATAAATAGCGTTTTCAAATGAACCTTCATATCTTCATAGCATAGCAATCTGTAAAATGACATACCTGCACATGTCCCCGCTATAAAATCACAATGTGCCATGGTCGTGATTTCAAATTTATATAACACCGTTGCACCGAATTAAGCTTTTGAATTGAAAAAAAAAATAGAATTTTATTCATCCGGAAAAATAACAAACAATTTTCATTCTTGCATCAGTTTCGACTTGACGTGAATTACATAAAACGTAAACTTAGTTCAATACACTCAGTTACACAACACAGTCGAATATTACACCTTCTGGAACGTAAATCTACTAATCAGTTTTTAGCACTCGACAAATCAAATTAATTTACTCGAACAAGTGGCATACAACTCCCAACGCGAAATACACAATTCAAATTATCAATGTTGATAAAATTTCATGAAAAGTCAATGAAAGTTTACGCAATCAGCACCGTAACCTGCTTTACTACGAAATGTTTTTGATAATGGTAATGAACAACGTCTGACTGAGGTCTAGGCCTGTTTGGTACACTTAACAACTAAATGTTCAAACGAAAGTATTTAGTCCCAAAATTTGAACATTTGTTATTACTCATAGTTGTCGTCATGGAATGTGCTTTAATTTTTTGCGAAGAAAAGCTGGAGCACATGACATGAATATTTCGGTTGACTTTCCCAATAATATTCGGAAAAACTGTGTCATTACACTATCTGTATTCTATTTTCTGACTTTGCGTAGTAGAGCGAGGTATTTGAAATACATTTTTGTTTGACTTGCGTGCTACAGTGTACCATGAGATTTGAATGCACGTGACGTCATCAACACGTCATTCATGAAGCAATTGGGTTTTTTATGATGAAATGCCGTTTGAATGAATGAAGAGATTACAAGTGTGTGTGCGTGTGTGTTATCTGTTTAAGGTTGGTTTATGTTTCTCTTATACTCAGAAAGGGGTAGATTAACGTTAAAATTATTGATTGATTTCGACCAGTGACCTATTCGTGTATAGTCTACATAGCGTCTACATGCAATTTGCATAATTCAGGTCGAACAGAACAGATTGCACGATTGTATTGCTCTATCGGCTCATTCGGATGCCTCAAAATCCGGACAAATCATGCTTTTTTAATGTTTGAGGCAACTGAATTTTGAAGTTTCCGGATTTTGTAGCGTCCGGAAAAGTTGAAAATGTGATATGAGAGCGGTCTCCACTGTCTTTCTTAAGCTTCGTTTCATAGAACCAAACTCACAATTTTCCAAAACTAAGACAGTGGAGACCGCTCTCATGTTTCATACAGCTAAGAATGGAACAAAACACTAAGGAAAAGTATTTTGGGAAAGTTCGGTGGCTGCATATTGGTCCCTGATTAAAGTTGTATGGGTGGAACGAAATCAAAAGTGTGGTCGCTCTTCGAAATGATTTGCTGCGGTGTATACAATTTCATTGCACGCATATGATGCTTTGGAAAAAATAATCCAGGAGTTGCTAATATTTTAACAAAAAAAAAAGATTTCGACCTGTTCAGTTTGCACCGTGTGGTATTTTTGAATGATTCTTTCTACGTCTAAATACAACAGGTTTCCGGCACAGTGAAGAATAAGTCCTCGTTAAGAATAAGTCCAAGTTAAGGCTTGAGTTGGCACTAGTGTCTTGATGAGTTTTGTTTTTCGTTTTTTCGCTTTTTCTTGTATCATCTAATAAATCACTCGACGTTGTCTCACATTACAGTCACTAAGATTACGGTCGAGATTGGGTGTGACGCGATAACGTTTGGCGAGCGATAATAATTATTACGTATCTGCGGGAAAATTTATTTGTCTTCAAGGAGGAAGCTTGTATCCCGAGCCGAAGGCTAGGGATATAATTCTCCGAGAGGATAAATAAATTATCCTGCAGAAACGTGAGAGTTTTTATGCACCGAAGCAAGAACTCAACAAAACAAATTTTGATAGAACACAGTAATGAATGACTTAGGGTAACTGAGGTGTATGAAAAATTATTCGTTGGTTCGGTACAGTTTAATTTATTGGACCCGTACGAAGTACAAAAATGTCCTATACGTTTACTACAAACAATTTTGCTGTAACATGGGGCAGATCGATGTGGAAGTTGGGGGGATGCATCCACTCTCGTCTGGAGATGACGAATCAACAATAAAAAAAAATGTCCGTCTGTATGTCCGTTCGTTTCCACTTTTTGTTTCCAAACGGCTCAACCGATCAGCCTAAACTTTTTTTTCCCCTGAAATATACATGCTTCCCATCCCATTATTCAAGTTCGAAGATGAGCAAAATCGGTTAAGTAGTTCCGGAGATATGGTAGAAGAAGTGGAGGTCGGACATGAAATTTTCGATGGTTGGTGAAACTTTTTCGCAAATATCTCAGCAAGTATAGCACGGAAATTCCTCATTTTGGTGTCAAATGAAATCATTTGATGTCACAAAACTGGGAAAATTTTTTTGTGGGAATCGGGTCAGGGTTCTGGGCACTGGGACCAATGGAATGGACGAAATTGAATTTCTTGCCCATGTACGAAAACAGTTGTAGAAAATTAAATTTAAGCGAACACGTGTTTCAGGGTTTTAGGGAGATATGGTCCAATCCTCGTATATGGCCACTTCCATATTTGGGTAGGATGACCCATTATCTCTAGAACTATAGGAGTTAGACAGTTGGTAAAATGGTAAAATTATCTTTGAAAGTTGGATTTTTGTGACTACAAATAAAAGATTTCGGTTAACGATTCCCCACTTGGAATCGTTCCCAAAATACTGGTGGCATTGCCGCGTTGCACCTCGACGCCTATTCTTTGAATGAAAAATGCTTTCGATCGAGAGTCTCTAGAAGCTTCTAAAAGTATTTTTCCCAAATCATTCACAAACGCTTTCGTTCCATCTCCGAATGGTCTAAGGGTTTCCACCGCAAATGCCACGAACTTATGGTTCTGTATTATTACTAATTATAAACGTCTAATGTCTGCCTGTTTATCTATCTATGTGTCTATTCGTCTATTCGTCTATTTATATATTTATGTATTTATTAGTCTGTCTGTCACGATCCCGTTATTTTTTCGTTTAATTGCGTTTACACTGGCGAAGAAAAAAAAAAAATACTTTTTGATATGTTGTCGGGGATGGTGTAAAACGTCGAGAAAACATGTTCCGGGGTTAGATATTGTTCTGAAATAAGGGAGTTATGGGTCAAGAAAGGGTCGAAATTGAAAATCGTCCAAAAGTCAGTCAAGATGACGTCTTAGAGATTTGGTCGGGGAAGTGTCAGAGTAGAATACATAGCAAGTGCAATGCTGAATACGGGGAACGTTGAATACGGGGAACGTTGAATACGGGGTAAGTGGAATTCGGTGAACGTTGAATATGGGGGAAGTGGAATACTAGGGAAGTGGAATACGGGGGAAGTAGAATACGGGGGAAGTGGAATACGGGGGAAGTGGAATACGGTGGAGTGGAATACGAAGAAATAGAATTCGGGGAAAGTTGAATACGGCGAACTTGGAATGCGGTGAACGTTGAATACGGGGTAAGTGGAATGCGGGGAAGTGGAATACGGGGAACGTTGCATACGTTCCACGGAGGAAGTGGAGTACGGGGGAAGTTGAAACATTACGCATCATTATTTAAAACGAAAACAATATTGCTCTCTGAATAGACAACACGCGAAAATGATAAAGCCTGCGTAGCCCCTAGGGGCGGGCGTTCGACTATGTAACATACCCGTAAATGTTAAAGCGAAAATGATAAAGCCTGCTTAGCCCCTAGGGGCGGGGGTTCGACTATGTAACATACCCGTAAAAGTTAAACCGAAAATGATAAAGCCTGCTTAGCCCCTAGGGGCGGGGGTTCGACTAGTTGATTTATACTTTCTGAATTTCCCGGTCTCTACTATGTTGGCTGCGGATCCAGCTTCCTTTTATGTGCGACTTAAATATGATGGGGCTAAAGTGTCCTTGCAGATCGCATCCCATAGGGGTCATTCATAAAGGATGTCACGTTTGCTATCAAAAATGAGTATCCATAAAAAGGTAATAACTCAGTCAGGACAGCAAATTCTGTTTATAGAACTTTGGCTACCCCCCAAATAGGGGGGGGGTGTTTGGGGGGGGGGTAGCCGGAGTACTATAAACAAAATCTCTGACCAGTTAGGAGATATGGACTTTGTGGAGTTTATAGCAAGCGTGAAGGATGCATGAATGACCCCATACTAGTGACTTGCCTTTTTTCCATGGTCAGATTGTCATACCGTCAGGGTGTTTGCCATCCTCGCGGATCAGACCGGGTGGCTCGAGAACGGAAGAAAAACCTGCTGAACAGAGAGCTCTTTTGATTATAGCGTTTATTGATGAGTGTCGACCATATCTCCCGGTGCTTTTGTTGCAAGATAAGCCGTGAACTCCGTTGCCACTTACTTTAGACCCACAAACACATCGATATTGTTTGCAAATTGTACCACCCAATCGAAGAGAGATGGCTATTCGTAGTGATGTTTTGTCTAAGAGTGTGCCAAGGTTTTTAGAGGGTAGTGCGTGCAACCATGCGCCCGATTCCGGTCGAGAAAAAGCTAGCATTCGAGCGCTGTCTACAGCGGATGGTTTCGGGATCATTTCTAACTTAGCCTGGATGATGGGTATGTCCCAGTTGGATTGAAGATTTGGATTTGTGGGTGACTGTTGTTCGAGCGACAAAGTTTTCCATGCCGAAAGCGCCTCTTCCGTGTACGCGGTCTCGATGTCGTTAGATTGTAGAATTGATCCGACTAAAGGCTTTGTACTGTAAATCGACGACAAAAAGGCAGGGGTTGCCAATTCCTCGCATGAACGAATTCCTATCCCTCCGTGTTTTACCGGCATAGAGCATTGAAGCCATGTATTCTCTGAAAAATTCAAGTTTAAAATCGATTCCAACGCTCTTTTGATTTCGGTGTCCACGTTGACCAGTAAACTTTTGAATTTGAGCAATGGAGCGCATCGGAGAAGGTATAGCAGGCGAGGAATCCATAAGCTGCGTTGCAGGAGGTACAGAGCCACGTGAGGATGGATTTCTTTTAATCGTTCGAGAAAAAATCTTAGATTTTCCTGCTTTTGTTCCAACGCACTTTACATCGCCGATTCCGTGTTGGGTGCTCCCAGTAAACAAAAATCGTGCTTTGACATGTAAGAAATTCCAGGAGCGATCTTGTCCAGTTTCGCTACGATTTCTCGTTTTCTATTTTGTGTGACGTTTGGGAAAATAAAAGCTTCGCACTTCGAGATAATTAATTCCATCCCAATAACTTAAATCTCTCTTTCACAACTGTTAAGTCGTCGAGTACCGTTTCCATTGCGCCGCCTATGGTTCCGTCGTCCAAATACCACAAGTTCAGGTCAGATGTTAGGGATTGAATAACGTCATTGATCGCCAAACTGAAGATAACGCTGCCAAGAGGGTCGCCCTGTTGGCAACCTGTTGCTGACAAGATGATGGACTTATTGTAAAACAGGTTTGACGGGGTGGTGTTACACTGGTGGACATATGGGTAGATCGCTGGGCATTTCTCTTCGATTGCCTTTAGGAAAGAAATTCTTTCTATTGAATTAAAAGCATTACTTACGTCGACCTTCGCGGCGATTTCGGCTAATCGATTTTTTTGAACGAACGTCCGAACGGCATGCACTGCTGCATCTGAACCTCCGTTCACCCCAAAGCCAATTTGTTTTGGCTGAAGTTGTGGGACCAGAACATCTGCCGCGTCTACACAGCATAATTTCAAGACGAGTCTCCGTATTGTGGCACCAATTGCTATTGGTCGAATTCCGCGTCTTTTTTGTTGGAAGCTATGAGGGATGCCCCATACAAGTATGGGGCGAAGTCTTCACAGACTTTGCCGCTCAACATGAGATTAACTAACTTCGTAATCGCCGTAAGCAGTTGTGCAGCGGCGCCTCCACTGTTTACAGCCAAAAGGTCCTTTAAATGCTGAGGTGTTAGGGCATCAATTCCGCCGGCCGAGACTGGAGCAAATGAAGATGCTTATTTCAACTTGTTTTTCCGTCACTGTCAGTGGCAAAATACCCGCTGGGGGTTTCGGTATAACTGTGACGTTGGGTGGAATCGGATGTTTCTTTCGAAGACTTTCTATTGTAATGTCGTTTTCTGTGGCGATAGACTCAGCCGAGGATAAGATCCTAATAGCCTCTCGGATGTCACCGTCAGCTACTTTTGCCTTGACGATGCTTTTCAGTGAGGCCTTAATGCGAGTTTCCGATTTAGTGTCATAAGCCGTTTTGAGCGTGTTTTCTTTAATTGTTTAAGGCTTTTTTGTTTAGCGTTCGTTCGTCGAATGTTGAGAACATTGTACGGGAACATAAAAAGCGCCTAGCAAGTCTTCGTGGAATTGATTGTCATGTAATCATTTATGAGCGATGATAGCTTCATAGCTACGCTTATTCGAGCGCCTCGAGGGATTCGACGGATCACCTTCACCCCTGATTCGTAACATTGTATCAGTTCGGAAAAATTATTGTCGTTGCATTCCATTGGTGTTTCTTTGTGGCATTTAGATATGTGAATTTTCAGACCGTTATCACTAGCAAACAACTTAGAATATGTCGGTACGCGACATCTAAATGAATATAGGTCGTCGTTGCCATTTGTCGATGTTTGGTCTGTGGTCCTTACGTTCGGCTTGGATGTGCTGGGAGCACTAGGTTGCTGAATTATAAAATCAGACATAAATTCTTTGTGGAAACGTGAATAGTGGACCTTCAGGCCGTTATCCCTTGCACTCTTTCACTTTATCTGTGCATCGTTGACATACGATGGGTTCGGTACTCCTTACTTTATCATTTTTAAGCAGTGGATGCTGTGATTCATCCAAATTGTCTGCTCGTTCCTGGAGGTGACCCTCAGTTTTTGCCTTTATCCACTGTGACATTCGGGGGTTCGCTGTGCCCACTTCATGAATATTTGGGTGATCTTTTGCAATGTGCGTGTGGAATTCAGCGAGCGTTTTGCTTTTGTGGAAGCAGAATGGGCAAGGGGTTGGCTGTTAAGAATTCCGCCCTGAATTTACATATTAGCTCACGAAGATCGTTCAAGTTTGATGATTCACGTTCCGCTGGTGAGACGTTCATTGTTGCTTTGAGATTGAAAAAGGTTCGTGTTCTCGATTACTAGGTAGCAATTACCCACACTTATCGACGAAAAGTTGATTTTTGGTTTGAGTCCTTGCTACGATAAAGGTTCGCCAAATACTTTTTCAATTGGTATGAGGTTTGGGAATCAAACAAACAGTTGGTTCCAAAGGCAATGCTGGAGAGACTAAAATTTTAGAGACCACGTATTTCAGTGTTTTGGGTAAAAATGCCATAATTCTGGGATATGACCACTTCTAGAATTAGGAGGGATGACCCATATCTCTAGAATTATAATAGGTAGAAAGTCGCTCCCAAAGGCGAAGTTGTAGAGAATAAAATTTTAGAGAACACGTGTTTCAGGGTTTTAGGGGAAAATGGCCCAGTCCTTGGATATAAGCTTTTCTAGATTTCAATGGTCTAAATATTACTTTTACTATGAACAACGAACATGTAAGCTATTACTTGAATTATTTTGTCATTGACATGACGCTCACACATTAACACATCTAGAACAATACTTGATTTCTTTTTGAGTCAAAATACAAACTTCATTTAAATTGTACCAAATTTATTTCAAATTCCTACTGCAGTTTCGAGGAAGCTTATGTCCTCATCTTCAGGGATTCTTGTATTCAACTAAATTATTTTTAATTACGTTATAACATATCGACAATACAAACTGTAAACAAAAAGGAACAACATTAGACAAAGATTCTCCTTTCTCTTTCTGATCGAAAATAAACTAAGTAACAAACAATTTTTAATTAATTTCCATTGATGTGGGTTCAATTATTTTCGTCTCTATTCACAGTCCATATATTCGTCATCTGATATTTCATTTTCTGTTTCATTTGTCAAGTCCCAAACGTTTTCGTCAACTATTCTTTCAATCGTGAACAAATTCAGTAGCGGCGATGTAACTTCACCGAGGTTGTCATTTAATAAATTTTCATGTTTGTTTTTATAGATATGTACTGCTTCGTAAAACTCTATCTTCCAATGGTCACGCACTTCTTTTATCAATCTCAGGTCACTGATGTGCACTTCGTGCTTGGAGGTAAAAATGTGTTTACCAACCGCTGTCTTTCTTTTCCATCTTGTGGACCTTATGTGCTCATTGAATCTAATAAACAGTTTCCTGATCGTCAATCCAAAATAAAATCTTCCGCAACAACTACACTGGATTCTGTATATGCCAGACTTGTGTAACTCAGGTTGGGGGTCTTTAATTGAGCCAACTAGTTGCCTCAAGGTGCCTACGTTTCTATGTACAAGTTAATTGTGCCGTATTGCGCGAAGACGTTAATTTAAACGAAAACAAAACATCTAGAACAGTTGCGCTATGGAGATAATTAGAAGAGATCAGACATTTCGGCATCTAGTGCCAATCTTCAGTCAAGTCATGCACATTGATATGCTGATGGTCATGATGGACAAAGTGTTGACGTATCCATTTGTCTCGGTTAGATGTATTGATTTGACTAGCGAACTGTAACGGAAACGGTTACCGCTGCCATCTGTTGAAGTTTGTATTAAACATTTCTTACTCTAACTCAAGTCTATGGGTCCACCTCCCCTTGTCCGAGGAGTCCTACACTTAGTGCCACTCTCCCATTGGTTCGGCTCTTAATTGCGTCCTAATTGTTTTGGTAGTTTGACCTTCACTTCTCTTCTTTTTATGACATTCGCTGTCTTCCGTCAGCGTTATGCAAGTGGGCATCGTCCCGGCTACGACACATCCCGCTTCTAGGGATATCGTTCGGTATGCGCTTGCGAGTCTTATGCTTGCCAGCCTTTGGACTCTATTAAGCCTCCTCCGATTCCTCTTCGTATCTAGCGCCCGTATTCATGCTGGTGCCCCGTAGCGCAATATCGATAGGGTGACGCTTACTAGGAGCCTCTTTTTGCTGCGACGCGGTACAAAGCCGTTTGGCATTATTTTCGCCAGTGCTGCGGTGGCTTTCATTGCCTTTTCGCACGTGTAGTCTGATTTCTGCGGTCATCCAGCATAACTCCAAGGTATTTTAATTGGCGAGTTGATGTGATTTCTTCGCCGTCAATTTTCAAAACGACCCGCTCAGTTTTTTTGCAGTTACTGACTAGCGTGTTTTCGGTTTTCTGGTGGGCCAGCTTCAGTTTTGCCGTTGCCATCCAGTTTTCGACAATTTCTAGCGTCTCTATCGTAACTACCTCCACCTTCATCTTCGATGTTCCGAATACCGTGAGGATCAAGTCGTCGGCAAAAGCAATCGTCTTAGCGCATCTTGGCAGTTTCAGCTGCAGCGCTGCCTCATGCATTACATTCCACAGCGTTGGTCCTAATATCGACCCCTGTGACACTCCAGCTGTGATGTCTAATGTCTTTTTGCCATCAGTAGTATCTTGAATCATTTTTCAGTTATCAGTGACTGAAGTGAACGAAATTCGAACATTTAATTTTTTTTGAAGTGAAATTATGAGAGAAATGGTATTTCTGAAATTAAATCTGAAAGAAAATTTTTTTCAGTAGTATCGTACATTAGTACTCTTCGCTCGAAGTAGCTTTTCAACATCCTGCAGAGGTAATCAGGGACTCTCATGGCATGCAACGCCTTTGCTATTTCCATCCATCTTGCGTTATTAAAGGCATTTCTGACTTTTATCGTCGTTACAGCACAGAAAGATCACTCAACCTTGGAGAATTCGCCCTAGCAGCTTTCATAGACTTAATAGGAGCTTTCAGTAACATGAAATTCTCTTCAATTGCAAAGGCATGCAGACAGGATAGAATCGATGAAAGCATTGTAGGTTGGATATTAAAAATGCTCAGAGATCGAACAGTAAACTCCTACCTAGGTGACAGTAAAGTGAGTGTTCACATTAGCAAGGGATGTCCACAGGGTGGGGTACTTCCACCATTACTTTACTGTCTTGTAAAAGACAGCCTGCTAAAAATTTTAATCGGCTAAGGCTTTCACGCCCAAAGCTTTGCTGACGACCCGGCCGTGATGGTAATAGGGATGTGTACCAGCACATTATGCGGCTTAATGCAACAGGTTTTCATCATCATCGAAAAATGGTGCAACGATCATGAACAATCCGCAAACCCCGACAAGACCAAACTTATTTTATTTAACAAGGGTAGGAAAACCCAAAGTTTCATAGCACCCAAACACTTTGGCAAAGAAGTGAATCAGTCAAGCTCGGCAAAAGTGTTGGGACTCACAGTAGACTGCAAACTTAATTTTAACGAGCATCTTAGAAACCGAATTAGCAAAGCCACATCAACACTCTGGCAATGTCGTAGGGTCTACGGCAAGTCATAGGGCTTAAGGCCCAAATTGCTCATACGAAGTCGTGCTTACTCTTACGACACAACAATGAAAGCTGTTACATACCTGGATGGTCGTTTGAAGAAGAGGGGCACGTAAACGATGAACGACAGTAACAGTATTATAGGGTGTTTGGAGTCGTAAAATACTCCGGGAGTGACGAACCGGAGGTTCACAACCGTAATACGGCCCTTTTCAGGGCCAAGGGGAACACATTAGCAGCCTCCACGCGGCGTTCCCTGGGTGAATGTACACAACGTTTGTGTACGTTCAGCGAATGCTAAGGAAACTGTTCAGCTTTCACTTTAAAGCGCACAAATTCTTTCCTTTGCGCTTTTTACAGCGTACAAACTTGGTTTTTTCAGCTATTTAAAGCGTCTAATACCCTCCACGTCCTCCCCCACCTTTCCTTCAACCTCATTCCACCTTCAATTGCCTTCTCCCCCTACTAATCAGTAGAAAAATGCAAAAAAAAAAATTTCCAACTTTGAACGTACCCCCCTTGAGGGACCGCCGCCCAATAACTACTGATTATTGATGTGGGGGTGGTCCCCTATCATTACCACCCCCTCTTGTCCCCTCCCCCACTTCGTCCATGAAACTTGGATTTTTCCCCAGATGTAAACTAATGACAGTTCAAAAACCCTTGAAAAAATACAAAGACTGGCACTCCTAAGTGCGACGGGGGCAATGAACTCCACACCAACGGCGGCGCTGGAGGCAATGCTAAATGTTGAGCCCTTGCACATTCATATTGAGGAGGTAGCGAAAACTACCATACTCAGACTCCATCACAGCTCACTCCTAATTAAATGGGGCATCAGCCACGCTAAACTATGGAATAACACGATTAGGGAACACCCACAGCTAGAGATGCCGTCGGATACCATTGCACCCAGGTATACGTTCGAAAGAGACTTTGATGTTCAAATACCCAGCAGAGAAGAATGGGCTGATGGTACAGTCATCCCATCAGAAAATTGTCTTATGTTCTTCACCGACGGGTCGAAATATCGTGATCTAACGGGTACGGGGATTTACTGTCCACAGACCAATGAGAAATATATCAGATCTCGGGGAAAATTCGCTACAGTTACCCAGGCGGAAATGCTGGGCATTAAACGCTGCAGCAGCATGATGAAGCCATTCAACGTGACTTAACCAGACAGTCAAGCAGCCTTGAAAACTCTTTCCGGATATAAATTCTACTCGGCCTTGGCTTTAGAGTGCAGAGATATCCTACAAGAAATTTCGCAAAAAAGTCAACTAACCCTAAAATGGGTTCCAGGCCAAAGAGGGATACATGGAAACGAGGAAGCTAATGAACTAGCTCGAGCAGGTTCATCCAACCCCCTTCGAGGACCCAAACCGGGTCTAAAACTATCTCAATAAACAAAAAAAACACAAAGTTTTTCCTTTCCTTAACGAAATCTAACTTTAAGAGGATCACAAGCATCCTCACGGGCCATTGTAAGCTAAATAAACACATGCACGCAATGGGCCTAGCCCCTAACCCATTTTGCGACAACTGTGGCGAGATTAAAACAGCCTTACATTATCTATGCAAATGCCGAGCATACATCGCAAAAAGACATAGGATCCTCGGAAACTTCATACTTACAGAATAACGTTTGGAGCATGTCTCCTATCGTATAATGGAGTTTCCGAACTCAACTAATAGAATCTAAATCCCTGTGGGATGCACAACAGGCCCTATGGAGGCTTAGGTGCAAGGGGTAATTCCCACCCACTAATCTATCTATCTACCTACAGCACAGAAGCGGTTACCCCATATGCCTTCGCGCATTGTCGGCAATCTCTATAACTTTTTTAATGGCCTCAGTCGCGGATATCTCCCTTTTCGAAATCCGAATTGTTTGTCTGACAGTCCGTGCTCGCCCTATGTGTGTTTTTTTAGTCTATTCAGAATCGCGGCTTCCCACATTTTTCCCAATCCATCCAACAAGCATATATGTCTATATGATGATGGCTTGTCTGGTGGTTTCCCTGGTTTTGTTCTGTTTTGGTTCTGTTTCTTCCATATTTCAGGAAAATATCCGACATCGAGGCATTTCAGCATTGTTAATTTGAGCATGTTAGGGTTCGCGCATGCTGCTGTCTTCAGAGTTACATTAGGGATTCCATCTGGTCCTGGCGCCTTGTTATTCTTTGACTTTTGTGCAGCCATCTGGATCTTTTCTGCAGTGATCGACCGTTCATGTCTGTCTTCAGCTTGTCGTGCTTGTAACTTCGTTGGGGCGGTGTTCTGCCCAGCGACGACCTCTTTGATACTCTCAATTAAACACTTATTGATATGGAAACAAACACCTTTGAATGAACACTGAATATATTTAACCTTTAGCTTAGAATTATGCTATCCGCGTGGAAGCTTCGTTGTGTGCTCTCACAGGTCGGTCCGTGGTTGTCGTCGTTCGGTCTCCGCGTGGGCTACGGCGCACGCTGGGTGGGGAGGGCTGAGAAGGGGCGGTAAGGAGGGGGAAGGGGGGTTGGTATATATCACGGGTTTCAAAAGGCGGGGGGAGGGGTCGTATCGATAACGGATAAAGGATAACGGTCACTCTTAGTCGCGGGGGCCTGTCTTACGACATTCCCTCGCGAAATGTCCACGCTTGGAACATATGTAGCACCTTATCGCTTTCCTGTAGGAGGGCACCCGGCCTCTCCACGGCTGGGGGTGATTGACCGCCCCGGCAGGATGGGGACGTGGTGTAGTGCTAGGCCCTTCCCCCGACTTGCTCCCCATTTTTATCATATGATCTAAGGTGTTCTCAAAGCCGTGAATCATCCTTCGGTTTGTGGTCTCGTATCTCGATCTGTAGGGGGGTCTCATTGGTACGTCTTCACGTATGTTCACACTAAAAAGGGGGGGTTCGATTCTTGTAGGAGGGAAGGGGGTCTTTCTTTAGCGTATGGTTGCTACTTGAAATTTCGTTTGTGAGCCTGTCCCTTTTCATTGAGTTTGGTGTTGCGAGTATATCGTAAGTCTTTGTTTATTTGGCATTCCTCGATAAGTTATTCAACTTCTTATCGAGGTTGCCTGTTCGCGAGGCCTGTGTGCCCGCGTGGGTATAAAGGATGCGATATTTGGTTGCATGTCAGGTATGGGATACGACAAGCTTCATGGTCACCCATTCTTGTGGAATGTTGTTGCGTTTCCCACGTTTGCCAGAACCACATTCAATCTAGCTAGTGTTTCTTGCAGACTGAAGCCTCTATCATTTGTAAATCTACTAACACCTTCAACTGCCCATGCGTTAAAGTCGCCTCCAATGTTAACTGGGTTTAGTCCCGTTCAAACTGCCCGATCGTCCATCCTGTTGGTGCATAGCAGTCGACAATATACACTCCGTGAATTTTCGCTATCGCGAATCCTTCGTGGGTGACAACTTATTGTATGGGAAACTTGCCCGTCGTTTACCGTTGTTTCTATTAATTCGGTACGGTTCTGCAATAATTGCTAAGGTGAGTTGAGGTAAGGCAAGGCGAGCTCAGGTGAGACAAGGTGAGGTGCAGTGTGTGAGTGAATTATATTACAGAATTGATTGCATTCCGCTGCGCAGCGTATCTTATTTCCAAAGTGCTGTTCCGGCTATATTTAGCTACTAGTAAATACCCCCGCCCCTAGGGGCTACGCGGACATTAAGCATTCTTGTCCGCTAGGTCGGAGATTTGCGACATTAATACTAAAATGTATGTAAGAGTGTGCAATTTTCTCCGTACTACCGTTTCTCCGTACAAACGTTAGCACCGTGCTACTTTTTCTCCGTACAACCGTTTCTCCCGTCCTACAATTTCCCCGTACTGCCATTTCACCGTTCTACCATTTCCCCGTACTAACATTTCCCCCGTACAACAATTTCCCCGTACAAACGTTGTCACCGTGCTACTATTTCCCCGTAAAACCGTTTCTCCCGTCCTACAATTTCCTTCTCACTACTGTTTTCCCCGTACTATCGTTTCCATCGAACAACACTTTTCCCCGTACCACGATTTTCTCCGTACTACCGTTTCCCCGTACAAACGCTATCACCGTGCTACTTTTTCTCCGTACAACCGTTCTCCTGTCCTACAATTTCCTCCTTACTATTGTTTTCCCCGTACTACCATTTCACCGTTCTACCATTTCCCCGTACACACGTTATCATCGTGCTACTATTTCCTGTACAACCGTTTCTTCCGTCCTACAATTTCCTCCTCACTACTGTTTTCCCTGTACTACCATTTCACCGTTCTACCATTTCCCCCGCACAACCGTTTCCCCCGCACTACTATTTTTCCCGTACAACCGTTTCCACCGTACTACTGCTTCGCGTTCAACCGTTTCCCCCGCACTACTGTTTTCCCCGTACAACCGTTTCCCCCGCACAACTGTTTTCCCCGTACAACCGTTTCCACCGTATTACAATATCCCCCGCACAACCGTTTCCCCCGCACTACTGTTTCGCGTACAACCGTTTCTCCCGTAATACCATTTTCTCCTTACTATTGTTTTCCCCGTACTGCCATTTCACCGTTCTACTATTTCCCCGTACTAACATTTCCCCCGTACTACAATTTCCCCGTACAAACGTTGTCACCGTGCTACTATTTCCACGTAAAACCGTTTCTCCCGTCCTACAATTTCCTTCTCACTACTGTTTTCCCCGTACTAATATTTCACCCGTACTACCGTTTCCACCGAACAACACTTTTCCCCGTACCACGATTTTCTCCGTACTACCATTTCCCCGTACAAACGTTATCAATCGTGCTACTATTTCTCCGTACAACTTTTCTCCTGTCTACAATTTCCTCCTTACTACTGTTTTCCCCGTACTACCATTTCACCGTTCGAACCATTTCCCCCCGTACTACCATTTCCCTGTACAAACGTTATCATCGTGCTAATATTTCCCCGTACAACCGATTCTCCCGTCCTACATTTCCTCCTCACTACTGTTTACCCGGACTACGTTTCCACCGTACTAACTGTTTCGCGTACAATTTTCTCCCGTCCTACAATTTCTCCTCACTACTGTTTTCCCCGTACTACCATTTCTCCATACAACCGGTTACCCCCGTATTGCTTCTTCCCCCGAGCTGCCCCACCAATACTGGTGACTTCCACTCACAAAACTCTGAGACTTTACCAAACATACCTAACGCCTTACTCCCATACATTCGAAAATAATTTTAAAAGCATAAAAATTGACCCAATGTCCAACTGCCCGACTAATGCTGGTGACTTCTACTCACAAAACTCTGAGACTTTGCCAAAGAAACCAATGGTCTGTCTCTCATACCTTTCCAGATACTTTCAAAAGCATAAAAATCCAAGATGGCGTCACTTTGATAGGTGGCAGCCATTTTCTTAGGATTCATAAAGATTCTACTCATCAATGTCAACAACTTTCCCGAAGAAACCAAACGCGTAACTATTCTAATTCAGAAAATAGCAAAAAATCCAAGATGGCGTCACTTTGACGGTTGCCCGACATTTTCACCAATGCTGGTGACTTCTACTCACTAAACTCTAAGATTTTGCCAAAGAAACCTATCGCCCAACTCTCATACATTCCAAGATATTTTTAAAAACATAAAAATTGACCCAATGTCCAACTGCCCGACATTTTCACCAATACTGGTGACTTTTACTAATAAAACTCTAAGACTTTGCCGAAGAAACCAACCAAAAAAATGTATAAAGAAAATCAATGCATCATTTCGTTCTATACAAATAATTCTTTACAAAGAAAATATTTGAATACGCCACATGACTTCATTTCATACAAATAAAAAAAAATATTTGAATACGCCACTTAATAAACAAACGTAAATACATTGAGAATATTACTGAATGAAGCCACGTGCATAAAATAGTTTTTTCGTTTATTCCTTTTTACATTTATACACACACACACACTCATAACATATATATTCTCCCTGAAATTACTTGAACGAATTTCTCATACAAAATTACTAATCATTTTTCGTTGTATAAATGTTATACTTCACAGAAAGTACGCAGTTTTAAATGTAGAAATACCACTTTTCAATTCGCTTGAAAGTATCGCCGGTTGGTGATGTCCAGCGCTAAGCGTCGTTGCAAAACTATGCTAGGTGCGGATGGCGATACTGTTCTTATATGGGAGACTGTACCCATAATAAGAGCGCTTTATTTTTGTTGGACTGCTTCATTGCGGTCCAGAATTAACAAAAGGAACGTCTCTCGTTCTCTGCCTCTAGGTTTCCCTTGTGGTTTTCTCTGGTTTTTGGGTTAAAAAAAGCAATGCAAAAGTGTTTAGTTCCTCGGAACTCTTCAAGCAGGTCGGACGTAGATTCGCATGCGAATCTTCTTTTGCATTGCCTTTTTTTGAGTCATAGAAGGCAATGCAAAAGAATCTACTATTGCATTGCCTTTTCGTTGGCTTTCGGCTTATAAAAGGCAATGCAAAACGACTTTTTCCTTCAGTTGCTCGGAATTCTTCAAGCAGGTCGGACCTATGTTGGTTCACGCTGGAAATTTGTGACCGACAATTTACAAACAAACAGACAGACAGACAGACAGACAGACAGACAGACAAACAGACAAAGTTTTGCCTTTTATAATTAGTAAAGGTATCACTTTTTCTTTTATGCGTTGGTAAGCGTTACTTCAATTGATGTCAGTTGATCTAGGAGTACATAGAAGGACTTGCGTCACATTTCCCTTTTAAAAGGGCTGTTGTTGTGATTCAAAACACAAAAATGTCTTCAATCAGCCCTACTTTTTTGACGAGACTAGAACCTAAAATGTTCATTCCCCCAAAATGGCACAAGACGGAACCGGTTCGGTTTATGGCCAACATTAAAAGCGAATCAATTGGATGAACGTCAAAGGAACTTCTACAACAACCCATGAACTCAAGAAATTACAAGAAATGAGGAAGAAGGACGAGAAAACTTTTGTTGATTCTTTTCATTGAAAACTGTTTGCTGCAGATACAAAAAGATAGATGCGTTGCCAAGGCACAATAAATTGTTGACGTTTTATTTTAAATGCTACAAACTACAAAATAATTTTTATTTCGCTAAACTTTGTTTTCGTCCGAAGTCTTGTTAAAAATTTTGCATTTGTTTAGGACATACTCATAGCCAATGAATGTGGCACAATTAACAGGAATCGCTCGGACAACAATAATCCAACTACCACGAAATAGAAACGTCCAGCCGTGACGCTAAAATGAATCGAATGATGATTTCACATACGTAAAGATCAAAACTTTATACCTCGAAATTGATTTTGATGCAATTGAACATACTCTCGTATTTCGTAGCAGCATCCGCTTGCATTATCGTCTTCAATACATCGAATGGAATTGCTATAATCCATGACAGTACGCCTAACAACAGATAAGAATTTACATCACCCCTGGGTTTGGGTTTTAATGCTACAAGCAAACCTGCAATTGCCCCGGAAAGCGATGTTAAAAGCAGTTCGTATCTGCCAGATGTTACTTCATTCAATCGATCCAATTCTTGTTGACTTTGATAGGTTGATGTACCTCTCAGGATTTGGAGAATCTTTTCGTAAGCTAACATGTAGATTCCATACGGGATAACGTCTCTGTAACACACACAATTTCGACAGTGGAATGGAACTTGTGTACGCTCAATATTTAAACCTGCAAAGTGTTGGTGCTAATCCCCTGTAAAACCCTGCTAGGCCATCTGATTGAAAAATTGTCTTTATGCAAGCAATTGGTCCGCGACGGTGTCCTCGTCTGTAATCCAAATAATCTTAAAATTACGATTGCTAAATCAAGTCCGAAATTGATGGAACTGAAAATAGTCACAAAATCTCTTACAATTCCTAGTCTGCAGCCGAATTGTGACCAGTTCCGTGGGACAGGCAATAAATGATTGAACTAGGCCAGCCATTGAGCCTGCGTATAACCTTCGAATGAAATTAAGACGTTTCTTTAAATGTTTAACTTTACTATCGGCAGATCTCAGCGGGATTTGAAAATTAGGCCTCAAACACACTAGCAATTCGAATTGTCGATTTCAGCAATTTACATCATGCTCCAACCCCAAAAAAAACGTCTACAAACCCAAAAACCTCCATACAAAAACCTTTGGGACAAGACACCATGTATAGGCGAAGTTTTGAGTTTTTTCCCTGTGGAAAAGTGGTCAATTTTCATGGTTTTTCACGTAGTGCTCGGAGTTTTCGAATTTTAGCTCCGGAGTGACAATATCTAGAGAGTTGGTTTGTTCCGAGCGATTATAGAGTTTGATCAGGAGAATTTTTTGGGATCATAAGAAAATAGCTGCCGGGTGTCAAAAAGGCGCCATCTTGAATTTTTTGCTATCTTCTGAATTAGAATAGCCAGACAGTTGGTTTCTTCGGAAAAGTTATAGAGATTGGTGAGGAGAATTTTTTCGTTATCCTAAGAAAATGGCTGCCAACTGTCAAAGTGACGCCATCTTGGAATTTTTGCTATCTTCTGAATTAGAATAGCTAGAGAGTTGGTTCCTTCGGGAAAGTTCGATAGATGACTTGGGCATCATTTTGATGAATAGAAAGCGGGGTCGCCGAGGCGCGGAAGTTGGCCAAAATTGAGGCGAAAGTTTCGCGAAAAATTTTTTTTCGTCGGAATCGATAGATGTTGACTTGCGCATCATTTTGATGAATAGAAAGTGGGGTCGCCGATGCGCGGAAATTGGTCAAAATCGAGGCGAAAGTTTTCACCAAAAATTTTTTTTTCGTCGGAATCGATAGATCGGAGAAAAATTTTTTTCAGAGAAAATTTTTTTGGAGAAAATTTTTTTCTGAGAAAATTTTTTTCGGAGAAAATTTTTTTTAAAGAAAATTTTTTCGGAAAAATTTTCTTTTTTGAGAAAATTTTTTTCAAAAAATAGAAATTTCTTTAACAACTGAAAAAGCTGCAAAAATTTAACATTCGTGTCTTTTTGCGAAGATTGTTTTGAGTTTTAAATTTTTGCGTGTGAAAACTGAAAGTGTTGGAAAATTATTACGCTGGTGGGTCTGGCATTTATGACGCGATTTTTTGAACACAGGGTAACGTTGTCGTCAAGGAAATGTATGCGTCACCTCCACTGATATCATTAATTTTGGAAGTAGACATTAGGGACTGCGTCACACTTTACCTTTTAAAAGGTTTTTGTTGTGATACTAGTTTTCAATACTAAAATGTTTATTTCCTTACAATCATTTTTCGCTCTATTGTGAAAATAACGAATGCCGAAACGAATGCTGGTATAATAATTGCCGAGATCGACGATTCAAATTGCTAGTGTGTTTCAGCCCTAACAGGAAAAATAAAGCTAACGAAGATGAAACATCTAGCTTTATTTCTGAAGTCCCGAAACTGCTGACTTAACTTTGAACTTACACATGTCTGCCCCATTTCTCTTGTCTTTCATTGAAAGAACTGCAATCATTTTGTAGATTTCGTAATTCGTTTCCGTATATACCGAAAAACAATGTGTTGATAGCACCAGTTGTAAGCAACGGAAAGGTCATTCCTCTGTAAAATCCATTGATCTGAAAATCATGAGAGAGAATTACCCTAGCAAATTTTCGGAAAGGAGGGGTCAGGGTAGAGAGAGGGGGAACGAGGGGGGTAACAGTCCTTTGTTCTCAAACGTGCAAATGCTATTCAGAGTGAATTTAGCTGCAGTTGCGATCGTAGCTAACTTCATTACAAACAAATCAGCTGATTTTTTGAATTTATCAATTAAGTCAGCTGATTTTGGTAAATTTGTGAATGAGATCAGCTGATTTGTTTGTAATGAAGTTAGCTACGATCCCAACTGCAGCTAACTTCACCCTGAATAGTATTTGCACGGTTCAGAACAAAGGACTGTCACCCCCTAGGGGGAACGAAGAATCTTGACGAAATGTGATAGTGGGGAAGAGCGGAAGGAGTTTGTTGTTTTGTGACGTACTAGTTTATCAAGGTTGTACGTTTAAATTTACGTCGAGAACGTGCAGTACTCAAAGCCAAATTTTAAACAGTCGTTCTTTAAGTTAAAACTTAGAAAAGTGAGTCGTGGGTCATCAATTTTTTACGACTTTTTAGGGAGTATTCACTTTTTAACAATTCACTTCACTTTCTTTCAGTAGGGTTTTGTGATAAACATCACCTTTTGGTCAAGGAGGAGCCTTGTATTGGAATGCCCTGTGATTTCATACCCCTACTTATCGTTTCGATAGTAAATTTAACGTATCTGTTCCCACTAGGGAAGACTGGCATAACAATTCGGTCATACCGGCTCGAGCCGATCATACGTGGTTTTCTGACGGATCAAAATTCAATAAAGCAGCTAGTGCTCACATTTACAATCCAAATACTCAAATTTCCATGTCTTTTAAGTTAGGCTCGTATACGTCTATTCTTCTATCCGAGGTCTTTAGCGTCGCACAATGCTGTAAACTGATGCTAAATGATAACATAATAAACTCCA
Organism: Pseudolycoriella hygida; assembly: GCA_029228625.1. NCBI lineage: Eukaryota > Metazoa > Arthropoda > Insecta > Diptera > Sciaridae > Pseudolycoriella > Pseudolycoriella hygida. The sequence goes on along the minus strand of CM055406.1, from coordinate 111,072,884 downwards.
ACATTTTCATCTGTTGAGACAGTCAAAGTGCACTAAACAGCATTATGTCATAGGTCATGCAAAATCTACTCGTCATTAGTAGAGATAAAACACAATTATTGGCCCAAAACAACTCGCTTACTCTAACCTGGGTTCCAAGCCACAGCAACATCGAGGGTAATGAAATCGCAGGTGACTTAGCTAAATCGGGAGCGATGAACGGATTCATAGGCCCTGAACCGTTCATCAAAACTCCTCCATCGATCGTCATTGGAAAATAGAAAATGGAAACACAATACGTTCAAAAATCACTGGAAGTCTATTAACCACGCAAGACAGTCCAAAAACTGCATAAGTATCAATGAGCGTCACTCTAGATTCTTTCTTTCGCTTAGCAAAAGGAACATCAGAAGAATGACAGGAATCCTCACTAGACACTGTCTTAACAAACATCTCCACACCACCGGTGTCGTGACCAGCCCTTTCTGCGCCAAATGCGGTGAAATAGAATCAGCAGAACACTTCCTCTGCAAATGCCCGGCATATAATCTGCCAAAGTCAAAACCATCGGAGCATTTATATTACCACACAACATTATATGGAGCATTCCGCCGAAGTTCGTTTTGGATAACCTCAATCATACTAATAGAATCTAGGTAATCAATGTGGGTATGCATAACAGGCCCACTGGAGGCTTAGGTGCGGGACTTCGGTTCACCCATTCTAATCTAATCTAACATCATTGACATCGCATTAGAACGGAGACTGATTCACCTTTTTAAACGATTACAAGCCACCCTCCTAAATGCAACCCTTCAAAAAAGACGGTGGAAGCCTCCTTACCTCGGAAAGACTTAAAGTCTCAGAAAATAGATTCATTTATTTTAGTGGAGATAAGCTGAGTGTCGTGACTTCAGTGCTTCCACGTTAGTAAGGTTTTAGACATCAAAGTTTCCACAAACTGTTACAAGTTCATCTTCTGACACAATCTGTCCTGTTTGACGAAACGTTAAACCATGTTAGGAATACTCTTTGATGCATTCCTCTTGATGAGCTGATCGAGGAAGGGAAACCCCATTTCTCTCCTCTTTTCTTCCTACGACTCGACCGATTTGCCGATTTACGAACTTGATCTTAATTTTCAGATTATCCATCAAAAAAGTTAAATTCCACATCTAAAACCAATAATCAACATCGCGCTGTTTCTCCCTTACATCACATTACATACTTGTCCGCGCATTAGGTACAATTTTTGTGGATTTTGGAGGAAGACTAGGGACTAGGGGAGGGCTAGCCGTCTGCGCTAGTTCATTTAGAGAATGGGAGATAATAATGGTTGCTAAAGAAGAAATTGGGGGGATTGGGTAGTTAGATAGGGTAGCGCCTGATTGCATATGAGCGGAGTGTAGTAGTCCGTGTCATGTGCCAGACGTGCAACTGTCTAACTATCAAGTGCTATTTTTACGTCCACGTCGTCCACGTCGGGACCTCAATTCTCTTCGGAGTTTTGTGCTATACTTAAGAGTGCTACCTGATGACTTGCCCACGGGTCATCGGGGAAACGCCCCTTCATTTTGATGCATGACAACCCATGATGACCGTTTGGCTCCACAGTAACGCCACAAGCGCATTGGTGAGACTCGCATATTTTTGTTCCTAATCGAATTACTACTGCAATCCGTGCTGCATCGTTGTCGAACAATAGACCTAGTTGATGGGGGGAGGGAGGGGGGACCGCTTGCAGCCACTGCCACTTTGAAGAATACCTGGATGATGTTGCAAGAAGTCGGGCCCGATCGGTAGGTCCGCATGACGATAGCAGTTCCTCATAAATGGTATTTACACTAAGGGAATCCCAGCATTTCTGTATTTTTTTGAATTCCAACGAGGTAGGGGTTAAATCGGATGGATATTCGTCGAGAAATGAGATGAGGATTCGGTTGAATAAGCACAGGTCTGCCTTGCCTAGAATCTGGTTCGACAGCGATTCGGATTGAAAGCACGACGAGAAATAAGCTAGATGAGCTAGGTCTACTTTTACTTTAGGTACTTTTCTAATACCCAGGCCGGATGCGAAAAGTGGTAATGAAGCTTGTGTCCATGCTGTTTCGTTCAATCTGTTGTTTGTTATTGCTTCAAGAGTGCTGCAATAAAATTCATCAATTTCCTTCAAAATTAGTGGACGTCGAAATGTTGGGCTCGTGCGGAGTAGATGCTGAAAACTCGGTGTAGCCAGAGAGCCTCGTAATAATCTTAGGGCTGGGTGTATGTCCATCGATGTCAAACGTTTGCACATAGTCTTCACGCTTTCCAGTCCGGCGGATAGCGTATCATTCATGGCGTCTTCGAAAATTGACGCTCCAAGCGATTTGAATGAGGCGGCGTCGATCCTTTTGATGCCCGGCAAAAGTAGTTGGGCATGTCGTCCCTTAAATTTGTGTCCTGCCCGGTCCATTCCCTATCGGGCACGGGCATAACTTGAAATTCCCTCCCGCCCGATCATCTTTAATGTGAAACATGAAAACTTTGTGCCATTTCTAGAGAAAAATTGGGGCATTGAAAATTGAAAGCTACCTGGTACTTCTTTTGAATTGACAGAGGGAGAAGAGCGGAGGAAAAACTCGCCAGATATTTGGGAGACGATTTAAACTTGAAGCTATCAACAATTTTGTGGCAGGTCACTGAAATCGAATTTGTAGTTATATAACCACATGGTTTCGTAGGACCTCAGATGTCCCAGCATAATTGCCCTACGAAATTGAACTTGATACCGCATTTAAATCCATCTATAACTTCACAATAAGTGGAAAAACCGATAGGGAAAAAGATGGAAAAAACCCAGCCAGACAATAAACATATTTTTCGGGAATCTTCACACCAAAAGCTAAAAAACTCAAGACTTACCCCATTATTTCTCACAATAATTTCATATATAGACGTTCCAATCCGAGAGTTTGTTGCTTGTTGCCATGTTTTGATTGTATTCAAAGGATGTCCAATCAAAACCCCACATCCACCTGCAAAACAAAATATTAAAAGTATTTCAAACAAGCACGCACACTTCTGAGTAAATCGATGACCGAGATATACGGCCTTTGTGTGTTACGAATATATTTCACCTCCGAAACAGCCAGCAATGAAATCACAATAATTTACATTCATTTTTTTTTCGACAAAATTATTTTCACACATCGTACGTAGAACATAAACAATTTTAAGTTGAGTGCAGTTTCTAATTTCTATTCGTCATAGTTCTGAGGACAACAAACAAAATACTAATGGAACTAATGGGCACTTAGATTAGCGCATTTTGTTTGCACGATGTTCGTTCAAAGAGTTAGAAGAGGCATTTTCGAAAGGAGTCTGCGCTGAATGTTCTATTTTAAAAATTATCACCTGCTACTCGTTGGGGAAATCATTCGCGTGTGAAATAAAGACTTTATTTAAAAAGAAATAATCTACGCAAGAAATAATGACTTATAACGTCTTATTCTTTGAAACTTTAACTTGCTAGGAAACTTTTGATTTCGTTCTTAAAGAAAATGCCATTAAAAGACCTGTTGACATATGTACGTACATCTTTTTTCATTCCTATTTTAAAACAGAAAAGCAGTTTTCTGAACCCTCGGAATGAAAAGTCATCACAAAAACGCTTTTTTAAAAGGAAACGTGCCGCAAGTCCTCGTCTCTTCTTCCAAAACTACTGATATCAATTAGGGTGACGCTTACAGCTTTGAAACGCAAAGAATTTTTTTGGAATATTTTCATTTTTGATTAAAAAAATGCGTCAAAAATGCCGGACCCACCAATGTAATCATTTTTCTATGCTTTCAGCTTTCATGTTCAAAAATTTGATTTTCTGTACAAAAATACGCCATACATCCCATAAAGTCAAATTTTTGCGTTGTGAAAGCTGAAAGAACAGAAAAACTATAACGCTGGGGGGGTCCGGC
>CM055406.1:111039287-111068452 GCA_029228625.1 Pseudolycoriella hygida | reverse complement strand
GAAATGGGCCATATTTCCCCAAAACCCTGAAACAAGTTTTCGCTTAAATTCAATTCTCTACAACTTTGCCTTTGACAGTAAATCTCCATATTGCATAGTTAAGGAAATATAGACGAAAAACTGTTTTCGTATATGGCCAAGAATCTTAATTTCGTCCATTCCATTGGTCCCAGTGCCCAGACCCTGTACCGATTCCCACAAAATTTTTTCCCAGTTTTGTGACATCAAATGCTTTCATTTGACACCAAAATGAGGAATTTCCGTGCTATACTTGCTGAGATATTTGCGAAAAAGCTTCATCGACCTTCAAAAAACCATGTTTTTGGTCACTTCCTCGACCATATCTCTTCAAACTTGAATCATGGGAGACATGTACCTTTCAGGGAAAAAAAGGCTGATTGGTTGAGCCGTTTGGAAAAAAAAGTGGAGACGGACGGACAGACGGACGGACATTTTTTTTATTGCTGATTCGTCATCTCTAGACGATAATAGATGCATCCGCCCCCTCCCACCTCGATCTACCCCATGTTACAATAAAATTGTTTGTAGTAAACGTATAGGACCTTTGTACTTCGTACGGGTCCAAAAACTGCACTTTTTATGTAGAATTCTTCATCCATAGATACTTTCTTTTGTTTCAAAGATTTTTTTTGAGTTGTGCGAATGCGTCACGACCTTCGCTATCGCTCCGGTCTTGACACAACCGATTACAATAATTCACACCAAATATTTAAACGTTATAAGTCAAACAAGAAATTCAATTTAAAGAGAACTGCTTTTGGTGCGGTTTATTTTAACCGAGGTGCTTCTTACTTTATGATTTATGAAGCATTTCACAGGCGGTAGTTAGTATGTAGATTTACGATAATGTACCTGTGATAGGGTGTCTAAATGCTGTACAGGGCCACATATTGGATATTTCGTACATAATTGTGCAATTTTTTTTGTCTCTTTAGTGTATGTCCGAATTCGCAGGCCTTCCTCCTGCGTAGAAATAATAGAACTAATCACATAAATTACATAAATACTTTTAGTATTTATCATTGCGTAATAGAACTAATCACAACAAAAACCTCTTAAAAGGTAAAGTGTGACGCAATCCGTGAGTCCGCTTCCAAAATTAATGATATCGCTTGAGGTGACGCTGTCGCTGATAATACGCAGAAGTTTGTTTGAATGGAATCTTGTGTTCAAAGTTTTAATTTCCTGAAAAAATTAGAGCGCTTTCTTTGAAACAAAATTACGTTGTGTTAAAAAAATTGCGTCACAAATGCCGGACCCAACGACGAAATAATTTTTCTGTAACTTCAGTTTGACTTTTGCTTGTTATTGCGTAGATTGTTTGAGGTAAATTTAAATTTTTGCGTGCAAAAACTGAAAGTATTGAAAAATTATTCCGCTGATGGATCCGGCATTTGTGACACAATTTTGTTAACACAACGTAATTTTGTTTTAAAGAAAGCGCTGTAATTTTTTCAGGAAATTAAAACTTTGAACACAAGATTCCATTCAAACAAACTTCTGCGTATTATCAGCGATAGCGATAGCGGACTTTCGGACTGCGTCACACTTTACCTTTTAAGAGGTTTTTGTTGTGATATCAGTCGTTTTGGAAGTTTTCAGTTGTTGAAAAAATTTCTATTTTTTGAAAAAAATTTTCTCAGAAAAGAAAATTTTCTTAGAAAAAAAAATTCTCCGAAAAAAAATTGTCTTCCGAAAAAATTTTCTCGGAAAAAAAATTTTCTCCAAAAAAAAAATTTTCTCCGAAAAAAATTTTTCTACAAAAAAAATTTTCTCCAAAAAAATTGTTCTCTAACACCTTCGGCTACCATCGTAACACTTCGTATCACCTTCGGAATACTTTGTTTCACTTTCGCCTTCCTTCGGAACACTCCGTGTCACCTTCGGCTACCTTCGGAACGCTTCATGTCACCTTCGGTTACCTTCGGAACACTTCGTGTCGCCAATTCTTCCCACTGATTCATATAACTTTCCTGAAGAAACCAACTGTCTAGGTATTCTTATACAGAATTTAGCAAAAAATCCAAGATGGCGTCACTTTGACAGTTGGCAGCCATTTTCTAATGATACCAAAAAAATCTCCTGATGAAACTCTATAACTTTCTTCAAGAAACCAAGTCTCTAAGTAGTGTCATTCCGGAGCTAAAATTCGAAAAGCGAAAAAGCATAAACCAAAATCCAAGATGGCGCCGCTATGACAGCTGACAGCCGTTTTCTAATAATACCAAAAAATTCTGCTGATGAAACTCTATAACTTTCTACAAGAAACCAACTCTGCAAGTGTTATCATTCAGGAGCTGAAAGTCGAAAGTCCAAAGAAGCATAATTTATACCTAACAAAAATCCAAGATGGCGTCACTTTGGCAGATTTCTGAAAATCCCGAAAAATTCTGCTGATCAAACTCTATATTTTTCCCGAAGAAATCAACTCTCTAAGTATTGTCATTGCGAAGCTAAAATTCGAAAACCAAAAAAACCTAATTTATTGCTTGGGAAAATTCAAGATGGCGCCAGTTTGACTGCTGGCAGCCATTTTCTTAAGATCCCAAAAAATTCTCCCAGAACCCAGAATTTTCCCGGAAAAGCGGCATATGAAATTTTTCATTTGGGGCCGAGACTGACGTTCCCTGGAAATCGCTCGGACGGTTCTCGAGAAAAAAAAGTAGATAGATACGTACATACATAGAGACATAGATAGATCGTTGACACACAACAAAGGAATAAAATTGTTATTACTTTCAAAGATAATTTTACCATTTTACCATAGAAATTGGTCATCTTTGATTGGCGATAACTCGGCTCGTTTTCAACCGATTTTGATGAGTGAGGGCTTGTTGGAAAGCTACTGCGACTTAGTTTTTTAAAAAATAATTTGGAGGGGGAGGGGAAAAAACTCAAAAATTCGCCTATACATCGTGTCTTGTCTTAAAGGTTTTTGTATGGAGTTTTTTGGGTTTGTGGACGTTTTTTTTGAGATGTGGGGACTGCGTCACACCCTCCGCTACCGCTCCGAGCATGATTTTGATACTTTTCTATGACGCTCACTGGAAACGTCTGACATTTTGTGTTTAAAAAACGTCAAAGTCTGACACATCCTAAGTCAAATTGGCATTAACCACCTCCCCCGAATCGTGCGCTAACATACGAATTTTGAGACCGCCACTTCCCTCAATCGCATACGTAATTTATGTAAAGCTCCATGAGCAAAGAACTAAAATCGGCACTACACAGAATTTAACTTTAGTTTATTTTTTGCAAGAGCGATGTCTTGTCGTTACATCTGCTTGAGCGTGGTATTTTTTACTTTTTTGCTTAGATGAAGTAGTAAATTGTCATGGGTAGAAATATACCAGCAGCTAGTAATCCAAAACGAAAGAATTATGTTGCGCTAACAGAACAAATAATCAATTTTTAGACCTGTACGAAGCTCCGAAGTAAACGGGGCTTATGGATTTATCACGACGATTGTAACCTCTCGCTTTCAGAGCAGAGAGTTTTTGAGTGTCTGTGAAATCTGCAAAAAAAATGTGTTCGTCAGTCTGTTCTGTCAAATCGAGTAAATCTTGACCGATTTACTTTATTTCTCTCAAAGGTATCCGAAAAAGTGATATTGAGGTATATGGACTAAGGGCATCCTATGTGGTTTCTGGTCTTTTGTACATAATTCGAGTGAATATTTTCCGATTTTAATAAATCTTTGAAGAAGAAAATTTATGAAGTTTGGACTCCCCCCATCGCTTTTCGTCCAACTTCGCCGAGCCCCCCCACCCTTTTTCGACGGACGTTTATATTAATCTTGTAAATTTCTATTTCACAAGTATAATCGAAGCCTTAATATTATTGCATCCGGTGGACCTAAAAAATTTGTTTTGCTATTTTTTAGATAAAACTGAGGGAAAGATTTTTGGCAATGGGAGTATGGGATGGTATGGGGTTTTTTATACCTCTGCTTTGGTCCGGTTTTTCAATATTGCATTTAGGACGCAATTTCATTACATTCAAATTCATCCTTGCGACGGACGTATGTTTTCGTACGGGTCTACGTAGCAATGTTTAATATGAAGAACAATCCCTTTTTTTCGTGCGATGTAAACACTAAAAACGTATAGCCTCAGAAAAATGCTTGTCTAACCTCGTTGTTACAATGTTATAAATTTTGTCGATTATTTTAAATCTTGAAAGCACACCACAGTTGGCGAAAAGCTGGTTGTGGAAAACAGATTTTGGGTCTCTTGTTGTATTTTGTTGGTTCAGTAGTAGGAATAACTGTCTATAAAAACTGAACTCCTGACAGTAAATGAGTGGATTTTTTCGTTAATTCTAAGGAATTTTTTTTGGTCCGTCTGTATGGTTTGTTCCCTTTTCCTTCAACGTTAAATTTAATTTGGTTTCATTTGGTTCTGATTAGCTGATAGTTGATAACGAAACCGACAATCGACTGACAAAGTTGTTAGCTAGAGCTAGTTTTACATAAGTTGATTATTATTCATTGATACTTGATTATCGACGATTACTAATTATAAACGTCTAATGTCCGTCCGTTTATCTGTCTATTTATGCGTCTATTTATGTGTCTATTTATGTGTCTATTTATTTATAAGTCTGTCTGTCACGATCCCGTTATTTTTTCGTTTAATTGCGTTTACACTGGCGAAGAAAAAAAAAATACTTTTTGATATGTTGTTGGGTATGGTGCATAACGTCGAGAAAACATGTTCCGGGGTTAGATATTGTTCTGAAATAAGGGAGTTATGGGTCAATAAAGGGTCGAAATTGAAAATCGTCCAAAAGTCAGTTAAGATGACGTCTTAGAGATTTGGTCGGGGAAGCAAAGTCTTAGAGTTTTTGATGGGCTACAACTTTGTAGAAGAAAGATTTTTGATCCGACTTCATGCGGAGGAGCTAGGCAGCGAAAACTGATAAAATTTTGGGGTTTCCTCACTTTGTTGTTAGGGAACTTTTGTTGTTGGACGAAGTAGAGATAAGTTTTGAGTGCCAATCGATAGTGGAGGCTTAGAGCAATGAGCTGAACAATGTTGAGTGAAAAAGTTTCATATTCCCGAGCTATAGGTCGTTCTTTGGCGATTTTGTTCAGAGCTGGAGCACTTATTAACCAATATCTCGGCCGGTAGTTGCCGGAATGAGGCTAGTGAGGTGTCAAATGAAAGGTTTCGATAGTGTGAAGGTAGCGGAATTGGGTTGAAGCAAATCGGTTGAGCTGTTCGGTGCCCAGGGTCGATCAAAGGAGGCAAAAATGGGCAAAAACTTGCTCCGCTGCCCGAAAATTACTGAAATCGGCCAAAAGTCAGTCAAGATGTCGTCTTAGAGATTTGGTCGGGGAAATGTTAGAGTAGAATACATAGCAAGTGCAACGTTGAATACGGGGTAAGTGGAATACGGTGAACGTTGAATATGGGGGAAGTGGAATACGGGGAACGTTGCATACGGTAAACGTGGAGTACGGTGAACGTTGAATGCGGGGAAAGTGGAATACGGGGAACGTTCAATACGGTGAACGTGGAATACGGGGGAAGTGGAATACGGGGGAAGTGGAATACGGTGAACGTTGAATGCGGGGAAAGTGGAATACGGTGAACGTTGCATACGGTGAACGTTGCATACGGTGAACGTTGCATACGGTGAACGTTGCATACGGTGAACGTTGCATACGGTGAACGTTGCATACGGTGAACGTTGCATACGGTGGACGTTGCATACGGTGAACGTTGCATACGGTGAACGTTGCATACGGTGAACGTTGCATACGGTGAACGTTGCATACAGGGAAAGTGGAATACGGGGAACTCGGAATACGGGGAAAGTTGAATACGGGGAACGTTGCATACGGTGAACGTGGAACAGGGGGCAAGTGGAATACGGGGAACTTGGAATACGGGGAAAGTTGAATACGGTGAACGTTGAATACGGGGGAAGTGGAATACGGTGGAAGTGGAATACGGGGGAAGTGGAATACGGAGGAAGTGGAATACGGGGGAAGTGGAATACGGGGGAAGTGGAATACGGGGGAAGTGGAATACGGGGGAAGTGGAATACGGGTGAAGTGGAATACGGGTGAAGTGGAATACGGGTGAAGTGGAATACGGGTGAACGTTGAATACGGGGGAAGTGGAATACGGGGGAAGTGGAATGCGGGGGAAGTGGAATATGGGGGAAGTGGAATATGGGGGAAGTGGAATACCGGGGAAGTGGAGTAATTTTGCGACAAAGAAACTGTTTTGATTTATAGTGCCCTTCTCCCCATTTGGATTTTAGTATTATTAGCGGTAATATCAACGAAGTGATTTAATGACATGAAACATTACGCATCATTATTTAAAACGAGAAAAAATATGCTTTGGCTCACAGAATAGACAACACGCGAAAATGATAAAGCCTGCGTAGCCCCTAGGGGCGGGGGTTTCGACTACGTAACATACCCGTAAATGTTAAAGCCAAAATGATAAAGCCTGCGTAGCCCCTAGGGGCGGGGGTTCGACTAGTAAATTATATTGTAATAGAAAAGCAAAAGATTCCAGAAGAACATGACTTTTTGTCCCAGCCAACTCTTTAGAAAATCTCGAGAAGTGAAAAGCAGTCACATCCCTTCTGATATCTTTCCTCGGTTTTTCGGCTTTTTGAGAGTTTTACATATTACTAGAACGACTTTTATCTTCACACAACTATTCTGGTATAAAACGAAATTATTGTCAGTGATTAGTTTTGGTAGATTTAAAGAAATTTCTAATGTCGGTCTAATGTCTAACTTTCATGATTTCTGGATTTTCTGAGATATCACTCTTTTTGTAATTAGATCAAGAGACTTGCGTCACACCCCCACTTTTGTGGTTTTCACATTTTTCAATGACACACCAGATGTACATATCGCCGATTGAGGCAGCGCACGGTGGGACCGAATCCCGAAAGTTGTGCCAAAACTCTTTTTCCAAAACCATGCGAAATACTGAAAAATTTTGTTCGGGAGAGTTGTATATCAGATCTTTGTGATAAATGTGAGCACTTCAAAAATTCAAAATGGCCGCCGTTTAAACCGGAAGTGGAACTTATCTTTTGATAGGAGCGATATGGTTCCACCGCATAATTACGCAGAATTCCAATGGAAAAGGTGATGTGGTGACTAAACTTTCTCAGATGGAATTTAGGCATTTTCAGCAACTTTTTTTTCCTTGAAACTCTAAGAAATTCTGCGGTGGAGCCATATTTACATGGCGCTCCTATCAAAAGATAAGTTCCACTTCCGGTTTAAACGGCGGCCATTTTGAATTTTTGAAGTGCTCACATGGAGCCAGAAAGGAAAAAGGTACTTTTCGTCAATCGGAACCCTTCGGAACTCGGAACTCGAGTTAGTCGGAAGGATGTACAAGGTTTTTGCTAATCCGGCATCGCCAAACGCTAGCAATCCCTCTATTAGTTCTACATGCTTAATGGTTCACACTACTGTCCCATCTTTCATTCTCTACAGCTAAACTTCTTTGATCTCTTCATCCATAGAACCGTCAAATTGTAATAACATTGACCTTCTCACATCATTGCCCAACATGTGCACATATATGAACAAATTCACACCGCGAAACATAGTACATGCACTGTGCTAATCTATCTACAAACTTTGTACCAGCAGAAAGATAAAGTGTTCGTTTATCATGCATTTCCTTGTATCGTCTTGACAGCAAATATACAAAATTCCACGTTTTGTTTCTTTTGATTTTTTTTTTTTTTTGAAATATTTAACAGTTCGACCTCGAGACACTCAAATTAAAAAAGACAGGCATTTGCTTCACATGTAATCTCGTTGCATTTTTTAGTTAAGTGCAATAAAAATGACAAGAAATTGACGAACAAGATCGCCGTTTTCATTCGGGCGAGAATATTGTCACAGTAATAACAATCAGTGGATCATAATAGATTGTGTCATTAGTCTTATGTTTGTCCGTATTCAGCAATGAAAGCATGATGACGCCACATGAAAAAAGGGAGTAGTTCTATGTTGAGACGCTAATTCAGCTATGAAAAAAACATAGATGTCACCACTTGAGTTTCGTCTATATCGTCCTGGTATCGTCCATAGTATCATCGGTGAAAATACTCCTCTTGGGGTCATCAACAATTTTGCCTTTGACAGCAATTCTCTAAACCTCAAAATTAACTGTCATATACGTAAGAAACTGGACACGTTATATGATTCTCTCAGTCATTCAATGTTAGTGTGAAAATGACAGACATAGTAGGTTGTTCAGTTTCATATGAATAGGTCTTCCAATAGTCACCAACGATTCAGTAGCTCATGTTTCTATAGACTAAACCATGCAGCCGATTTTCCTGAAGTCCGTGACTTTGTTAAAAAAAACTCCACAGTTACTAAACGAAGAGTCAAGAAAGATTTCACCGATTCAAACACTTTTTTGGTCATATCTTTGACAGTTCTTCACCGGTTTTACTCATCTTAGATTCTGCCTCACTTTTTCGATTATCTGTCAGGAAATATTTTAGGAATCTTTCAAGATTGACTGCAGCTATTGACAGACGGACGGATACATTTTTTTGCAGATTCATACTCCATAATCTATACTCCTTTCCCTTGCGGGTGCCAACAGTTTCCAATCGCTCTAAAATAGAAACATATGCAAGGGAACCGTAAGCATCAGAATAAATGTGGCAAACAGATGTTATAAAAAGACTCGAACGTGTCTAAGTAAATATTTCCTTAACTCTTAAGTATATGCAATTACGTCGACATTAAATTGGCAATTAAAGGGCAATATTGAAAAACTCGTACAAAGCAGCCTAGACCCGTGCGCAAACGCCGCCGAAAAAAATGTCAAAAAAGTGCGCCGCCGCCATTGAACATTTTTTCGATTTGTGCCGCCGCCGAAAGCTAGAAAATTGTCGCGCCGCTGCCGCCACCGAATATTTTTATCGGCGCGGTTGATAGTTGATAATTATTTAATTCAAAAGATAAATAAAGACTGGAAATAAATTTTTTCAAGCTACGGCTCACCTGAAAACTGTTAAAATACTCTGGTGTAAGTATTGAGGATCTTAGAACCACATGTTGCCGACGGGTAGATGGAGCTGGGCGATGGCAGGCCGCTGAGTGGTGTTTCTGAGCGAAGTAGATTTCGAGTTGTTAGCACAAAGACAACTCGATGTTGTTGGATCTCCTCTAGATAAATTAACAAACAGCAAGTTGTGAGCACCGGCTACCATTACTCCTGGTCTTAATGAGGCATAATCATTTACCTCAGCAAAGAACCAACCGTCAAAGGCGTGGATTCAATACCCAATTGCTGACTCTTGAACAGGGATTGCAATATGAGAACTTGTTTGGATGCGAATGGTGGAGGTCCCAAAATGGGCTTCAAGATTTTAATGATAACTGGGTGGTACAAAGGGCCCGTAAGGGGCCTATTTGCATCGATCAGAAATGATCGGCCCTGAGCTGACAAAATCTAAAAAGTCTATCTTATCTACGTCATGATTAAACATCAGATGAAATCCTATATGTAGCTACAGTAAATAGGTGTGATTCAGAACTCACGTTAAGCATGTGGACGTCCGCAATTTTTAGTGACTTTTTCGACATCCCCCCTCTCCCCTGTCCCGATTTGTCCGTTTGGCCATACCCCCCCCCCCAAGGACGTCCGAATTTGGCGAAAAATTCACGGATTTTTTTTCATGAATATCGTCAACTCTTCGTGAGATTCGTGAAATTGTTTCACGAAAATAGGCTTTGCCACTCACAGTGCAGACTAGTCTGAACGGATATTACAATGTTTCCCAAAGCAAAAGTTTCATCTGGGATCTCTACGCACCTTCCAAATTTAGATCATCCTGAAGATGCCACTCAACGTCTCAACGTCTCATTTCGTTGACGTTTACATTCGTCTCTATACAACAAATAAATTAATACTCGTGTGCTCATCTACACGCTGACAGCAAAACAATAGATCAAAACATATTTGACGGTCGGTTGACCTTTGCCGACTATACTCTAGTAATTGCGAAATATTTTGAAAATGACGAAACTGCAAATTTATTGTAAATTTTCAAATAATTTTTTCTTCAGTTCATTAAAGTGATAAAAAAAGTGGACGTCCAAAATGCATTTTACCCCCCTCCCCCCCTGTCCCATTTTGTCCGCTTTTAAGGACCCCCCCTCCCCCCCCTCAAGCGGACGTCGTTTATATGTGAACAATATTTAAAGTCGAATTCCTCATCGGGCGAATTGACTTAGTGATGAATATTTGAAAAACCTTTAACTTTAGTAAAAACTAGTTCTGAGCTATGGTCCTAAAATTATCTATCTGACTCAATGAATCGGTATAGTGACGTCTTTGTCTTCATAAAAGAATGGCCGACGCCAGCGGAGAAGTTGACGAAAAATGCGCCACCGCCGCCGAACTTATTTTTGACGTGCGCCGATCTATGCCGCCGGCGAGACGCCATGCGCCGATTTACGCCGCCGGCGAGACCCCATGCGCCGATTTACGCCGCCGGCGAGACCCCATGCGCCGATTTGAGCCGCCGCCGAGGAAATCGAAAAATCGCTTTCGCCGCCGCCGATTTATTTTAACCGGCGTACGGCTCTACAACGACTTTTAAAACCTCTTCAAACCCTTAAAATAAGTCCAGAATTTAGAAACGACCTAGAGCACTCAGAAGAGGTCTCTGACCCATACTTCCGTGGACAAAAAAGTTCGCCTTCTCTTTCTTTACAATACTTCACAAGAAACCTTGTAATTAAAGAAATATTCACGAAAAACCACCAAATGTCGTGTAGGATCGCGTAGCGTGAGTTGGGTCCACACTGAGGACTTTACAGCCCGAACCACTCAACAGATTTTCACTAATTTAATCAGCGTGATTTTCTGATGTTCGCATATTTTATTCAAAACGTTGAAGAGCGATTTCCTTTCAAATTTCACTGAGATATAAGCTGGGCCGTCCTGGCTCGAAAAAGCCTTTCGGGCAAATGTCCGAAGGGCCCGTCCATTCGGACGACTAATTTGAATGTTTGGGGCCATTCAAAAATGACATCCTCCTACCTAATTTGCGAAGAACCACATCCATAGGTTTCATCAAAACAATCAAAAATCAGTTATTTTTTTTTATTCATCAAACGTTTATCCAGGCATGGAAAAAATGTTTTCTTCTCGCGAACCAATCCGAAACTTCCCGCAAACCGACAATTTTCTCAATTATTTCCTTATGCCTTGGCAACACTAATTTCCCGCCGTAATGACACCGATTTTACGCCATATTAACATCGATTTCTCGCGAATTTCTCACTATATTTTCATGCATAAAAAACAATTTTAGTTTTATAGTGTTTTACAGTGTAACTTTGCTGTAGCCAATGCTGTAAAATTGCGTTTGGGGTATTTAGTTCAGGAAAGATGTTTTAAAATATTAGGAAAGAAAACAAAAATCCCGAGCGGAGCGAGCGAAAAAATGTTTGTGGATCTGATTTCATCTGAGTGAATAGATACTTCTTAGAAAGAAATTAAAAATCGCGAGCGGAACGAGCGAAAAAATTTTTGTGTCTGATTTCAGCTGAGTGAATACTTCATAGAAAGAAAGTAAAAATGGCGAGCGGAGCGAGCAAGAAATTGTTTTGGGTCTGATTTCAGCTGAGGCGAAATGGCCCCCAAAATGGCCCGCAGGTCACTTGAAAAGCCCGGGCCCTGGGGATTTATCGCCGTCCCCTCCTTCCGGGCTTAAGCCCAAATTTTCCATATCACAGTGTTTACCGAAATGACTTAATTCTTTCACTAAAACACTGCTTTTGATTTTTAAGATTCGACATAAAAAGGGCAGCTCGACGGATTCACGGAAAAAGGAATCACGACGAGACGAAAATTTTAGACAAATTCTGTAGCAAGCTACTTCAAGTGTAAACATTGATAATGTTCTTTGGTTCATTTGATTGATTTGGTGCGCCTACGTATTTCAATGGACTTAATCTAGTCATTATCGCATACACATAAGACGTTACGTGTAGAGTGGTCCTAAAAAGTATGAATAACATTATACTTACATAGCTGAAGAAGTAAATATTGATCTCTTTTTATGTACGGATTGCATGAAAGTGTATGATAGGTAATCGTGTAAGAAATGAAAGTATTGGAGGCATTTGGGTATGATGCCCGAGTCAACCAAAGGGCTTTTCGGGCGTTCCCCGAATGCCCATAGGGCCAGGCCGGACCTGAATATATAAGTGAAAAAGTTCCACCAAATTTTCAGTTTTATTAAACGAAAAAAAGGCTACTCACAATGGCGCAGCCAGTAAAAAAACGATCTTTTCAATAACAAATTACAATAAATAAAATTCATCTACTCTACTTTTGCCTAATGTTGCCAAGATGCATGCTGCATTGCCTGTTTGAATTGCAACTGAAATTTTCTGCAATAGGAAATCTTTCGAGCGTGATTCCCGAGAAGCTGTCCTTATCAATGACCCTTGACCCTAATGTGCCTTCAAAAAACCACAAAAATGTTTTTATGAAAATCGCAAAAGATTTACTCGAGTTATGTACAAAAGACCAAAAACCACTTAAACGGCCCTAGCTCGGCTGCCCTAGCTCGGCTGCCCTAGCTCGGCGGCCCTTGGGCCGACAGCGCCTAGATGCAATATCATAAAAGATTTTTCGATTACCTTTCAGGGAAAAAACGTTTTTGAAAATCGGATGACCATGATCGATACCCTACTCCCCCATCAAATCGACAAACGTCATGGAAAACGCAATAGACACATTTTCCACAAGTTCGTTCTTCGTACGGGTCTAATAATTGAGGAGTTGTTTTTACCTCATAACTTTCTTAAGTTCGAACTACACACTTTCTTTTTATCTTAAAATATTTTTTTAGACATAGGCTGTACTGTACAAGTCAATTGGTAACCTAAAGCGCCTAAAGCTCAATATTTTCTAGATTTGGTCGTCCTGTATTGCTCAGGTTGTGCACGCATGTACTGTACTTTGAATATGAAGTACGCAGACTTCAAAAAGTTATAACAAGTGGAGGAAGAAAACATTTATTAAGCAAATAAAGAAACTGCCTTCGTAACAAAGGTTGCACTAATACACAGTATCTATCTGAGAGACAATCATTTTACAAACAATAAGCCGAATTTAAATTCATTGTCAAAACTTACTTTAGTTATAAATATGTTGGTAAATTATGTGGATCGTCTTAAGTAGAATCATCTCTGAGAGCTCTTTTAACTTAGATTTGTCTATTTTAAATTGATCAAAAAAATCTACAATGCTTTTACCAAAGCTTCAATTTGCTCCGAAAAATAGGCCGTGCACTGTCCAGTTTCTAACGCCGTGTGTTGGGGTGTATTTTTCATCATAGAATGGAATGCACTTTTCGTATATTGACGTTTTTTCCTTCATAATTGCGTCATCTTGTCCTTGGTCCTTAGTTTCGTACCTTACTGTCGGGTCGATGATGTGAGCTCTGGATGATTTTGGATCGAAGGCGATTATATCACTGAAACGGGCGCTTCCATCGGTATCCACTGCATACACTTCCTCGTATCACTCGTATCCTTTTTCCCGTAGGAGTTTTGAAAGGTAGTGCTTTACGCTATGATGACGAGCGGTGATCAGCAGGTTGTTATATGAGCAATTTCCAGTGACATGAGGTATGGATTCGTTCTCTTTGCCGCATTTGCGACAAAGGTTGGAAATGTTGCTAACTCCTGGTACACCGTTGAGGTGGCTCATTCCATTTTGTAACGAAGTGACATTTGAATGCGTCTTTCTCTTGCTTACTCCATTCCGTTCGTTACATTTTTTCAATTGTTGCAAAGAATGAGTCATTTTTTCGGACGAGAGTGAAGTGAATGAATGTTGAAAAATACTTGGTCACATCTTATTGATGTGGACACTCCCTTGACTTTGATTATTAATGTAAGCCAATTGTAAATACAGTTAGCAAATTCATAATTTAGACATGATCAATCAACTAGTTACCAGCTGAAGCGCTCACACAAACCAATAAGCAAACAAATATAATATTTAACTCTACGTTAATTTATGAAATCAGGTGCATTCGCTCTTTAATAATTGACACCAAACTGAAGGATAGTCACGTCGATTCAATTTCACATGAAAAATTGAACAATCGAACATCGTTTGTAGTGATTTCTATTTGAGAAGTAATGGAAAGCCTAACTATATTCAAAACAAAATATTCTTCCGGTGCCTGTAACACTAGCCAACAAAGTTTTTGTACCTGCTCTACAGAAAAAAAGCACATTTTTCTAAGCAGTTCGGCTCAGGAACCCCAAAAATTTTTTGAACTTTGTATGGATGCAATCTGGTCTCCATATCAAATCATTCCCTTGCGAAGTAAAGGGTTTACCTCCTTAGTAAAGTAAAGTTAAGACCTGATTCGGTTTCATCATATGACGAAGCATTCATAATTGTGATTGTAAGCTAAATTTGTGAAACAAAAATGATTTTATTTATATTAGTTAAATTAATTTATCACAACAAAAAACTTCTTAAAGGTAAAGTGTGACGCAGTCCGTAAGTCCACTTACAAAATTATTGATATCGGTACAGGTGACCTGACCTATGCTACCATGGACAAAAATGATCTGAGACTTTCTGGCAATTGCTGACAACTTTTTGACAATTGCTGAGTACTGTCTGAGACTTTCTGATTTTTGCTGATAACTTTTTCAGAATTTCTGATACTTGCTGACAACTTTCTGGCACTTGCTGACAACTTTTTGACACTTGCTGACAACTTTCTGACACTTGATTACAACTTTCCGACTCTTGTTAATAACTTTTTGAGACTTTCTGACGCTTGCTAACAATTTTCTGACGCTTGCTGACAACTTTCTTAAACTGTCTGACAATTTGTGATAATTTTCTTAGACTGACTGACAATTACTGAAAACTTTCTGACACTTGCTGACAATTTTCTGAGACTTTATGACAACTTTCTGAAACTTGTTGACAACTTTATGAGACTGCCTGACACTTGCTGAAAACTTTTTTAGACTTACTGACAACTTTCTAAGACTTGCTGACAACCTTTTGACACTTGCTGATAACTTTCTGAGAATATCTGACACTTGCTGACAAGTTTCTCAGAATTTCTGATAATTTCCCGAAGAAACCAACTGCCTAGCTATTCTAATTCAGCAGATAGCAAAAAAATCCAAAATTGCTCACTTTGACAGCTGGCAGCCATTTTCTTAAGATGTTAAAAAATTCTACTGACCAAACTCTATAACATTCTAGAAGAAATGTGTCTTTCTGACGCTATTTTTTACGTTGACAACGTTTATTTATGGCAATTTAAGTTTTTGTAGTAATTTAAAAAAATGTTTTTGTTCGTTTTGTGAATTTACTTTTTCATCTATGTTTATGTTATTAATGTTAGCTAAATATTATAACGTTTTCATGGTTTTTTAACGAGAGCTATGATATAACAGTCATAGCTACTCTTTTTCCATGTCATCTAGTAAATAGTAGACAATAAAATTATTATCAATCAAATCAACTAGGTATTGTCATCCCGGAGGTAAAATTCGAACGCCCAAAGAAGCATAATTTGTTGCTTACGAAAATCCAAGTTTGAGACACCTTTGCATATTTCTGAAAATCCCAAAGAATTCTCTTGATTCAACTCTACAACTTTGCAGAAGACACCAACTTCCTAAGTATTGTGATTCCGAAGCTAAAATTCGAAACCAAAAAAACAAACAAATTTATTGCTTAGAAAAATCTGCTGGCAAACATTTTTTAAGATCCCGAAAAATTCTCCTGATGAAACCCGATAACTTTCCCGAAGAAACCAACTCTCCAGCTATTGTCACTCCGGAGCTAAAATTCGAAAACTCCGAGCATTATCTGAAAAACCTTCAAAATTGACCAGTTTTTCTCATGCCACGACTTTTCCAGAATTTTTCCGGGAAAACAGCCAATGAAATTTTTCATTTTGTGCTGAGACTGACGTTCACTGAAAATTTCATGAAAATCGCTAGAGTGGTTCTCGAGATCGAAAATTATATAATTATAGAAACGACAGATCAGAAAAAAATTTATTACAAAAATCGACGGCATATAGAAAAATGTCACTTTAAAACCTCGATATCTCAAGCCAATTTTCAACCGATTTTGATGAGTCTGGGCTGCTACGACGACGTATTTAAAAAAAAAATTAGAAGGGTAGGGGAAAAAAACTCAAAAGTTCGTGTATATATGGAGACTTGTCCCAAACGTTTTTTTATGGCGTTCTTTGAGTTTGTCGACTTCTTTTTTGGGGTGTGGGGACTGCGTCACACCCTCCGCTACCGCTGCGGGTATTATCAAGTTTCAGAGGACTCTACACACAAAAATGTCTAAATTTCGACTGGTTGCAAACGTCGTGATGTGCACATAAATATAATTACATCAGCATACAATTACTTTCATTAATTTTTAAAGTTTTATTCAATTTCATGTCCGCAGCGGTAGCGGAGAGCGTGACGCAGTCCCCAGACCCCAAAAAAACGTCCACAAACCCAAAAAACTCCATACAAAAACCTTTGGGACAAGGAGCCATATATAGGCGAACTTTTGAGTTTTCTCCCCTCGCCCCCCTCCCCCTCCAAATTATTTAAAAAAAAACTACGTCGCAGCAGCCTTCACTCATCAAAATCGGTTGAAAATTGGCTGAGATATCGAGGTTTGAAAATGACATTTTTGTATGAAGAATCAATTTTTCTATTGTTCTCATCATTATGAAGACTTTTTTTCTGATCTGTCGGTTTCTATCTATCTATGTATTTTTTACCTGTGACGAATTTCCCCTTTATATGTTCACTTTAAAATGGAATTCCAAATAAATCTAAAAATATCTATGTTCTATTTATTAATAATTTTCGATCTCGAAAACTATACAGCCGATCTTCCTGAAGTTTTCAAGGATTGTCAGTCTCGGCCGCTTTTCCGGGAAAATTCTGGAAAAGCCGTGGCATGTGGAAAAGTGGTCAATTTTTTTGGTTTTTTAGGTAATGCTCGGAGTTTTCGAATTTTAGCTTCGGAGTGACAATACCTAGAGAAATGGTTTCTTCGGGAAAGTTATAGAGTTTGGTCAGGAGATGGAGATGGAGAAAATGGCTGCCATCAGTCATCAGTCATCTTGAATTTTCCCAAGCAATAAATTAGGTTTTTTCTGGTTTTCGAATTTTAGCTCCGGAATGGCACTACTTAGAGAGTTGGTTTCTTCTAGAAAGTTATAGAGTTTCATCAGGAGAATTTTTTGGGGTCCTAAGAAAAAGGCTGCCAGCTGTCATAGCGACGCCATCTTGTATTTTCGTTTATGTTTTTTCGGTTTTCGAATTTTAGCTCCGGGATGACACTACTTAGAGAGATGGTTTCTTCGGGAAAGTTATAGAGTTTGATAAGGAAATTTTTTGTATCTTCAGAAAACGGCTGCCAGCTGTCATAGCGACGCCATCTTGTATTTTCGTTTATGCTTTTTCGGTTTTCGAATTTTAGCTCCGTAATGACACTACTTAGAGAGACGGCTTCCTCAAGAAAGTTATAAAGTTACATCAGGAGAATTTTTTAGTATCATTAGAAAATGGCTGCCAACTGTCAAAGTGACGCCATCTTGGATTTTTTGCTAAATTCTGTATAAAAATACCTAGACAGTTGGTTTCTTCAGGAAAGTTATATGAATCAGTGTGATGAATTCGTGACACGAAGTGTTCCGAAGATAGCCGAAGGTGACATGAAGTGTTCCGAAGGTAGCCGAAGGTGGTTTGGAGAAAAAATTTTTTCGGAGAAAAATTTTTTTTTGGAGAAAACTTTTATCGGAGAAAATTTTTTTTGGAGAAAAATTTTTTTTGGAGAAAATTTTTTTAGGAGAAAATTTTTTTTTGGAGAAACGTTTTTTCGGAGAAAATTTTTCGAAGACAATTTTTTCGGAGAATTTTTTTTTAGAAGACAATTTTCTTTCTAAGAAAATTTTCTTCTCTGAGAAAATTTTTTTCAAAAAATAGAAATTTTTTCAACAACTGAAAATCAGTCGTTTTTTTCTGTAATTTTTTCAGGAAAATAAAACTTTGAACACAAGATTCCATTCAAACAAACTTCTGCGTGTTATCAGGGATAGCGTCACCTCAAGCGATATCATTAATTTTGGAAGCGGACTTTCGGACTGCGTCACACTTTACCTTTTAAGAGGTTTTTGTTGTGATCCACATATTTCTCAGAATGGAATTGGCTCGAACAATAAAGCTTTATTACCAGCGACTAAACCCACAAAAATAAATGATAAAGATTGTAACTACGACTCGGATTGATATCTAAAGACACACGGACGCAGACAAACTGACGCGGACACACGGACAAGGGAATTTGACACCAGAATGCGTACTTTGTCATGGTTCAGCTGTGCAAAGAAGGCAGCCTGGTTCCAAAAATGTATACATATATAGCGGCACTGACGAATGCCTCACAACGAACTAATTTTCATCTTGACACCAGGTTGTGTTCTTCAGCTATGTTTGTTTAAATGAAGATGGTAGCGGCAGCCTGGTTTCAAATTGAAAATGAGTGTCGTAAATGCCACCAGGCTGCCTTCTTTTTTGTGGATCAACGACCCATAGTAGGGAACCTGGTCTCAAGTTGAAAAGTATTATGCCGATGCCGTAAAGAACCTTCTACTGAATTCAAATTTCTCATACATAATTTTTTCACATCAGGCTGCCTTACCGGACTTGGCTGGAGTGACTCCATCAAGTCCAACTATTCGTAGCATAAAAATCTAGCACAAAACTCCCGTCTGTTTTCTCTCAAAAAAATATTCATTTTACGAACATTTAGCGGCTAAATCATTCTTATTTCAACCAACAAAAAGAATGCAAATTTTTCGCATGAGGTAAAAAAAACTGTTCTAGATGTTCAATACAAAATTCCCATGAAATTCCACCAGAAATACACTTCATGCTTATAAATTGTTTAGAAATTACGATTTAAGAAAAAAAGCAACAGCCGTGGGTTGTATATGTGCAATCGTTGCTCATGCAACATAAAAAGGAGGATACAAAAACATTGGCTGTACTGCTAAATGAACAAATAGAGCTGCCGTTAAACATAATAACATTTTTATTTCCATTTACAGGTTATAATGCCTGCGTTTTTGCATACGGTCAAACAGGTAGCGGTAAGACTTACACGATGATGGGCTCGGACGACGAATTGGGCCTCATACCGCGCATTTGTGAGGAATTGTTCAATCGCATTAAATTTGGACTAGAAAGTGGCACGGGATACAAGACATCCGTTAGCTACTTAGAGATTTACAATGAACGGGTCAAAGATTTACTGGGATCGGATAGTTCGGGTCATGGACTACGGGTGCGAGAACATCGCATTTTGGGTCCGTATGTTGAGGGTTTGTCTCAGCATACCGTGTCCAATTATGACGAAATTGTGGTAGGAACAACTTGTGCAGCAATTTTAAACGGAATGGTCTGAAGATTTTTACCTTTTTGCAGGACTGTATCAGTCAAGGGAATCTGCTTCGCACTACGGCTTCCACAAATATGAATGACACGAGTAGTAGGAGCCATGCGATATTTACGATAACATTCATACAAGCTGGTTTCATGGACGACATGCCCAGCGAAACTGTTTCGAAAATTCATTTGGTCGATCTCGCTGGAAGGTAAGAAATCGATTAATTGTGTGAGCAATATATTCTAACGAAGTGAATTTCAGTGAACGAGCTAATGCTACAGGGGCTACGGGACAACGACTGAAAGAAGGGGCACACATAAACAAGTCTCTGGTGACGTTGGGCAGTGTGATATCGGCGTTGGCCGATCAACATCCAATGCAGCAGAAAAAGGTGATGTACATCCCCTACCGGGATTCAACTTTGACGTGGCTTTTAAAGGACAGTTTGGGTGGGAACAGTAAAACTATTATGATCGCTGCGTTGTCACCGGCTGACTGCAATTATGGTGAAACTCTATCCACGCTACGTTACGCTAATCGAGCTAAAAATATTATCAACAAGCCGACAATCAATGAAGATGCAAACGTTAAATTAATACGAGAATTGCGTGAAGAGATAATGAAATTGAAGGGAATGATCAACGGTGAAAAGGGTACCTTGAAACTCGAAATGTCCAACAAAGTGTTGGAAGATTTGCTGAAAAAGGAAGCACAAGAAAAAGTATTAACCGAAGAATGGACGGAGAAGTGGCGGGAAGCACAAACCATATTGCGAGAACAGAAGGCATTGGGTCTGCGTAAATCCGGTGTTGGTGTTGTTCTTGACAGTGACATTCCTCATTTGATCGGAATACATGACGATGTCAGCACCGGCGTTACGTTGTACAGTCTTAAGGATGGTGACACATTCATTGGAGCCGATGAGTCAGAGTTGTGTCACGATATCGTTCTGAGTGGGTCTGGTATTCAAGCGAATCATTGCAAAATTCGGTTGGAGAATGGCATCGCAACAATTTATCCAAATGCGAATGCCCAGTGTTGGTTGAATGCCAATTTGATCGATGAACCGTCACGAATTAGTCAAGGTGACATTCTACTCTTGGGAAGAACCAACATGTTTCGGTACAACAATCCTGCAGAAGCGGCCAGACTACGCAAAGAAGGAAGTCGATCGCGATTAGACTTGTCAAGGTTGTCTCTAATAGCTGCATCTCGCGAGAACCTAACCAGCAGCATGTACAGGTGAGTGTATTGTCCAAAGATCCTTTTACTTTAACGAATTCGAACATTAGTTACAGCGACGATGAGATTTCATTTACCTATCCAATGAAACGTGGTCCGTCGGAGCTGCAACTGTCCAGGGAGTATCCCGAAGTGCAAGAGGAGAATAGAAAAATTTTACAAACCATTGAAAATGCGTTGAAACAGTTGAACATTGTAAGTGGAATGAGTTTAGCCGTCGTATGCGACGAATCCATTTGCTGATTGTTTCAGGAAAAAATTCATATGAATGAGCAATATCGCAATAAAGTGCAAAGGATCTCCGAAGAGTTGGTACAACTCGAACAAACTCAATGTGATAAAATGGCAATCATCAATTGTCGGGAGCGTCAATTAATTGCTAAGAAAGAAATGATACTATGGGAGAAGGGCAACGCTAATACTCAAGTAAGTAAAATATTGGTAAAACTCTACGATCAGTGGATGTGAGCGTCGTAGTTAGAAGATGGTGACCTTAGGCTACCGATCAGGAACGATTTCTATGGACAAAATTTCCCTAAATTACCAAAAAAAATTTCCATTTCCGTTGAAAATTCAACTGCAGTAGGAGAGCAAAAATCCAGGAAAACTAAGAACTGTGTGATAAACTAGCTGGTAGGATTTAGCTGTGTGTTGAAGAACCTTATGTTACTGCCGTCGTCATAAGGAAAAAAACTTAGCGAAAATCAGCGAGGGCTTTTAACTAGGGAATGCAATACCGTGCTGTTTTTTCAATACCGGTATTCGGTACTGAGAGATTCAAAGTCGGTATCAATACCGGTATTTTCGATATTCAACAGATTGATGTTTTTGTGGATTGAACTTCAAAAAAATATTTACACAAAGAATAATACAGGAAAACCCAAGAAATTTTTGTCATTTTCACACAAGTTTGTAATTATCGCACTGAAGCACATCAAATCAAATTGTATTTTATGTGAACTACACGGAGTCTCTTGAGTCACATGCAAATTTAATTGACTATCGGCAATAGCTTACTTGTGGCATGTATACTAACTTGTGGCATAAACGATAAAAGAGAGTTTGGGCAAAGCGACTTATCGCTAAATTTATAACAGATACATATAGCTATAAGTTATAAGTCTACGTTATAAGTTTACGTTTTAAGTTATAAGTTCTTTTGAGCTATAAGCTGTAAGTTATCAGTTATAAATTTTTATAAGTTATAAGCTACAACTTATACGTTTTGAAACTGATCAGTACTTTTTCAGATCAGTTTTAAAACTGATCAGTACTGATGCGTATCAGTTTTCATACTGATCAGTACTGATGCGTATCAGTTTTCAAACTGATCAGTACTGACTACTATCAGTGTTGAGAATGATCAGCACTGGTCCGTATCAGTTTTAAAAGTGATCAGTACTGGTTCGCACCAGTTTTGAAACTGATCAGTACTGAAATCAAAAGCAAAACGTATCAGTATTGATAAATTTCAAAACTGATACGAGTCAGTACTGATCAGTTTCAAAACTAATCTGAAACACTACTGATCAGTTTCAAATCTTGCAGCGTATAACTTATACCTTATCAAAACTTATAACTCATAACTTAAAACGTAAACTTATAACGTAGACTTATAACTTATAGTGTAAACATATAACTTATAGCTATATGTATATGTTATCAAATTTTTCGATAAGTCGCTTTGCCCAAACTCTCTAAACATACCTCAATGATATATGCTCAAAGTATTGTACTTTCATTGCGTTCAAGAGTATTCAGTACGTACTACTACTACTAAAATTTTTTTCATTCGGAAACGTGAGTTCTAAACGTTTCCGAATGAAAAAAATTTTTTTTTTCTTCACTTGTTCATTTTTTCCAATTCTTCCTTCTTTCTCGTTGCTATGGACTGCATATTTAATTTCAAATCGTGTTCGAACTATGTGGGAAGTATGGAAATCGTGTGCGAACTACGTGTGGATTATGGAAATCGTGTGCGAACTATGTGGGGAGTATGGAAATCGTGTGCGAACTACGTGTGGAGTATGGAAATCGTGTGCGAACTATGTGGGGAGTATGGAAATCGTGTGCGAACTACGTGTGGAGTATGGAAATCGTGTGTGAACTATGTGGGAAGTATGGAAATCGTGTGTGAACTGTGTGTGGAGTATGGAAATCGTGTGGGAACTATGTGGGAAGTATGGAAATCGTGTGTGAACTATGTGTGGAGTATGGAAATCGTGTGCGAACTATGTGGGAAGTATGGAAATCGTGTGCGAACTATGTGTGGAGTATGGAAATCGTGTGCTAACTATGTGGGAAGTATGGAAATCGTGTGCGAACTACGTGTGGAGTATGGAAATCGTGTGCGAACTATGTGGGGAGTATGGAAATCGTGTGCGAACTACGTGTGGAGTATGGAAATCGTGTGTGAACTATGTGGGAAGTATGGAAATCGTGTGTGAACTGTGTGTGGAGTATGGAAATCGTGTGGGAACTATGTGGGAAGTATGGAAATCGTGTGTGAACTATGTGTGGAGTATGGAAATCGTGTGCGAACTATGTGGGAAGTATGGAAATCGTGTGCGAACTATGTGTGGAGTATGGAAATCGTGTGCTAACTATGTGGGAAGTATGGAAATCGTGTGCGAACTACGTGTGGAGTATGGAAATCGTGTGCGAACTATGTGGGGAGTATGGAAATCGTGTGCGAACTACGTGTGGAGTATGGAAATCGTGTGCGAACTATGTGGGAAGTATGGAAATCGTGTGTGAACTGTGTGTGGTGTATGGAAATCGTGTGCTAACTATGTGGGAAGTATGGAAATCGTGTGCGAACTATGTGTGGAGTATGGAAATCGTGTGCGAACTATGTGTGGAGTATGGAAATCGTGTGGGAACTATGTGGGAAGTATGGAAATCGTGTGCGAACTATGTGTGGAGTATGGAAATTGTTTGCGAACTATGTGGGAAGTATGGAAATCGTGTGCGAACTATGTGTGGAGTATGGAAATCGTGTGGGAACTATGTGGGAAGTATGGAAATCGTGTGCGAACTATGTGTGGTGTAAGGAAATCGTGTGCGAACTATGTGGGAAGTATGGAAATCGTGTGCGAACTATGTGTGGTGTAAGGAAATCGTGTGCGAACTATGTGGGAAGTATGGAAATCGTGTGCGAACTATGTGTGGAGTATGGAAATCGTGTGCGAACTATGTGGGAAGTATGGAAATCGTGTGCGAACTATGTGTGTTGTAAGGAAATCGTGTGCGAACTATGTGTGGAGTACTATTTCGCGTAAACGGACAAAAAACGCCAGATTTCCTCACCGAATTTGCATTCGAAAAGGCGCGTGTTAGGTTCACATTTGAAGATCAGTTTTTAGACCAGGGCCGAAAACGACAGGTGGGTGTTCAGCATCCGATTTAAAATCCACCGTTTCATTTCTATGTAGTATGATTTGGTTGGCTTCATGGATTTTTAGGACGCCTTTTTTCCTAACTTTCTTCAGGATTTCTTTCCCGTCATAGTTAAATTCATGGTGATTTGGTCCAGTGACAAAAACATGCTTTACCAACGCAGTTTCTCTTGGATTTTTCGTCATATTTTTTACATCGGATTTGTGTGTTTTGAACCTGTCGCATAAACACCGCGTGGTTTCACCGATATAATATTTTCCGCATGTTTTACATCTCACCCTGTAGGCGACGAGTGACTCTTGGTCAATGGATAGTTTTTATTTCATATCCGTTAAAATTTCTCCTACTTTGGGATACTGGTTTCGAAGCAATTTTCAAATTCGGAAGTATTCGGTTGATTGTTTTCAACAATTTTTTCAGAAAGGCCTGCTACGTACGTCATGCCAACATATTGTTTGCGTTCGGCGACAGTCGTTGAATTGGCATCTCCTCTGTGGTTATGTCTTCTTCAGGAAGGTCATTAGTTACGTGGAGCATCGTTGCATCCGGTAGTCTATTTTGGTTGATACTTATTGTTTCATTGATAAATGGGTAGTCACACTTCTAGAATCATTACGCTGGGCGGAACTGTAAACTTTCCCAATTAGTTGCCCTATGGTGATTTCTGGAAAATTATTCTTTTTTAGGGTATGTCGAATGGTTTCCTTGTTCTCCGCGTGGAATGACGAATTGCTAATATATAGAACTCGTTCAATAAATGCCGTTGCTGTATTCATAGTCATATTTTTCGGATTCTTTGAATAGAAGTTGAGCAAACGATTCGAGGCAATGGGTTTGTGAAACCATTTGGTTTTAATGCTTCCATTACAATTATACACAGTTGTGTCTAAGAATTCTATTGAGATGTCATCTCTCTGTATCTCCACAGTAAATTGGACCAGTGGGTGGAAAGAGTTTAATTTCTCTTGGACAACTTGGATCATTTCTTTTCTGATTGATGTTAAATGATCATATACGTACGTGAACCAGAAATCGGGTGCGAGATTTAGCTCATTTAATATTTTATCCACTATGTGCTCAAGGGAGCAAGCGAAGAACCCATGAACATGCCTCGTTTCTGTCTAAAAAAAACCTTCGTAGAGGAAGCAATAGACGTGTGTAATTCTACCAGGTGAAAATCTCTCTCAATCATTTCAAAACAACGAATAAGGAAAAAGATTGTCTTGCGTAAATTTACATTTTTGCGTGTGAAAACTTGTTGAAACATTATTCCGCCGGTGGGTCTGACATTTGTGACGCAATTTTTTGAACACAACGTAATTTGGTTTTGATAAAAGTGGTGCAATGTTTTTTAAAGAATAATTGTTTAACCACAAGCAGACATTCAACTAAAACAATTTTTTGTGTATTATCAGCGGTAGCATCACCTCAAACGATATCATTACTTACGGACAGCGTCACACTTTTAAGAGATTTTTGAATGCGATATCAGCCGTTTTGGAAGTTTGCAGTTGTTACAACCAAATTTCACATAAAAAATTTTCTGTTTGTTGAAAAAATACTTCTCCGAAAAAATTTTCTTCGAAAAAAATTTTCCCCGGAAAAAATTGTCTGCAAAAAATTTTTTTTCTTCAATAAAAACTTTTTTCGAAAAAAAATTTTCGACGAAAAAAATTGTTCGCACCAATCTTTATAACTGTCTATAACTCTAACCAACTGTCTAGGTATTCTAATTCAGAAGATAGGCATTTTTGAGTATTCACAAAATCCAAGATGGCGTCGCTTTGACAGCTGGCAGACATTTTCTTAAGATCCCAAAAAATTCTCCTGACCAAACTCTAAAACTTATTCGAAGAAACTAAATCTCTAGGTATTGTCACTCCGGAGCTAAAATTTGAAAACTCCAAGCATTACCTGAAAAACCCTCAAAATTGACCACTTTTCCAGATGTCACGACTTTTCAAGATTTTTCCCGGAAAATCTGTTTATAAAATTTTTCATTTTGGGCTGAGACTGACGATGATAAGTTTGGACTCGTTGGAGAGCTGAAGCAACGTAATTTTTTTCAAATTAATTTGGAGGGGGAAGGGGGCGAGGGGAAAATTTCAAAAGTTCGCGTATATGTGTTGACTTGTCCCAAAGGTTTTTGTATGGCGTTTTTTGAGTTTGTCGAGTTCTTTTTTGGGGTATGGGGACTGCATGATCTCGGAAATTTTAGTATTTTTTTTCAAGCGACTGTTAACTAATGTCCCATATGTATACTATGCATCTCATGTGGATAGCTAACGTGCCGCAAGTATCAATAAGTTTTCCTTTTTTCCGCTTATCAATGATTACGTGGAATGAGTCCACACTGTAGATCTATAACTTCATGCTTCATCAAAACATCATTTTCATTTTTTTTCCTACATTTGTTTGAGTATTTTCTTTAGGTAACAAAATTAATCAAATTTGTAAATCTGCAAATGACACAATGCTTATTAGTGACTCAGGATATTCAATTGAATTTTGTGCTTCCGGTATTCGTTATTGGATGTTTCCGGTATTGATCCCAGTATCAATACCGGTATTGCATTCCCTATTTTTAACGAATTTCGCCGAAAAAGATCAAATTAGCAAAAAAATTAAACAAAAGATTCTCGGCGATTGTTTCGCTTAATTTTGTCGCTAATTTGACTTTTTTCGGCGAATTTCGTTGAAAATCTCCGCTGATTTTCTCAAAGTTTTTTTTCCTTAGATGAGGGCAGTGTAGTCGGTTAAGCAAGTTAGTAGGAAATTAACGGAAATTTTTGCGAAATTAAGGAAATTTAGGGTAATTCTTACGAAAAGAACTGACTCTGACTGTCTACTATTATGAACTTAAGGTATCATTCAAAAAGTATGTCACGCGAGAGGGGAAGGGTGTAAGGATCCTGTTAAAATGTGGGGTTGCAACAAAAGTATTATGTAAAAAAGAATAATTTTCCTTGAAAATTTCTGAAATATTTTCAAGTTTTGTAATGTTGAAAACGATGCCGTTGCAAAATGGAGGTCGATGACACCGAATATTACTTTATATATCTAAATCAAATGTCCACAATATGTCCTTTATGCCCGACTTGACAGAAGAATTTGTCCTAGCTGGGTGGCCGAGATGTACTAAAAACGGTAAAAGCTCTCGAGGACAAAAACTGTGAAGACGAAGTTTTTTTCGAAAAACTAATGATGCCAAAAAAATGTCCTTAATTTGTCCTTTCCATATGTGCATTCGAAAGAATGCATAATGTCCTAGGCATCTTGAAAATAGACTGTACTAAAAAGCATTTTTAAAGCTCCTGCGAAAGCTCTCAAGGGCCAAATTAAGGAGTGGCGAAATATATCGACGAACTGACTATGCCAGAAATATGTCCTTTCAGTATTTATTCGACAAATTACGAAAAAAGCAAATTTAGAGCTCTGTTTTCCAGAGTAAAAATTTACTTTGCGCTCTCTAGCAGACATGACTGAGGTCGAAGTGAAGGACAACTTACAGTTCTACTCGCGAAAATTTTTACCCTAAATATGCTTTTTTCGTGATTTTTCGAATATATACTGAAAGGACAAATTCAGGACATCTTTCTGGCATAGTCAGTTCGTCGATATATTTCTGCACTCCTTAATTTGGCGATTGAGAACTTTCGCAGGAGCTTTCATAACTTTTTTTTAGTACAGTACATTTTCTAGTTGCCTAGGACCTTACACATTTTTCTGATTGCTCATATGGAAAGGACAAATTGAGGACATTTTTTGGCATCATTAGTTTTTCAAAAAAAACTTCGTCTTCACAGTTTTTGTCCTCGAGAGCTTTTACCGTTTTTAATACACTGTTATATCTCGGCCGCCCAGCTAGGACAATTTCTTCTGTCAAGTCGGACATAAAGGACATATTGAAAACCTTTGATTTAGATGTATAAAATAATATTCGGTGTCATCGACCCCCATTTTGTAACGGCCCCGTTGAAAACGAACGATTAATGATGCTGGCTTTCAGAGCGAAAATTGCGAAATAATTTTTTATAGAAAAAATTAGTCGAAAGTGAATCGTCGGTCAGTATACCTTCCCCAATCAGCGGACTTCTGAATCGCGTACATCAGAGAAATGATAAGCGCCAAATATGCAATACACATCTTGAATAAATACATGGATCTTATGCAACCAATGTGTCATAGTGAAATTGAGAAAATTATTTCTCTTTCAAAACTCTCATTTCACATACTAATCTCAAACAGTGGTGCCAACTTATCATTTTTCTGGCGTTTAGACAAAATTCATTGTTAACGATTTTGGCAAAGATTTTTTCTGAAGGAAATGTCAAAATAACGAAACTTATCGAAGAATACGCACTCTTGTTAATGGCGAATTGTCGGATTTTGGCATTGTTTTTAAAGTTCGCACACGTAATCAGGTCGAATTTAGCGTGACATACTAATCTCGCCTTAGGATTCAACATTCAACAGCTAAAGTTAAAAATTATGGCTCCAAACCATTTTTGAATGATGTGTTCAGGGTTATACGTAGAAGATATTGACCTTGGGATACAAATTGTCATTTACAATGGTGTATTTACGTCTAGAAAGACATTTTTCAAAATAAAAAATGGTGGACACACTTTGAAGTTATGGAAATTGTGAGATAAAATACTGTCTGGACTGTTATAAACTGTTCGAAGAAAGTCAACGCAACAATTTTTAGAACATTTAATTTCTAACAGTTGCGACGGTGTTGAGGTCTCATGTGTTTAACAGGAAGGAATTAAGTAGTGGCACAAAGTTAGCTATTCACAGATCAATCTTCAGGCCAACAATTTTATATGGTAGTGAAAGTTGGGTGGACTGCGGATACCTTGTGCATGACTTGGAGGTTTCAGATATGAGGGTTCTTAGGAGCATAGCAAAAGTGAATCGGAGGGAACAGTGGGACAATCATATCAGGAACGACGACATCAGAGAAAATGTAGGGGTTAGGGCAGTGGAGGAGGCGGCAAGGGTTAG
>CM055406.1:111001964-111038787 GCA_029228625.1 Pseudolycoriella hygida | reverse complement strand
AAAAAATTCTCATCGAAAAAAAATTTCGGTGAAAAAAAACTTTCAGCGAATAAAAATTTGCAGCAAAAAAAAAATTCGACGAAAAAAATTTTCGTCCAAAATAAATTTCCTTTAACACGAAACATCTATCTTCAACAAAAAAAAAAAATTAAAAAAAAATCAATTTTGCCCCTAAATTCGTCCCATACCACCGTCGGGTATTTTGTTGGTCACCCTGACACATTACACACCCAACCCAATAACTTTTTCTTTGACACCAAACACCTTTCTCCAACAAAAAATAAATAAATTTTCCAGCTAAGTGCGTCCCATACGTCTGCCATTTTGTTGGTCCCACTAATGATGATTTTCTAAAGGTCATATCTTCGGATCTACCGAACCGATTTTAATGAGTGAAAAGGCACTTCGCCTTAGAATTTTCCGTAGAATCCAGAAAAAATATTTTCCGGGGGCACTATGGTCCCAAATCAATTGCTTTTATAAAAATTCATATCTCTCAAAATATTTAGAATTGAAAAATAGTATGTTCTACAAAGTTATAGAATACTTGAATACTTATAGAATACTTACTTATAGAATACTTAATACTGTGCACAACTTGAAAATTGAAATTGCCACCTCTTGAACTTAAAGTGGCCTCTTTCTCATGTACTGCCAAACATGAATTAGAATCTTCGGCTTGACGTTTGAGCTCGGAATTTCTGCTATTTAAAACAAATATTTACTAGAACTTTCTTCAATTAAGTCAAAAAACATAATTAGGGTTTTTAGGGTTTTTAAAGTTCTGTGTTGAGACTTCACAGATGAAGATTCCAGTTTATGTTTGGCAGTACATGAGAACAGTACATGCCAATTTAGGTTCAAGGGGTGGCAATTTCAATTTTCAAGTTGTGCACAGAATCAAGTATTCTATAAGTATTCAAGTATTCTATAACTTTGTAGAACAAACTATTTTTCAATTCTAAATATTTTGAGAGATATGAATTTTTATAAAAGTAATTGATTAGGGACCATAGTGGGGGAGGGGGGGGGGGGAACGTCGCAAGGGGGAAGTGAAAACTTAGCTGTACATTTGGTTCCGCAGTCTACGGAAACAACTTTTCCTAATTTTTTGTTCGTGTGTGGACTTGCGTCACGGGCGCATTGCTACCGCGCGTCCATGATGTGATTCGCATAAGGATACTGCCGCTGATGAGACTTCAACTTCGTTCATATTTCATCCGGATTTTTGAAATTTATCGGGTTTTTGTCGCCTCTGGATTCTTACGTTTGCAAGTTTTGACTCCTCTGGATGTTTCGTTCGGATTTTGTAGCGATGAACTTTTTCCAAAATTGAACTTTGAAATTTGTGGGAAATCTCAATTACACTACGCCATCTGTTGGAACATGGAAACTGTGAGATAACTTTGACAGTTCAATACAATAGATTTCCATAATGGTTGCCTAAAAAGTCGAATTCGTTGTAGCCAAAATAACTTTACTTCTACTAATTTAAACACCTTTTTGTATAAACTAGTGCTAGTAGTAGGATTATAGATAGCCCGTAAAACAATTAAACAATTTTGTGGTAAAATAAAGTCGTTAAAATGAATGGATTAAGGTAAGTTTGTGTGAAATGTAATTTACGATTGTTACTGTTTTTTTCTGTGAACAAGAAGTTGAGGAAAACAGCCTGATTGGATTTTCGTTTTTTATTGTTACACATTTTTTTTTGTTTTATTTGTTGTAATTATGTCTGAGTCATTTATTTTCATTTTGACTGAGTGCTTCAATGTTGAGTTTTGAGACATTGTTTGCATTTTTAGATACATAAATTTGCTGTTATTAGATCGATGTGTTGGTTGCAGGTTATTTTTGTCAGTTTTTCTTTTTTCTTGCATTTTTTTCTATCATCAGTGTATTGAACCCATATGTTTATTGAACTAGAAAAAAAAATCTTCATTGTTCATGTTCACTTTATCAACGCTTTATTTGTAAATGAAAATTGAATTTTTGATTGTTAAATGGCTATTGAAATGGGGCGATAAGTTACATTCTGGCCCAATACCTACACAATACACTTATTCGGATGGGCTGATTAAATATTCAATGTTAAGAATGAGAGTAAATTGTTATTGAATTTAATGTGTCACGAATCACTTACATTCAATGCATGTGTGTCGATAATAAAAGTAACTGGGGAAATTCAATTACCAATTCACATTATTTTTAGAAGCAATCATATTTTGTAATCTAACAACGACACCAAGTCGTTCTGTCGCACCGAAAAGAGTTTTTTCCAGTTATTCCATTCCAACGGATAACTGACCTAGCCAACTCAGTTCCGAGATCGAAACACCATCATTTTAGAAGAAAGTGGTGATTGCCGCGATCAACAAATGTCTAAGCAATACACGTGGAGACGTTCACCAACATGTGACGCCCGAAATGATTGTATTTCTTACAGTTTCAGTGAGCTATGCTGTTTGTTTTGTTGTCCACCGTGTCCTGGACGAATCGCAGCCAAACTTGCATTTTTACCACCGGAACCGACGTACAAGTATGTAGCGACGGACAACACCAAATCAAAGTATAACGTGACCCTAACGGAACGGGCCGAATGGCAGTACTCGGATCGAGAAAAGGAGAATGTCGAAGGATTCTTTACGAGAACATCGAGGGGCAATCAGCTGGCTTGTATGTTCGTCAAATGCTGTTCAAATGCCAGATATACGCTGCTATTTTCACATGGTAATGCCGTTGATTTGGGACAGATGAGTAGTTTCTATTTGGGCCTAGGCGCTCGGATCAACTGTAATATATTTAGGTGAGTACTGAGTGCACTGAGCAGGGAAAGCGCTTAGAACCAAGGAAATGTTGTCTTATGTTTTTGACATTGCGCCTCGATTTTTCATATTTCCATCTCAGCTGTTCGGATACTTCGTGTTTTTTCTTAAAGTTGGGGAGAAGGGCCTATTTTCGGGAATTCAATTCCGAAAATTTCCTAAGTTAAATTTTTTGGAATTTTAGGTAATTTCTTAAAACACCCGAAAATTCCAAAAAAATTATATTGAAAAATTTTCGGGAAAATTCGGAAATTAAAATTCCCGAAAATAGGCCCTGGTGGAAAGGATCAACTTCTAGACCGCCAAACGCATATCTACTGATCCTTCGTTCTGTTTTGAGCAGCAGGTCCTACTTTGGGTACATGGAGGTGTCAGAATGCAACATCCATTACGATCGTAAACCTCTATGAGAATTATAGATTTATAGTAAATACCCGCGCCCCTAGGGGCTACGCGGACATTAAGCATTCTTGTCCGCTAGGTCGAAGATTTGCGACATTAATACTAAAATGTATGCAAAGGTGTACAAAGTTAGATTTAGATGAATTAGAAATGGATTTAGTAGTATTTTAGTAGTTACCATAAGCTTACGCAAATCTGGCTTTCCCCCGTACTACCATTTTCCCGCAAAACCGTTTTGCCGAACTACCGTTTGCTGTATACTATCATTACGTCTGTACTACAGTTTTCCCCGTACTATCGTTTCACCCTTACTACCGTTTCCACCATACAACACTTTTCACCGTACTACCGTTTCCCCGTACATCATCGTGCTACTATTTCCCCGTACAACCGTTTCTCCCGTCCTACAATTTCCTCCTCACTGCAGTTTTCCCCGTACTACCATTTCACCGTTCTACCATTTCCCCCGCACTACTGTTTTCCCCGTACAACCGTTTCCACTGTACTACTGTTTCGCGTACAACCGTTTCTTCCGTAATACCATTTTCTACTCACTACTGTTTTCGCCGTACTACCATTTCACCGTTCTACCATTTCCCCGTTCCAACATTTCCCCCGTACTACCATTTCCCCGTACAAACGTTATCATCGTGCTACTATTTCCCCGTACAACCGTTTTTCCCGTCCTGCAATTTCCTCCTCACTACTGTTTCCCCGTACTACCATTTCACCGTTCTACCATTTCCCCCGCACAACCGTTTCCTCCACACTACTGTTTTCCCCGTACAACTGTTTCCACCGTACTACTGTTTCCCGTACAACCGTTTCTCCCGTACTACCATTTTCTCCTCATTACTGTTTTCCCCATATAACCGGTTACCCCCTTACTGCTTCTTCCCCCGAGCTGCCCAGCATTTTCACCAATACTGGTGACTTCTACTCAGAAAACTCTGAGACTTCGCAAAAGAAACCTATCGTCTAACTCCCATACATTCGAAAATAATTTTAAAAGCCTAAAAATTTACCCAATGTCCAACTGCCCGACATTTTCACCAATACTGGTGACTTCTACTCACAAATCTCTGAGACTTTGCCAAAGAAACCAATGATCTGTCTCCCATACCTTCTCAAATACTTTTAAAAGCAAAAAATCCAAGATGGCGTCACTTTGACAGCTGGCATCCATTTTCTTAGGATTCATAAAGATTACTCATCAATATCAACAACTTTCCCGAAGAAACCAACTGTCCAAAAAAACAAAAAATCATTTTTAAATAACATCAAGAAAAAATTTCAATCGAAATCTAGGTAGCATCATGGTTTTTTTGCTATAAAAGGCAATGCAAAACCGCATTTTAATTCAGTCCCTTTGGACTCGTCAAGCAGGTTGGACGTATGTTGGTTCACATGGGAACCTTCTTTTGCATTGCCTTTTTTTGAATGATAAGGCAATGCAAAACGAATTTTTGCTTTAGTTCCTCGGAACTCTTCAAGCAGGTCGGACGTATGTTGGTTCACGCTGGAAATTTGTGACCGACAATTTACAGACAGACAGACAAACAGACAAACTTTTGACTTTTATAATTAGTAATCAGTTTGGGGCGATCGCCTAGGCGATCTTGAAACACAGATCCTAGGATCCTTTTTTTCCTTCCCAGTCATCATTTAAATCGTCACGCGAGCCTTCCTGTCGCCACCAAAAATCTGTCCAGTGTGGCAGGTCCCAGATTAGCGATTTGGGATGGTCCCACGAAATATTCCCCGAAGGTCATACGCCTCAGCTGAAGGTACTTGGGGCATTCACATACTAAGTGTATACGCGTTTCCTCCCCCAATCCACAAGAGCATTCGGTGGTTCCCGAAAGCCTCAACTTGTACATCTTGTACATCTGTACTTGTCGATCTGTCCTTCACTAGCAAATCATTAGCCCATTTCTCGTCAGGCCTTGGGAAGAAGCGCTTCGTGTGGGCACCTCCGTCATATTCCTCCCATCGCTCCACGTGTCCTCGCCGCACGCAGTCATTTAGCGCTTGCGCACACAACGACTTGTGTATTGGCAGGTAGGGTTCGGCTCCAATTCATATAGTCGTGGAACCCATTCTTGCAAGTTCATCCGCCCTTTCGTTCCACTCCACACCAAGGTGCCGAGGTACCCAAACCGGTGTGATCCGATTGCTCGAACCCACATATTTCAGATACTCCTTGCACTCTTTGATCAGCCTAGAGGTCACCACGGGCGATACGAGTGCCCTGATTACTTCCTTACTTTCAAAAGGATGAGGACGTCCTCTCACTGCGTCCCCGTTCGCAGTGCTTCTCGAACTCCCTTTGTAAGAATACAAGGTGCTTCCATAGATGAAACAAAGTTCCGTTTCTTGACTCTGCGATCGATGTTCAGATGCATGCAAACGCAATTCTTAGTGAGCAAGCAGCACTTTCTATCAGTGACTATTTTAGGGAAGACGTTTTTCCAAAATTTTCCAATTTTCCGGAAAGTTTTCCTTATTGTCCTGAAAATTTTCGCTGACACCAGAGCCTATTTTTTGGGAATTTTTTTATACTTTTTTGGGAAATTTTGATTTCAGTCCCTCACAACGCTCATAACCGGTTGAAAACAATGTTCTACCCCTTTCTTGTTGAGCGCTAGGAGGGCCTTTACGAGGGTAGCCCTAGTGCATATCTCAGCTACCACACTTCGCAGAAAATGCCAAAATGAAGGTATTGGAGCCTAATGAAGATTGAAATTTAAAAATAAAAATTTTGCTGAGCAGACAATCCAAAATTTCGAATTTTCAACTTGTCTGGAAAGAGATGGCCTTCATCATAAAGTTTACCATTAAATTATTATTTGGAAATTTTTTATATTTTTTTTTTGGAAAATTTTGAGAAATTTTGGGAAATTTTGGGAGTTTTTGGGAAATTTAGGGAATTTTTTGGAAATTTTGGGAAAGTTTAGTGAATTTTGGGAATTTGTTCCCAAATAATAGGCTCTGGCTGACACAAAACATGATTATCGCATCAATAATCGAGCTTATGAAAACGTTCCCTCTTTTCCTCTGGAGCGGTTGTCGCTTTGCTGTTCTCGGCAATGTATACTTTCGAAGGGACTATTCCTTCTCCTTCATTTCTTCTGGAGCCTTGACAACAAATAAAAACTCCTTGTAATATCCGCACAATTTATTTGCTTCAAATTCTTTCTTTCCTGGCAAAATACAACGCAAATGGACTTGGGCTAGTGCGGATGGAGTTACAAGAAATGAAATCGACTACATCATTACGAATCATTTGTCAATTGTTAAGAATGTTACCGTCTTAAACAATTTTACGACTGGTAGTGATCACAGAATGGTGCGTGCTAGAGTTGTGTTGAATACGAGATTCCAAAGATCGAAAATGGTGAAGAAATCGGTATTGATGTACAACGACTGAAGGAACTGAGTGCAGAGTTTACCTTGAAAATGAATGCAGATTTAAATGGCATAGACACTCAAAACTTTACATTAGACGAATTAAATGATAAAGTTGTCGATTCTATAAAAACGTTCATAGAATCAAACTGTAAATCAATCCGAACAAAGGAATCCAAGTTGAGCCAGGAAACACTGGATCTGATAGCAGACAGGCTGAAGTTGATAAAGGATGGAAAGAGAGAATCAACAGAATATCGCAACATAACAAAAGTAATCAACAAAAACATGAGATCAGATCTTAGAAAACACAATGTTAAATTAGCCGAAGACATAATTGAAGCAAATTGCAATATGAAAGTTCTAAGATCCAAGTTGATGAATGCCAAAAAAGAAGTCCACAAATTACGCGACAAAAATGGAATCATCCAAACTGACCGAAATAAGATCTTAAATATATCGAGAGAATTTTACAAAGACTTATTTACATCCGTTCAGCCGAAACCCACGACCGCGACCTCAGAAACTCAACCGGATAGACCAGTGATAACGAATATAGGGTCGGAAGAAATGCCAGACATAACTGTAGAAGAGACGGAATCGGCAATAACCGAAATGAAAAACAAAAAATCCCCCGGTGAGGATGGTGTACCAATTGAAGCCATCAAATTCGGAGGTGACACGTTGAAAATTATGATAACGGCTTTGTTCAATAAATGCCTAGAGTTGGAAAAAATTCCGAAAGCATGGGAAAATGCGATGATAACTTTACTGCATAAAAAAGGTGACATAACAGATTTGAAGAATTATCGTCCCATAAGTCTTTTGTCAACACTTTACAAACTTTTCATGAAGATAATCGCAAAGCGAAACACAAAGAAGTTGGACTTCTATCAACCAGTTGAGCAAG
The DNA here is from genome assembly GCA_029228625.1 of Pseudolycoriella hygida. Taxonomy (NCBI): domain Eukaryota; kingdom Metazoa; phylum Arthropoda; class Insecta; order Diptera; family Sciaridae; genus Pseudolycoriella; species Pseudolycoriella hygida. The sequence continues at coordinate 111,031,242 of CM055406.1, read as the reverse complement.
CTGGTTTTAGATCCGGTTTTAGTACAAACGATCACTTGCAGGTGATGAGAATTCTGATTGAAAAGTGTAACGAATACAAAATGGGAATTGTTTTAGCATTCATCGATTACGAAAAGGCGTTCGACTCCGTTGAGACTTGGGCAATCTTAGACGGTCTAGACGACTGTAGAGTTGATTCAAGATACAGCAGAACCATTCGCTATGTATATGACAACGCAACGTCAAATGTGAAACTTCATGAAAACACAGAAAAGTTCAGAATTGGTAGAGGAGTAAGACAGGGTGATACTATATCACCTAAGCTGTTTACATTAACTCTAGAAAAAATATTCAAGAAATTGGATTGGAGTATAATGGGGATAAACATAAATGGGAAATTCTTAAGTCATCATCGTTTTGCAGACGATATAGTACTCATTGCAGCCGATCTCAACCAACTTCAAACGATGATCAACCAATTGCATGCAGAATCTATAAAAGTTGGTCTCAAGATGAATCTATCGAAAACGAAAATAATGACTAATATCGATGATGACACAGAGATTAAGATTGGGAATGATGTCATCGAAAGAGTTGACAGTTACATATACCTCGGTCACAAATTGAAGCTGGGTCTCGACAATCAAACAGCTGAAGTGAGAAGAAGAATCGGGTTAGGATGGGCAGCATTCGGAAAACTCAGACTAATATTCAAGAGTAAAATGAACAATAGTTTGAAGCGTAAAGTGTTCGACACATGTGTCCTCCCAGTACTCACGTATGGAGCTGAGACCCTCACACTAACAAACACTAACAAAAGCGTCCGAACATCACCTGAGGGTGGCCCAAAGAGCCATGGAGAGGAGTATGCTGGGTATCTCGCTCAGAGACAAGATGACGAATCAATGGGTTAGCAGCGTTGAAATGGAACTGGGCGGGTCATATTGCTAGACGGACTGATGAGCGTTGGACCAAGACTATCATGGAATGGAGACCGCCGACAAAAAGACCAATGGGAAGACCACCAGAAAGATGACATAACAGCATCAAGAGAACGGCAGGAATTAACTGGCAGCAAGCAGCAGCAGATCGTGAAAAGTGGAAGGAGTTAGGGGAGGCCTACATCCAGCAGTGGATAAAAATGGGCTGATGAAGAAGAATATCCGCTTTCCTTGAAGCACTTAGACCAGCTCCATTGTGTCCATTGTGCCAAATCCATTCCTGTCTATTTCTGTGTGGTGATGCGGTGAAAAGATGATGGTAGTTCCATATGCTATTGTGTTTTGATGTTGTGTGGTGATGATGTTGAAGTTTTCCGTGTTGAGTGAATCCCTCAATTAGAGGACTAGTCAAGTAATTTATTTCCTGTGATGTAAGAAACAACGTTAGCTCCATTAACAGTACAGTACCCTCCATAATTCCTTTATGATTCTGATTTCGTTTACGACTCATCAGTACACCTTGCCTACTAAACCATGTGTATATCAGCACACTCGGTCACAGAATGATGACTTCTACGAACAGCACACTTTCTTATATACCACCTGAATCGAAACGCTTTGAAGTACAGGAATTATGAATTCGTTTGGGTATTTTGCATTTGGAAAGTTAGCTGTCGGCCTTTCCCGAAATTGTTCTAGCGTAATATTCCCAGCCGCTTCACCACTGAGCTTGCCTTTGAAGGACTTAGCTATTTCCGGTACGTCAACTTCTTCAGTTCGGTTCACTGCTAATCTTAGCGTGATGAGTCGTGTTAGCATTCCTACTGTTCACACTAAGTTCCTCATGTTAAGGCTTTAGGATATCTTTGGTAGTCTGCGATTTGTATGCTTCCAAGAAGTCCTTGGCCTGACTACTTTTTATGAGTTCTGTTACCAGTTCGGTGAGAATCCCTAATTCTGGTTCTGGTTTCTCTAGCTATTCTCGCCAGCTCGTATGCTACCTGCAACGCCAGAGTGTCTCGGAACCAATACCAGATATCCTTTATTAATAAGGACCTCCAGTGTCACACGGCTCTCCAGTATCGATTCACCCGAGAACTTATGAGACGAAAGCGCCATTATAGCTGACTTACTATCGGAACAAATGACGATATCCTTATTTACAACATGTTTTTCTATCAGGGTCTCTCAGCTTCTCGCGTTTTTCCCATGTATTGAGATTTTAGGGTTCAAATATTCGCATGAAATACTCGCTCTCAGACCCGTCGGTGAAGACGCTTATGTTTTCTGCATCTTTAGATATATCAGTTTGGGTCGGTCAATTTCTGGACCTTGAAACAAAGACCTGGTGATCGTTTCACGAAAACCTCCCAATCCCCATCAAGAACCTCTCCAAAGCCGCCGGTCCCATTTCGGATACTGTTGCAACTTGGACCACATGACTTCCTAGAGTCCTTAGCTACAGTAAGGAAAACTTGGGACATTCCCACCTAGGCGACAGGCACAGTTGAGATCGTCAGAGATTCCCATTTAGCCAGGCGCTTGCTCAATCCACAGTTCCCGTTGATCGTACCCTGCCCCTGCCCCTGCCCATGCAACAGATCTCTGGTCTACTCTTCTGCCTCTAGGGAGCTTTCGCCCAGCTATTGATCCCTTCTTAGGGAGATCGTTGCGAAGTTCTTCTTAAACCGAAACTCCACCTCCATCCCATCTGAAGACATTGGCATCTCTTCGAAAGCTCTCGTTAAGGAGCTTAGAATACTCTCGTGGCCTAAATTCTAGTGGAAGTAAGATCTTCAGTGCCGCTGTGGGGATCGAAGTTATCGCTTCCATTATGCTAAGGCATGTGAGCCTCTAAGCCCTGCGCTACTTCGCCATCCAAACCATCTTGCCGTAGCACAGAATTGGTCTCACTATCGCTTTGAACCAGTATAAGACTGATAGTCGCAACCTCCAATTTTTACCGAATGCACTGCGACCAGAAAACCAGAAAACTTTGACTGCTTTGCTCTAAGCTCCATCTGTGTTGTTAGCACTTTGTCTAGTATCACTCCTAGATATTTTACCTTCTCGGCTTCCCAAAGAGCTTGTGCATCGCCGAGCCACACACCTTCCTCCTAGTCGTAAACAGCACGAGTCCGGTTTTGTAGAGTTTACTGATAATCCCGATTCTTCGCACTTCTCTTCCACCAGGCGAAAAGCCCTCTTCATCAGGTGCCCAAGAACTTCCTCCAAAATCCACTGAGACTAGGAGTGCAATGTCATGGACGTATCCTATTGCTAGATATCCGCACGCATTAAACTTTGACGTGAGATCGCCTACCGTCATATTCCTGGAGTCTTAGAATTGTCCGTGACGCTCACGAGTCCATTGCTGGGTAGACAGTTCCACCAAAGCAAAATATTAGGAAGATTATTGCCCATATACGTTTATGTGAAGGATAGGATAAGACTCTAGACAGAGCCATAAACCATGCATCTGTTGTGCGTACCCACTGGCTTTAATTTGTGACTGTGTTACAGTTTACGAAATTGAGGATGTGTTTAGGATAAATGCTCCAGAAGTTGGTAAGCACCCAAACATTTGGCTCTGGCTTTAACTGTATCTGGCAGCTGCGTAGTGAGAGAAAGTGTGTTCTACTATTTCGAGCTCGCTACACTTGTCACAATATCAACGCGAATGGTGAACATTTTTTTACTCTGAGATAGAAAGAATCTCGTGTAATTCTTGTTGATCGAGAGACAAATTCTTAGCTTGTTTACTTGAGTTCAGGTACTTCCATGCGGTAATAATTCTATATAAAGTCCTTAACGACACTGACAAATTGAGTTCGGGTCCGCAGAATTATGGCCAGACGCAGCTCTTGCCAGATTGTCTAATTTCTCATTTCCGGAATAGCTATGGCGGCCTGGAATCCAAATGAATGAGACTTCCCGCTGATTGGCAATCGATGTAATTGTATTGCGGATCACGGCATTCTAGTGTAACTCTACTCCATTAACACTGAGGAAGATATCTACAAGCGACGCAAGAATTGTGTTTATGACATTGGAGCCTATAATGGGCCAATTAGTGTAGATTTTTCGGGGTTATAATCGAAGATTTATAGTTGAGTTGCTTGTGAACGGTGAGGGTGATAATGGCATTATTACAGTCGATTCGACCATAATAACCGTATCGAGTCGACTATAATGAAGACATTACGTATGTCGGCTGAAAGATAGTGAAACAACTTGAAAGTGTCTAACAGTAATTGCCGGTTCTTTTTGCAAAAACGAAGTAAAGGAACGGAAAAGTGAAAACCGACATGTTTCTGATTGAAACTTCACCTCGGCTATACCAACGCAATTTATATTATAATACACACCGCCGACGTATTTTATCCATCATGCACGTATTACGAACACCGTGTACGTGCTATGTGAGTTCATAATACGTGCGTTACAAATAAACAAAAGGATTCATAATACGTTCACCGCGTATATAATACGTCACCAGAGTGTATAATACGTCGGCAGCGTATGTAATACGTCGGCAGCGTATATAACACGTCTGCAGCGTATATAACACGTCGGCAGCGTATATAATACGTCGGCAGCGTATATAATACGTCGGCAGCGTATATAATACGTCGGCAGCGTATATAATACGTCGGCAGCGTATATAATACGTCGGCAGCGTATATAATACGTCGGCAGCTTATACAACACGTTGTCAGCGTATTATAATACGTCGTCAGCGTCGTCGATAATAGATATTTTCCTCACTGACAAACTCTCAAAATTGTTTAGCTATCTGTGAAGATAAACACTGGTTGAAGTGATTTGTTGTCTTCTCTGATTGAGTGACAGCATTTATACGAATGACTGACAAATGTTCATGTTTTGATGATGATGGAAACAAACACATTCTAGCGTATTGAGTGTCTAGAGTGACGACATTTTTATCGATTTCAGCTATGACTACTCGGGATATGGCATGAGCAGCGGTAAACCATCAGAAAAAAATCTTTACGCAGACATTGATGCCGCCTGGCATGCCTTAAGAAATAAGTGAGTAAATTGCTCAACCGTGACATCGACTTGAATTTCAATTATTTCTTCTCTCAGATATGGAATAACACCCGAAAATATAATACTTTACGGACAAAGTATTGGAACTGTGCCAACGGTAGATCTAGCAACACGTTACGAAGTCGGTGCTGTGATCCTACATTCGCCACTAATGTCAGGAATGCGAGTTGCGTTCAAAACGAAACGTACATGGTTTTTTGATGTTTTTCCTAGCATTGATAAGGTTTCAAAAGTACAATCGCCCGTACTTGTCATACACGGTAATATTTTTATTTTCGGCTCATTTTAATTGCATTGGCGTCACTAACTCCGCCATTCTTTCATTGTTCACAGGTACGGATGATGAAGTTATCGATTTTTCACATGGAATTAGTATTTATGAGAAATGCCCGAAGGCTGTGGAGCCGTTATGGGTTGAGGTAATGATTTACGTTTTGCGCTAAACATTGTAAGAGTCTTACACTTTATTGGTTTATGCAGTGAGAAGCCCTCTGTATAAAACGTATCAGCTTATCACTCTAAAAACATTTTCAGACGGCTCAAAGTCACGTTAAACACCAGAGCTCTGCCTAGCGGCGCTAAAACTCTTCACTTTGTCTAAATAATTTCTCGTTTTGTACAATTTTGTCACACTCTCCAATCCTCATGTCATTTCTACTATTCAACTCTTTTCACTATTTGTTTTGTACCAACGAAACTTCAGAAAGTCCACTGACAGCTGTAACATACTCCATTTCTTTCATGTGGTAGAAATGTTTTGAAATTAAATCGTTGTTCAACTTCAAACGACCATTTTCAAGAACAGCTTTTGTTCAAAGTTGACAAATGTTAAAGATTGTATTTCTGTGGTTTGAGGATTTTGCAATCGTTTCGTGTGAATTTCTTCTGATACAATTACTAGCGCTAGAGTTTAGATGGCGGTAGTGGCTACCATACAAAGTCTCGAATCACAAAACATAGAAGAAAAAATCCGGAAGACTCAAAAGTCTTAAATTTGAGGCTTCTGTACTTTGAAGCTTTGCATAGAAAAATTTGTTAACTATTTTTGTGTGACTCACCTTACCCCTCACCCTCGCGCATGCAGCGAGTTTAGTTACGCCCCGCTTACGCAGCGCTTTCTTTAGAACAAAATTACGTTGTGTTACAAAAATTGCGTCACAAATGCCGGACCTAACGACGAAATAATTTTTCTCTACGTTCAGTTTTTGCGCTGCAAAAATTTGACTTTTATTTCTTATTCCGTAGAATTAGGGTAAATGTAAATTTTTGCGTGTAAGAACTGAAAGTGTTGAAAAATTATTCCGCTGGTGGGCCCCGCATTTGTGACGCAATTTTTTGACATAACGTAATTTTGTTTTATAAAAAGTGCTGTAATTTTTTCAGAAAATAAAACTTTGAACACAAGATTCCATTCAAACAAATTTTTGCGTATTATCAGCGATAGCGTCACCTCAAGCGATATCATTAATTTTGGAAGCGGACTTTCGGACTGCGTCACAATTTACCTTTTAAGAGGTTTTTGTATGCGATATCAGCCATTTTGGAAGTTTGCAGTTATTGAAACTAAATTTCGCGAAAAAAGCCTGTTTTTTTGAAAAAAATTGTCTCCGAACAAAATTTTTCATCAAAAAAATTTTTCTCCAAAAAAAGTTTTCTACGTAAAAAATTTTTCTCATAAAAAAATTTCACAACAAAGAGTTGCGGAGAAATATTTTGCCTCCGAAGAAATAATTCTTCAAAAAACATTTTCTCCCGAAAAAATATTTTTCCATCCAAAAAAGTGGCTCCGAAAGATAATTTTAACTCCAACAAAATTGTGCTCCCAAAAAATTTTTCCTACAAAAAAAATCTGTCTTCGAAACAAAAGTTTCTCCAAAAAAATTCCTTCCAACAAAAAGTTCTCCACAACGTTTTTTCGAAAGAAATTTACTCAAAAAACTTTTCGCTCCAAAAAATTTCTCCATAAAAATTTTCCTCGAAAAAAAATGTTCTTCAAAAAAAAAATTTTTCTACAAAAAGGTTTTTCTCCAAAAGTTTTTCCTCCAAAAAAACGTTTTCTCCAAAAAACTTTGCCTCCAAAAAATAAAAAAAATTTTTCTACAAAAAAAAATTTCTACAAAGTTTTCTGCGAAAAAAAAATTTTCTCAAAAGAAAATTTTCTCCGAAAAATAAGTTACATATAACTTTCCCGAAGAAACCAACTGTCTAGGTATTCTGATTCAGAAGATAGCAAAAAATCCAAAATGGCGTCACTTTGACAGCTGGCTGCCATTTTCTTAGGCTCACAAAAAAATTCTACTCGTCAATCTCGACAACGCCGAAGAAACCAACTCTATAACTCTTGTCACTCTGCAGCTAAAATTCGAAAACTCCGAGCAATACTTGAAAAACCGTCAAAATTGGCCACTTTCCCACATGCCACGGCTTTTCCAGAATTTTCACGAAAAAGCGGCCTATGAAACATTTTATTTGGGGTCGAGAATAACGTTCAGTGAAAGTTTCAGGAAGATCGGCTGACTGGTTCTTGAGATCGAAAATTATTAATAGATAGACAGATCATGCTCGGAGCGGTAGCGGAGAGCGTGACGCAGTCCCCACACCCCAAAAAAAAAACGTCCACAAACCCAAAAAACTCCATACAAAAACCTTTGGGACAAGACACGACGTATAGGGGAACTTTTGAAATTTTCCCCCTGCCCCCATTCCCTCCAAATTATTTTTAAACAGAACTACGTCGCAGCAGCTTTCCAACGACCCCACACTCATCAAAATCAGTTGAAAACGAGCCGAGATATCGCTAATCAAAGATGACCAATTTCTATATAAAAATGGTAAAATTATCTTTGAGAATAATATTATAATATTCTGCTGAACGTATGATTTCGCTATTTTCTACGGTTAAGGCAATATTTCCGTTCCTTTCATTACAGGCGTCACGGTTTGCATAGAATGGGCCCATAACAATTTTATTCCTGTGTTGTGTGTCAACCATGTATCTATCTACTTTTTTTTCTTGAGAACCGCCCGAGCGATTTCCTTAAAATTTTCAGGGAACGTCAGTCTGGGCCCCAAATGAAAAATTTCATATACCACTTTTCCGGGAAAATTCTGGAAAAGCCTTGGCATGTGGAAAAGTGGTCAATTTTGAGCTTTTTTAGGTAATGCTCGGAGTTTTCGAATTTTAGCTCCGGAGTGACAATAGCTAGAGAAATGGTTTCTTCGGGAAGGTTATAGAGTTTGATCAGGAGAATTTTTTGAGATTTTCAGAAATTTGTCAAAGTGACGCCATCTTGGATTTTCTTTTATGCTTTTACTTTTTCGAATTTTAGTTCCGGAATGACACTACTTAGAAAGATGGTTTCTTCTAGAAAGTTGTAGAATTTGGTCAGGAGAATTTTTCAGTATTTGAAGAAAATGGCTGCCAACTGTCAAAGTGACACCATCTTGGATTTTTTGCTAAATTCTGAATAAGAATACCTAGACAGTTGGTTTCTTCAGGAAAGTTATATGAATCAGTAAGAAGAATTGGTGAAACGAAGTGTTTCGAAGGTAGCCGAAGGTGACACGAAGTGTTGCGAAGGTAGCCGTTGGTGAACGAAGTGTTGCGAAGGTGGCCGAAGGTGACACGAAGTGTTGCGAAGGTAGCCGAAGGTGACACGAAGTATTCCGAAGGTAGCCGAAGGTGATACGAAGTGTTCCGATGGTAGCCTAAGGTGTAGGAGAACAATTTTTTTGGAGAAAAATTTTTTCCGGAGAAAATTTTTTTTGGAGATAAATTTTTTTCGGAGAAATAATTTTTTTGGAGAAAATTCTTTTTAAGTAAAATTTTTTTTTTTTTTGGAAAATTTTTTTCGGAGAGAGAAAAGATTTTTTTTGGAGAAAATTTTCTTCGTAGAAAATTTTTAAGGAAAATTGCTTGGAGAAAAATTTTTTGGAGAAAATTTTTTTCGAAGACAATTTTTTTTCGGAGAAATTTTTTTTTGAAAGTTTTCTTTTCTGAGACAATTTTTTTTCGGAGAAAACTTTTTTCAAAAAATAGAAATTTTTTCAACAACTCAAAACTTCCAAAACGACTGATATCACAACAAAACCCTCTTCAAAGGTAGAGTTCGACGAAGTCGGTAAGTCTGCTTCCAAAATTAATGATATCGCTTGAGGTGACGCTATCGCAGATAAAACGCAGGAGTTCGTTTGAATGGAACCTTGTGTTCAAAGTTTTGATTTCCTGAAAAAATTAGAGCGCTTTCTTTGAAACAAAATTACGTTGTGTTAAAAAATTGCGTCACAAATGCCGGACCCACCAATACTTTCAGTTTTTACACGCAAAAATTTTCATTTACCTTAAACAATCTACGCAATAACAAACAAAAGTCAAATTTTTGCAGCGCAAAAACTGAAGGTACAGCAAAATTATTTCGTCGTTGGGTCCGGCATTTGTGACGCAATTTTTTTAACACAACGTAATTTTGTTTCAAAGAAAGCGCTCTAATTTTTTCAGAAAATAAAACTTTGAACACAAGATTCCATTCAAACAAACTTCTGCGTATTATCAGCGACAGCGTCACCTCAAGCGATATCATTAATTTTGGAAGCAGACTCACGGACTGCGTCACACTCTACCTTTAAATAGGTTTTTGTTGTGATAGAAACCGACAGATTAGAAAAAAGTTTTCATAATGATAAGAAAAATACAAACAAATGAAAGGACCCGTACGTATCAGAATAGATGTGGCAAACAGAGTTGATGTTACGAAAAGACTCGAACGTATTTAAGTAAATATTGCCTTAACTCTTAAGAGTTTGAAATTACGTCCACATTAAGTTGTATTGGAAATTGACGATAGGGCAATATTAAAAAACCCGTCCGAAAAAACGGTGTAAAAGAACCCTCCCGAAAGCACAAAATTGATCTCCAAATAGACAAAAATGTTCGCCTCAATTTTGTCCACAACATAGCAAAAAACCCTGACTTTAGGACCGACATAGGGCCATAAGGAAATGCCTCTGATACATACTTCCATAGACAAAAATGTTTCGCTCCATCTGCTCTGAAATATGACAAAAAATATTTTTTTGGTTAGGGCCTAACCTTAGGACCGACCAGAGGCCCATTTGAGCCCTAAGTGCAAGCCCAAATTTGTTTATGAATATAATTCGGTACACGGTTGCTTTCAAATAGAAAAAGAATCAACAAAATCTGTAAGGGCCCTAGCAGATATTCGTTTCCACGAGTCCGCGGGCTCAAAATCAAAATAGTTTCTTCTAAAAATTGTCGGCCATGCCCAGATCTTTAAACAAAAAAAAGTTTATGACAAGCGGAATAGATTTACTCGGTTTATGAACAAAAGACCAAAAACCACTTAAACGGCCCCAGCTCAGCGGCCCTTGGGCTGACAGTGCCCAGATTCAATCCCTTAAACGATTGTTTGATTACCTTTCAGGGAAAAAAAAAGTTTTTAAAAATCGGTTGAGCTTTCCTTGAGTTATCTGAAAGACCTGGGCATAGCCGACAATTTATGGAAGAAACTTTTTTGGATTTGAGTCCTTGGAGTTAGCTAGGGCACTACAAACGAGTCCCTAAGTGTTTTCCATACATAACTCAAGTTAATCCTTTCCTAATTTTCAAAAAAAAATTTTTGTTCGAAAGATCTAGGCATGACCGACAATTTATAAAAGAAACTTTTGCCTGTGCTTAGGGCTCAAGTGGGCCTCATGTCGGTCCTAAGGTCGGCCGTAACCAAAAAAAAAATTGTTTTGCGCAGAGCAAATTGAGGGAAACATTTTTGGAAGTATGTGTCCGAGGCCTCTACTTAGTTTCCTAGGTCAGTACTAAGGTCGGCCCTAGCCCAAAAAATGGGTTTTTGCTATGTTTTAGAGAAAATTGAGGAAAACATTTTGGGGATCAATTTTGTGCTTTCGGAAAATATTTTTACGCCGTTTCTTCGTACGGGTTATTCAATATTGCCCTATCGGCAATTTTCAATACAATTTAATCTGAACGTAAGACAATATTTACTTAGATACGTTCGAGTCTTTTCGTAACATCAACTTTGTTTGCCGCATCTATTCTGACTAGTAAATACCCCCGCCCCTAAGGGCTACGCGGACTTTAAGCATTCTTGTCCGCTAGGTCGGAGATTTGCGACTTTGATGCTAAAATGTATGCAAGGGTGTGCAATTTTCTCCGTACTACCGTTTCCCCGTACAAACGTTACCACTGTGCTACTTTTTCTCCGTACAACCGTTTCTCCCGTCCTAAAATTTCCTTCTCACTTCTGTTTTCCCCGTACTACCGTTTCACCGTTCTACCATTTCCCCGTACTAACATTTTCCCCGTACTACCATTTCCCCGTACAAACGTTATCATCGTGCTACTATTTCCCCATACAACCGTTTCTCCCGTCCTACAATTTCCTTCTCACTACAGTTTTCCCCGTACTACCATTTCACCGTTCTACCATTTCCCCCGCACTACTGTTTTCCCCGTACAACCGTTTCCACTGTACTACTGTTTCGCGTACAACCGTTTCTCCCGTAATACCATTTTCTCCTCACTACTGTTTGCCCCGTACTACCATTTCACCGTTTTACCATTTCCCCCGTATTACCATTTCCCCGTACAAACGTTATCATCGTGCTACTATTTCCCCATACAACCGTTTCTCCCGTCCTACAATTTCCTTCTCACTACTGTTTTCCCCGTACTACCATTTCACCGTTCTACCATTTCCCCCGCACTACTGTTTTTGCCGTACAACCGTTTCCGCCGTACTAATGTTTCGCGTACAACCGTTTCTCCCGTAATACCTTCTCCTCAGTACTGTTTTCCCCGTACTACCATTTCTCCATACAATCGGTTACCCCCGTACTGCTTCTTCCCCCGAGCTGCCTCACCAATACTGGTGACTTTTACTAAGAAAACTTTAAGACTTTGCCAAAGAAACCTATGGTCTACCACCCATACATTCCAAGATATTTTTAAAAGCATGAAAATTGAGCCCAAGTCCAACTGCCCGACATTTTCACCAATACTGGTGACTTCTGCTCACAAAACTCTGAGACTTTGCCAAAGAAACCAATGGTCTGGCTCTCATACCTTTCCAAATACTTTTAAAAGCAAAAAATCCAAGATGGCGTCACTTTCACAGGATTCATAAAGATTCTACTCATCAATATCATCAACTTTCCCGAAGAAACCAAACGTGTAACTATTCTAATTCAGAAGATAGCAAAAAATCCAAGATGGCGGCACTTTGACAGCTGGCAGCCATTTTCTTAGGTGAAATAACAAAAATACAAGAATTTCTGGGATTCTTCTTTTTTATCATCTAAATCAATTGTCCTCAATTTGTCCTTTAATGTCCTGCAAAAATTAAAATTTGTCCTAGCTGGGGTTCCTGGGAATTGGTGTGTACTAATTTAGAACAGAGGGTGAAATTTCAAAAACGGTTTTCCTAATGACTTATTGAGAGACGAATTTCACTAAAAAAATGTCGTCAATTTGTCCTTTCAGAAAAACGTTCCATTTTTGCGGTTTAATAGTATTAAGTACCGTTTTTACTGTAAAACGTATTTACTATTTTTAAGAAACCAATTTACCGAAAAATGAAACTTAGTAATAAAATGTCCTCAATTTGTCCTCTCAAAATACATTATTGTTGTATGGCCAACTTTATTATCAACAGAAATAACAATAACAGATTTTCACACTAAAAGCATTGCAAAAATTTTGTGTACTAAAACTGAGGGGGAAAACATTTTGGAAAAAAAAATCTTCACAGAAAATGTCCTAAATTTGTTCTAATGAATGGCATAAGCATAACTAGAAAAACTTCCTAGAGATCCTGATATTGAAGGCATTGTGTTTTTAGATTTTTACACTGATTTAGTGTATTAAAACTAACTGGAATCAGTTCTTTCTAGTGCTTTTTAAATGTTATCCGAAAGGATAAAATGAGGACATAATTTTCCTACTCATTAAATTCCGGTATAAGCGCCGAATTACAAATTTTCTTTCAACCACACATATAATTTCGTTGGCCCCAGCCCAGCGTCGCCAGTTCAAATCTTCAAAATCAAATCCGCCAGTTCAAAATTTTTCGAAAAGGACAAAATGGGGACATTTTTCTGTTGAGAATCAGAATTCAAGAGCAGTCCTGGAGGTTGTCCTTTTCAGACATATGATATATGTTACGAAGCTCCCTACCGTCGCCGGTTCAAATTTACAAACAGACAGACAGACAGACAAACAGACAAAGTTTTGACTTTTATACTATGAACTATGGACGTGAGATGCCCTTTTCAAATTATCACCATGAAATTCATCGAAGTTGAACGGAAACCTGTGAGAGTCGCATATGTCCCTTCGAGATCTCATGAGAGGGCTCATCAATTCTTCACTATGAATTTTTTGAAACAGCATGAAGTCTCCTGAGGGACTCAACAACTTTTTTTAAGACTTTTCTCACTGAATTTTTTTTTTCGTTACTAATTTGTCGCTTACATCGAATTCTTTACAGGGAGCTGGTCACAATGACGTTGAGTTATACAACCAATATCTAGATCGGCTAAAGAAGTTTCTATCGGTGGAACTGGTTAACTGACAATCAAAGAATACTCAGGGACAAAGTAAAAGTCCTAAACATGCTACGGATGCGGCAGATGCTGGAGGTAAGGAACACTAATGAGTATCATCTGGTCGCTGAGATGCTATGCCAAGTCACTAAACTATATCAAGTAACCATTTCCAGTTCCCATTAATTTCTCACCACACCACAATCGTCCGCCGTCTCGGTTTAATTGACATATCTTTCGTTTATTTTAACTCACCGACAAAATTTTCCTATCCCAACAGATTTATCTTCAGCCAGTTCAGTATCGACGAATGCCGTTGCTGTTGATTTATCCTAGCATATGGGTTCTGGCCCCAGAGCCAAATTTGCACGTCGTCGATACAGACAATCCCAAAACAATCTTGCAGCTCAGGGCCAGAGACTATCAAATAATAATCCAAATGACGACGATGATGATGAATCATTGCTAATTCTGTTTTCAGCTCAATCTCATGCCCAACCACTTCAGACGATATTAGGCGAAATGAACGCAAGATGTAACTGCACGAAAACGACAAACTTTGAATTGCAAAAATGTCTGACAATATTAGAACGCAGGCAGCAGACTCTGCTCGACGATGGAAAAGGTAAAGTTGTGCGAAGTCGAAAGGAGAAACGAGACGCAGCTACAAGTCCTCAGCTTCCGTGCAAAGATGCCATTGACAACAATAAATCAAAGGATAATTTGAAAATTGCAAATAGTCCTGGCTGTAGCGCAGCGTTTCGTCTTAGTCCGCGAAGAGATATACCGATGAGAAATGCAGCCACAAGCCCTCAGGTAGAATCTAGACGACAGATAGAATCGAGACGTCAGCTGAACAATTGTGCAGCGGCTAACAATGAGCCAACAACGTCGAAGAACAAACAAAGTACTGCAGCACCGAAAATGTGTCTGGAAAAATCGAAATCTTTGTGCGAATCGCGACCACAACGGCAGCTGAGAACTACGAGGAGTTTATCGCCACGACCACCCATACGACATCAGCAAGCGATAATTATATCTGACGCACATGACGTCGTCCTCAAAGTGACGCTAAGTGAAGATGTTGCCCAAGAACAAAGCCCAAAAATTCGAAAGACCAAACCGAAATCACAGAGCGAACAAACTTCACCGAATCTTTCCCATTGCGGTACATTCTTTCCAGACGATCGTTACACCAACAATCGAAGCACCGGATGTTTGGTATACGTACCATCCGATCCTTGGATGAAAATGGAAACCGATTCCAAGTCAGACCAATCGGTTCGAATCAAATCGACCAACGACAACAACGATCCATGGGTGCATCGCAATTCAGAAACTCAAAATTCCAGATCACCGAAAGTGTCACAGCAGAATCAACGGCCTGCATCTCCCAAGAGCGATGACAGAACTTTGTACAGTTATCTGTCAGAGTCAAAAAGCAAATCACCTGCCGTCAATGATGAACCAACTGAAGCGAAACACAAAACGCCATTGAACGATTCATCGACCGAAAATCTAATGCTTTCACCGCAAAAATCCCATTCACCGTCTGCATCCGTAACGCTATCACCGCAAGATAATAAGCGAACGAAACATGCGCTTCTCAGTGTTAACAGTTCGAATTTATTGCAACCGCGGCACAGTTTCTCTTCGCCATCGCAAAAGTACGATGAATTACAACTAAATATTCGTCGATTGAGTGTACAAATCAAAACGGGCGGATATTCCAACACACCTACGGGGTGTGTAGCGCCTTCAAGCGATTTTACGTCATATCTGAATCAAATTAAAAAAGAAAAGACTTTAATGAAAGGAATAAAAATTAGTGGCAATAGTGGCAATGGTAATAACGTTGTTGTTGATGCGGACCTTGTGTTAGAGACGACATGTTGAGTGTCATTGAGTGATGATGAAGAGACAAAACTGTAGCATGAAGAAGGAAATAATATATTTTATGTGAATAATTTTTGATGAGCAAATTTCAACATGAAACCCCGAGAGGTCGCCCGTTGTTCTTAAGCTAATGATATTATAATGTGAGATTAGAAAAAAATGTGGTTCTGAGTTCATCAGACTCATTTCCTTGATTTAATTTATAAACAAATAAGCCATTGTCATGGGTATAGGAAAGTAGTGATAATGTTTAGTCGAAGAAGTTAATTTTGGACCTAAATCATCGGTGATTCATTGGTTAATTACGAATGATTCATCGGGTAATAAACGATAATTCACCGAAGAATCACGGATGATTCACTGGGGAATCAACGATAATTTACCGGAGAATCACCGGTGATTCACTAATGAATCAACGATAATGCACAGTGGAATCGACGGTGATTCATCGTTGAATTTACTGTGAATCATCGGTGATTCCCCGATGAAGAGTGTACAGACGGATGGACAGAGGGACTATACACCAGGGAATCGCCGACGATTCACCGGGGAATCACCTATAATTCACCGTGGAATCACCGATAATTCACCGAAGAATCACCAATGAACCAACGATAATTCACAATGGAATCGACGGTAATTCATCGTTGAATCTACTGTAAATTATCGGTGATTCCCCGGTGAAGAGTGTACAGACGTACGGACCCGGGAATCACCGGCCATTCACAGAGAAATCACCGATGATTTACCGAGAAATCACCGATGATTTACCGAAAAATCACCGATGATTTACCGAGAAATTACCGATGATTCACCGAAGAATCAACGATGATTCACCGCAGAATCACCGATGCTTCATCGATGATTCAATGATCATTCAACAATAAATCATCTATCATCCACTGTGAGTCATCGGGTATTTCCCAGTGTAGGGTGCATAAACGTACGGACGGGGGGAATCACCGATGATTTATCGTTAATTCACGGATTATTCACCAAAGAGTCACCGATGTTTCACCGTGGAATCGTTGTAGATACCTCTGCGAATCCACTGTGAATCATTGATGATTTCTCAGTGTAGGGTGCACAGACGAACGGACCGAGAAATCAGCGGAGATTCACCGGGAAATCACCGATGATTCTCAGGGGAATCACCGATAATTCTCTGATAATTCACAGGGGAATCACGAAAGATACAGCGATAATTCACCGATTACTCACCGATAATTCACCGAAGAATCACCGATGATTCACCAACTATAATTCACAATGGAATCGACAGTGATTCATCGTTGAATCTACTGTGAATAATTGATGATTCCCCAGTTAAGAGTGTTCAGACGGACGGCCCGGGAAATCACCGACGATTCACAGAGGAATCACCGATGATTTACCGAGAAATCACCGATGATTCACCGAAGAATTACCGATGATCCAATGATCATTCAACATTAAATCACCGATCATTCACATGAGAATCCACTGTAAAGCATCGGAGATTTCCCAGTGTAAGGTGCATAAACGGACGCACGGGGGAACCACCGATGACTCATCGTTATTTCACCAAAGAGTCACCGATGTTTCACCGTGGAATCGTTGTAGATACCTCTGCGAATCAACTGTGAATCATCGATGGGGTGCACAGACGGACGGACCGAGGAATCACCGGGGATTCACCGCGGAATCACGGAAGATTCACCGATGATTCACCAATGAACCAACGATAATTTATAATGGAATCGACGGTGATTCATCGTTGAATCTACTGTAAATAATTGATGATTCCCCAGTGAAGAGTGTACAGAGGGATGGACCGCGGAATCACCGACGATTCACAGATGATTGACCGAGAAATCAACGATGATTCACCGAAGAATCACCGATAATTCACCGCAGAATCACCGATGATTCACCTAAGAATCACCGATAATTCACCGTAGAATCACCGATGGTTCACCTAAGAATCACTGATGATTCACCGAAGAATGATCATTCAACAATGAATCACCGATCATTCACAGGAGAATACATTGTGAATCATCGGTGATTTTCCAGTGTAGGGTGCACAAATGGGCGGATGGGGGAATCACCGATGATTCACCGAAGATTCATCGATAATTCACTGATTATTCACCAAAGAATCACCGATGATTCACCGTGAAATCGTTGTAGATACCTCTGCGAATCCACTGTGAATCATCAATGATTCCCCGGTGAAGGGTGCACAGACGGACGGACAGGAAGGGTGAAAACATAAAGTAGCTATCGCTACTTAATAAAAAATCGTCTACTCAATCTCCCCAAACGGTTAACTGAGCAACAAATAATCTGTCGCTTCGTTTGTTGAAACTGTATATGAATGACGTGGCATACAAAGTGAATCGATTACCGCGAAAGTTTTATTATTAAAACAGAGTTTATTTTGTGTGTTCACAAATGTCAGCCGCTTTGATAAGGTTGACGAGACGTTAACTGGTTGCCATGAAAAAATTCTTTCGAATTCACAATAGTTTCATAAACTTCATTCAAAATCGGAATTTTCACAAAAATTTCTCAAAATTAAGTTAAAATAACAGTGTGCGCCGAGAGAAATTTTCGTACATCGACTTTTTATTGGAAATTATATGTTTCACTCATCGATGTGACTCGACGCACAGCTCTAAGAGAATAGTTTTCATTAGCTAAAGGGGTCGTTATATTAGACGCGATGCGAATCGCATCGCGTCAGGTTTGTGTGAAATCTCAACTTCACAAAGCAAAAATTTTTTTTGTCAAGTTGAACTTTCATATAAACCTTACGCGATGCGATTCGCATCGCATTCAATATAATGATCCCTTTATTCAAAGAAAATTATTTTCCGTCTGTAACCATTTGAATAAACTAATTTTGTACGAATCTTTAATGGCGTCGCTGTTACGAAGTGGAATCGAAACATCTAGATTAAAAATCGAACATTTCGTTAAGAATCTGTAAGGAACTTATTCTATTCCGTAGCATCAATAAGATTGAGCTGCTGTTAAAAAGGATTAAAGGTGTGAGCCACTACTATTTATCTGATAATAGCGACATGCAATTCATTCCATACTGCTTTACAACGAATAAAAAACTTAGCAACGTCATCAGATGAGAGATTTTCATAGATTTTCTCTCACCAATGCTACTCGCTAAGTTTTTTATGCGTTGTTTGACAGCATACCTGCCATACAACAACGCATAAAAAACTTAGCGACGAGGATTTGTGAGAGAAAATATATGAAAATCTCTCATCTGATAACGTCGCTAGGGTTTTTATGCGTTGTAAAGCAGTATGGAATGAATTGCATGTCTCTAGATAGGTCAGTTTTGTAGAAAATATTACAATAGAACGTTTCCCTGCCCTACAACTCAAAAAAACTTAGCGACGTTTATTACAATGAAATATTACAATCGTCCAATTTAATCAAATCTTGGGGAGTCGTTCCGAGTATTGATGCCGCGTTGCCAAGTTTATTTGCAATGCTTTTCCTTTGAATCAGAAAATTTTCGCTCGCGACTCTCCCGTCGTCTGTTTCAATTTTTTGCCAATTTCGTTAATTAATTTTTTTCCGTACTCCCCCCCACGGACTGACAGTGAAATTGGACATTCTGTATTTGTCTCCTTTGTCGTTTCTCTAAGCGCTGCAGCCGACTCCGGTCGACATTGGCACATCGTGTCGGCACTTGTGGATCTTCTGCAGCCATGTGGTTCCCGAAGCGCAGGATAACCGCATGTGAGAAGAGCTCGTTTGATCAAGTCATTGATTGTGTCGGGACTTCCTTCCAGAACTTTTCTTACTAGACCATGACGACCGAATTTGTCAACGTGTGACCCGCACCCGCAATTGTGAGGGCGACATACTCCTCGTCCTCCTTTTTAGCCTGTTGATATCGACTGCTGGATGTAGGCCTCCCCTCTCTTCCTCCATTCTGAACGGTGTGCCCGTTTTATCGAATTTGTCCATCGTTCTGGCGGTCTACCCATTGGCCGTTTTGTTGGTGGTCTCCAATTGGTTATGCTTATTGTCCAACGATCGTCTGACATCCTCGCAATGTGTTCAGCCTAATTCCACCTTAAAGATGCGATCGTAATGGAAACGTCAACGACTTTTGTTTGTTGACGAATCCATTGGTTTGTCATTTTACCTTTAAGTGTAATTCCAAGCATGCTCCGTTCCATTGCCTGCTCTCTGTGCTACTCTGAGCTTGTTCTCGGATGCTTTCGTTAGTGTCAACGTTTCTGTCCCATACGTCAACACCTAGAGGACACACGATTCAAACACTTTCCGTTTTAGACTATTGTTCATTTCGCATTTGAAAATATTTTTGAATTTGCCGAATGCTGCCCATTCGAGGCCAATTCTACGTTTTACTTCGGCCGTTTGATTGTCAAGACCTAATTTTAACTTGTGGCGGTGTCTCCAATTTTAATGTCCCTATCATCATCAATGTTTGTCATGAATTTTGTCTTCGTTAAGTTCATCTTGAGTCCAACTTTAACTGACTCTTCATTCAGCTGTTGTAACATGACGTTCACTTGGTACAGATCCCTTTCAATCAAAACAATGTCATCTGCCAAACGAAGGTAACTCAAGTATTTTCCATTGATGTTAATTCCCGTCTGACTCCAATCTAATTTTTTGAAAATAGTTTCTAAGGTCGATGTGAAAAGTGATATGGTTTCGCCCTGTCTTACTCCACGTCCAATTTTGAATTTAGCCTTATGCACGACGTAGCATTTGGTGTTTTTTTTCTAATTCTAGACATATTTTTTGAACAAAACCGTTATCTCTTTGGTCAACTTGTCACCACCTAATTTAATAGCTTCGACCGCCACACCATCCTCATCCGGAGCTTTCCCATTTTTCATTTCTGTTACGGCTGCATTGACTTCATCAACAGTTATGTCGGGCAGCTCTTCTGAACCTACATTCGTGATTCTTGGTTTCTCTGGGTGGTTTGAAGCTGTTTGTGTTTGTTAGTTTCGGTCGTGTTGATGAGAATAGCTCTTGATAAAATTCCTTCGCAATATTCAATATTGCATTTCGGTCCGATTTAATCGTTCCAGTTTTGTCTTTTAATTTAAGGATTTCCTTTTCGGCATTCTTCAGCTTCGAACGAGGAACTCTAATATTGTAGTTCGCCTCTATCGTCTCTTGCGCCAGTTTAACATTGTACTTCCTAAGGTCTGATCTCATCGCTTTGGTTCCCTATCAATTCGCCGAGGATCGTTTCGCCGCCGAACATTTCGCCGCGCACGTTTCGCCGCGTTATCATTTAGCCTCGCGATCATTTCGCCGTTAGGCCAACTCACCGCCCAATCTTTTCGCCGTGCAACATTTTGCCGCTGACAAACAAATCGCCGCCAGCGCTGCGGAGTGTTGGACAATCAATTAATGATGAATCACTCACTTTCGTGTCATTTTTTGAAGTGGTGAACTATTTCCTTTGTGAAATTTTGTAGAAGGATGAATCACTCGCTTTGGTTACATTAATCACATATAACCACATACACTGAGGAAATGTCTCTGCGGCCTAATGAATCTACGGCCAAACGAGTCCGCGGCTAAACGTTCCCGGCGGCGAAATGATCAGCAGCGAAATGCTCGGCGGTGTGATGCTCGGCAGCGAAACATACGCGGCGAAATGATGGGTCACCCATCGCTTTATTGATGACATTTGTTAAGTTTCGGTATTCAACCGAATCTCTCTTTCCGTTTTTTATGAGCTGCATTCTGCTTGCAATCAGATCTAGTGTTTCTTGACTTAGCTTCGATTCATTAACACGTACAGTTTTGCATTTGGATTCCATAAACCCTAGAACTGCTTCAACAATCTTGCTGTTTATGTTTTCCAGAGTGTCGTTTTGAACAGTTGAATTTTCTAACTTGGCACTCATTTCCGTTTGAAAATCTACTCAGTTCTTTAAGTCGTTGTACGTCCACCGTTTCATGATCTCTCAAATCGTGTATTCAGTTGGATTTTTGCACGTACCAATCAATGATCACTACCCGTCGTAAAACTGTTCAAGACTGTGACATTTTTAACGGTTGATTTTCAATTTGTTATGATGTAATCAATTCCATACTAGTAGATCTAAACGCAGGCAAGTAGCGTATCGGAAATATCGACTGTCTATCAATATACCCAAAGATGAACATGGAAGAATGTTTAGCCATGCGCATCTCACTAATTCTCCCCGCCAAGTTTTTTGTGGGAGACGTGTCGACATCTGTTTTCGAAAGAGAGAAACAACGACTCTCTCAATAGAAACGCTCCTTGCCATACAACCAGTCATGAGAGTCGAAAAGAAATTGCCGGCGGCGTCTAGTCGAAAAAATACCTTCATTGGCTGCGGCTAAGTCTGCCATACAACGCATAAAAAACCTAGCGACGAGAATTTGTGGGATAAATCTCTCATCTGATAACGTCGCTAGGTTTTTTATACGTTGTAGGGCAGAAGTCAGCTTCATTTAAGTAAAAAGCCTGGCGGCGATGTACGCAGCCACCGACCAAGATGCTTTAGCTGCCAAGTTTAGCAGGTGAAAATCTTTGACGACGGCTAACGCTACGGCTAATTTTGTGTTTTTATCTAAATCCTCGACGGTGGCGGGCGGGCCAATTTTCAGCGGCTAAAAATGACGGCTCTCGTGTCTGCATGCAATACATGAAAAACTTAGCGGTGAGTATTTCTGCCGTAAAACGCATAAAAAACCTAGCGACGAGAATTTGTGAGACAAAATATATGAAAATCTCTCACCTGATAACGTCGTTAAGTTTTTCATACATCGTAGGGCAGAATTCTGTGGATGTTTTTTTAACAGCAGTTCAAACTTATTCGAAGAAATTATATCATGATGACCTCGTAACACAAAGTTAGAGACGTTTCGTCAAGTCTAGTGAGTAAATTGAAAGCGAAAAAAGCTTTTTCGCACGCCTGAAGAATTAACTATTGCCGCGTCAATTAACATTTTAAGTATGAATTGCATTTTTCATCATTAGTATAGTAAAGAATGTGATACTCACACTGTAGATGCCGTTAGTTTCCTTGTTATCAATTGACGTTTAAGTTTTAATATTCCGCAGAAGAATGTTTTCCAGTTACTCTTATACATTGACCTCTTAACCAAATCGGTTTACGTGCAAAAAATCAGTTAAATTAACTAGTTTTTTGTTGGTAATGTCAAAATTTCCATGCACAAGCTTGACAGCTTGATAAAAACAGTTTTATTGACTGTTCTTATAACTGATCCAATTAAGCGGTTAACTAACCCACAAGTCTTGCACAAAATTGCTGAGAACATTTTACGGACAAAAGAACAACTAGAACAAAGGGTGTAAAATTCTAGTGAATTATAACAAAACTATTTCATCATCACTTAACATGCTTACACATAGCGTATCAATTGACAGGTTCCGTAACTACAAGTAAATGTACACGGGGAAAGTATATGCCAAAAAAGGATAAACATTTATTGATACTTATTGGCTGACGTGAAGAGTGAAAAATATGTCTGAAACTATTCGTAAAATATTTGCCACGGGTGCACCAGACACTTACCTTAAAATTACTCAAAAACTTGAGTACCTTGAACATTAGGTGCGTTGCACAACATTCGTCGCAAGTAGCTATATAATAGTAAATTAAAACACAAGGGCTGTAATCACGCGAATTCAGTCGAAGTAAAGTGAATTTATGTACCAGAACTTTTGCGATGCTTACATAAAAAAATCAGAGGCAGACTCATCTATTGCCAGTTAAATCGCTATCGCTTTATAGCGAAAAATCATATGGAATTTGATTTTATATTGAAAAGACTTGATTCAAGGCAACAGTTCTGTTCATTTGAGGTCTACTTTGAAGTTTTAATAATTGAAAAGGCTACTCCACGAAGTAGATTCTATAAGATAAAGATAGCACAGACCCGTGCGCCGATTTAACTTTTTCTGTCGGCGTGGTGTAAAAATGTTTTTGGATGATGCTGCCGCGCAAAATTGTGTACTGTAAAATGACTAAAAATCACCTTTTTTGTGATCGGCGCGACACGGCGCACGGGGCTAACAAAGCATGAATGTGAAAGCAAGAAATAATTACGACAAAAGAATGCTTTGTAGGAAGTGCTGCAGAAAGATTTGGAAGGGGTTAGAATGTAAGGGAGGAAGAAAAAATTTGCAGAAAAGTGGAAGAAAGGATCGGAAGGTCCACTTCGTCCATGAATAATTCCAAGAGATCACATCGAGGAAAATGCATTGGTCTTTCGTTCCTCTCCCACTCTGAATAACCAAGGTGCCATAATGATAATTGATGTTGTGCGAAAAAGGAAGTAACTTTTTCCACGCTACTTTTGAGTGACAAAAACAGTGCGTTAGTCACTCATTCCATTTTCGCAACGAAACTCTAGCATAAGGCGAAATTTGGTTGTTTTGTCACACTCTCGCTCCGAGCTGAGGGGTAAACAACACCCTAAAATCGTATAACAGAATTTTTGTGATTTTTTTAAGGTTTTTCTAGGCATTTTCATTAGATTTTTCCTTTGAAAAATTTGCAAAATTGTGGATCTAAAGGATTTTAAAAGATTTGTGACAGGATTTTGAAGATAAGAAAAATATAATTTGGAACATACCCAAATACACACGAGATGTGTACGTACGCGGGGGCGAAGCCCAAGCGAAAAGTATACATCGAGTGTGTATTGGGGTATTTTGAAAGATATTTTTCTGCAATAGTGAGAGTGCGTTGGTGCACATACTGCGAAAAGCAACTTTTCGTCCCAAGTGATGGGAAAATATTTTCCGTCACAACCAATACACTCTGGCGTATCCAGAAAAAATATTTTCGTAGAATGGAGACGCTATCAACATATGTCCATTGTCATAAATATTTTTGTTGGGATCAAAATGAGGTCTATTCCAACTGTCAAAATGACGTTTACAGCGTCAAAGAATTGGCAGGAAAAGGTCGTTCATATTCAGAAAAAGAATCTTACTGTAACTTAGAGATGTGCGGGTCGACTTATTTTTCCAAATGGGACCCGAACCGAACCCGAACCAAAACAAAAATTCAAACCCGACCCGGACCGCACCCGATCTAAAATGCAAATTTCAAATCCGACCCGAACCGAACCCGAATCAAAATACAAAATTCAACCCGACCCGTACCGAACCCGACCCGTACCGAACCCGACCCGTACCGTACCCGATCCGTACCGTACCCGACCCGTACCGAACCCGATCCGTACCGAACTCGATCCGTACCGAACTCGATCCGTACCGAACTCGATCCGTACCGAACTCGATCCGTATCGAACTCGATCCGTATCGAACTCGATCCGTATCGAACTCGATCCGTATCGAACTCGATCCGTATCGAACTCGATCCGTATCGAACTCGATCCGTATCGAACTCGATCCGTATCGAACTCGATCCGTATCGAACTCGTTCCGTATCGAATCCGATCCGAAATAAAATATTCACCCGAACGCGATCTTTTTTTAAAAACGATTTTATTTGAATTGTCTTTTATACTCAATTTTGAGAAAATAATTGAGTGAATTTATTTTTCGGGTCGGGTCGGGTTTTGTTAGTTCAAGTCTTCAAACTCGGGTCGAGCCGAAAAAAACGAAAACCCGACACGACCTGACAAATTGATTCTGGTCCGGGTCGAATTCGGGTCGGGTTTTTGTCGAATTTCGGGCGACCCGCTCACCTCTACTGTGCCTACACAAAACAATACGAAAGTGACATGCGAAATTTTTTTAGTATGGCAACACCAAATGCTATTGATGGTTGATGGTTTGTTTATCGGAAGTCCAAACGTAAACGGGGGTTTTCGGGGTCGCAAAGATGAATTGGTGGAATCGGCTAGGGATTATGATGTAGATATATTAGCGTTGAGCGACATTAGAACTAAGGGACAGCATGAAGAGCTAGTGGGCGGCTATAAAGTGTTTTCGTCGGGCGTTCAGTCTGGTAGGGCAAATTGGGGAATTGGAATCGCTATCAAACAGATATTAGAAAAATTTGTCTTGGGCGTGCGCTACTTGAATGAGCGGACTAGTGGGTATCTATTAAGTTAGCGGATGGTATCTATCGGTTAGTCAGTGTTTACAGCCCATGCAAAGGTAGCAATTCTGGCGGTCTTGACGCCTTTTACGAGCAGTTAGAGGATGTTGTGGGCAAAAAGGGAATTGAATGTGTGGTTTTGTTGGGAGATTTTTATGCGAGAATAGAGAACAGCTAATTCAGGTTATGAAAGGAGGATACCTTGAACTCAAATTCTGTGATTTCAATGGGTTAGCAGCAGCTTACTCTTTCTTTAAGTACAAATGGATCAATCGCTACACTTACGTCAATGATAGTTTGGGTCATAAATCAGTAATTGATTACATGATTATAGAACAGGACATGAGGCAGGAAGTCAGGGACACACGTGTTTTCAGGGGTTTCACTTTTGGTTTGGACCACTACCTTTTGGGTACCCATCTGTCAGTTGGCAAGCTATGTCAGGCTAAAAGGAAGAAAGTGGTTGTTCGCAAATTTCGTGTAGGAAAATTCAAGGACAAAGAAGTTAGAACTCGTTTCATGGCAAGGTTTTGAGGGGCTTCCTCCGAACTGCGGGGACATTGAGGTTGAGTAAGAAATTTGTTTTGGGTGTAGCTGAGGAATGTATGGGTAGTGTCGCTAGCGGGGGGAGAAACAAAAAGACGGGTTGGTGAGACGCCGAGTTGGAAGAAACAGGTCAAGGAAGGGGTAAAAAATTCTGGTAGACGATCAAGGGCATTAGACGTGGTGGTGGAAGAGAGAGCTGCGGTAGCATTTTGGGTAAAGATGGCCAATTAATTACACAGAGGGGTAAAGTCCTGGAAGCCTGGCGGGATTATTTCCAGGATCTATTTGCCTCTGTCAATCCGGTAGCGCAACCTGATAGGGAAGCGGGTCCAAGCTGGGAGGGTGAGGAGGAAATTACATTAGAGGAGGTGTCACGAAAGGTCAACAAACTGAAAAAAACTGAAAAATCTTTAAGAAGGACAACCCTAAAGTTTGTAGCAACTACAGGGGGATTTCGCTTTTGAGTGTCATCGGAAAGGTCTATGCGAGTGTTCTAGTAGATCGGGTTAGGGTTATAGTGGAAGAGGTTCTGGACGAAGCTCAGGGTGGTTTCAGACCTCTGGTTGCCTCAGGCAAGCTATAGAAAAGCTCTTTGAAAGGAATATTGATCTATACTCTTGTGCTTCATCGACTTAGAAAAGGCATTTGATCGGGTACCGAGGCAAAAGCTGTTGGGGGTGCTTAGCGAATACGGGATTAACGGAAGTTTGTTGGGTGCCATTAAAAGCATTTATTCAAGGAGCAAGACTGCAGTAAGCATAGATGGTGAAATTAGTGAGGCTTTCGAGGTTAATGAGGGCGTTCGTCAGGTTTGTTGTCTCTCTCCTCTTCTGTTCATAATTTTCATGGACAAGATTATCAGGCATGCAAATTTACAGGGAAATGTGGAAGTTGGGGAAGTTATTATGAAAGTCCTGGCCTATGCGGATCTCTATTAGCAGATAGTACCAGTGATTTGCAGAGGGGGATTGACTGCCTGAATGAAGCATGTGAGGAGTACGGGCTGAGAATAAGTGTAAGCAAAACTAAGGTTATGCATGTCAGCAAATCTCGGAAAGAGGTAGCCTGTAGTTTAAATGGGGAGCAGCTAGAACAGGTTTCTGAGTTTAAATATTTAGGAAGCATTTTTTGAGAGGATGGCGTTAGGGAATTTGAAGGAAGGAGGAAAATGGGAAACACAGTGGCGAGTCAGTTGAGGTCTCATATGTGTTCAACAAAAAGGAATTAAGTAGCGGCCCAAAGTTAGCTATTTACAAATCAATCTTTAGGCCAACGATTTTATATGGTAGTGAAAGTTGGGTGGACTGTGGATATCTCGTGGAAGTTTCTGATATGAGGGTTCTCAGGAGTATAGCAAGGGTTAGTAGTTCCCAGTGGAATAATCATATCAGAATGGACGACATCAGGGAAAATTTAGGAGTTACGTCGGTGGAAGAGTCGCCTGAGATGGTACGGGCACGTTCAAAGGATGGGTAATATCAGGCTCCCAAAGAGGGTATTGAATGCGCAGGTCCCGGGCGTTCGCCCTAGGGGAAGGCCACGGAGAAGGCTTATAGACTCAATTAAATCAGATTTAGAAGTTAGGGGACTTTCACTGAGTGAACAAACCATCTCCTTGGGGATAGGAGGATATTAAGGAGGGTGGTCCAAGATCACCCGGTTTTGGCGTAAAGACCCCACACCGAAAGGTATAAATGGTCTATAAAGTTTGATGACGATAATGATTTTGATTTTTGAACCCTGATCTACAGTAAGACGAAAAATGTTTGACATTTACAATGTCATTTTGACAGTTGGAATAGACCGACTTTTGAGGAGTAAGATCTACCTGACGATTAGAATCGGAAATATTCGACATATTCGCACTAGTTAGGAAAATAATTATTTTAAGTATTTTTTTTAATTACAACCAGAACATATGAAAAGTCTGTCTTAATTAAAAAAATAAGAAAGTAAATGAAAGCTGAAGGGAAATTCTCTTTTGTTCATAATAATAGAATCGAGTAAAAATTTGTATGCTACGCATATATTTGTAAGATTTGTGTAAGATAAAATGATTGTTACCTTTTTTATGGAACATCCGAGATAGTGAAATTTTTTTTAAAAATAAACAAAATAATAATTTAGTTAAATATAAGAATAACTTCCCGATCGTGGCACATAATTGACTCAATTTTTTTTATGTCCAAATAGAGCCACACGTTATTTTTTGTTGATAATGTACTCCGAGACGCTAATTAATTTATTACAGCTCATGAAATCGCAACAAAACCGTTTCATTGATGCAGCCTATATTTTATAAGACTATTTGTATGAACATTTAATGTCAATGTAACTGAGCGCTTAGATTACGCTCATTTTCTTCGAGGAAACTTTTTTTCAAAACAAAATCAACTATTGAAATACATTTTTCACTTAATTTCTTTTATATACTTTGAATACTTTGCACACCTAGGTCATCTGCCGTTTCGCGATTGAATTATTAAGAGCCGAGTAGATTTTAAGTCACAAATTTAAAGAAATTCCAAAAGGGGAAATGTTTCAGCATCGGCTCGATTTTTTCATACAAAACTGTGTTGATGACAGCGATTTTGGAAAAACTTCGTACAATTGAAAACGATGTAGTACATAAACAGAAGAAGTAGCGCGCTGAGTTCACAAAATGCATGCAAAGTAAGAGTCGTATGGAAAATTCACCTTACTTTTATACCTGATCCGCACTACTTCCCCTGTTAATATACTTTTGTAGCAACTGCTAAAAAGAGACATCTGGTGGCTCACATCAAGTGTCATTTTGCATTAGTAGTCTGATCAAATCATTACCAGCGATCTGCTGCACTGCCCTGATTGCCCCTTGCCCTACAATGCGTAAAAAGCCTAGCGACGTTATCAGATGAGAGAATTTCATATATTTTCTCTCACAAATTCTCCTCGCTAAGTTGTTTATGCGTTGTATGGTAGGGTACGGCAGTTTTGCAAAACGATTTCGGATCACTTTAACTAAGCCCTGGTTTGCACTAAAAAACATAGAAGGGACCCGTAAATATCAGAATAGATGCGGCAAACAGAGTTGATGTTACGAAAAGACTGGAACGTATTTAAGTAAATGTTGCGTTCACATTAGACTGTATTGGAAATTGCCCGTAGGGCAATTTTGAAAAACCCGTCCGACGTAACGGTGTAAAAAAA